>JAADKB010000007.1:1200000-1800000 GCA_009982845.1 Delphinella strobiligena | reverse complement strand
TGCTGGCGTGATGGAGCCTGCGCGAGTCCAAGTATGATAGACCGATCTCACCGACTAGGGAAAGCAGCGACGACGAATGTGACAAGAAATTGGCGTCGATGGCGAGGAAGAGGACATCGTTATATGAAGGAGGTGGGGTGGTAATTGTGCAGTCCCATTTGTCACGCCTAGTGGGCATAAGATTGAAAGCTTGTAGCACCAGGTCGAGCTGACCGGCTGTCTCTGTTGACATGATGTTGTTTTCCTGGGCAATTGCTACGGAGTGTGGTGTCAGGATTGGGCTCGGTAAACTGAAAACGTAAATTGGGAGAGGAAATGTTTATTTTATAAGGCGTGCATCAAGGAAGGAAGGGCGGATAGTAGTCGCAAATTGAAAGATCCAGAAGCTGGTTGCTTCTTCTTCTAAGATATAGAAGCCACTCGATCCTGGAGGTACTTGAGGGGTCGATGGCTTGCAGGGCTAATAAATGTCATGCTTGGCACTCAAAGTGTCCACTGTTGTTTGTCTGTTATGTTAGCCTGGTAGTACGCCTAATCTATGTGGATCTCCATCCAGTATGTCATTTCCAGAGACAAAAGTGGTGTACATGATGGGGATTCATCCTGGCTGAAACAAATGAGATGAAAATGGCTGATACTGGGGTCTCACGGCCTGCTTCTTGTTGGCGAACGGACATGGGCAAGACCGATGACTCAGGTCACTGCGAGTGTGGTGCTCTTTGAGTCAAAACGACTGGTAGTCAATGGAATCTCGAAGTGTCTTTCTGTTTTTGCAAGGGCAAGTCGGCATGCTCAGATGTATCGAAACATGTTGTTCTTGACGCTCCTCTTCATCGAGACGGGTTGACCGTCTTCATATTCAATACCCGACTCTCCGCCATCACCAGATAAACCAGACATCTTCTGGCGGAGCTCTTCATCTAGCTCAAGTTGAGTCTTCTTCTTTGGTGAAGAGGCCTGAGCAGGTGGTTGTGATGATTGAGATGGCTCAGACTAACATGACTTAGTTTCTCATATGGAGTGAGAGAGATGAGCAGACTTGGACCAACCTTGGTGGCAGGTTTGGAGGTATCGGCTTTAGAATCGGAGCTAGCGGCGCGCCAAGCGTAGAGGTAGACTGGAGTGGGAGTTTTTGCCAGACTCAATGTCAAGCATGTCCGCACGAGTGGTGTATATGATTGGAAGGACATCATTATATCTCATCTATTCCTCGACACTCAACGCATCTGCTCATCAAGTCTACTTGAGAAATTGAGGGTGGATTGCGGTGCGATAACGTCATTAGCAGGCAGTCACGGATGCACGTGATGGAAGCGGCTCAGGGCATTCACTTTCCCTGTCTTGGCATTAGTGAACATTCGTGACATGGCTCTCATGTAAAGTACGTCAACGACGCGCATTCGTGTGTTCAAGTCAGCAAAATGCCCGTCGTCAAGGGAGGTGTCTGGTACGTTCGAAACCGCTGATGTAATTATCCAAAATCTAATATCATGACAGGACCAACATCGAGGATGAAATCCTCAAGGCGGCAGTGTCCAAATATGGATTAAATCAATGGGCGCGAGTCTCTTCTCTGCTCGCGCGCAAAACACCAAAACAATGCAAGGCGCGTTGGTCGGAATGGTTGGATCCCGGCATCAGGAAGGTCGAATGGAGCAAGGATGAAGACGAGAAGCTGCTCCATCTGGCCAAACTTATGCCCACACAATGGAGAACCATCGCCCCCATTGTCGGACGTACCGCCGCACAATGTCTCGAACGCTATCAGAAACTGCTTGACGATGCCGAAGCGAGGGAGAACGATGACTTGGGTCTGGGAGGTCCTGCAGGAGGAGAAGCGTCTGCGCCAAACGCTGATGATGTGCGCAAACTGCGTCCTGGAGAGATGGATCCGGATCCCGAAAGCAAACCCGCCCGACCCGACACTATCGACATGGACGAGGACGAAAAGGAAATGTTGAGTGAAGCGCGTGCCCGTCTGGCCAACACTCAGGGTAAAAAGGCAAAGAGAAAGGCGCGAGAGAGACAGCTGGAGGAGAGTAGGAGATTGGCTGTGCTGCAGAAGAGAAGAGAACTCAAGAATGCCGGTATCAACATCAAAGTCGTCACCAAGAAAAAGGGCCAGATGGACTACAACGCCGACATTCCCTTTGAAAAGGCTCCCGCTCCTGGTTTCTACGATACCGTTGAAGAGGAGGTGCGGAACGAGAAGCAAAGAGAGGCATTCGATCCTCGCAAACAGCAGCTCGCCAACAAGCGAAAGGGTGACCAGGAAGACGACCGAGACGACAGTAAGAGACGGAAGAATGACAAGGCTGGAAATGCCGCTACTGCCGCCGCCGTCGCTGCCGCAAAGGCTGGTCAAGCACAGCGTCTTCGAGAAGCAGAGCAGAGCAGTAGACGACGAGGTCTTGTTCTGCCCGCCCCACAAGTCGGAGAGAGCGAGCTGGAAGAGATCGTCAAGATGGGACTGGCCGGCGAACGTGCAAACTTGGCTGCTGGAGGTTCAGACAACGACGCTACTCGAGCACTGATCGGAAACTACTCGGATATGGTTGCTGCTACTCCCATCCGTACCCCGAGAGCACCACAAGAAGAGGACCGAATTGCGAATGAGATACGCAATGCCCGTGCCAGGACCGAGACGCAATCTGCCTTACTAGGAGGTGAAAACACAGACATGATTGAGGGCGACTCTACAACCGGCTATGGAGGTGTCGCACCAACCAAACACACTTCCGCAACTCCCAATCCCATGGCAACCCCTTTCAGAAACTCCATGGGAGCAACACCAGGCCGCGTAGGAGCCACTCCTCTGCGCACTCCCCGCGATAGCTATGCTCTCAATCAGGACAACGCCATGCAACTGGTCGGTCAAACCCCACGCGATCTCCGACTCCGCGAGCAGGCTATGCGCGGTGACCTCCGCAGCAAGCTCTCTTCCCTACCCAAGCCAAAGGAGTCGGAATGGGAGCTCGAACTGCCAGATGAGCAGGAAGAGACCGCACCAGGTGCTGAAACCAGCGAAGAAGATGCCGCCATTATAGACGCCAGGATGAACGAGGCAAGAGATGCAGCAGCAAGAGCTGAACTGAAGAGACAATCACAAGTTGTACAGCGCGGTCTACCGAGACCGACTGTTGTTGATCTTGATGCTATGCTGAAGAACGCCGCCGATGTTCAGGATGTGACCAAGAGAAGCATAGAAAGAGAGATGGCCTTGATCATTGCAAATGACGCCCGTAAATTCGGTCGTGCCAAGGTCAAGGGCAAAACCGAACCCTTTGAAACCTTCGAGGATAATGCAATGCAGCGTGCTAGGTTGGAGATTGCTCTTGAAGTGGGTAGAGAAGAGCAGGGCAGGAAGATTCTTGAAGACCAATTCCGTCAGGCATGGGACAAAGCACACGAGCAAGCCATGCTACCTGGTCTCGCGGGCTATGCAGAGGACGAAATCGACGAGCACCAACTACTGACCGAAGCCTTTGACGTATGTTTTCTTGCCCACGCAACGCTTATCAGTAGCATACTAATAACCACCCAGAACATCCAAGACAGCACAATCAGCACCGCAGAAAAGGGAAACGCGCTAGAAAAGAAACTGGCCAAGCACCACGGCGGTTACATGGCCCGATCCAAGACGCTGCGTCAAAAGATTTCCGAAGCAGCCGACTTCCTCGCAAGAACGACTATCGAAATGGACACGACAAGGACAGCGCTACAGGCCGAGGATGCAGGCATCACTGATCGCCTGGAGAAGCTCAGAGAGGAAATCGGTCTTGTATCCAGGAGGGAACGCGAGGCACAGGAGGAATACAGAGCTCGGAGATACGAACTCGATGCGCTTGTTGCCTAAGGTAGATAGATAGCCGGCACGGCCGGCTAGCCAGCTCATACCTCATGCAAGCATGCAACGCGCTTGCAGATGCCACCACTGGCTTTTTCCTTGTTCTAAACATCTAGTTCATGGTACATTGATACCAAACCGCCATTACATTACTCAGGTAATCGTATGTTGCATTTATAAACCCCGAACCAAGTCAGTAGTCTGTCTACCTTAGTTTCTTGCGCGCATACGTCAGTTTCCCATCGACAGATAGAGTTTCCGGATGACCTGTGCTAGCTCGCATTCCGTTCTTCGATCTTTCAACGCTCGCGAGCACTACCGAATCCATCAGATCAGATCGTACCTGCCGATCTCCTACGCTTTTCCGTTGCACTATCGGGAGTCATGATGTCGATGTTCCTGCCACATGCGTTTTCTGCTACTCACTGTACCGTAGATGACGATAACTCAATGTATGTAGATGACGGTAGACGAGGGTGTCACGTAGGCTCGATCGGGTAGTCTAAAGTGCTTTTCTCGTTTCGTGATGTAAAACGCGTTGGTTGTACACATTTTCTGTTCATGTTCTTTTGACTACCTTGCCATATTACTATAGTGTCTTTCTTGTATTTCTTATATCCCTTATATTGTTGTTGTGGTAGCTACACAAGTATCCCACGAAACCCACCCTGAAAGAACGCATCCATACCTCCCTCCCTCACTGTGACCATCCCTCAAATCTCCACACCACCCACCCACCACCCAACCAGCAAACACGCATCCTATCCAACAATGGCAGAAGCAGAGCAAAGAAAAGATTCCCTCAGGAGCAGCGCAAAAGTCCATGTGCTCAACTTCTTCACCGACGAGGATGATGGTGCCGCTTTGACTGTTTCGGTTAACGGGGTCGGGTTTCATATTATTGCTGATATTGAGGAGTTTGGAGATGAGGTTGTTTTGGGGGAGTATCGGGAGTTGGTCTTTGGGGTTAGGGGAGAAGAAGGCGGGGTGGGAGAGGGAGAGGACAAGAGCAAGGAGGATGAGGATGAAGAAGAGTGCAGGACGTCACAAGACAACAAGCAACAAGCCCTCTGGTGCACATGTCGGCAACCAGAAAAAGAAGGCCAAAGAATGATTGCCTGTGAGAACGAATCGTGTCCCTACCAATGGTACCACTTCACGTGCGTGGGCATCGATTCAGCACCAGACGGGAAATGGATATGCCCTGCTTGCAGCAACGAACAGACAGCACCAACATCAACACCAAGTCCCAACGACAGCGGGGTAGACGTAACAACCCCGCGAAAGAATCAAACCGCAACTTCGCAGCAGAAACGCAGCGAAGAAGACATAGAGGCAGCAGAAAAAGAACTCCAGAACTGGATGCTCACACCCCTCGCCTCCATCTTCGCAGAACTCGCACCCGCCTCCGCAAAGCCGAAACAGCCAACGTTGACCCAATGGTATAATCGCCAAACCCACTTCTACGCCTTGAAAAGCGAAGAGACAGAGCTCGTGGCCGCCGAATTGGAAGAAAGCGACGAACTGACGCAGCGAATGCGAAATCTGATTCCGAAACTCCAAATGCCCAAATACATCACCGAGATGGGGGTGCGAATGTTTTCGGCAGGCGAAATGATTGTGGTTGAGGAAAGCGAGATGTTAGGACCTCTGCACCCGTCTCGAGTCCGACTTTGCGATAAAGACGAAAGCAAAGACGAAAGCAAGCCAGCGGAATACTTCATCAAGATCGTGGACCCAATCCAACCGGCAGCCACGAAACGCGAATTGAAATTCCTCCACAAGATCGAGAAAGCAGGACTAGATAAGCTTTTCAACGTGCCTAGAATAATCGGGTTGGTCAGTCCACCAGACTTCAACTTCAACGCAAACGCAAACGCAAAAGAAACCAACAGTCCCGCAAACATCATAGCCTTCCTCCAAACACCCATCCCCTCCCCCATCCCCCTAACAACCCTCCTCTCCCCGGATATACCCCAAACCAAACGCACCAAATGGTCTCGCGAATGCCAACGCATCATTCGTATTCTACACGAAAACGACATCGTCTTTGGCGATTGCAAGGCCGATAATTTTTTGGTTGATCGGGATGACGAACTCTGGATTATTGATTTCGGGGGGAGTTATACTGAGGGTTGGATTGATAGAGAACTGGCTGAGACGAGGGAGGGGGATCGGATGGCTTTGGGGAAGATTGTGGGGGTGTTGGAGGATCCGGTTGGGAATACTATTGGGGATGGGGGTGATGGTGAAGACGAGGGAAAGAAGAGGAGGAGGGGAGAGGAAGAGGATGGGGATGCTGATGGGGAGTTTGAGAGTGCTGTGCGGGAGAAGAAGGCTAGAAAGGCGTAATGAAGAATGGTGATGCTTGTAAAGAGTTGTTTTGGTGTATTGTATAGGTAATTGTACGAGTAGATCAGCTACCTTAATTTGTAGTATACATGTTTCCTGTCAACTGTAGTTTAGACACACTTCATTGGCAGCTACCCGCAAGCATCTGCACGGCCAATAGCCAGAGTTCAATTCTTGCCAGAATGAGATAAGCAAGTCTAGTTCCCTGCACACTTCATAAATTCGACAAGCAAATGTTGGCGGTCTCTACACGTGATAGCATATATAGATTTCTTGGCATTGTGTTATTGATAGAGGTATATGCTATATCAGCTTTTGATCAAATTGATACCTGCATAAGCTAGCTCGATTCGTGATGACTGTGCAGAACGAGAGCAGAGTGGCGAAGGGAAGAATGAGATGGTGAGAACAAGTGGCGAGGATTGAGGGGTAGGGTAAGAGGGGGGTGGGATATAGCGGGATATGATAGTGAGAACGAGATAGCAAGAAGAAGATACCTGAAATTTGAATAACTCACTCACACACACATAATTAGATGAGTTCATATATTAGTTCCATAATCAAGATAAGCTGTATAGTATAGCACAGGATAGCATAGTATAGAATATTACGAAACAGCAAAGAATAGCACAAGATAGCAACAGCAAACACCCATGAACCGAACGAAGAACATGAACCGCGCAACCAGACACGTACTAGATCTACAAGAACCATCATGATCGATTCGCAAGTGAATGCAGATCCACAAAGGCGAGCAGAAAGAAAGAAGCCTCCGGAGACAGGCGCTGAAAAGCGGCAATCAAAAAAAGGCCGCCAAATAGGTGTCTAAAGAAGGCGTCCGAAGAGTATCGAGATGAAGAAAGAACAAAGGAAATAAGCGAGGAAGAAATCTGTACGGCATCAAGACAAGGCAGTCGAGAAGGGTTTATCTATCCAACGAATCGGAGAATCACCTGAGTGGATCGAACGAGTGGATCAATTTGTTAAAGGATTGAATAAAAAGAATTGTAGAATCAAATTCAAGAAATGTGACGAGATTCATACGATACCTTGAGTAGTACCCGAATCCAGCTGCCCAACAAAGCAAACCCCCACGTTCCCCACCTCGGGTCAGGCAGGCACGGCAAGATAGCTAAATGTGATTCAAAGCCCAACACGCATAACACGCATACTACACGGGCGACGGTAAGGTAGCTATGCAAAGCGCAAAGATTGCCAACAAAGCAACAGCAGCGCCAGCGAAAACGACCAGCATCATTGCTCAAAGCAGAGGCAGAGCATAGCCTCGCCCACAGAAAAAAGAAAGAAAGAAAGAGAAAGATAGCAAAAGAAACCCAGAAGCATCCATAAGCGCTGGCATCCAAGACGCAAGGAACAGATCCAAATCGAGCGAATCAGTAAAGGTGCGCCGGGTCCAACAGAAACGAAAGGGTGTAGTGATGGTGTGAGAAGAAGATTCGACCAACCCAACCCCTCATGGAAGCCGAAGAGAACAAAGAAAAAGTGCCGCGAACAGATCGTATGAGCAGAGAGAGTAGAGCAATGCAGAGCAAAGCGGCCGAAAGCGAAAGAGAACAATCATCACCTGACTGAACATGTTCCCTTGAGTGAATAATGAAACGATGTGCCAGCTGTATTCGGGATTCCTTGTCCTTGTGTTTCTTCCTGCATTACCTTTGGCCGGAGTACAGAGGTACATGTAGTACAGTACCCTTTTTTGGTCTTCCCACTAGAATGGTTCATGTGAAAAATGGGGTCGCTTATGGTGTGACGAGAACAAAAGGTGGGAGGGGGTTCCACTCACTAAGGTAGCTGCACACTTTGCTTGGCTCCTTTGGGTGCAGCCTCGGCGGTTAGAGGTCCCGTCGTTTGGTAAGCCTTGTACATGTGACGACTACAGGATCGTTTCGTTGCACCGGTCATGTGTACCTGCATTGGCAACGTCCAGAGTACCGAACAAATGCAGAATAGAGCTGCTGCTAGTTGGTGAGGGGTAACAAGGCTAGACGTCAGGCTTTGGAAGTATTATCTGATGGTTGAGATTTGCGTGAGCAGGGATTATGTATGTATAGATAGATAGCTAAGGTATGGCATTGTATTTCAAAACCGCAATCAAGAGCAAAAAACAGACAACAAAGCAAAAAGCAGAAAGGGCAACAACATTTGGTATCAGCAAAAAAAAAAAAAAAAAAAAAGGCAATGTAACGCAGTATAATGCAGCATGGTCATAAGACTTTTGTCCTCCCGCCCATTTCTTTCCCAGCCAGTAACGTGATGCCAACGTGTCGTGGAACGCCTCGCTGAATAGACTAGATATGCAACCCTGACAATTGATTGGGTGCATGGAAACGACCTTCCAATATGGTGGTCATACAATTGTGATTAAACTCCGTGGCTAGATCCTTGGGTATCTTGAAAGCAGAGCGCGCGCGATAAGCAAAGGAGGCGAGAATGGTCGCACACCGAGTGTTGTGAAGCGCAGTAAGCGCAGTGTATATGAGATAGGCGAGGCGATGACCTCTGCCGTCTAGTAGTGTTGTAGTGTCGTGGATGATGTGTGATTGGTGATGGTGTTGTTGGTCACGGTGTCGTTGAATCACGACTTGCGAAGGACGTCTTCACAGTTGGCGTCAAATCGCATGCTCCAGAGTCTGATGCCAGTCATCAACTTCTCCGTGCCCTCAAGCTGTCGGTCCCGGCCGAAGATGGTGTCGACGAATTCACAACCACTCTTCTTGCCCATTTGCAATGGCTTGCCGGAACGGTCTCTCTGTGCAGCCTTGAGCATGTAGGCCTCGCAGACTTTAAGAAGCTTGTTGAATCGCTCCCACAATCGCTCGCCACTCTCGAGAAAGTCTTCGATCATCTCCTTGTTCGCTTCCCGGCGGACCTTGGGCAGGCCGTCTTCAGCTCGCTTGATCTTGCCAGCTAATTGGATGAGTAGCAACCAGAGGTCACCTGCAATCTCCGACATGGGAGTTCCCGGGCCATGCCAGGCGACAGTCCAATCGTAGATCCATTTGCCGAGTGAGTTGGCATCAAAAACACTTCCGAGCAACAGGATTGGTTCCTCAGTTGGGTCCCAATTTTTGAATGAGTAGCCAGCCGGGATGCCCGCTCTTCGCGCATCATCATCTGTTGCCTTGGGTGGCGACTTTGGCACACTCGTTCGTGATTTGGTTGGTGTGGGCTGTGGCTTGGTAGCATAGGATGCGCGTCGTGGTCGTGAAGATCGGTGTGTGGGATAGTCATAATCATCAACTCTGGTATAGGTAGGAATCTGGTCGTGGTACGCATAGTAATCAGCCTCGTCCCGGTGCCTCTGATATTCTTGTGAATATGGCGGCGGCGGCGTAGTTCGTGGGTATCGTTCCTCGTAGCGAGGTAGGAATTCCTCACTCGAGTCAAAGACCTCACCATCGGGGTAGGCATAGTACGTCCGCGAGGTTTGGTATGTGCCAGCCTTGGTTCGACCTCTTGCGCCGCCGCGCCCATCCACATGTACCTCGAAGCGTCGATTCTTGCTTCGGATACGATCAGAGTCACTTACATGGTCGGTTTTGCGCTGAGGCGTTGTGTATCCTGGGCTGATATATTCCGCGTATTGATACGAGGACCTGCGCGGTGTTGCGTATTGATACTCTTGAGTTGCTCGTCGTTGATGCTTGCTAGTTGGTCGTGGTGAGGGTGTGGCGGTATGGACAGTATACCGGGGCGAATAGTATCCATGGGGCATCGTGGAGTCGTAATTAGAATAATATGGTGGTGGACCGTGAGAAGTATACATGATGGCGTGAACTTCTCAAGACACAGGAAGCAGGGCGGGCTTCCAGTTATAAAGTGGTGTCGTGAACCAGGGATTGCGTGTTGTTTGCTTCAACTCAGACTGCACGACCAAGTATTGTGATGAAGTGGTGGTACTGAGGTGGAGGACGCGCGACACTGTCTCTTTGCTACAAACATTTGGTGACTAAAGCTGTGATGTCGTGGAATATACGAGCGAGGCCGGGAAAGTCGCGCGTGAGAATGTCGCGGTGAGCGTGGCGTAGTATTGGCCGACTTATTAAGCGAAATGGCCGTTGATCGAAGGTGGAAGAAATCGAGTCTTTGCGGTCGCGACGTGGCTGGTAATTGTACTTGAACTTGCAAAACTCTGACTGGCTTAATCTCCAACGAGGCCAAAGCACTGAAAGGAGGTGCCAGGGTGCTGGGGAAGATCGTGTCTGTGCACACGAACCGAGATATGTTGCTTCGCGAAGACCTCTTCCAAACCTTGCAATCAATTTAACCTGCTGCACCGTTGTTTTGGATTTTCTGATCTCTCAGAAAGAAGGGCAAGAATATTGTGAGCAGACTTCCCCTACATGAGCTCAATGAGGGGCAAAGCAGGTGCTGCCCAACCGAATTTTCTCCACTTGCACTTGCAGGCCCGATCCTTGCCGCTGCTTGAACTCAAAGGTTTGAATCACCATGCAGAGCGGCCTTAGCTCTGTCTTATGCACGATGTGAGAACGCCCTCAATTTAGAAGTCAACTTGCCCTTCTAGTGTGTCTGGTCAGGGTCAGTATTCGCTCAATGCTGTACAACCCCAGTTGATATTATACCAATACCGGCACTACGTCAACTCGACATGTGCAACGTGCCGCCTCAAGAATCCATCACGTCAAATTCCGAATCAGCACGTATCGCTATTCGCATCCTGTCATCACATACCGAGCTTGGGTAAACTTCGTCTCTGTCTGGCCATTTACCGTCGCGTGCTCGGCAGACCGCATGCTCTCTCACTAATCTGCCAATCCAATACGAGCCACGCCGACCCGCTCATGCGTTTTTTTAGCATCAATAAATTTGCCTGATCCAAGCAAAGAAGTCCACGAATAGCGATGCTGGTTGCGTCTTTTTTTTTCGCTGCCCAAATCTGGATGCCAACGCAGACATGTGCGCCGAAAATTGTGCCAGTAAGACAGCCAAGCACAGCACTCATACAACTGCCTCTGTATTTTTCTCTTTTGGCGAATGGCAGCATGAAGCAATCTCAAACTCCCGCACCGAACGCGTGGAACCAAGGGATGTCCATGCGTTGCTTGATGGATCCAGGGTGTCATTCTTTTGCCATATGTAATCTCGCGCTATCGGGATGATTGGACCCTGGCTCAAGTCGCCCCATCAGCAGCTCTGCTCTGCACACCGACGTCTTCATTGCCTGCCACCGGACCACGTTTGCCCGTTTCTACTCAACCTGACGATAAGGCATCAAGCGGGCTTCCGAGCCACGAAGGTCTAGTGTCATGATTGGTCGCGAGGCGCGCAGTGAGAATAACACCAGAGAATACCACGTTCATGCATCGGTGAATCCTGCAGCCTCCTCATGCACGTTGGCGCCAGCCACATGCCGGTCCTTCCGCGTATTGGTCCCCGCGTGCACTTTCCAATTACTTGGGATGAATGGCAGTGTTCAATTCGTCGAGAGAGCGCTTCAGAGTATGCTTCCTGCGTGCGCACCCAAAAGACAAAGGAACTGGTAACTTCATCACATCGAAGTGAATCTGGTGCCATTTGTCGTTATGTCACAATGTCCACCGCATTGCTGTATTGGTCAGATCTTGACATGCAACACCTGTCCACGCGACCAAGATGAGAAGAGTGGAAATCAATGTGTCACTACACAAGCCTGTAAGTAAAGAGAGCAGATCCTATCTCTGATCGGCGCGTCCCGTAGCGCCCTGACCGTGTCTTCATGCAATCATGCAAGCCAGAGAGGATGTAGCATGGGCGTTTGATGCAAGTCATTGAGCATAGTCCTCTCTATCCGCCCCAAAAGCCTCGACGCAGTGACACAAGCTCGCGAATGTGGGGCGCGACTTCCTTCTTGAGACGGTTGTACAAGACGCCTGTCCACTACCTGCGTTCAGCGTTCACTCCACTATTCCCCAGGAATCCCTCAGGTGCCAGGGACATATCGCACAGGATTGGACAGGTCTTGGATGTCTGACGATCAGTCATCTGAACAAGTGACCGACACCGACTCGATCTAGATACTCCAGCGCTGATCCGATGGGTGACGCTTTGATATCCAGGAAATGCGATTCTGGTACAAGCTATACTAGAGTCAGACATGGCAGCAGAAAACGCACGCGTCCGGCTGTCCATTTCTGGCCACCACGTCGAGTTCTTTCTTGGCAGGAAACCACAGGCTGTTACAAGAGGTCAGATCCTCATGAACAAGCAGTTGCTTGGTTTTCCTTTTACGATACGGCAGGCATGATGGGTGACTATTGGCTTGACTCAATTACTCAGGACCAGTGGTTGCATACTCTATTCGAAGGCATGTTCTGCATCTATCCACACACCCTGGTCCGCCTCGAAACGATCAAGGTCGTGTTGAGATCCAGTAGGCTGACCAGGTAGCAGGATATGACAGATTCAAGACGAGGCTGACTTCTCTTCATAGCATGTCGTGCATTACACACGTAACCGCTCCATCACTCTGGTCTGTGACTGGCCACAGAGTACAGACACGATCAAAGTCGTGATCATTTCTTCGTAAACGGTATCCACCTTTATGATAATACGAGACTTGAGTCGGTATACGATTACAGCCGCTTGCAGATGGTCATTCTCGAACAGCACCATATGCAGTTCCCCCATGATACTCTTCGTTCTATCATTTTGCTTTACGACGGCCAGAAAGCGACCTGTCCCATCTATGCAGACATGTCCTCTCCACGTTCTCTTTACCGGTCAGAGATCTCTCACCTCATGCAACCCTTCTCCCTTGAATTCCATAAGCAGCAAAGTCCAAGCTCGGCGAGTTTTAACTTACTCTCCACCACACGACAATACCAGCCATCACGAAATCGGAACTCTGTCTTTCCCATTCCAGCCCTTCTCGCCGCTCCCGAAGCATTCAAAAGCGACCCCTTTCAATGGTCTCGTATGCATGTAGACATGTTCACCGCTCTGAACGTCTTCTCGATCGGTAAAGTTTACCTACCTGACATTTGCTTACGTGTCACGATAAGTCGGGGCTTTCTTGTTCATGGAATCACACCATCGTCATTGCTTCGGTGTGGCTTTCGTGGCTTTCGTGGCTTTCATGGCTTATATGGCGTATATGGCTTATATGGCTTATATGGCTTATATGGCTTATTCCACTTTGTATAGAGGTCGGGAGGAAACACGAGGTACATTGACAGTGGGATGTGTAGGGCGGCACTCACTGCTTGGAAAGTGAACGACATGTTCGACAAATCGCCATCAAAGTAGTAATTGTTCATGAGATAAGCCATAGCTTCCATTAACAAGCCAGTTTGATTGCCTCCTGTGATATGGAATACTGCAAGCTATATATATGATATCCGTCACGCTAGCCAGCCAGAAAAAAAGGTATATAAAGCAAAAGCCCCCTTGCAAGAACAAAAATAGAAATCCCAGTGAACTAGCCAAGAAGCTCAAAAGCCCTCTAGACCAAATGAAGACCGTCAGATGATCGACCGCAAAGATAAAGTGTCGTATATCGCCTTTTCCCTCCAGAAACAAATAGCATATATAACAAGCATGACAAGCCGCCGAACCTTTTTCGCCCATGACTCCCTGTCCTTAAAACACGTCTCCCGAGTAAGAAACCCCTTCATGTTGTCATAAAAGCCACTTCATGGCCGTATCATAGTTTCGTCCTGCCCTCGTCGCTTCTGCTTCTCCCTCCTCTCTCAACCCAGGTTTCCCGTCCACCTAGATTGACCAAACGGGCGGCTCCTCTGAGTGCGGTGACGGCGCTTTGCAGGTTTCTGCCGCCGGGCTCACCACTCTCGGTGTCGGCGTCGGCGTCACTGCCGGAGCCGGTTTCCGCGGCGCCTCTGGAGTCTGGAGTGTGTGTTTGGTTTCGGCCTTGGGGTTGGACTTGGTTCTGGCCTTGTCGCATTCCTCCTACTACTCTCGCGCTTAGGAAGGCTACTTGGCGAGCTATGCCTGAGACTTGGGCGTTCAGGAAGGCCATGTCTTCTTTGAGGCGGAGGTTTTCGTTTAGCATTAGCATGCTGTGTCTGCCGTCCAAGTCGTGCAGTGCGGCTGCGATGCGCGTCACTTCGTCCCGTAGCGATTCGTGGAGGCTCAAAAGATGTTGGATTGGGGAGGCGGAGGTCGGGTTGTAGAGGTCTGCTTCCGGGGATTGAGGTTGCGAAAATTGGTTGTTGTCGTCGTCGGGTGAGAGATTTTCAGAAAAGCCGTCAAAGTCATAAGTGTCGGCGCCGGGGAGGGATGGGTCGGTGTAGCTTTGGTGACGAGTCAAGGTGGACATGTTGCTCAGGTGGTGGTGCATGGTTGCGTGTGCAGATGAAGGCGATGGCCAGTTTATATGTGGAAGGTCACTCGCTGTGCTTCCTTGTCTGTTGTGGCCATTTATGTGCTCTCTAGCCCCTTCTTGGCCCTGCTGACTTGGACGTCGGACTCGCGACAATCTCGTTGTTCTTGCCTCGAGAGCCAAGGGTGTTTGTTGTGGATTGGTGGGATTACTGGGCTCCCTCGGCTCCGAATAATCTTCGCAGAGCAGCATTTCCAGTCTCTCGAAGCCCTGTTCCAGCACAGCCACCTTCTTGGCCATGGCCTTTTGAGCCTCTTCTTGCTCGTCACTGCGTCTTTGCTGGGCAGACAAGATTGGGGCCAGAGTGGCGTAGACGCATGTTGAAGAATGGAGGTCCAGATGCCCACGTCGTGATCTGAAGGAACATCCATACGGTTCACCAGAGCATGGCGTTGTCACCGCCGGACAGGAATCTTTGGTGTGAGTATCTTGATCGCGGTAGAAGATGTCGTTGTCACAAAGGCTACAGATGACTTTGCGGTCAGGGCAGTCGCGGCGCCAGTGATTCTAGACATGAATGGTCAGTGTCTTACACAATGCAGAAGGAAAAGTGTGTGGGACATGCCTCAAGGTCGGCGACAAACATGGTATCGTGACAGTCGATACAGGCAGCATCAAAGTGGAGACACTGGCTGGCGTCTTTCCTCTTGATGGGTAGGTCGCAGTCGATACTGGGGCACTCCACGAATCCATAAGTGCAGTATAAGTTGACATGATTCTGCAATTCGCCTCTCTTGATTTCAGCAGTACATCCCTCTTCATGCTTCGGACACTTGACAAGCAGCTCATCGAGGATGTTGGTCAGGATCTTGTTCACTGCTCCCTTAGCGGCAAGTCGTGACTGTGATCTGCAAGTCGGGCAGTTTCCTCTTGGGCCACCTGCATGGTACTCGGTCCATGTCTGACTGAGGCATTCACGACAGAAGCAGTGGTCGCAACTGTCTAGAAGCACAGGGTCGACAAACGGACATCGGCATATAGGACACATGAGGTTCCTATCGTAGTCGGAAACATAGTCAACCAGCCGCATATCAACAATTGGATTGAGATTGGCTGCTCTTGCTTTCTGTGCCAAGTAATGATTTTCTTCCATGGTTCGTCGTTGTTCCAGTCGTCTCATTCCTCGCATATTCCCGGAAAGCGTTTGTAGAGGCGGGCTCATGACCGACATTCGTTGACGGCTGTCTGCATTGCTTGGGACATCTCTGTCCGACAACCGCCGCCGGTAAAAGGGCATTGTGGGGTTTGGTGTTGGCGATTGTGATGACATTGTGAGGGATCAAAGACGCGAAGCGCCTGATATGTATGTAGAGTACAGTCCGAGGGGTCCTTCTTCGAGTGCTAGTCGTAACGAGGTGGCATGTCTCTCCTCTCAGCAGCGTGCGGCGCGATACGGACCTGTCGGCGATGCGTACGCTGGCTACCTAACCTAGGTAGGCAGGCTGCGCTGACAACCTGAAGCTTGACCAAGTTTTACCGGCTAGAGGGAAGTATTGGGTGCCTGAGTTGCGACTTCCAGAAGACGATCAGCTGTAATGTCTTAGTTTGGGGCGTCGATATGAACAGCACGTTTACCGGATTATTCAATCAATTACAAGCCAGACACCTCCCATTAGACCGAATAGAGCAGGTACACATGGGCCCCTTGGAGAAGATTGACGCTAAGATTAGATCCGAGTTCCCACTACCGATGCCGACGAACGCATGGGGCCGATCACTCTTGGCGTTGTAGACCCCTCATAACCAGCCTGACTTAAGGTATACTCGAGTACATCTTATACCACTATAGCCTCTGCTAGAAGCAGCCTCCAGCTACTAGCCACTATACATTCGTGAGTGAGACAGCTAGAATGAGAACAGATCGGTTTCCTTAAGTATCCTTATCGCCATACACATCAGCCATCTTCATGGCCCTCTTCATATCCCCGCCCATCATAGTCGATATGTCGAGTCATGGCCTACATCGCGACCATGCTTTCTACTACTCGTACAATGGTGGCCTAATAACAGGCGCAGTGATGCCCCCCCTTACCTCGAAAAAAGCACATGCTCAACTATACCATTCCCACGTGGTCTTTGAAGCGTTTTGACTAGTCTGCACTATTGCATGTGATCATTTCTACTAGTTGGCTGGAGATATGGATCGGATTGTCGCCTTGGTCTATCTTTGTGTCCCAAGATCAGGCTTCCAGCTCCTTGTCAACGTACTCCATCAGGCACATCGCCGTCTCACATAATCTACACAGCCCCATATCCATTCTGCACAGCCATAGAAAGACAGGCTATAAGATCTGGCTGACCACTCACCCTTTACAAAGAGACTCTTACAGCTTGGTCCTGATAATACTTTGATAGCAAGCATGGTATTGTAGATCCTTACACGCCCTCCCTGATGCTCGCTAACCTTCCAAATTCAAAGGCCTCGACGCCGTCCCCAATCGTCTACTTGATTCGCCATGGAGAGAAGCCCTTGAACGGCGGCGACGGTCTCACTAGCCAAGGAGAAAAGAGAGCTGAAGCCCTCGTCGATATTTTCGGCAAGCATAGCAAATATAGTCTTGGCCTCATCATTGCAGAGCATCCCAAGAATAGTAACTCCATTCGCCCCACTTCATCAAATCAAGACACTGACGATGGGAGATGGTAAACGAGAAAGACCGTACGAGACAGTGAAACCTCTGGCCGGCTCTCTCGGGATCCCGTTCAACTATATAATCGCTCGAGACGACGCGGACAAAGTGGCTCAGACTGTGAAGAACTTCAACGGCGCTGGCAATATTCTCATCTGCTGGGAACATGGGCAGCTAACAAGTATTGCCGAGGCACTTGGTGTCAAGGGAGGCCCGCAGTATCCTGGTGATAGGTATTGACCCAAAGACTGAGCTGCACTTTGAGATGTACTGATATGAGAGATAGATTTGATATCATCTGGACGGTCGATCCCCCATATGATAAGATCAACGACATTACCTCGGAACATGTGCCTGGGCTTGATAGTGGTGCGGATGGGACACAGGTGGCAAAGAGATAGGCAAAAATGAGAGAATCGATTGTTTTTTTTTTTTTTCTTCTCGTTGGACTGTTCTTGCGTACCTTATCATACTTTGAATGAAGGCGGATACAATCAAGCTTTTATATTGTCTGGAAAGTGCGGGGAGTGCTGCACTGTGCTGGTGTGGCCCTGGCTGATGCACGATGGCTGAGGAACATGACGGCGAGGCGGGGACCAAAGGCCGGCACGTCCGCTCAAGGGCTGGTGATCAATCTAATCCACCAACTCTTCTGCCTGTTACACGCTATACACTTGCAGCCCGTTCGACTCGACCCTCTTCACAACTCGAAACACTTGCGGGTTGAAAGACAAAATAATTTGCAAAACTCAAGACGTTCTCACCTGCGGCCTTTTCGCATCTCACTCGGATCAAGCCATCAGGCAAACCCAAATCCACCATGTCAACGAATCCTAGTCAACTCTTCCTCCTTGCCGACCATATAAAATTGTCCCTCCTTGAGCGGCAGCGCGCCATCGCCTTGAACCTTGAGGGAAACAAACAAGACGGACACATCACGCGCTCTTTAGAAACACTCCGCGACGGTATCGAGAACCTTCAAAAGCAGCAACGTCAATTACAAAGCACGGGTGACGAGTATGTGCACACCTCTTTCAAGCATTCGAGTCTCTATTGACATGAAATTGCACAGTACAAAAGAACTCCGCAATCAGACTACGCGCCTCCAAAAGCAATACGCAGAACTAGCTGTCCAATTCCACGGTCCCTCGGCCGCAATAATATCCCCCGAAATAACAACTCCCAACGACCCATCTCTTGCCGAAGACTTTGCCCACGCCACTCGTGCTCAAGGGAGCAGATCTAAGAAAAACGTGCGCTTCAGGGATAATCCAAATGACGCCCCATGTACCGACGCTCCCGAAGACGACGACTCTGAAAATAGGACTGCGCTATTTCAAGGCGGACGCTACAAGGACGACCCTAGCGATGCTATTCCAGACCAGAATGAACTGAGCAATCAGCAAATCCATCAATACCATAAACAAGTCCTTCGCGATCAAGACGACCAACTAGATACCCTCGGAGAAAGCATTCGAAGGCAAAGACATTTGGGCGAGCAAATGGGCAACGAACTCGACGAGCAAGTTGAGATTCTTGATGACGTTGAGGCCGGTGTCGATAGGCATCAAGGCACTCTTGATCGCGCACAGAATAGACTCAAGGGCGTCGCAAGGAAAGCAAAGGATAATTGGAGCTGGCTCACTATTGGCTGTTTGATCTTGATTCTCATCTTGTTGATCGCGTTGACATGAGAGAGAGGAGGAAACAGGTGTTGGAGCGTTATTGGCTATGCTCAATTGGAATATTGAGCCCACCCCAGCCTGCCTCTTGACGATAGAGACAAGAGACTTTGATATCCCGCTTTTTAATGTGTAACGAACCTATTCGATCTTGCTTGGCAGTATACTATTTCTTATCACTGTTGCAACCATGCCCTGGGTTTGCAGAATTGTCCAAGTCATCTGCCATAAATAACATATTGTGTGCAACCTACACATGTGTGTAAATTTGCATAAACAACACACGCCTCGACATATCATATGTATATTCACCAGAGGGGTGAATAGTACTACATGACAAGAGATAAAAGAGTCAGGTACCGTCTGCAAACTGAGGCGGGCAATCTAAAAGAACGCGAGGTCTTGGCGCATCTTACTCGGCGCTAAGAATTTCTCACGTTCGTCAAGGTAGAGGTCTGGCACGACTAGTAATTAATTTTGTCGTGTGTCTTGAGTATCTGATCCTTGTACTGAGGCTACCAGTTGCTTGTTGACATTTCCTGTAAAATGGACACTCTACCTGGTGCTCCTCCAGAGGAGACACCGACCTACTTCTACATTGGTCAGCACGAGACCAAAAGGACCGCTCCAGTGACAAATTTACTTGTCAGTCAAGCACAGGATGTTGGGGTATGTCACAGCTTTGCTTGTGATTATGTGAGACTAATATCTGATAGTATGATATGGTTACCAGGCCTATCACTACAACAAATTTTCAGGTCAAAGTGCTCGCTGCTCTGGATGCTTACTTTGAGAAGGTCTCAGGCTCTGCGAATGCAGACAAAGTGCCTTATCCTATGATTCCTCCGTTCACTCCCGAGGACACAACTCTCCTCCCTGATGAATACATTTCTTCGGTGCTCGCAGTGACCAGCCCATGGATCGATCTTGCTTCACCGGATCCTGCTATTGCACATGTTTCCCGCCAAGTCTTCAACCTGGAAGTTGCATATGCAGCTTTCTGCGGTGTGAACAACATGATCATTCAAGGACCACGTTTGCAGCCAGACAGTATCATCCCTCAATTTGCTAGGGCAATCGTCCAGGCGTTGGATGTTGGAGCTTACCTCAACTTGCAAATCCTCCTACCCATGACAGGCGCTGAAACTAAGGATGAGACTCAAAACCCACGTCATATGGCCAGCAGGACGCGTGGGCAGTATGCTGTCGTACGAGAAAGCACCTCCGCCACCAACGACTCCCTTTGCTCCTGGGACGCTTGGGAGCTGATCCGGACGGTCTGCAAGTTTCATGGAAGGTTGTCAGTAGGTAAGAGATTATGTATTCCTTTTCACGTTCCGTTTGTTCCGTTGCAATTGTGGTGGCCTTCTTGATGACTACCGATACATGAAAGCCTTCAGCTCTTGATGAGGTACATTGCCACCAAGCGGCCATGTCACATGAACATTACTGATTTGATCATCATAGCTTTATCCATCCCAGCAAAGCTACCAAGCATTGAACTTCAATCAAGGTGGTTCTCTGAGCCCTTGCGTCTTATTGAGATCCCGGAGTCGTCCTTTATGCGCAATGCAAAGGGTTTCCCTGTGCTGCCAAAGGCCATCCAGGCTCTGCTTACCCGCTACACCCGGCTCAAGACCTCTCCATGGATTGTCCTAACTGACGTCGGTGAGATCCCCGCTGACGACGAAGCCCACATGGGTGCTGGAGATGGCTCCTATGAGGATGTTTCGCCCACTCCAGCCCAGTCATCACCAAATCGAGCCGTCAAGAAGCCTAAAGACTTGACGCCCCATCTGAGCTACCTGCGCCACTTGCAAAGGACCCAACTGCCACGCCCAATCATTGACCGCTTCGCTGCTGGGTATCAGGATTTCTTGCAATCGCCACTACAACCTTTGACCGATAACTTGGAGTCCATAACCTACGAAGTCTTCGAGAAGGACCCTGTGAAATACGAATGGTACGAACGTGCTACCGCAGCAGCACTAGTTGACCTCAAGAAGACTCTGAACCGCGATATCGTCGTTGCAGTTGTCGGCGCAGGACGTGGACCTCTTATGACCAGAGCACTACGTGCTAGTGCGAGCACAGGCGTTTCAATATTGCCATATGCTGTTGAAAAGAATCAGAACGCCTACGTCTTGCTTCAGAACCGCAATGCCACAGACCCGCTTTGGGGGAAGAGAGTCAAGGTCATCAAGACTGACATGCGAGCATGGGCTGGACCAACTCTACCCTCTGGCGAAGTTGGCAAAGTCGACATTCTGATCTCCGAGTTACTTGGCAGCTTTGCAGACAACGAACTGAGTCCTGAGTGTCTTGATGGTGTGCAGCATGTATTGCACCCGGACCATGGAGTTAGCATCCCCACCTCATACACTGCACACTTCACCCCAATCGCTTCCCCCAAAATCTACTCCGACCTGTTAGGCCGTACTGGACCAGGAGCAGAAGATAGATGGGAGCTCCCTTATGTGTCTATGCTGCATCAATTCGACAATCTCTGTCTCGCTGCACCAAAGGAGAAGCCTGCCTCGACCAAGAGTGAAAAGGCCGCGTTGGACCTTCCACAGCCAGACGTCAAACAAGCCTGGGAATTCGTACATCCCATTCCTCAAGCTATCCTGGCACAATCTCAACTACGACGGGGCGGAAGTGTTGCTGCAGGAGGCACCGGCGCTGTTGGAGGCGATGGCTGGAACGAGCACAACTCCCGATTCAGCAAGTCAACATTCACCTGCAACAACCGAGGAGTGTGTCATGGTCTTGCTGGCTACTTCGAGACTGTACTATATGAAAGCAAGGAACAAGGAAAGAAGATTGAACTTAGTACTAACCCGGTGACCATGGAAGAGAAGAGCAAGGACATGATCAGTTGGTTCCCAATCTTTTTCCCACTCAAGGTGAGCTCAGATCCTATTTACAGAGAAACATGATGAGAGCTGACGAGAGTACAGACACCCATGTATTTGCCCGATCAAGCAGAGGTCGAAGTCAGCATGTGGCGACTAACTGACGATCGCAAGGTTTGGTATGAATGGGCTCTAGAAGTCTTTGCTCACATTGGCACCACGAGACAGCGCGTTGCAATCTCAGACCTACACTCTAGCTGGAAGAATGGATGCTTGATGTAATCTGTCGAAGCTGCAATACAAACTTTTGAGGCTGACAAAACGTCTGGCAACCTGGGTATGCAGAGCTTCCAGACAAGCGCTCCCGAAATATTGTCCACCAAGTAGATCAGGCTTCTTTTGCGAATTCGAGTCGACTTCTCAGAACTCCCAGATCAAGGAAGACAAAAGCGGCTAGCGTTTTGTGATTGATGGTCTATATGCAAGATTGCCTGACATCGCGCTGCCGAGTCCACTGCTCAGCAGTCTCGAGTTCACATCAAGAAAGCCTTGTGGAATGAATACTGCTTTTGACAGTCTGTTGTGGCATGAGTGGTCAGCCGCTTGACTTTATGCAACAAAGACACATCTCAAAGAGATTTGCAACTATCCGGTGACTCAGGGCCGAGGTCATGCACTGGTCTTTGATGATGTGGGCTTCGAGAGCAACAAAGCAATCCAAAAGCAGACATCTCACAATGACCAACGGCCCTGACATTGACATTTGGAAGAAGCCATCCACCAAATACACGATTTATTTCCTCTTTCACTACGATATATACTCCGAATTTTCTCGCTGCTCACCTACGCATATGATACATGGTCATCATGGCGGGTTATACTGTGACCACCTTTTTTACAATGTCCTCGTTAATACTGAGTTTCCTCGACACCGTGATTGATACGGTTATCCTGATGGTGCGCGGCCTCCTACATTCGATTCCTTTGGCCCTGTGCCTTAGCACATGCTACTGCACATGGAGATATGGCATAGTCTCGGTCCACGACGGTGTTGTCTTCTGGACTCTAACCATCTGGGAGGATCTGGCAGTCATACTATGCTACTGGGCCGCATGGTGGTACATTGTCTTTTTCGTAACCATCGTAGGCCTCCGCATTTTTGTCGATAGGCGGTCCATCGTAGCAGCTCTGGCGACGACACTGAATGACGAATTTGACTGGCGCTGATTTCCATTTCTAGTGGCTGTATCGCACCCTTCCCTATGGGTCCGACTTTTATCTCTGATAGGAGTCATAGGACGTACGGTGGTTGAAAGCTGGCCTTGGATTTGGTATCTCTTCAAGGGATACCTTCTCTTCTCACTCGTGTGCTACCCGTACTATGTCTGGAAGTTTCACTCGCGAGAAGGTCAATCTTATAGACGAGCTTTTGTCAGTGCAGTGAGTAATGGGTTACTCAACGACATCTTCGATTTTCTGATCGTAATTACCAACATTTTTGTTGGAATCCATCCTTCGATTGATAGGTTTCTTGCGCGCAGGAAAGCCAGCATCAGACGATGGAAACACTACTTCAATGGCCGCGTCCCTGGCCCTTTTGTAGCATTGCCCGCCGAGATAAAGTTACAGATCGCGGCCGTGGCCATGGATCTGAATGACGAGACGGAGGTTTTGCCGAATCTCACCGAGAGCCATATCTGAGATGGTTCACTCTAGGACCGATTGGATCGTTGCTCCAACATTTCGGCACACAGCTTCAAGGCCAGATTTTCGCCCCAACTATCGATACAATGGTCACCATCAAATTCAGGACTCTCTATACCCTAATCAGCAGGCAATATGCCCGAAGCCAACTATTTCCCAATGGCGTGATACCACGGGACCCATATAACGCAGGAGACACGCACGCCCAATGGACAGCCTTCTCTCTCGAAAGAAACTTCCGCGATCCCAACCGCCACTCGAGCTACTATTACTTCTGGTACCTCAACTTCTTCCAAAACCGCGTCAATACAGTTCTAGACGCACTACACGCACTGACTGGTCAAGCACCAACAACCCAACGCTTCAAAACACTAACCCACCTCTTCATCTTCATAGGCAACAGACCCGACAACGGCATGAACAGTGCCCCCCGTTATCGCTACCTCTGCACCCTCAGCGGCGAAGAAATCACCCGCATCGACTCCCTCCTCGACGAAATCGCCCTCGCGATCGCAACCCGCTACCGCGACACCCCTCCCCCCGAATCCTCGGCCTACAGCAAACTCTACCACAACGGAGACAACCTAAGAGCAACTGTCTACGACTGCATCCAAATCCTTCCCCCTGCCCTCCACTGGCCCGCCTTCACCCGCTCCGGCGCCTACGAATCCTGTCTGAAATCCTGGCTCCTGGGTCTATCAACCCTGAGTTTTTATCATTTCTTCGTCCTCGACGAATCCAGACGAACAGGTCACCCCATGCCCTTCTATGAGCCGGTCTGGAAAAAAGGAATGGGTGCAAAGGAGAACCCAGCTGTTCGTACGCGTCATCGACGATCTCTTGAACGCGGGCAACGATGAGATCCAGCTGCAGCCCGGCTGGAACCCAATTTAGCCCACGATGCGAGTTTGGAGCTTTTTGTTACCATGAATCCGCTGCACATGTGGAGGGAGGTGATGAGGAAGGTTGGGGCCGAGGGACTCCTGAGGGATGTCGATATCGAGGGTCAGGATACCGAGAGCGGTGAGGCGGGCGAGAGGGTCGCGTGGAGTGTGCCGTTGGAGAGGAATTTGCATCCTGAGTGGGATGTACCTGGTCGACGGGACCCGAGGAGGCAGTCGTTTACTCCTCCTGTTAGGCTGTCTAGATGGGCTGGTAGCGTGCTGCATCTTTAGTACTCTCTCCCCTGCTTACTTGCTGTCTGGTTTTTTTAACATCTTGCTTCTTTTCTCGTCTTTGGTTTTTCTTCTTTGCCTTTACATATCCGAGTTTTTATCGGTACCTGTCTGGAGCTAGGAATCACTGCACCATCTTAAATAGTTTGATATATCTATCTCTTTTCCATTCTATCCCTCTTCTAATCTCCTTTTCCCCTTGTCTTGTCCTACTTTTGGCTTTAGTCCTTACCTTGCGATTTTAACACTCTATCTCGTTCTTTTCTTCCTTTGAATATATATATCTTCTTGTTCCTCTTCTTCTTTTGCATATATATCTGAGTGTGAAGGTCCCGTTTGATCCTGTCGGTATCAAGTCGTAGCTACATATCTAGCTATATATCTTATACAATTTCCATCTATAGGCTTGTATCTCCCTCCTTCTTATCTGAAGCTCAGCTTAGCTCACCTTTATTACGTATCAATTCCCTACTTCCTTATCAACTCCTTCCCTCCTTCTTTCCTTCCCTCGCTCCTTTTATATACATTATAGCCAGGGGTACCGACTTCTCAAACTCAACGCCAAAACTCCAACGCCAAAACTTACTAGTCGGCGGGATAGCGCCAAGTGCACTGTACATCACAGCAGACAAGAATGCCTAGAACAAAAATGTCCGATCTGATCCAATCCAGTCCAATCCAGTTCAATTTCTATCCATGTCAAAAACTCCTCATCTCCCTCCAGTACTCGGCATTTTACAATTTCAGTCTCCATTCATTTCCCTCTCCTTACTCATCCCTCAGTCTTTAGATCTCGTCAAGTCCCCCTCGACCCCCCACCCCTCCTCCCATCCTTAAAAATATGCGCCCAAACCTCCTCCCTACTCCTCCAGCGACCAATCCCCCACGTCTCCAGCAGATAATCATCGATCCTCTGCTGGCGATCCGCGTTGTCAGAATGTCTCTGCCTCATCTCCTCTGCCTTGCGGTCGTGTTCGGCTCGTGCGTGTAGATGAGCTCGGCTGTTGCGGTTGATGGGGCGGATGCGGGTTCCGTGGTTTAGGGGGAGGTAGGGTGTGCTTGTGCTTGTGGGGCGAGGAAGAGGGGGGTTGGATCGGCGTCTGGGTGCTGATGGACCTGTGATGCCGGAAGTATGGCCAGACGTAGAAGGAGAGTGACTTGGGTTGGTTGGTCTCGGTATTCCTGTACGCCCGGGGATAGGAGTCGGTAAGCCAGATCTTCTGTTCGCTCTTGGTGAAGCCGGACGTCCGAATGCAGAGGTGAGTGCAGCAGCGCCAGTAGCAACAGCTGTGCCGGCGGCGGCGCCAACGGCAGTCTTGACTTTTTCACCACCGATACGACGTAGTTTGGCGTTTTCGCGTTCGAGCTGCTCGATGCGAGCATTGATTGCCGAGAGGGCTTTTTCGTGCCTGTGTTGCTGCTGCGAGCTGTCGTGACGCAGTCCGGCGATGACATGTCGCTCTTTTTCGATCTGCTGGTGGGCTCCGCGGAGCTGGTCTCTGGCTTTGTTGGCCATGGCTAGGTAGGTGGATATGTGGGATTTCTCTGGGTCCCCGGTTGCGGCCATCTCTTTTTGTAGCGTTTTGATGGGTTGTCTTGCTTGGTCTAGTTGGTCTTGCAGTAAATGCTCGGCCCAGTCTGGGTCGTAGCCGTTGGACCCTCCGTTGATTCCTCCGTTAGGAACCCCGTTGACCACTCCGTTGGACCCTCCATTGACCCCACCGTTGACTTCCTCAGGTGGCTGTGGTGCGTTAGGGGTCTTCTCATTCGCTCGAGCCTGTGCGTCTTTCAGTTGGGCTCGCAAGTCCGTGATCGCAGCTTGTGCGAAAGCCAACCTCCGTTCGCATGTATCCGTCTCCTCTGGATTACCTTCGTCCTTGG
This sequence comes from Delphinella strobiligena, assembly GCA_009982845.1. Classification (NCBI taxonomy): domain Eukaryota; kingdom Fungi; phylum Ascomycota; class Dothideomycetes; order Dothideales; family Dothioraceae; genus Delphinella; species Delphinella strobiligena. The sequence goes on along the minus strand of JAADKB010000007.1, from coordinate 1,773,515 downwards.
TCTTGTCCATGCCCTTCGTGCCATCAGACTTCGGGGGTTGACCTGTTTCGGCAGCTAGAGCATTCCTGAGGCTATCACCACCGATACGAAGTAGACTGGCGTTTCCACGCTCGAACAATCGAATCTGAGACTCGGCCGCTCTCAGTTCAATTCGCAAGTACCTAGCAATACTTCTTGCAAGAGCCAACTTTTCTTTACATGTTTCCGGCTGCTCGTGCTCTGGTACGTCGTCGGTCTTGGTACATGTCCTTCTTGCAGATGCCAATGATGATGCTAAACCACCCTTAGCCTTAGCTAAAGCGTTTTTGACTTCATCACCGCCCAGACGAAGTAGGTTATCTCTCTCGCGTCCGAGTGACTGAAGTCGAGTCTCTCTAACTTTCAGATCGCGTCGTAAGTTCGCGATAACGCTCTTTGCAGAAGCCAACTTCTTCTCACACATGTCTGGCTGCTCTTCTTCTGGTGTGTCTTCAGCGCTGGACTCGTCCTTGGCCTTTGTTTTGCCCTTGGATGTACCTCTAGGCTCCGATGTGTCATCAGTCTCTGACATTTGAGAATCGGTAGTAGCATCCAACTCGGCCTGTAAATCAGCAATAGTCGCATCAGCTTCGTCCAATTCCTGCTCATGCGCATCGTTCAACTGTAACAGATTGCGCTGCAATATGCCCCACATGAATCGTTCCATTTGGATCCGACTTTCTTGTAGAACGTAATATTTTCTGCAGTCGTCTGCTTGCTTTTTGTAGACGTCTATCGTGTGCCTGGCAACGATATCTTCGCTCTCATCTTTGAGCACGGGTATGTTTTGCTCGAATCGATCTGGAATACGCTTGAGAGCGGTGCCCACTTCAGCTATTAGTTTCCTGCATCGGACGCGGAGCCATGCGTTTTCTTTGGCGAGTTTCGATTCAGATGAGTCGGTTTCTTTGCTGCCTTCGCTCTGCCCAGTACCTTCACTCTCAGTATTACCCTCGCTCTCAGCATTGCCCTTGCTCTTATCATTCTCACTCTCATCATTCTCAACCTCATGACCCTCTGCAACTCCCAAAGCTACTCGAAGCAGAGCCATCAAGACAACTTTTTGGCTCTGCAGACTTTCAACCTGGAATCTTTGCTTGTAGTTTCGGTATACAGTGGTAATGTGTGGCTCGTCCGAGGCATGTCTATCGAGCTGCTTGTCGAAATCATCAGTTGCAGCCTGGAGCTCGGCGGCCTGGGCTCTGATGTTGTCCATGTCAGGGCCAATGTCTATGTCGATCGGGTGATCAAAGAATGAGTCGACTTTCTCCGCCTCGGGAGTGGGTTTGGCGGCATCAGCTTGATCTTTGAGCGCTTCGTTCTGGGTCGTAAGGTCGTCGACCTGTTTCCGAAGTTGGGCATTCTGTCGCTGCAGTTCAAGTCTCAAACCAGCCTCCGACACAGGAGAACTTGGCGTAGGCCTGTGGGCGCCCTGAATGGTCGATACGCCAGACCACTCTTCCAGAGCGGTGTTCTCGGTCTCAAGTTCCGTGACGCGGGCTCGTAATTGCCTTGAAAGACATGTCTCAGGTGTAGCCTGGCTCTGGAGGCGGTCAATTTTTTGTTGCAATTTGACAACCTGATCCGTGAGCGAGATGATTTCATCGGGAGGTCCTACAGGCAAAGCGTCAAGCTGGTTACGCATCTCCTTATTGGATTGATCCAGTCTAGCAAGCTCCGTTGCTTGGTTTCTTATCTGAGTCTTTAGACTAGTTACATTTTTATTTGGCTTGACAGAAGTACTGGCTGTGGCGATCTCAGTGCTAAGTCGCTCATTGTCATCCTTGAGGCGTGCATTGTCAGTATTCAATCGCTTCTTCTCATCCTCAAGGCGTGCGTTATCACTGTGAAGTCCCCGGTTCTCGTCATTGAGACGTTCGTTTTGAGATTTCAGAATCTTGATCGTGCGGGAGTGGTCTTGGTCGGCATCAGACTGGTCGTTCGGGTTCCCCTCGTCTAGCAGGCGTTGTATCTCTTCATTGTGAACATCCAAAAGGCGCTGCGTTTCAGCTTCATGATTATCCTTCAGCTTTCGAATGTCCTGGTCTTGAGTGTTCTGATCGGCAGTGATAGTTTTGGGAAACTCCAACTCCCGGTTCGTAGCTTCAAGATCATCAGAGTGCTCTTTGAATGCTTTCTGCCCAGCGGTCGCCGTTTTCACCATCTGAAGTAGAGAGTCCTTTTCACTAGAGGCGTTGAGCAGGTTGTTCTCCAGTTCGGCAATCTTCTGTAAGGTGCTCGCGAGGCTAGCAGACGTGGCAGGGGCAGGGGCAGTGGCAGTGTTATCAGACTGCAGATTCCGATTCGTAGCTTCAAGCTCATCAGCCCGCTCTTTAAACGCTTTTTGACCAGCAGTTGCGGTTGTCACCATTCGAAGCAGAGTGTCTTTCTCACCAGAGGCATTGGCCAGATCTCTCTTCAGTACGGCAATCTCTTGCAAGGCGTTCGTGATATTGGCTTGAGCGGCCGGGACAGGGGCAGTGTTGTTGGACCTCAAATCTTGATTCGTAGCCTGGAGATCATCTACCTGCTCCTTCAGAGCTTTCTTGTCCGCAGTTGCGATGTTCACCATTTGAAGTAAGGATTCCTTCTCACCAGAGCTACTGGAGAGCTTATTCTCTAGTTCGGCAATTTTCTGCAAAGCGCCCGCGATATTAGCTGGAGGGGTAGCGTCAGTGTTGGCTGGCCCGGCGGCAGGGGTGCTATCAAGAGTTGCCTGCAGGTCTCGATTGGTCGCCTCAAGATCACCGACCCGTCCACTGAGAGCTTTTTGAATTCCACCTTCCGATTTGAGCACTTGAGTCATGATGTCCTTCTCGCCATTGGCCGATGCAAGCTGATTAGGGAGCTCAGTAATCTGATTCAGGGCACTCGCAAGGTGATGGCCTTGAGGTCTCTGTGCTTCAACAGGAAGTCTGCTGATCTCATCCTGGAGTTTCCTGGCATTGTCTTTGTCTTGAATAACTTGCTTAGCTCTTGCAGCCTGTTTTTCTTCCTCACGGGCTCTTTTGAGTTGGCGTTGAAGCGCTTGAATCTGTTCATCTACTAGTCCCGAGGCTGTAGTACCACTCTCATTGAATTGGTTATAGAGTTCTTGCTCGAGTTCGTGAATATTGTTCTCCAAGTCGGAGATACGAGCGGAACACCGGCGGTGCTCAGCCTCAATGGCTTCCAATGCTGAAATCCGTTTCTGCAAACCGGCAATGATTATTGGGCACTTGAGATGCTCATCTTTGATTGTCTGGAGCTCAGAAATCTGTTGTTGGTACTGTTCAATCTGTCCAGTCGTGTCATCAGATCCACCATTGTCAGATTGATACTTCTGCTGCTCAAGATTGTTCCTTGCGGCTTCGAGTTCTTTGATCCTGATATATGCCTCTGAAAGATCCAATTGAACCTCGTGAAGCCGCTTCTCCGGGAGACTGTCAGCAGTACCTTCACTTGCGCTAGATGCCTTCTCAGACGAGCCTCCACGCTGCGCGTCAAGTTCAGAAATTTTGGCCTCCAAGTCGGCGATCTGAGCGACACATTTGGAATGTGCCGTTTCGAGATCAACTTTTTCTGTCCTCCACTTCTCAGCCAGTTCGGTCTTCTTGTTGGCTTTCTGCTTCTCATGATCAAGCTCTTCATGAAGGTCTTCGAAATCTTGTGTCAGGCGAGCAAGTTTCTTTGGACATTCTTTGTCTGCTGGATCATCCGAACCGGAGCCTGATGAGCCTTGTTGCGCCTCGGGCTGATTTTTGGCCTCTTTCATTTCCTGAATGAGCTTCGCGTCCATCTGGGCCTTAGCATTGAGATGGACATTCTGCTTCTGAAGCTTATCGACTTCCTCGCGGAGTTGAGAAGCTTCAGCTGCTTGGGCACTGATGTTGTTGATGTGCTCATTCAAAGCCTTGAGTTCTCCACGGAGCTTATCGGATTCCTTGGCCTGAGCATCGAACTCGTCGATAGTGTTCTGAAGCCTTTGTGCCTCATCCTCAAGCTGTTTGATACGCTCCTCGCTCTCAGAATGCTTTGTGTCAACAGCACCGACCTTCTTGGTGGCCTGGTTGTTTTTGCCTTTGAGGTCTTTGGTAAGCTGCTCGACCTTGCTTTCGAGCACCTTCTTCTCAGCCTCGAGGTTGGCAATCTTGGTATTATCTTCTGCCTGTTGCTCACTCATATCACTTATCACACCTCCACTTCCTTCGAGTTCTTTCGTCTTGTCTGAAAGATCCTCCTTGGCCTTTGCAAGCTCCTTGGCCATATCAGCATCAGCTTTAGCACTCTTGCCTTGGGATGTGGCTTCCATTAGCAGCTTAGTATTTTGCTCTTGCGTATCCTCAAGCTCGAGAAGCAACGACGTTCGCTCAGTGTCAGCGTTGTCCAGGGCTTCCCGGATTCTACTGTATTTTGCTGTCCATTCTTCACGAAGCGTTTGAAATAAGTCGACATAGTCCCTCAGAGGTACATGAGTCACCAGTCCTTGGTCCATGTAGCCGGGAATACTCAGGAAGGCGGCGACTAGCCCAAGGTTCAAGACTTCTCCAGAAAACAGAATCAATTGGAAAAGGCGGTATGGCTTGAATCTGTACCTGTTCGGGTGTCTGTCGAGCCAACGCGCGATACCTTGAATGTCTAGGTTCTGCTCCAAGACATCTAGAACCTCTTCAACTTCAAGTGGTTCTTCTTGGTCTCTGTTCTGACTATTGATGTAATCCACGATAATTGCAGCAACCGCTCCCCGCTTTTCTCTCGGCCATTGAACACCCTCTTGGAATGTAGAGAGTGCCAGGGAAAAAGTCTGTTGATCCTTCAGCTCTTTGATAACGGTTCTTTCCCGGACCAAATCTTGTTGTAGCTGTTTAACATCCTCGGCCAACTTGTTGGAGCGATCTGCGTCACCCTCCGGGGCACTTTTCGCAGTGGACTTGAGAAGAAGAAGTTCGGCCTCAAGACGATCGATTTCCTTTTGAAGTCGGGGGCAATTGTCGCATTGAGCAGGATCAGCAGCAGAATTTATGACAGTCTGCCTCTGAAGCTTCTTGCACTCCTCTCGTGCATTCTTTAATTCACTCTCCAGCTGGTCGACGTCCTCCTGAAGAAGTTCACTCTTTTGCCTGAATATGTCCGATTCATCAGCGAGCTTGTTCCATTCTACAGCGTGGTTATGATTGGCGTCTTCGAGTTGTTTATCGAGGCTTGCCTTTCTCTTCTTGACTTCAGCATAGAGGGGAAAGATAACCTTCATTTCTTCAATCGTCTTCGCGTTCTCCATGAGCTTGCGGCGGCCTGTCACAATCTCGGACAGATATTTGTCGAATATGGGTTCCAATTCGCCTTCATCAGCCCAAGCAGGGTGTCTAAGGCTATTTCCAGGTTTAAGGAGAAAATCTATACCTGCCTCGTTGAGCTTTTCTCGGGCCAATTGTAGATTTCTCTGAGACAATTTCCTCCCGAGTCCTCTTGGACTCATGATTGCGGGTTCGAGCTGGCCGAATGCAATCCCCATTTTCTCCTTGATATAGTCCGGACTATCTGGGTCAGGCTCCCCTTCTTTGGTTTCTTCTTGTTCATCATGTTCTTCTCCGTCTTCCTCCTCGGACTCGGAGCTGAACTTGGACACGACAGACATTGCGCGGCTGAGTGGACGAGTATATGGATCGGCGTCGGCATCCTCGTGAGCTCCATTCCCAGCAGCGGCGACGGAAGTGAAATCAGAGAACGGATCGTCGGAATCGATATCGTTTACGGGACGGGACGGAGTCTGCGGACGACCATTATCATCGCTATTGTCTTCCGGGCCATCGCCGGTTTCCGCTTCGGGATAGTCGTCTGCAGTCGATCGGGGTAGGCTCGTTTCTACTGCCTCTGCGAGTGGTTGTTCGTCATGTTCTTCTGCGATAGTGTTCGAAACAAATGGTGGCGGCACACCAAAATCCGACTGGTCTGGTTGGACACACCTAGGACGATGAGGAGAGATGGGCATTCCCGGGATCATATAGTCGATTTCGGGGTATTTGAGGTGTGCTTTATCTTCGTTGTCTTTATTGTTCTGAGCATCCTTGATGGCACGGTCCATGTCCTCTTGGGTGACGCGGTCACGTCGACCAGCTACTTGCACTGGAATTTCCGCTTTGGGGGGGCTATCCTCAGGCGATGAGGAGAGGCTACTTTCTGCTGAATCATCGGGATCTTCTTCAGTTTCATCTACAGGAGATAATTGCTTATGGCTTCCTGGCTCCTCCACCGAAATATCCTGAGCGAGGCCATTGTTGGCGGCTTTGACAGTCAAGGAGCCAGTGCCGCTTTCTGAGATCTCGCCGGAATCGTGCTTCAAGGCTCCACTTTCGATGACGGTAACAGGAGGGGACGGAATGCTATCTTCTGGTCCTTCTCGGGGCTCAACCGGCAAAACCTCCCCTTCGTCGATGTTGTCTGTTGAGGAAGAAACTGCGTTTTCTGACTCCTTATCAGGAAGAGGCTCGGCGGGATTGCTTTCGGTGGTATCTACTGGCGCAGACAGCTCCGCATCTCCAGATCCTTCCGCAGAGCCACTCTCGTTGTGTTTGTTTCCAATGGACTCAGACCGAGACGGACTATCATGGTCTTCATTCCCAGCAGAACCGGGTTCGGTGGATTCACCTTCGATGGTACTCATAATTGTTTCTACAACAAGAATCAATGTACGACGCTAGCAGTGTATCAGGAATTGAGGATCCTGCTTCTCGGCACAGCGATGAATATTGGTATTGACAATGAGTGACCGAAGTTTTGATGGCAAAGTATGTATTGTAGAAGATAAATATCCTTACTCGAAGAGAGGGAGGCTTACTTGGGAAGAATCGCGTAGCATATTCGCTGTTCGGTCGAAAGGTTTCTTTCACGATGCAGGCAGGGACCTCGGGATAAAGACATCTTCCGGGTTTGGGTTGATGAGAAATTGAAAGTTCGGTCGGAGGATGTCCTTTGTGTTGAAGTCCGATATGGGGTTAGGAAATATGTCCGCTTAAGCATGGCTGACTCGAATAAAGAGAATATCCGCAAACGGACTTGAGCAGGTGTTGATCTGTGGATGAAGGAAATTTGTTGGCTATACTAAATCTCCTAGATTTTCTCCCAGATGAATTTGATCATCGTTGGTCAATTGTTAGCATCTCTATGTGACTCTTTGTCTTGCAGCCTTGCGCCGGAACTGTATGGCTCAACACTCTTCAGCAGGACCGTAACTCTGATAGAGAAATGAATGTGACCATTTAGGTTGAGCCATGTTCGATCAAGTAGAGCAAGTGACATTGCGGAGGGCACGACATCTAGTCAGCCATCGACCGTGGCGTGAACCAGCACTAGTCAATCTTTCCCGCCGAACGTCTGTGATCAAAACAGGTAGGTAGCATTCAATAAAAAGAATAGTTAGATGGTTATAACGGCCATGTCATCGCAGAAGAAGAGGAGGGTCATCAGCTGCCTCTATCAACGAACTTTCGACATAGCCAAAATCTCCATCGAGTTTGATGTTCCATCAATGACATAGCCACTGGATCGAATGCTTCCCAATGCGTAAAGACACAAAGAAGACTGGCGAATGTCAAGTGTGGTGGTCAAAAGAGACGAGGTCCAATGCCAAAGATCCGAAAAAGGCTAGCGTGACCTTGGCTTGGCGCTTCTTTGTTCAAACATGGGTGCCTTAGATTGTACTTGTAAAAGACGACGGCATACCTCTCGGAGGCATAATGATATTGTGTTCAGTCCTGGTTCTCATGTTGATGACGTTGATGACATCAGGAGAGCGAATTATGGACGCACGGAATTCAGGCAGCAGCAAGGCCATCCTCGGCTTCTATCCTTCCTATTTCCTTCCTGATCCAGTCCTCCCAGTTCTCGTGTTCCTCGCACCGGTCTATGGATAGCCAATTTACGGCGTCTTGAAACATGGTGCCTAATCCACTTCGTAGCCCAGCTCTGCCCATTCCGTCTTCCTCTACTTCTTCTTTACCTTTTTCTTTTGAGGAAAGGGGACGAGGAGCGTGCTTCTCTCTCCTCCGCGGAGGCGTTTTAGCTGGTTTGGTGGCTTTGCGTGGGGTCCGCTGGATGAGTTCCTCTTCTTCCTCTTCGCCGGGCAACGATAGTCCACTTTCAGCCCCTCCCTGTGTCTGTTCTTCTGTAGCATCCACATCATCCATATTGACGTCTTCACGTTCTTGCATGCTACTAGCCAAATGCTTGACCTGCTCAGCCCAAGGCATCTCCAACCAAGCCTCGACGTGTGCAGCTTTCAAAAAGGCAGCGACGCCTTTCTGAACAGTCTGTTCGTCTTCCAGATGCTGACAAGAAGACTTCCTCAGAGCAGCGAGGCATCTATCTCTCGCGTCATTGTACTCATGGCCGCTGACTGGCGAGCCTTGGAGTGTAAATATGGTGTATAGCGCAAGTGCAATGATCATTGGTGACAGAGTAGATGGTGTGATTTCTCCGTCGACACCATCTACGGATGAGATGGCGGATTGAATGTTGGTGTGAGTGAAGTTGCCTGTGCGTCTTCTTTTCCTGCCTCTTTCCTCCTCTTCTTCGGCTTCTTCGGCTTCTTCGGCTTCTTCGGCTGGTGCAGGTGGGCCAGCGATGGAGTGGCGTGTTCTTTTTCGAGTGAGTGCAGGACATTCGGTTCTGGTCGGATTCCAGCCACGCGCTGCTAGCACAGCGGAGCATCCAGCGAGGACATGAGGTTCTGCGTGTGGCATATCGAATTCGTCACAGATGGACTTGACCATGAGGTTTACTTCTTTGGGCGTCTCGGTATGGCTCGTGTCCGTGATGGCATCTTCTATGACAGTTGCCCTTTCAAGCAAGCGAGGGGGTTTGACAGCATCCTTGAGCGACAGTTTTGAAGTTGAGGAGGGCAGAGCATCAATTGTTTTGGGGGGTAACCTTGTGGATCTTCTACCCCCACTTGCTACGCTTCCAGGCGCACTTCCAGGTCCACCGCTGCCCTTGAAGACACTCGTAGGTGTTTTTGTTGGTGTATTTCCAAGCGCGGCAGCCAATCCCGCTGCTCTAGTCCTCACACTCGTGGGCGTGCCATTCACAGAAGCGGCATTTGATAAAGCGACAGCATCGCGGTGCCTCGGTGTTCGTGGTGTGGTAGTCTGTTTTACAAGCGCCGAATCAAGATATGCGTAGAGTTTCTTGTAGATGCGTGGAGGAAGCGGTGGACGGGTGTTGATCTTTTCTATTGCTAACTTTTGCTTTAACCTATACATTCGAAGCGTCAGCCATGTCATGTTTTCAAGATACGGATAGAAGCACAAGATAACCCACCTCTCACAAGCCAAATGACAAACAACAAACGTCCTCCCAATCTCCTCCTCAGGCTTCAGATTCGCAGCTTTAGCTCTCGATTGCGCAAGCAAACTGGTAGCCAAATCCACCAATTCATCCGGAAGAGAATTCAATGTCGGCACCAATGTAATCAGGGATGTTTCTATCGGGGTCGGCATTTCGAATCATTATCCAATGGACTAGATCGAGTTTGAGGAGGGGCGAGTGGTGATGGGCGCGAAGAATTTGGTGGGACGGGTTTGGGTTCGGTTTGCGGAGGTATGGAAGACGCGACGGGGTTCAAGGCATGACGCGCGCATTCACGTGTTTTGACACTTCCATTTGATTGCCGTTTCGAGATAAATTGTAATGGCAGCAGAACACACGCAAACGGCAATAGGCAGAGAGAGTATACGTCAAAGTGGTGCTCTGCACGTTTGTGCCGCACTGAGAATACGTTCTATCTCATGGTTTAATGCCAACGCGGCCAGGCTGCCAGATAGCCTTGCCAGTCTACAAAGGTCACTGTTCTGTCCCAATTAACCCAATGCCCGGGACTATCACTGTTGCGCCTGTCCTACTTGCGCCCATTGGCCAGTGCCTCTTTTCGCTTCATCTTGTCTGCTGTCCTCTGCAATGCCGTCCTCATCTCGCCCTTCTTGAACTCATTCAGGTCGTAGTAGTTGGGTGCGATATCCTGAGATTACATGTTAGCCTTTTTGCCTGAGTATACAAGGTGCAAGAAATTTGACACTGACCAATAACCATTCCGGCTTTACTGCAATAACGGTACGGATGTAGTTCTTGGTGGTAAGCACAAACTCGTTGTACAAGACCCACTCCGAGTCCTGGCCCAATACTGTGCTGGGATGGAGCAAGACACTCTGCTCATCCTTGACTGTCTGATAGGCCTTGCCGGATCCGTCCTTCTTGGCGACTTGCATGAAGTAACCACTGACCAGGGCGCGTCGAATGTTCTCGTAGTACTTCTTGTCTTCAAAGGGTGTGCTCATCAGCTCCAGCTCGTTCCTCTCCATGATTCTCTTCAGCTGCATGCGAACGTTGTCGGCTTGTTGTAGTGCGCGGTAGGACAGGAAGTGATCGTGGCACCATTGCTTGGGGTTTTCTTGTGCCGCAGGGGACTTGAATGCGTGGTAGACATTGAGCATGGTCAACTGGTCACCGTCGGGGTGGGCGAAGAGGTCCTTCATCTCGTCTGCACGCTTGCGGGCGCTGTTGGGCCGTACAAAGATTTGAGGGACGGAAAGGAGAGCTGTGAGGGAGAGAATCTCATTGGAGCAGTAGAACTCGGGCGAGGAGATGAGCATGACTGCGAGAGCGGGATCGAGAGGGAACTCGGAAGCCATTCGGCCGAGCTGGGTGAGCTCTCCCTCATCGTCAAGACAGGCGAGGTAGTTGAGCTCTTCCAATGCACGCATCAGCGTCTCGGGTGCTGGAGGATCCATCAGGTCGAAATGTACAAGATCGTCAACGCCGAGCTTCTTCAGTTCGAGCACAGTCGAAGACAGATTGCTACGCAGAACTTCAGGGTACGACTGGTCGATCAGCTCTTTCTTGAAGGCTGCCTCGGTGTAAAGACGGAAACACTTTCCAGGCTTGGTACGACCTGCACGACCAGCACGTTGCTGTGCCGAGGCTTTTGATATGGGGGACACCAACAAAGACTCGACACGAATTCTAGGGTTATAGACCTTTTGCTTGCTGAATCCGGGGTCGATAACGTAGACGATACCATCAATGGTGAGGGAAGTTTCGGCAATGTTGGTAGAGACGATGACTTTGCGGCCCGGTCTGCCGCCTCGACGGGTTGGTGGTGGAGCTGGGTCGAAGATGCGCTGTTGCTGAGCTGGAGGGAGGGAACCGTACAATGGGCAGACGTTTATGGGACCAGCATCTGCCTCTCGGATCATCTCATCACCTTCGAGCGAAATCTTTCGGCAAGCGTCTTCAATCTCCTCCTCACCAGTCAAGAAGAGCAGAATATCACCCTCGGGCTCTGTGGCATGAATTTGAAGTACGGTGCGAATGGCAGCTTCAACGTAGTCTCTCTCGGGCTCAGCAGTGTAGAAAATCTCGACGGGGTGGGTACGACCAGGAACAGCCAGGAGCGGAGCATTCATGAAGTACTTTTGAAACTTTTGAGCATCAAGCGTGGCAGACATGATAATGATCTTCAAGTCGGGTCTTCTTCCAGCAACCTCCTTGAGCAGACCCATGAGGATATCAGTGGCCAGTGTTCTCTCGTGGGCCTCATCGAGCATGATTGTCGAGTAGCGAGAGAGGTTGTGGTCGTTCATGGCTTCTCGAAGAAGCATACCATCCGTCATGTATTTGAGAATCGTCTTTTGCGATGTCATGTCCTCGAAACGAATGCTGTAACCGACTTCCTCTCCCAGCTTGACGTCCATCTCTTCGGCCACACGCTGCGCCACCGACATGGCAGCCACACGACGCGGTTGTGTACAAGCGACCATTTTTCCATTTTGATGCGGGAGGTCATCGTAAAGGACAAACTGTGGAATCTGAGTCGTTTTACCCGAACCAGTCTCACCGACGAAGACGAGGATTTGTGTCTTTTGGAACAACTCGAGGAACTCGGCTCTGCAAATGACGTGTTAGCATCTTGTCTATTCTCATTATTTTAATATATGACTGAATGTTTTCGCTTACCTCTGTGCATGAACGGGGAGATTCCGCCTTGTCTTCAGGATGCGAAAGTATTTCTCTGAAAGTGGATTTCCATTGAAGGGGTTGTTTGGTCCATCCTCGGCCTTTGCTGCCTGAGCAGAAGTTGTCTCGTGTCTTTTGAAATGAGTGAGTCCATCGCTCGACCCGCTCGACAAGGTCGTATATCCGTTGCCGTTGCCATTCTCGTAGCCTTGGTTGTTGCCGCCTTCGTACATGTGTGCGAGATATGGGTTATTTAGATCCTCGGTTGTCGTCTTTTGGCGCTTATTGCGGCCATTATCAACTTGCGATCGTCTGTCGGTCATGGCTGCGACACCCGTACAGTAATTAATAGAGTTGATGAAGTGGAGTGTCTTCGTTGCACAGGAATGCCAGGCCTGGCAGAAAGATTCGCCGTCGCAATCGTTGTCGATAAAAACTCCCTGCACGTTCCACCAAAGCACCAACTTTGTCGGAGCCTCGGAGGATTTGTCTTGGCAAGGGTCAAACGACTCGGCGGAACCCTTGGCATCACCACCCCACCTTGCACAGGTACCTACCTTACCTCGGAGGCATATATGTCACCGCCATGTGACAACAGGCAGAAATGACAGTCGATCAATATATCTCTTTCCCTTCCATTCAATGTGAACAAGCACCTTCCACATACTATCCTCGTCCCGTGAAATAATTTGGGCCATTCCTCAGTTCAGCTCCTCTTTGCATGCACAGGCAACGCCTCAACGCACAGCCACAGTTCGCCAAGGTATAGCTGACATCAGTCTCCGGGCAGGAATTTGGAAGCAAGGTTAACAGCTCTCGTTTGTTCCGTCTTCTTCTCTTGACTATCGAAGCAAAATGTCCAACAAGACTTTCCTGTTCGTCCTATGTCTCGTAGCAGCCCTTGCGCTGTTTGCCGCTCCAGCGGATGCATTCGGTGCTGGCAACATTGCTTCTATATCCAAGATTGAAGGTCGTAACTGGCGTCACGGAGATATTGAAGATACACTCAAGACTGTCGCCTTTCTCAAGAAGCACAAAGTAAGCCTCCCACGGTGCCGACCTCTTCTAATGCTAATACCGAATAGTGGACATCTATGATGATCAAGGTACATCTACTTTACTGAATGTGCCATCGTGGTCAGCTTCACTAAGACAGACCATTAGCGTGTCTATTTTGGTAACTGGCTTCGTGACTATAGTCAAGCTGTTGATGTGGGCACCCTCAAGGGCGTTCAGTCCGGCACCATCAGGATCCTCATCTGGGTCCTGGCTTTCATGTCCTTTGGTTATGCAACTGGCGAATTTGAAGTTACAGAGGAACGTCTTGGTTGTTACAGACCTGAGGAGCACATCGACAACCCCAAGGACTATGCCGACAACGAGGATGCCCGCAAGTACGATACAAGACTTCGCGGTCCTGTTCAGCAGGATGAACTTGCCATCGATCCAAACACTGGTATGAAGAATTATATCGCCAATGAGGCTGGTGGGTGGTCCACTTCTGCTGGCTATATTAGATACAGCTTCGCTCGTGCCATTCATTATGGCCGCACCTATACCCACGGCAGCAACAAGGGGCGGGAAGAAGACCTTTGTGAGGCTCTGCGTTGTTTGGGTCAAGGATTGCACTGCCTGGAGGATTTTGGTGCACACACTAACTACACAGAGCTTGCTCTACGAGAGCTTGGCCACAGGAATGTTTTTCCACATGTAGGAGCTGCCACCGCTATCGATCTTCATGGAAAGCAGGTCTTTCCTCTTGTTACCGGAACCTTTGGTGGAGTTGATTTCTTACATTCTGTCCTGGGTGAAGCAACTGATCACGTCACCCAAAGCGAGGTCGACGAGATGCAGAACGCTCTCAACGATGCCAGTACCGAGGGAAAGAGATCTGCTGGTGGTCCAGAAAGTGAAGTCTCGGGCCTTACTAGCTTGCTCGCCAAGGTGCCTGGTACGGGAAGTCTAATCCAAGAAGCCATCAGCCTTCAAGCATCTTCTGACCAGCAGGCGAGCGAAAATGCCAGCGGCACTCGTTCTTTCGATGATCAATCTGGATACTCCCAAGACCGCGCATGGAACCCAGCAGCAGGCAACTACACTGATCCCGAAAGCATCATCAAGAAGATCTACCCCATCTTGCAATTTAGAGACAAGGTCGTCCGAGCAATCAATGGCATCATCTCGAAGATTCCTGGTCTCGAAGATTTCATCGAGAAGATTACCGAAAAGGTCACACTCTTCGTTATGGGCCTGCTGGCTCCCTTCATCACTCCGCTGATCGCTGCTGCTTCCAATTCGCTCAAGCAGGGAAGCTCAACTGTTGTTGACGCGAGTGCCAACCACCAATACGAAGTGTGGACTGACGCCTACTCTTCTGATCCCACACACTCTTTGCTTTCCAAGGATCACTTCTCCAACATCTTGAACGAGCCGGCAGGTGAAGTTGCGGTCGCCATCGTTCAATACGTCGCTCCCCGCATTATCTACGCTTGGGATCATCCCGACGTCAATGAGCAGCAGGTTCTGGATGATGTGCTTCGAGTCTTCCACCATCCCGCCATTCGCGATCATCATTGCGAGATTCACAAAACCATGTTTAGCGTTGTGGAAAATTGGGCTCGCTCATACCGAGGCAACCTCGACGAGGTCCTGAGCTCAGAGAGCGTCAAGGCAGGCCGAAACCACACCGGTGGTGTGAATCCTCACCTTGGAGGTGGACATGCTGCTCACGGACCATCGAACATGGATGCATTCAGTTTGGGTGGTGGACAGCAGCAAGGCGGGTTGGGTCAGAGAGGAGATGTTGACCCATATCCCGCACCTCACTCGCATACAGCCACGCCAGCACAAGCATCTTCCGCTTACGATGCTCCGAGTCAAGGCTACCAACCACATTCTGGATCTTCTTCTGTACAAGACTATAGTCACGGATACGAGCAGCGCTACGCACAGCAACAGCCTGCCCCACAGGCCACTGCTAGCTTTGCACCAAACGACCCTTACGCCTATCCCACTGCTTTCCAACAGGGCTACGAGATTCCTTATCAACAGCAGCAGGGACAGTATGAACAGCCACCTCAAGGCCCTTCCCACCAACACAGCTGGGGACCTCCTCCTCCCGGACCTCCATCGGGACAAGGATGGGGACAGCCTCCGCAGCAGTACGATGAGTATGGTCGACCCTTACCACCCCCTGGAGGCTACTACCAGAACTCTGGATACTGAAGTTGAGACGAGGAGCTGCGGCTGAGCTCTGTACGGGAAGCCTAGAAGTTTTGTCCAGAATGGGACGTACTCTTGAACTTGAAAGTGACCTGAAGGCGCGACGAAGCCATGCAAGCATACATTCCCATGATACTTGTTAGCGTTAAATAATCTCTCCAATTCGTGTCTTTTCCAGAGCAGAAATATGTGCACCACAAGTCATGGCCATCCAAAGGTCAAGCTTTCTGCTTCAACTACATTCTACTGTGTCAGGAACCACTGCCATCCTCGAATCTGCCCTTGCCTTTGCATTCAACACCATAAGAGCTGATCCACGCATAACATCGTCTCATCGACCAACGACATGAGCTGCCGCAACTCCTCTCAGGGACATTACACACACCTAAACTGCCCATCCATGTAAACGAGGATTGAAAAACAGTATGTATGGACAGTGCAGCCAACCATTCAACATACCTAAAGTATCGCACGTACATTTGCATCCATGACACGAGAAAGTGCACAGGGTCGCTCACCTACCAATCCAGACCGCGCGCGTGATCTGTTCAAGGTGTAAAAGTGACGACTTACACACCTGTATATAAATTACGTCTGATAATATCACGAAGAGGGGCAGTTACAGAGAGTCGTCCGTCTGTGCGAGTCGTCCAATGGCGCCATTCGGTTGTAGTCCTCGGAAGGCAGGAACAAATGGGCGAGTGGCACTTTGGCGACGGTTTTTCTTATACCAATTCGTCGCCAATTCCATAGCTCCTTGCACCCATCTCAAAAAGTCTTGACACGGCCCGCCCGACTGCAAATCGCACGTCGGTCTCGCCAGCACCGCCATTAGCCAGGGACGCACTTTGCAACCCAGTAGCACTCCATTCCGTCTCCCCAATGAACGTGCTCATCATGCTCGAGCTACTGCCTCCCTCTTTCCTCACACTCATGTCCTCCAACCTCTTCTGGATGCCCTCCTTGGGCGGCGGCACGATATTCGCAAACACCTCGAACAGTGGGACCGCCGAAAGACAAACGACTCTCGTCTTGGACTCGTACGCCAAATCAATCAGAGTGATGAAGCGCCGCACAAAGTCCAACTCATCGGCCTTGAACTTGTGCAATCCAGAAATATAAATTATGCCCGCCGCCCTGCACAAAGCGTGATAATCCGACGTGCCCCGATAAGCCTGACACAAATGCTCGAAAGTAGCATGGACAACCAACTTCCCACTCTTGCCCACCCTCGCACCCTCCACATTGAGCACCCTATTCATCATGACAGGAATCTCCTGCGGCACCAACCGCGCAGCCTGACTCACCTCCTCCAAACTCTCACTAAACTCCGCTGCATCCGAGAAAAACACAGTCTGCCGCGATTTCTCCTCATCATCAGTAACCATCCTATAATCCAAATCCCCCTGCATCTCCCAAACCTCACACCTACGCTGCAACTCATCAATGAACGGCAAGAACAAACTCCGATTCAACCCCTTCTCATAAAGGTTATTAGGATGCCGATTCGACGTCGCAACCATGACACCCCCGCACCCCCAAATCGCACCGAAAAGTCGTTTCAGAATCATCGCGTCGGCTATATCCGTCACCTGGAACTCGTCGAAACACAGTACCCGACTCTCGGCGCTGACTTGGCGCCCGATCGCCACCAAAGGGTCGCCTGAATAGGTGGGCGAGGAGCGCGCGTGGTGCAATCGCATGTGGATGTCCATCATGAATTCGTGGAAGTGGATCCGTCGCGAGCTTATGTCGGGGGAGAGGGTGCTGGCGAAGAGGTCGGCGATGCGGGATTTGCCTGTCCCCACGTTGCCGTAGATGTAGACGCCTTTGCCTTTTTGATGGGGCGCCGTCGAGTATGCGGGTGCGAGTCCTTGTCGTTGTGCTGCCTTGGTTCCTGGGTTTTGGGTCCGTGTCATCAGACTCGTTTGTAGATTCGCTAGTCGCTGGACCAATGCCGCTTGTGCTGGGTTTGGCACCAGTCGTCCTCGCGTTAGGAGTGTTTGGTAAGCGTTGTGTATGCTTGACATTTTTTATCTTCCCTTTTTTCTATTCAAATTACCACGATGTCATGTGGTTGGTTGGTCAATTGGATGGTGGAAGGGGAGGGCGGTGGGCGGCTTGTGGAAAGTGAATGGTTATTATTGTATGACCAAAGGTCGGATAGTATTTGGTATAACCGAGCGTTCGTTGGTGTGTGCTGTAGTAAGGTAGCTCAGTGCAGAAAGTCATTACGTCACTGATTTATGGTTCAAACTTCGTCTTCTGTACGACATGAACCTCGACGACTTGACTTTAGCGAAGATTGATGGGGCCAAGGCCAAGCGACGACAAACCAAGGCGGGGAGGTCAAATACAGCTCGACGTACGAACGAACTGGATGGACAGACACATTTACACGTCGCAAACCTACTCAATAATTGCGCCAGTCATCGGTGGGCAAGAATGAGCAGAGGTACTTAGACCGCCGATAGAACTAAGATTTCATCATTGGCCGCGTGGCCCAATGGCAAGGCGCTTGACTACGATTCAATCATCATGATTGAGCGGTATCAAGAGATTCCAGGTTCGACCCCTGGCGTGGTCAGATTTTTTGCTCTCATTTCCGAAGAGTCTGCGCTGTATCTTTGCGCTTGTGAGCTTCTCTTGTTTGGTGGGGTAATAAAGGTCCGATGTTTCGCCGATGAAGTCGTCGTATCCAGGAGGATTTGTTGGTGGAGAGACCATGGGGTAAATCCGGAAAGGTCGGCTCAGTTATGCGATATTGTTGGAGTTATATGGTTGTGTCTCGATAACGATCTTCATACATCTTGTTTGGTTGGACGCTAGACTCCCCTAATACCACCTCATAGATTGCTGCATATGACGTCGAGGCGGTAGGGAGGCTATGTTGAATGCAACCTGCCGGTAATGAGGAGTAGCCGCGTCCTCAGATCATCAAGATCGTCATACAATTATTCGGGCCCGACTCTCGGTCGTACTATTGTGCATCTAAATGTTAAGAACCTTCGTAACACTCACCGCTGTCGCCATTTGACCTGACTCAGTACCAAATACTTCTAGTCCTATGATGCGAGATCGCTGGCTCACCCGCCTTCTCCCTCTCCTTGGCCTGCGATAAAGTTAGCAGAGTCAGAAGGAAAAGATATGAATAGAAATGCACGTACTAGATCGTAAAGGAAGAAATCTATCAGTATGGCGTTGATGGTGGCGTCGGGATGCTCAGCCAACATCTCCCGTTTGATTAGTTCGACACACCAGATGCTGCAGCCGCGGAGTTGCACCTCCCAACTGCTGCCAGGTTGGATGGATTGCTGTGATTTGATTGCAGCATCGAGAGGTGGGCTGTAAGATATGCATGAGAGTGTGTGGAGGATTTGTGGCACACGGTAATCTGTGTGACATCAGCCACCAAAGGAAACGCCTCTTATAGCAGTGATTCCAAGACGCACCAGCAAACATGGTAATGTTATCAATGTCGTCGAACTGCCCGTAACTCTCGCCATTGAAAGCGGCCCATGTGTCGGCTACAAGAATCTGAGGTCGTTTCATGATTCGAACAGTCCGGCGCTCAAACTTTGCGCAGTCATTGAAGCTTGGAAAGTGATGGGCTAGCAGATTGACTAGTTTGCCCGCGCTGTGGTTGGCAGTCTCAATGAGCTTAGCTACGCTGCCATCAAAGTGCTACCGGCATTGTCAGATGTATTTCCGAGACAGAGACGGGATGTCTCGAAGACCTACTTCTTCTAGAACTTGACCTGCTTCTCGCAAGCAGGCGATGCGCTCTGTCAAGAGTGGAATTGATTCCTCTGTTGAAGAACGAAATACATGTTCAAGCTTCTCGTCAGGACACTCTTCCTCATCTGCATAAAAAGAAGGCGTAGTGATAGGGATTTCTGTGTGCACGTGAGAATGTTGAATTCAGAAAGGCACGACCTCATTGGTCTAAATGGAGGATTGTAGATAGGAGCGAGTGAGTGTTTGTACAAAGAGAGATTTGCCCAGCTTACCCTCCTCAAGTGCACGTTGCAAGCATGCGACAAGACTCCAGTATCCAGTCCATCGTTTATCATGATATTCCACGGCGAACCTCTCTTCTTCACTCTTCTCACTCCAGAAGCTAAAATTTAACAAGTCCATGACAAAAATGAAGTTCAATGTTGCCTCATCCTTGGCCTTGGGGTGAAGCTCGTGCTCAGACCAAGTTTGGGTGCTGTAGCTTCGTAGTTGCATTTGTTCCCATATCGTGGCAGCTGCTGACTTGGTACCTTGCATGCTGATAGCGACATCAATGCTGTTGTCGAAAATGTACTTTGCATCTTGAGGGACATTTGTATCCGAGGTAATCTCGTTGGATGGACGAGAAATGCCTAGAGATTTCCTCAACAGCTCAAGTAACTCTGGATCGACTTCATCATCAGACATGCTGCTGACACGAAGAAGTCGTTATGCTCCTGATACTGCGAAATGCTAGACGATGTGCCGGCGCTGTCTTTCTCGGCAGATAGGATCGTGAGCGCGACTGTGGTCGGTTCTGGATGGCTGCCGAATAAGGGTCGATATTCTAGCATGCAAAGCGTGGCAACAATCACCTTACCCAGGCTCCCGACAAAGAATGCCGGGTTACACAGTGAATGACACGAGTGAGAGGCTTAGTTAGAGCAAGCAAAGCAATGGAAGCGAAGCGGTTCGGCAGGGGTCAAAGCAGGCGGAAGGCGGCCAGCGGCCAGCGGCCACGAGGTGGATGCATATCTTGGCGCTTCCGTGGGCGTCGGATCAGCACAAAGCAAGCATTAGTGGTTTCTAGCGTCAAAGCCAAAATAAAGTAACGGCAAGTCGCGCGGCGTCATCGTATCGCATTGCGCAAGGAGCGTGGAGAAAGTGAAGCAACAGAGGTCGGCTAAGGTATAACACAGAGCATTACTTTGACATCTTCAAATCCCTTCGCTCCTTGTAACACTCACCTGTCGGATTTGCACGTGCGCTGACTCTGCAGGTGTTGATGCCGCGAATTCAACATTAACAATTTCAACTCAATCGATCTTCATCACAATGCCTCGCGACAGGTTCCTGAAGCAGTCGCTGGGCTCGCTGTACAGTAACATTCAGAAGGTACCTTACAATACGATGCGCAATGACCACAGCGGGCCGCACGTCATCTTAACTGACCCTTGTCTAGTCGCGTATCCTCGTCGTCGGTGCTGGTGGAATCGGATGCGAATTACTCAAGAACGTTGTGTGTACCGGTTTTGGAGAGATCCACGTGGTAGACCTCGATACCATCGATCTTTCCAATCTCAACCGTCAATTCCTCTTCAGACAATCACACATCAAGAAGTCCAAGGCTATAGTATGCGGCATGTGTTGTTCTCAACAATCAGCATTACTGACTCCACTCAGGTAGCACAAGAGGCAGCCAGCCATTTCAATCCCAATGTACAGATAAAAGCCCATCACGCAAACATCAAAGATCCCCAATTCAACGTCGAATGGTTCAATACATTCGCCATTGTCTTCAACGCGCTCGACAACCTCGATGCTCGCCGCCATGTCAACAAGATGTGTCTTGCCGCCGATGTCCCACTGATCGAGAGTGGTACTACTGGTTTCAACGGACAAGTCCAGCCCATCTCGAAGGGAAAGACCGAATGCTACGACTGCCAGGTAAAAGAGACGCCAAAGAGCTTCCCTGTCTGTACCATTAGGAGCACACCCAGTCAGCCTATACATTGTATAGTCTGGGCAAAGAGCTATCTGTTCAGCGAGCTTTTCGGCATCAGTGAGGATGCTGCACCAGACCTGGATCATACAGAGGACGAGGACAATGCAGACGAGATTCAAAACCTTCGACAAGAAGCCGCTGCATTAAAAGAGATTCGCATGGCCATCGGTTCAGAAGAATTCCCCCGCAAGGTCTTTGAAAAGGTCTACGCTCAAGACATTGGGCGCTTAAGAAGTATGGAGGACATGTGGATGATGCGCAAACCACCGACTGCTCTGAACTTCGACCAATGGCTCCCCGAGGCTGCCAACGTGGCCTCGGATATATCCATGCAAGATCAGAAGACGTGGAGTCTGGCCGAGAACATAGCTGTATTCAGTGCTAGTCTCAATCGTCTCAGCAATCGCCTTGAGGAGCTCAAGGCAAATGCTGATACTGGCAATGCTCCACCAATCCTCACCTTTGACAAGGACGACAAGGACACGCTTGACTTTGTCGCATCCGCAGCTAACCTCAGGTCCATCGTGTTTGGTATCGAGACCAGGTCTGAATTTGATATCAAGCAAATGGCCGGCAACATCATCCCTGCAATCGCCACAACTAACGCGAATACCGCCGCGCTTTGCGTCTTGGAGGCTTTTAAGATCATGCAAAAGAACCTAAAAAAGGCAAAGATGGTCTTCCTGGTCAAGTCGACCGATCGCATGATCAGCAACGAGCCGCTGAGACCGCCAAAGCCTGACTGTGGCGTATGCGGAAACGCTCAGGCAAGTTTGATTGTGAATGCCGAAAAGGCAACTATAGAAGATATTGTGGATCGACTGCTGAAAGCGAAGCTGGGATACACTGATGAACTGAGCATCACTACAGATGAAGGTATCATCTACGACCCCGATATGGAAGAGAACCTGTCCAAGACTCTTTCTGAACTCGGCATCAAGGGTGATACTTTCATTACCGTTCGTGATGAAGAGGATGAGAACACCAAGGTCAACCTTGTTCTTGCAATCAGTGAAGCGTACGTTGTGACTTCCCTCCCTTTCCATTTCATGCCTCAAGCTGACACGTCCCAGATCAAATGCTGCACCTGACGATGCTCCCTTCACCCTGCGTCCGGAAATCTTCCAGATTCCGCTGAAGGCGAAGCCCGCCAACGGTACGACCTCTGACAATAAGCGTAAGGCCTCAGAGGCTGGACTCGATGATGAATTAAGAGCCAAGCGTGGTAAGGTAGCCGAGGAGCCAAACGGCAACGGCGTCAATGGCAATGTGAAGAACAACGACCCTATCGTCCTTGACGACGACGGAACCCTTGTTGTGGACGATGACTGAGCTGATGGCACAGTCCTGCCATCCGGCGGCTCAATCCCCCACTCATTCTGGACAGATTGGCGGCTGAGTCATCACCATCGCACTATCCTTCGGTTGAGATGTCTATCCATCATGGTCGCAGTGCGCACTTTGATGCACATCATCGGCAGAACCGCGTTTTGCCTGCAACTTCATGCGTAATATCACCTATTCGACTTGCCCCACACAAGCCCATTCATATCCTCACACAGCACTCAATCCTCCATCCAAGTTGATGATGCAGTTATTGGCGTAAGTACTGCTAGCTAAGAAGACTGCCGCCTCCGCAACCTCATCAACTGTTCCAAATCTCCCAGCAGGAATCTTTGCTAGCGCTTCTTCTCGCGCTTTGGCGGACATTGCTGCGGGCACACAATTCGTCAGCGGGTGCTCTTTTCTTTGTGTTTAATACTTCAAAGAAACATGGCTCTGGGGCGTTTTCGGCGGACACTGGACTGGTCAGAAGCGGGGAGCATCTTAGGCGTTGCATTTTTGGCGAAGGTACAAGAGAAGGACTTTGATGACATCAAACGGATGCATGTCTTCCTTCCGGGATCACGTTACGCAGAATATTCTCTTTTGAACAACCGTATGCGGAGCGCAACGTGTAGTATAGACAATACTCCCTTCTACAAAACAAATCAAGCCAAAGCAATTCACAACGCTTTATCCGCAATTGGTGAACAGATGAGGACGCGCGGAAACAAGGAGATGTATGGTTGACATACCTCTGGTCATATCACTCTCGATGTACCCCGGCAGAACGGCGTTCACCCTTACTCCCCTACTTCCTAGTTCCGCCGCTAGAGCCCTTGTCAAGCCAATCACGCCTGATTTGCTAGCCACATAAGCTGCTGAACCTGCTCCCCCGTGAAGTGCCAGCAAGGAAGCAATATTCACGATCACGCCAGACTTTTGACGTATCATCTGCTTAGCAAGGATCTGAGAAGACCACAGTGTACCCATCAGATTCGTCTGTATCACACTCTCAATCTGAGAAGGCGACGTCGTCAGTAAAAGGGAAGAATGTGTTATCCCTGCCGCATTAACCAAGACGAGCCCACTTTTGTCCGGGCAATAAAGTTGCTGTAAAGTCTCTATTCGATCATCCAGAGAGCCATCTTCAGAATCTGGAACCAGCTTCGTCGGTAGAAGTTCTTGGAGGTTCAAAGATGTCCAAAAGTCTCGCGAAGACACATCACCGAGCTTCGTCGCGTGAAAAGAGATTCTGGATGCTAGATCGGGATTGATGTTGCTCTTTTCGATGCACTCGGCAAGTGTGGATGCTAGAGCCTTCTCGTCGCGGCCTATTAGCAGACATCTGGCGCCCTTTTGGGCAAAGGTTGTGGCGATTGCTTGGCCGATTCCTCGTGAGGCTCCTGTTATTATGCAGCGGGTTCCTGATAGTGGTTCTAAGGTTGTGAGTGTGGCTGCAGAGTGGGCTGCTTGGGTATGCTTTTTGAGGGCTTGGTTGACGTGGGATATTGAACGCATCTGGTGAGTATAGATCTTTGGTATGGCCTTCTTTTGAACATGTCGGCAGAGCATTTTCTTAATCGAATTTTACCGAAGCTTGCCTTTTGTTAGGTTGTCGTATTACTCTGGTCAGTATGGCCACAGTCACAAAAGGCAAAATATCATACAAACTAGTATAGAAAATTGCAAATCGTCCATAGAGACAATACCTTAGCCGTTCCACTCGGCAAGCAGATGAAGTCGACGCCAAGAGATGACAACCGAAGCCTTGGCAGGCACGTCCAACCTCGAAGTTTCATGCGCGTGCGGCAAGCTTCATCTTTCTCTCATCATTCTCCTTCATACCACTCTGTCAACCTTTCCCTATTCCACGATTTTACGACTCTCTTCATACTCTCAACATACACACCCTCCCCACCTTACATTACTCGGTTGACATCGCAATCATGGACGAAGCAGAGCAGGGTCCGGAATATGTCACGCTTGTCTCAAATGACGGCTTCGAATTCAAGATCCAGCGCTCCTCAGCTCTACTCTCAGGCGCCATAACCCGCATGCTGAACCCAAAGAGTATGTCTACCCTTCCCTGGGCCTTCCGACCGCCTGTTCAACTTCTCATGTGGACCTACCGCTGACGAGACGTGCTTTTAGATGGCTTCATGGAATCCAAAACCAACATCTGCGTCTTTGATAATATCAATGGCCTCGTTCTGGAGAAAGTCTGTGAATACTTCTATTACAATGAAAAGATGAAGGATGCAAAGGATGTGCCTGATATGGAAATCCCTGCCGAGCTCTGCCTTGAGCTGTTGATGGCTGCCGACTACTTGAATGGTGAGTAGTTCCGCGACTGCAAGACATAGAGTGAAACGTGTGCTGACCATAGTTACAGTCTGATCGGCAACATGAGAGAGATGAGATACACGATTCACGACTACAACACTGTGCATTTGCACTTGAAGAACTTTTAGCGAAGGCTACATAGCCATGGCATTGGCAGGTACAATGGTATACCCCGAAGATCGACCACGATCATCACGACATAATATGAACAAGAGGAGCTTCGAGCTCATCACCTCCGCTCCTCTCCATTTCCCACGCACTGTATACATTGCAGCTGCTTCCCGTGAATGTGTAATTTCACTCCAATGCATCATACGAGCAATCGGATCACGAGCATATACGCCTATTTCAATCTCCTCCAAGATATGGCGTCTATAGTTGATCCAACAGCAACACAACTTTATTCGGCCTGTTTATCTCAATCACATGATTAACGGGCCTTATTCCAGGTGGTACATACACCTCTTATATTATCGTCGTCTCAATTAGCTGCATGATGTTTTCGCTACTCTCCGAACATCACGTATATTAGCATGTCACTTTCCTTTTTCCCAACTTGACTGGAACGTCCGCAACCATCTGCTTGTGCTTCGTATGTACTTCGCATTTCCACGGAGCCATCAAAGATGTGTCTATCACGTCCTTTGTCTACTGTGTTACACTGTTAGATTTCAGGACAGTTCGGCCAAGGATTGCGACTCCGGCACTGCAAATCTGGGACAAGGCAACACGACAAAGCATCAAGGCATCCAAAGTGTGTTGACAAAGCGGTCATTGTCGGCAAACAATGATTGAAAGAAGTGAAAGCTAACCTCTTTGTTCTTGAGACACAGAACTACTTACAACACTTTGGTATGAGTGAGTTACACAAAACCGACCTCGGCAGAGCATTGCTTTCTCTCCATCGAACACACTCGACAGACTGTGTACCCACCGCCCACCCCAACATCCTGAGGTCAAGACAGCTTCCCGACCTCGCTCTTGCTAGTACTATCCTGCTAATCAAAACCATGGCTGGCCTTCACCAGGTATGGATTGATTACCTTCCGGAGCAGTGGGTCCCAAAATGGATTCAACATCTCGAAGATCAGGCAAAAGCGCCCAAACCGCCATGTCTCTTCCGCGCCTGGTGTCGAGGATCCGGTGGGGACCCCGATCTCAAGGTAAATACACCTAAACGCATCACGCCGCCAGGATTTTTCGATCTCAGCGTGCCAAGAGGCAAAGCTCCTCACGAAGTCCTGACTCCACGGGAGTTCTTCTCCATGGTTTGCAACCATATAACCCACAATAATGGTGACTTCTTGGAAGAGGTGGGCAGGCCAACTCTCTTTTCGTCCTGGACTCAGTCTCCTACCTGGGCGATGGACTATGTAAGTGCTTTATCTGTTGGCATCCTCTACGATGAAAAAGAGCACGCTTCCATAAGTATGATTGACACCAGCCGGCTCGGAGATGACGCCCTGGTCTATCACCTCCCCATGCTTGGACAACTCTTCAAGAGCATAGGCTTCCCTCCCGAAGTGGACCTCGAGGTGTTTGATCTATGGGATACCGAGATCTTAGTCTTTGGCGTGATCGCCGACTCCCTCCACCCTGGTTCTATCAGCACTTTGTCATATGAGCACATGTCTCAAGTTGGCCTACAGCAGCTAGATGGACTGTCGCAGCGTGAGCGTAGTAGGGCGAAGATGGACGTACCGGAAGGCTCGCGAGCCCTCAAATCGCGCGAGGTGATGCCACTCACGAACGATCTGTTCCCCCTCCTACTCAACCACGTACGTCCATGTCCCCGAGAAGGTATCTTCCCGCTTGCTTGGATGCTGGCCTTGATGTGCGCAGCCAGGAGATCCAAAGACCTGCTGAACGAAACTGACTGTGTGCCTACAGATCTACTGAAGAGCATCGTCGACGAGTTTTCTCCACACCCACGAGATGTAGACGCCTTGATCGTCGAGGATGACGGCACCGGCACCACTTTCGATGACCTCTCGCAGTTT
The DNA here is from genome assembly GCA_009982845.1 of Delphinella strobiligena. Lineage (NCBI taxonomy): Eukaryota > Fungi > Ascomycota > Dothideomycetes > Dothideales > Dothioraceae > Delphinella > Delphinella strobiligena. The sequence goes on along the minus strand of JAADKB010000007.1, from coordinate 1,746,899 downwards.
TATCGTCTGGCTAAGAAGCTTCGCCAGTTTCTGCGTCTGAGAACGCTGCTGCAGCCTGAGGTGCCTGCTATTGCCTATCTTTAGGTCTTGTTTTTGCGCCTATGCCAAGGCTCTGGGGGGGCTGAAGCCTCGGTGGCTTCGAAATATCATCACTTGCCTGCGGTTGCCTATCTTTAGGTACGGTTTTTGCGATAGGTCCTAGTGATTCTGGCAGCTAGCCTGCTGTTATTCATAGAATTAGTTTTGCGATATCAACGGCAATAGAACTTGTTCCTTACAAACCTTCCCTCTCCAGTGCGCTGTGTTCATTCTCTCCTTGCCGTTGGTAGTATAATTTCTTTTTCGTTGTCGTCACTCATTCTTATCGGTCCCTAGTCAATATTGATTATGTCGGACGAACCTTGTAACAACCTTAGAAGCATCACTCGGTGACATATCCAAGCACGATGATAGAACCGTTTGTGATACAGAGAGTTAATCTTCGTGTAGTCTCAGTGCGCTAGACCGCAATACTTGTCCTCTTGTTGAGGCAAAGGAGAGAGGCGGAGCCGAGGGTTCATGTATCCCATCAGCTCTTGAGACGAGCACAGCTCCTCTTGTACTGTACCTGCACTCAAACGTGAGGCCAGAGGCCAGAGACCAGAGAACGAAGTGAAGTGCAGTGTCATCTCTTCTCCCTTGCTCATTGCTCGCCGTTCTTGCTGGTGGTAGATAAGCATCTCGATGATCTCGATGGTGGAAGTGCTATGCCTCAATGCGCACAGTCCCGTCGAATGATATCAATATCCAGACAGCATGAAAGCAATGCACCAAAAGGCAGACTTCAGTACTCGCAGTATTGGTTGATAAAATGTCATGAAACAGGTGAGTAGGTGAGTAGGTGCCTGCTCATTCCAGTAAATAGCTCAGCTGAAATCTGTGGCCGAATTGATACACCAAGGGATGGGCTTCGAGACCGCCATGTCAAGCTCTTTCATGTCTGACTATCCCCAAGGCCATCGGACTATCGATCGACAGAGTGAGAAAATGTATGCCCAGTGGCTTTGACTTAGCGCACTTCAACGATGTTGGCTTCCCGCCGGTAGAACTTGGATTTGTACCTAGCAGGGGGATCGGATGTTTTCCCCCCTGGGTGTGTTCGCAGAAAGTGGAGTCCGGCGGGGGTGTTCGATCTCTTCTTCTGGCTTGATCGTTTATCGCCTTCATCTCGAAGCAGGTCTGCCAGGCTGATTGGAGTCTGCTGTGCACGGCGGTGGGCGTCCGATAGTGCGTGAGGAGTCGATATCATTCGGAGTAGAGAATTGCATAGGTGCCAAGACTGCAGCAAGGTGGACCGGAACTGCTACTGAAATGCTGGTGTTGAATTGGTATGTCGTTGTCGTTGTTGTGTGAATCCTGCTTCCGAGTAAGAGGCTACGGTAGATTTCGCGTTGGATTTCCAAAGGGAGGCTTTGGAGATTCTGGGGCATCGTGGCGACGGTCTGTGGTATGTTGTGGAATGCTTTCTAGTTAATGACTATGCGCTGGAATCAATGGAATGGAAGGCTCCGTAGCGGTCAACGAAAGGGAGGCGTGGTGAGGGCAAGTAAGACTGCGGTATGGTTGTTTAGCACCATTCCCTCAAAAACTTGATCACGTTGATCTTGTTTGGTGACTGAACGATGATTTGCAATGTTTATTTTCGATTGATGCTCGTGGGAGAGGAAGAAGGGGAGAGAGATATGGACGCCCAAGCTGACACGGTCAAGTAAGTGTCACGCGGATTCTACCTCACTCTGGCTTTCGCGGTTGCCTTGCATCCTTTTCATTCGCTTCTGTCTCGCTAATTGTTGGAACCATCTTCGATACTAATTCACTTGTTCACGTTCACTCATGATATGGTATCTGTGTACTAGACCCGAGTAACTCATATAGCATCTGGCTTTTGATAGTACAACTACATAGCTACATGTTTCACGAGGTTCAGCTAAGGGTCCTTCCGTTCGTAGCAATAGTTCACAATCAGTGGCAGCAACACACAACAACCTCGCCCCTAGCGCAGCTCATCAATGATGGATAAATACACCACACTCCTATCGAACGGGCATATGTTCTTTCTGTAAAGCCAATAAGTAGACCATGATTTGACAATGCTCACTGAAATCACGACAGTTGGCTGAAGGCGAATACCGACATCTCTCGAAGTCATGATTCGCTCACGTTGGATCAAGCATAAAAGAATTAGCATTACGGGAAGGAGCAGTAGACTATATAATACATGACGAGGAGAACCACGTGATGAACATGCCGTGACTCGAGTTTGCTCTTCCCCTTCCCTTTTTGTGTTTCTCGCGTCCAACGAATATGCTGACGACTCCACGGATACCACTATGAATTCAATTGGTGGATGTTTCAAGTGACTATTCAAGCATGACGGCTGGCACCTCGGAGGCAAGGATTCCAAGCCTCGCAAGATCGCGCTCAGTCAGAGTTTCCTTTGTGTCCAACCATCCTTCCAAGCCTTCGCTGCGTGGTATGGTCAGCTCAGTATTGGCGATGTGGTCCCGAAAATTGCCCGCACTCTGGCTGAATGCCTTGGGTGTGATGCACGGCTGCGGACAACGTAGATATCCACCATGATAGGACCGATGACGCTGATCAGAATGGAGATGTGTATGATCCACGCTGTCAAGGTGGGACTGCACGATGGCGAGGTCAAACCTAACGTCAGTCAAGTGAGACTCATCGACACCTTTGGTTGTTGCTTGCTGCACAATGGCAGCCAAGTTATCCCTTGCCATTTCACAGAGTCCTGCGGCTCCGTATACTGCAGCAGAGTCGTGTCTGGCGTCGATTTCAAATGAGGGTTCCATGTGTTTGAGAGCTCCACGGGCGTCTAGAAGTTTGAACCAGTAGCTTTCGGCACCACTGTCGAATATACCCCGGGCACCATTGCCTTTGCGTAAGTAGGTCCGAGACAGGGTTGTTGAGACATCCGATGCTAGCAGGAGAAAGGAGGCCTCCCAGCTCAGCTTGTCGATGTTAGTTTTCGAGAAACTGTCGGACAAGTAGACATGAGCACCATGGCGGCAGATCTCGAGCATGAATGCATATCCGACGGTTCCCTGACACAGACAGTCTCGGTCACTACTCTTGCAGACCATGTCATCGAGATCTTTCTTGTAGTCGCGGAGAAGATCTATCAGGTTCCAACCCATGGCTTCGCGGAAGACGACCTTGGAGTTCATGGCGCTCTTCACCTCCTGTGCGAAGTCGTGGTCCACATCTCCACTGATCGATGTCTGACGAACCCCAGAAGCCCCCTTGAGCGCTTCAAGCAGAGCCTTGACCTTTTTGTTCCACTGTTCTATCTTGAAAGACTCGCGTTGATACCATTTGTCGTAGCTATTACGCTGAACATGGACCATCGTTGTGGGAGGAGGCGCACTCTTGTCCAGCATGATGAATTCACCATTCAGTGGGCGCTTACCTCGCTTGGTTTCGACAATGAGCACCCGATTTCCGGAAGTGAAACAGTGTGATAAGGTGGAGATTGCTCTGACAAGAAGCTGCATGTTGCCCCCATGCAAGAGCACGTTACCTCGTCCAGGCGAGTGCTTATCACGATAGCCACGAGGGAATAAGTTGCAGGCCCTCGAGGCCAGATGTGTGCGTGGACGAATGAGACATCCCGATTGGTCGAAACATCCGTCGTAGGGAGGTGTGAAGAGTTCCCCCTCAAAGCGGATGGAAAGACGGTGTTCATTGAACCTCGTCAGGTGGTGACTTGAGGCAATGGGGACAAGTAAAAGTTTCAATTGGTTGCGGAGGAAGGGGGTTGCATTCTCAACGAGGATCCAGTCGTTCTCATTGTACAAGATTTGCTTGCCCACGCTGCTGAGGTGTTTGTTCACGCGCAAGATTTCAGGGTGCAGAGTGTGCTTGATAGGGGAAGTGAGAGTGGGGTATCCGCTCAGGAGGTTGCGCAGGATTTTCTGCTGCAACTCGACGGGGAGAGTGAGCAGAGTGGTCTCCGGTGGGGCGTAAGGGATCGTGGGGAGTGACTCGAGTTCGGGCGGTGCACTCAAAGTACGTCTGGGAATTCTGATGATGGCGCAATCGTAGCTTACCAGATCGTCGTCTAGGATGGCATTTGAGTCGCCACTGTCGATGTCGATCTGTGCCATGCTGGACTAGAAAAGATGTTAGAAAGAAGGCAGATAAATCAACCTGAAGTGACTGCAGTACCTGCAAGCCGCTGCTGTCGATGTCGTTTTGTGTTATGCTGGACTAATCGCAATGTTAGAAAGAAGGAATTTGAGAAACTTGATTTGACTAACCTTCAAGCCGCCGCTGTCGTTGTTGTTCTGTGTCATACTGGACTAAACACGATGTTAGAAAGAAGGCAATTGAATCAAGCTGAAATAACTGACCTGCAGGCCACCGCTATCGATGTCGTTCTGTGTCATGGTCGACTAAATACGTGTCAGAAAGAAGGAGGCAGAATCAACCTAACCTAACTGACCTGCAAGCCGCCGCTGTCGTTGTCGTTCTGTGTCATGCAGGACTGGAAACAATGTCAGAAAGAAGGAAGGAATTTGAATTAATCTGAAGTAACTGACCTGCAAACCGCCGCTGTCAATGTCGTTTTGTGTCATGCTGGACTAGACACGTGTGAGAAAGAAGGTATTTGATTCAAACTGATCTAACTGACCTGCAACACGTCAAATTCACACGAAGGAATTTGTGCACGTCTGATATTGTTTAAGTGCGTTGACGTGCGTGCGTAAAAGGAGGTGACGTGAAGAGGAAGAGCAGAATGTCAACGCGGTCGACGGTGATGTCGTCCCCGATGATGGACGTTCAGACCACGGCTCACGCACCGTGATGATATCGTCGACGGTGCTCTGCGGTCTGACCACGGCTAGTTACACACAGGGTCCGAGAAATTTGTATACAGGTGTGTTTTCATCCGGAGAAGATTTGATTACCAAAGTAAACGAGGTACAAACGCAGTAAACGAGATGTGTTTCTACGGGAAACGAGATTGTCGGTTTGCGTATTCTACTTATTTCTTCACTTAGTCTCTGTAAACGTACGTGCTCATATATGTGTGCGTGTATGTAGAAATGTACACTTTCTCTATCTCTACCTATCGACCTATCTCCCCTGCTAACTTTGCTCTATTGCTCTATCCCTTCATCGTTCACGCGCTCACCTCTTTCCCACTGGTACGCGGTCTTATTTGGCGAAGGTGATGAAGATGGTATCGATGATGCGTGGTTGCCTGGTCGCCTCAGACGGCCAGTGCTCAAATCGACAACTCTGCGCCGAGACCTGCATAGCGCGGTCCATACATAACCCGATTTTCTACATAATCAGGACCCCATGCTCCATGTAGTACGCTCATGCTAGACTGATGTTCCTGCCATACCTCATTGTTATATGCGATGTGGTTATCATAAGTAATGGTATAGGTAAACCTTAATAAGGCTTAGCGCCAACTGCTTAGCGAACGTATGGTACATCCGAGCTACATAGCATCTCCAAGCTAGCTCTTGTCGAAAGCGCGCACTCGACGCGATCTATTGTTTCGAGTAACACCCTTGTGCCTTTATGGTATGGGATGAGATGCTCTATGGCCTTTTGAGACTTTATATGATATGCTTCATGAGCCCCTTGCATGACACATCTCATGTATCATTGCCCTATTACAGGCTGAAACGTTGCAGCTCGTTCAACTGTTTCCACGTACTTGCTGCGACGCTTGAGAAGGCTTGTAGGATGCTGGGTAAAGTTGGGTGGTGCTAGGAAAAGCTCGGAGATGCCGAGCGACGGGGATTTGTGCTGATGTGCTTGTTACCTGGACTTCGAGACGAGAGAAAGAATTCGGATCGCACGAGGGGTAGTGGAGAGGCGGTGTGAAGACAGTGGCTGGAGTTGAAGTGGTGTTTTCGAACGCTGGATAGGCGGCCACATAAAGCAGGTACTGAACGATCAAGCTATACACAAGTGAGAGGGAACTGGAATCTCCTCTGTAGAGATGGTGAGTGGGTGTTGAGTCTCACTGTTCATTTGGCTTGCATTAGCTGAGAAAAAGCGAAAGAGCATGAAAGTTGATCAGAGGAGCGACAGTCGACTGCAGGCAAGCCTTTTCAAACCGATCTTGTCACCTAAGTCACCACGCCACGGCAACACCACCTCAAAACATGAATGTTCCGACGTAAACAATGTCTTTTGGTGTATTAACACAAGTTCACTTGGCGAGTAGCTCGGGCATGTCAGTCCACGTTTCAATCCCCAATGCCTCGAGATCATCCTTGGTGTACCGCTCATCCATGTCTCTCCATCCAACCAAGTTGCTGGGCTATTGCATGAAGAGCTCAGTGTTCAATTGAGCCATAGTAATGGTGTCAAGGCCAAGATGCGAAGTCTCAGGGGTAAGAGCAGGGCTATCGCACTGGAACCTCGTGTGTCCTATTTCGTGATGTTCAGACTAGGAAAGGTCAGTCGTGTTTACAGAATCATGTTGAATCAGTGAAATGAGCTTACCCTGTTGGAGTTGCAGTGTCTTTCGAGTATACGGAAATCGTGTAAAGCCCCTGGAGAAAGACCCAGACCAACGCTGACTGCGAACCTGAATGCGCCGTTAAAACCCGCTAGTGCCTGGTGACATTGTCCAGTAAACATGAACAGAGCGGCATTCATCAGTCTCTATTGGAGTTGCCGTTGTGAAGAAAAGACTGCCGTGGCTGTTCCTCTCTCCTGCAGAAGGTCGCACCATCCGGATATATATTCTATATCAGAGTGGTAGGGCCTGACGTCCTGGCACCGGACTTGAAGAACACGCCATGAATTCCAGATGCCACAGGCAACCACCGCCAGAGCGTCTGGCCAGCCAGCATGGGACTTCTGACGTACTGGGGCAGATCGTGAAAGATCTGTGATGCGGAGTGACGCCAGTAGCCATTGGTAGCCTCGGCATGCTAGCTGTGCCGTCATGCCTGGTGTTCTAGATACCTGGTCTAGATCTTTCTTCATGGACTGGACTGTCTTGACCAGATCCCATCCAACAGCTTCATAGGACACGACTTGGGGTAGCATGTGCCTCTTCATCTCGTCGACCAGACTGTCCATTCCGTCGATACTGACATGCTGTGCCCCAGCAATGTCCTTGAATGGCGCAATGAGCATACGCTGTTGCTTTTCGGTAACATGACCGAACACACTCGATCGAAGGTTGAGTCGTAGGTGTAGCTGCTGCGGCTGAGAGCTTCCATACATGTTGACCAGGACCAGAGGCCTTGTTCCGTTTGGGGATAAGATGGTTGGCATGTGTCGCTGGTGGATCTCGTGGCAACTCAACTTCAACCACTTTATGTAGCCCTCAAGATCATCCGCGTGGATCACTATTCCTTGTTCCTTCGATTCCTCCTCGAGACTTGCCAGAATGTCTTGGTCATACTGCGCGGTAATACAGAGACGGTGTGCCTTGGAGTGATCCTGCAGATACTGGGAACGTGCAATAGCGTGGACCTGTACCATCGCGAGCTCATCAAAGTTGTCCATGCCTTCATGCTGTATCACCACGAAAATGTTCTCTTTGTAGAGCATCTCGCTTGTTTCTTGGTAGAAGGCTGAGTTTACACCAAGAACATTTGTATGGAATGGTACTTTCCGTGCTGATCCCGTACATAATGGCCGATCAGCAAGTGTCGAAAGATTTCTCGGCGAAGCTCTACAGGCAAAGGCAGAGTCAACGATGATTCCATGGAGCGGTTTGCGGATATGATTGGCATTTGTTGATGTGAAGCCGGCGCACTGCTGATTTTTTCTTCTGATCAAAGTTAGCACAAGACTCTAGGGTCGTTGGCCTCTGCACAAGGTGTTTTTGCTTACTCGATTCCATGGTTCAGACACAGTTCCTGGGAGTCCACTGTATCTTCTTGACCAAAATTACCTTTGCTTCAGTGTGTGAGCCAAAATTGTCGGAGGCCGTTGAAGGGAAGGAGCAGAGAGGTGATGCAGAGTGCAGACCAAGAAATCCCAGACCGACAGCATGCAATCTTTTGGCAGTAAGTGAAAACCTTCTGTCTTGAGCTCAGTAAGAACAGTGAAGCACCAATTCTCGCCGTTGCTGCCCCCTTTTGGGTACGGATAAAGGCCATAGGATGGTCACAGTATCACTTGCGTAACATCATAAAAGAAGCAGTATGAGCAAGATATTCATGATCCAAACACCGATTGGAAGCTTCCCAGCTAAGTAGCGTACACACGCACGGAGGAATACTTAGGCAAGGCACTCCCAAACCATCTCCGAGGCTTTTCTAATGTTCGGACTCGTGTCTCTAATAGGGAATCTCGATACGGCTCAAATATTTGAGGCCTAGTCCTATAAATGCACTCTCCTAAAGTCCACTTTGCCATTTGAGTCTCAATCAAGCTGCGCACGAAGAGAAGCCCGGGTCTCTGGCCATTGCCATACTCACGAAAAGAGCTGTCCCTAGGGAAAAGAGCTGCGATGCTGTCGAATCGAGTTGGTACATATCTTACTAGCGTGCGCAAGTATATAAGGTACGCATTCGAGGCCGTCTGTGAAAAGAGTTCGTTCAGTTGAGATGTGGGATTTGTTTGGGCGTAGACCGGATGCGTTTTCAGGTCATCAGAAAGTAGCTCGGATTTATCGGCGTTTACAGCCCAGTTTTTCCGGTCTCCGCGATAACACCATCCTCAATTGAGACACCGGAACATCATTGATCCGATACCCCGCTATCGAGCACGGAGTTGTTGTTGTACGATGTGACGTCACACATTGGTCCTAGGTCTTGTCTTCCATTTGCTCGATTGTCCGCACCACAAGGCGCCTAAACATGGTATGGCGGCATTTGATTAAAGTATATTGCGAGGGTGGGCGAAAGATACAATTCAGACATCCGACTCCAATGAGAATTCAGAACAAGCTAGATCTTTTATGTTGCCAGCAGGACGCGACGAAAGTGAACATCACCTCCCGATTCCGCTTACCTACATCTTGAAGGGATTATAGCCAATCCTTTGAAGGCGGCTACCTCAATGCCAACTGCAGCTGCAAGTACCCAAACTTAGCTGCAAAAGTATGTACCGGTCGTGTGGCTTGCATAGGGTCTATCAGATGAAGAGTCTTCCGCGGTTACATAGTGTGTCACCCGGCGCGATGAGGTCTTGATGTCCTTGCCTCTTCGCTATTGTCCCTTCTCAATCCCTCAGGGGGTTTCTGTGGCTTTCTATCCTTCACCTGTAAGCATCAGCTCTCTCCAGAGAACGACGTGCAATGTATAAATGTCTCGGCGAGAAACGCTTCGGCATTTAGTCCACGACGACTACACAATCGGATGGATCTGCCCCTTGGAATCGGAGCAGATTGCCGCGATTCTTGCACTACACAGCATTTCCAGGATAAAGGCGCAAGTCACCTCTCCAATGTTCATGATGACATTACAACTATTTACATTCGATACCTCTTCTTTGATGGCTTGAGACATCCTTCAGTGTGTGCTGCTGGAATATCGACGTGTCGAAACAGATACCGGCTTTTACAATATGCAGCTTCCCACTTGATCCTTCACGTTTCAGCCTGCAACATAAATGATGCAGAAAGCATAGTAAACGTGCGCTGCAGCTGTTCAACCATTCGCGCAAATTCCTGATTCTCATCAAAACCGACTGGAGCTGCGATGCCGGGGAGTGAGACGAAAGATGCAACATTATACACGTACTAGCTTGGTTAGCACTTGACGCACTCATAGGATACTCGGCATGCTATGGCCATTTGGCACATATGAGTGATAACGCAGGCCGCACCATCTTTTTAGCTGCAGATAGGGCCACATTTCGACCATGAAACGACTTTTTGAATTACTACAAGGTCGCCCTAGACCAATTCGAGAGGGAAGGCAGAAGTCCGCTGGATTTTGCTGTGCGCCAAAGACACCAGATGTTAGTCAATACCCTTCTCGGTACAGGCACGTTCGAGAATATTCAGTGCCCGGAACCTTTCAGTCATTGCAAAACCCCGGCTGATGCAGCCAGTGTCAACGCTAAAGGCCGGTATGGAGAGACTGCGCTGACAATAGCGGCATACAAGAACAACGAGGTAGTTAGGATTCTACCGGCGGCAGAAGGCATTGAAATCAACCTTTAAGTTACAACTGTCCGCACGGCTCTGTCGTGGGCAGCCGGAAGGGGAATACGGCAATCAAACTTCTCCTTCGGGACAGCCGTGTTATACACGACCTCGTTGATGATGACATGCGAATACCATCGTGATGGGCGGCGGAGGGATCATACAGCTCGGTAGTGGTTGAGCTTCTCCGCTTCACTCAGACGAACCTCGATATGAAGAAAAGCCACAATCGGACGTTACTGTCTCGAGCAGCCGAAAAGGGATGGGAGGCAATCGTTCGGCTATTTCGCAGGAAGGCCCAGGTCAAACTCAATCCTGAAATCCGGCACGAACGGACAGACATATCTCTCGCGGCTAGGAGTGAGCTGGCGGTTATGTTGCCTACCTCTCGACACATCGATTTCGATTCCAAGGATAATCAGGATCGCACGCCTTTGTGTTGGGCGGCATTTCACGGCCACGAACATATTGTGTCACTGCTACTCGGCACCGGAACAGCCTTCCCAATTGTTCAGGATAACAGTGGTAGGGCGCCGATCTCCTATGCAGCAGAATCACAGCGAGATGCGATAGTGGCGAAGCTTCCCAATAATTCTACTTTCGACCCTGACTCGACCGCTCAACAGGGGCGGACTGCATCGCACTGGGTGACGGAAGGTGGCTCCATCGCAAGCAACTCCTGGCTTCTTCATGATAAAAGACTATTTCCTGATCGACGCAATATCGCTGGAGACTCGCCACTATCGATAGCGTATAGACTCTCTACTTTTGACGCAGCAAGCGCTATCATGTATACAAGCAAAGCCAGCATCACACTCACCGGCGGCTCCCAATATCAAGATTTGATATCTCGTGCGACAGAGAATCATGAAACGGTCGTTATCGGAATACTGCTGGTTGGAGAAAACATCAATTTCGACATTGCACTGCTATCAGTAGTAGCAGATACCTGTCTAGAACAGTCCACGTTTCCACTGCTGGCACACAGAGTTGAGCTTTTTCAGGACGACCATCGGTGTTCGGGCCTTGTACTCGTCTCATTGGCTCGAGCGAGACGACCAGGGAATGACTTGCTAGACCGAGCAATCATACGACTTCGGAAAGCTTGGCTCCTGCAAGGTGACATTAACAAGGGTATGAATTAGGGGGGTAAAACACTGCTGCACTTGGCTGCCAGATTCAGCTGTACAATTTCCACTCGGGCTTTGTTGAGCATGGACGGCATCGACTGCAACACTTAGGACAATTATGGTAGACCACCTTTACACGACGCTGTACTAGGAACCCCCACATACGCCACGATCGAAGTCCTCAGAGAACTCGGATCATTGCGTGCAAAAAATCTCCATTGAAGACAATCGCGGAGTGACGCTTTATGGTCTCGCTCAGATCACATAGACACAGCCCCGCGAGGCGACCTCAACACTGACATGTCAACAGAGCTACAAGAGGTGTTCCGTGTTCTGGACCCAAGTGCTCACAAGGCCGCCGGCGGTACTGATGCAGCGGCATTTCTAGTCAATGCATTCATAGCAGGTGATGAGTCACTCGAACTTGACAGCAATGATGAGGATGATATTGACCATAATGAGGAGGAGGAGGAGGAGGAGGAGGAGGGAGTTCCTAGTGAATCCACTCGACTCAATCAAATAATCCCTCAAACTTGGGAAAGGGGGGTTTCTGTCAATTTTTGTATCACTAACTAGGATGTTTCCCAATCTTGGTCCTACACAATGGATCTTGAACCCTGATGCAAGCTTTTATACATCATATCATCGCCAATCACCTCAAATCGACGACCTACCACAACCCAACCAATGGTGTCAATCTCTCCTTGAGCATTGGCAGCCCACCGCCAACCATTAAGATGAAAAAGGCCAGCATCATACCAATAAGCAACACATCCCACTGCTGAGACAACCGCCTCAGGTAAATCTTGAGATCCTCCAACCATATCACCTCGCCATTCGTCCGTCTAGCAGCCTTGAGACCAGCCATATCATCCAGACTTCGCGCATTGTTTTTGGCTCGGTATTCTGCCATGCCACCCTCTTCTACCTTCTTGGATGCCCAATGACCCAAGGTCTTACGATCTTCCAATATAGCACGAGGGCCATCCTCATTGGCTTCATGAGCTTCGAGTTCTTTCAGCAACGGCACGCCGTAACCGCATGAGGTTTGGACCTGAGATACTGTCAATCATTGTAGGCTTTATAGTAGTCAAACTCAAACTTGCTTTGAATATATGTAACAGAATCACAGCTCTAGCACCATCCACATGTTCCTTCCCCATCCTCTCAAGCAGACTCTCATACTCCGGTTCTGTAAATTCAATGACTGTTCCCGTACAAAAGAATCGCATGATCCTAGGGTTCTTCTCAAAAGAGCAGAACATGACTGTACAGCGATTTGTTTCGTAGAGATGAGCGATAGTCTCTGCGCCAGAGCCAGTAGCGTCAATATAACATGCCGTGTTGGGGTCTAGAACAGTAAATGTTGATGCCGGAAGGCCTTTGGGGGAGACATTGACGTGTTTGCCGAAGCGAGGTGCTGAGGCTATGAAGAACACTTGCTGCTTCAGGGCCCAGTCTCGGAGACTGTCTGAGAGGGAGTCGAAGAATGCTGGCATGTTGTTGTTCTGGAGGACGTGAGGGAGGTCAGGAAGCTGATGAGGAGAAAGTCAAGATGAATTGGATTTCTTGCGGGGCTCTAGCTGCTTCTTGTTTTATAGGCGGACAGTCATCTTATTGATGTCTCAACGTCTCACCGTGAGGTTGAGTCACGCACGACATGTAGGAGTTCCCCGCGTTTCGGAGATAAGCATGCGATATGTAGGAGTGGACGCCTGAACGTTTAACAGCCACCCCGATGCCGGATGTGATATTGATGTTGATAGAGCGATGTTCTAAGAGAAAGGGAGGAGGACAGAAAACAGAGTGGGAAGCCTCGAACCATTTTTCATGTAAGAACATATAGATAGATCCTCAACTTCGGGAAAGCCGTGTTATGCTGATGGGCTACATGGCCATTTGGTGCGCATAATGCCCATAGATTGCTCGACACAATACTTCATGAATGATCGCCACGTTAATGAACATATGAACTGCGATAGCTTCTGTTCAAAGTGACGAGAGATCAAGAAGAGAATGAGCAGCGCCGCGAGAGATGGACGAAGATACGATGTCTTGGCACCATACGGCAATTCCCGTCACTGCGACTTCATGTGTCGCAGCTCGACCTCCGCGAAGCCAAAGCGCGACAGCGAATAGCATTTCCAACTCCATATTACAACACACATTCCTGTCGCAATCATGAGTGTGAGCTACTTCGCTTTGCTTACATATTGTTCTTGCTAACATGCACAGTTCGTTCCACTCAACCCGCGGCCAATGCTGCAATCTCTGTCAGTCGCTTCCAAACACCATCACATGCGCGCGCACAAAGACTAATCATATCATTAACAGCGTCAACGAGGATGTCAGGATCCGTCTCAAGTGGGGAACTGCCGAGTACACTGGACTTTTGGTTTCGGTGGACTCGTACATGAACATTCAACTCAGCAACGCCGAGGAGTTTATGGATGGAAAGAGCACTGGTAGCTTGGGTCAGGTGTTAATCAGGTACGGATTACCGCCTTTCTGAGGGTGTCTCCGGATGTTTTTTCTCTGTCACAGATCGTGTAGCGGAGATTGCTGGTTCCAAGTGCATACATGCGTAAGCTTGGTCATGGCACAACTGCTAACATGCGAGTTTTGCGCAGATGCAACAACGTTCTTTGGATCGCTGCAAAAGACGCCGCTGCAAAAGACGCCGCTACGAAAGGAGGCGACACCGAGATGCGAGGATGAGCGAGAAATTTTGTGAGGGTTTCGAACACCTGCGCACATGCTCTGACGACCAACAACTCGGCATGTTCATTATGCGTGCGATGGCCTACGCGACAGCTCGAATTGCTGCGAAAGGTTATGCAGGGTCACCAGGGGCAGTTCAAAGATTGGCATTGTAGAAGCAAGAGGAGAAGACAGCATAGCCAGGCGTTCATGGCGCGCTGATCTGAAGGACAAGGGAAAAGTCACGTTGAAAGCCAGGCTTCACATAAAGAGCCGCTACCAAAATACTCAATGGATATCATATTGACCAGAGGTCACCCGGTCTGCTTTGTCACGTTCATTCTATGTCCTCACTGAAACCTGGCTTTTAGTGGCCTTAGAACCTATTTTTGACAGGCTCGAAACGGAATGTAGCAGGCAGAACTAGAACCGACACCTGTGGGACAGACCGGAGCACGTTCATGACGGTCGACTTACCAAAATTGAGTCCCCGACTGTTCCAGAGCCAATGCCAAATTCCCTGCTCCTTTGCAGCCATGTCTCGGACATGAACCCTGGAGCCTTAATATTGATTGTCCAATGGCCATCGCCATAGTTATATCTTCCCCTGGATGCAGGCAGTAATTCCCTCACTCTCGTCGGCTTTGTCGTGCACCACTTACTTTTCACATGCTACTTACGATTCGAATGATAATTTTCCCAGTCTCAAGCAAATTGCCTGGACCCCGACCGAAGACATCATGGAATACTTTGAAAGGACAGATGGGATAGAAATGGACAAAGTCCAGCTTTGTTGTACTTTCCTTAGCTGGGCGTGGTCGGCAAACATGTCCAATTACATGCAGTCAGCCACGGCTTTAATGTAGACACTGATAGGTAGCACAGCTGCCATGAGATATTTTACATGCTAGTTGACAGTACGCCTGGCCAATGCCATAGATGATTCAAGCGATAATTTTCGAATAAGGCAAATTTGTGGGATTTATATTTGGATTGCAAGAGTGGTAAGTCGCCTTAAGGTTGCCTTGCGTATCATCCCGATGAGGACAGCGTGACCACGCGACGCGCGCTTTGTTTGCCAAGAAGCCTTATCATGCTTATCGCACGCGTCCGCCAATTGTTCCAAACTCATTCGCGATTTCAGACATTTCGATTTGATCAGCAACTTTTCCGGCCTTTCCATATCAACTCAAATACTCCCAATCTTGCCATCGCAGCTGTACCGCCTTCGAAATCATGGAACTGGGCTCTTAGACTCACACGTTCCACGTCCGGTCTTCCCTGTACAATCACACGCACCTCGCTTTCCCCATAGTCACGGGCGACATCTTTGGACTTCTTATGAGGTTGGAATCTCTCCGAGCTGTCTGAATCAGCCTGTTTCCTACATACTCATCACTTCAGAGCCTCATGGCATGGACTCACGATGCTGGTGTTTTTGCCTAGTTTCAGGCTTTCAGGCGGGCATGTAACCCGGAACTTAACCCTAAGCAATCTCATCGGTTATTCTAGTATCGTGGTTCCTCTTCGGGGAAGCAGCCGACTTCTTGATT
This sequence comes from Delphinella strobiligena, assembly GCA_009982845.1. Lineage (NCBI taxonomy): Eukaryota > Fungi > Ascomycota > Dothideomycetes > Dothideales > Dothioraceae > Delphinella > Delphinella strobiligena. Next base: position 1,731,375 of record JAADKB010000007.1, on the reverse strand, counting down.
ACCTCTCTGCGCCCTTCTTTCCGACACGATGTTGCTTCTTAGGGGGCAATGTTGCTGGTAGGGGACTCGTGGCAATGAGAGTCAAAGGGTTGTCGACGTCCGGTGCTGCTCTTCGGAACAAGCGTAATCAGCCTTCATGCGTCGGCTTGGTAAGAGGTTCTGAGAACCCGCGCATCGAATCGCTGGCCGGACAACATGCTCTGATCACTAACGGACAGTTTCCTTGGTCTGTTCCCAAAGGACAGCGGATGGAGAGAGTAGGTAAGAGTTGCCGGACACCTCGATCGAGGATCGTCTTTGGGATCTTGAACATGTTCTTGGCGCTTTCGTAAGTGAAGGCTGGTGCGGTATATCTGGTCAGCAACGATGGATCTCTGCTCTGGAATTGTCGAGCCTTGCAGAGCACTATCAGCATCTTCAGTGGTGCCTGTCGTGAGGTGCATCTGGAGTCGTCGGCTGGTTTGAAAGACTAGCAGGAAGAGCTTGGCAAGGCCAACACACAGACAGTACGCCTCTGTATACCTCACACATGGTTGGTGGCACCTGTCGGAATCGCGCAAGCGCAGCAGGGTCGTCAAGCCACAAACAGAGGAATGCGGACCGTACAGTCCATCTCAAGGCATGCTACAGTCTCCGGACATCTACGACGTCTTTCTTGCCATCCCGTTTGCTTCACCGTGCCCTTGTGCGCAGGTAGTGCATCTCGCCTGGCCGATGCAATTCCACCAACCCAACAGAATCCATTACGCATTGTGATCTGCATACTTCCTAGCTTGATCTGTCATCGCCATAACAAAGATTTCCCGTGCAACTCTTCTACCCGCTATGCTCAGCTTCGTACTTGAGAAAGCCACCTACTCTTTACCCACCCTTTTCTTCAAGTCAGCCAGGATACCAGGGCCACAAGTACCAACTAACGGCTCTGTTGGTTTTTGGGCCATTGTTCTGATCAGCCTCGTTAACCATCTCCTTTCGCGTTCAGTGGGAAAGTCGATCGATGGACGCCGATCCTCATACCTGTACCTCCTAGCTTGCTGGGAGTGTGCTTGGTCAAATCTTCCAGTAAGATGAGAGCGGTTTTTGATGATGTACTTTGTCCGCTTATCAACGCCCTCTGATGCTTGTCTATGGTCTTTTGGTCTGCAGCAAGCGAAGGAGTGGAAACAAAGACTTGTCTCTGAGAGCAACGTGCAACACACAGAGGGAAGATAATGGCATGAGACGTGATTTTCGAAGGAGTCTGGTAGAATGATCAGGCTTACAGCATTGCGAAGTCAACTTGGATGCAGAGTACTTGCGAAGATAGGCGAGAGCTTTTCAAGTCGCGACGGTTGTTCTGAAACTCGAAGTCTCTGCTTAGCCACTTTCTAATTCTTGTTTCTGATAAAAAGCACACATTATGAGGGCAACCAGCAAGATCTCTTGTCGTTCTTTTCTGCTGAGCTCACCCACGGATCTGAACTGCTGCACATACAGGACGAAGGGCATTGTTCGGCTGGATCACGACCGGGCGGGTGGGACCTCTCTCGAGTGAGGATCAAAGCTTTGGCTTGTCTATTCCGTCCGATCGCCAGCTGATCGATCTCCTCGCTTCCCTCTCATGCAGTCTATGATCCGCCGAGCATTAATAGTTTGAACGGTGGGCATGAGGTTGTTAGGCCAGGAAACCCTCGGTGCTGTATTCGGAGGTTCAGATGAAGTGATCCGAGTACAGATCAAGAGTGAAAGAGGGGCTTTCTGAGTGCATCTGGGCGCTCTTTCCTGCCGCTTCTTCTCTCGTAACCCGAGGTAGAGGCGGCCAAGTTATTTTTTATAAGTCCATCTCGTCTGTCATGAACTGATCTGGGCTAACTATCTTTGCAGGAGAGCTCTTTCGCCAAACTCAGAACATCGTCTTCAACGTTTGTGTAGTGGTTCTCGCCTTTGTGGCCATCATCATAGCCATGCAGCTTAAAGTCATCTGAGATTCCAGGGGAGAGTGAGATTGAATGAAAGGGAGCATGAACGCGTGGGATTGACCATGACGAACCACCTTGCAAGAAAGGTCTGAATATTGAGCGGAAGTCCATCGATACTCATGATCTTCCATGCAGCTCGAGGCAGCAACGTCTTTCACCAGCGCCCACTTGTAAGCACAGAAGACATTCCTTTATTCCATCGCCCTGCATACACGGAGGTATCTAGCGCCTGGTTGTAGTATGCCGAACATCTCGTCTATTATTATTAGCAGCACGTGACTCACTCTCACAACCTCACAGATCAGGATCGACTGCGATACAATGACAAGAAAACGCGCTGCGTTACAGGTTCATTGGTCTGAAGCGAGATCGCGGAAATTCAAGTCCTCGGCATAATGCCTGCCATGTGATGACCCTAAACGATCACATCATTGGCTGAGGCTGTACGCTTGGCAAAGCTCTTTATTGCAATCCGATAGCTATTGTAACGAAGGGTAGACGGTAGTAATGTTCCCAGAGGTCGACCAGGTCGACGGGCATAGCTTTGAATCCCAGCTCGGTGAAACGTGTGCGATTTGGCAGAAACACAAGAAAATTACTTGCTCGTATAATTCCAATCTTTCATACCATGTAACTTCCTCTTCATTCTGTTGCTTTCGACTGGCCCCTGGAAACCTGCTTGCTCTGGTACTTTCACTATCTAAAGGGGCTTCAGACGCTTTGAGACTTCGTTTCTGACAATGGAGGCATGAAAGAGTCTGGCCGTATACCGTACTGGTGACAATGACCATGAATGCGGCTTGCTCCTGAAAGACGTGCTTTTAGTTCCTCCTACTTTGTTCACCCAATCGTATACTTAAGCTCGTTGGAAGTTTGAAATCAGAGTTGCATTTATTTTCTCATATTGGTGGATAGTCTACGATATACAGAACCAGACGCATATTGGTTCAGTGAAGAGTGCATCTTGGTGGAATGTTGCACTGACAGTTGGCGTTTGATTCACTACGGAGTCAAAGACACAAGGCTTACTTGCCTCACCGCGCCTTGACTGCAGATGTGAAAGGTGCTCGGCACATATTTGCTTTGACACGCACTGCGCGTCGAGCTACCCCGTACCCCGTAGGGGGTGAATGATAATGTTCACATGGACACGACTCGTTTCACCTTCGACCTACGCACTACAATAAATCACTCATTGTGCACCTTCATCTACATTATAAATAGGTACCAACGCCCCCACCTCTTTCATCTCTTTCTACAACTCTAACTCTTAGTTCATCGCGCAAAGTCACATCAAGTGACACGAATTCAATCAAAGAACTAGAACGACTTGAAACGTCCTCGCTTCGCAGGTCGACCGACACCGCGTATATACCTGTACAAACGCTACAACTCTGACACAACCACGTTCCCGACTCAAAACAAAATGACAAAAATCAATCCTGAGAGGGTGAGTTCAAGTTTTGTTTTTCATTATGCGACCCGAACACTAACGCGCGCGGTGGTAGCCTGCGATCGACGACCTTGCAGTCGAGATCGTCGAGATGATTATCAAATATACAGATCACGATACCATGTGTTCCCTCCGCTTGAGCAACAAATGGGTGAGCGAAGTGTCCAAACGACCGTTTGCCGAGGCATACATGGCCGAGCGGCGCCATGTGATGTCGCGCCAGAGCCTTGTTGTTTTGGCGGAAATCACTGCGCACAAGGACTTTGGTCCTGCTGTGCGCACTATTCTCCTTGGGTCGTCGCGATTGACCAGCACCGGTGTTGAGGAGCTCGAATCAAGGATCCACGAGCTTGATATGCATATTGACAACAACGCCAATTGGGACTTCTGTGACGAGTTGGTTCAGGAGCAGGATAGTCTTGACACGACTGCAGAAGGCGTGGACTTGGTCAAGGAAGCGCTCCACCATATCAGTGCGCGTGGACAGACCGTCGTGTTGGGCACCTGGGTCAGCATCATCCATCAGACTGAGAGATCGCTGTTTCCCGCCAGTTCAGCCGCGCCGTGGTTTAGGCTTAGAAGATCCAAATATCTATACTCTGGATTCGGCTGCGAAAAGCTTTATGGCGGCCTCTTTCCCGATGATTTCGACGATGAACTCGATGTGGATCACGAGTTCACCAATTCATCGAAAGAAACACTCGACATCATCCTTGCTGCGATGGAAGGAGACAAGTGTCCTGTCGACGGTTTGCAGCTTGAGCTCAGCGGCACCGAAGACGAGATCGAGGAATTCTCTAGCCGCTTCAGCCAAGCACTTGCATCTTGGGTTCGAACTCTGAGCATCCGAGTCGGCCTGAAGAATAAGTCAGGATCTGGATGTGTCGGCAACGTCAGATCTCTCCTCCAGTATACAAGCAACGTTGAAAGTATATCTATAACCGTCAACCCGCACAAGCAGAATGCTTCCAGAAGCTTCGCCAAAGCCAGCATCGGTCAGATGTTGAGAAGTGTCGCGACCAAGAAGCTTCGAGCTCTGCACCTTACGTCTATCACCAAGCCCATCTGGTGAAATTCTTCAAGGAGCACACGAGCACTCTACGCGATCTAGCGCTTAGGCTTGTCGAAATCGACAGTGACAGCTGGGACGAAGCTCTTGGGTTCATGTCGCCAAACTTGTCACTCGACAGCTTGGTGGTCGAAGGTCCTATTACATCATCGCAGCAATCAGGACAAGAGCGATTCCCATTATATAGGGGCGCACATGCATACCATGGACTTGCAGTCTCTGGAGGTGTGCAGGAGATGTACAGCAGAGCGGTCGAGGCCAGTTCGACATCGAAGAAGCCAAAGGGTGATGACAAGACTCCTGCATGATTGCACCGGGAAAAGCAGGATCGAAGTCGGAAGACGAAGTCTAGTACAGTTAGTGTTACTTCGTAATCAATGTTTCTTCCTTTTAACAACAGTCGTTGATCGCCGTCAGCTCGGCGTTGTGAGACTGTCATTATTGTTACAGGACACTAAAGCGATGTATGTGGAAGACGCATCCCTACCGTACAACCAACGCCTTGAGACCTCAACCCTGCAATACAAGATGCCTATCTATCCCTCGACAATTTGTCCTTTTCTAGTCTATTGTGCAATCGACCCACGATTGAAATATGGCAGGTTCAGTAATAGTCATGAATCCACTATGGCCCTTTCCAGTATTATTTCTTTTATCGAAAACTCACATTTAGACAGCCCAACCAAAAAGCGCATTTCTCAGCAAGCTACCAGACAAAACCATCGAAAATATTGCAGAGTGGACAAATCGCCGCATGGTCTGCATGCTTCGATTTACCTGCCAGAACGATCAGCACACAGACTACCCACCATTTCTGCGATGCTTACACGACGGACCGTCGACATGTAGTCTCTAGATACAGCTTCAACACTTTAACCGCAATGACCGCGCACAACACCATCGGTCCATATGTCCGCAACATCTTTCTTGCCTCGTCCCGAGACCGTAAACTAAAGCGACATATTGTGTGTGCCGGCCAAAAGCATGCGGGAGGACTTGCCACGAATGCGGTCCCCATCTTAATCTCCACCTAGACGACAGATAGTCGACAGGGGACTCGGTGTAACTTGCCTCCCTGATTGCGTATATGAAGTATCAACTAGCAAACAACATCTAGATTAGAGTGTCGAAGGGCTGTCAATCTAGTCTTACCGATTCAGGGATTGTAGAGCTGGCACCGACGAAGTACTACATGTGGGATGGGTAGCAAAAGGGTCAGCGTGTACCGCCTCATGTACTGTTTCGTATTCTAAGATAGGCATGAGGCCAAGGCAGTCAGGTTCTTTGCAGCACGTGTTTTGGTCCCAGACATAATATCATTGTTTTTGCTATGCCTGTTTGAGCTGGTTTGATTGATTGATTGATTTATTGATTGATTGATTTATTCATACGCTATGCGCTTACCACAGGAAGCATAAGCGGCTACTATCTACTTGTTTGCTATATTTACAAAATGTTATAAGGGTCTGCGCCTAACTGTTAAGGTGTCTTTGCACCTGATTTATTTGGGTAATTCTCGGCTTATGCTATTATTATTATTATTATTAATTTTTTTTTAAACTTCCCTTAATTTAGCATTTGAATTATTTTTTAGCTTATTAGTTAATTTGCTTTTATTGTTTTCTTTTTTATTTCTTTATTCTCTTTGCTTAATATTTTCTATTTACTTTCTTTATTCTTTTATAAAGTCTAATTTTCTAATATTTATTGTATATTTAATAGTAATATAAATAATATTTAAGTCTGCTTTTTATTTATTAAGTAGTTTATTTTTATATAGTTGTCTAATAGTTATATAAGGATTTAATTTTTTTAATTATTTATAAAATATTACTAAAATTAAAGCTTAGTGTTTTTACTAGTTTTCTTTTTTAATTTATATATTTAGAATAAAATAATATAAAATATTACATTGTTTTCTCTTTTTAGCTATATTTTATATATAATTATATTAAAGTAAATATTTCTTTTTTATTTGGCTTATTATAAAGCTTTATAATATGTTATTTTAAAATAGCGCTATTAATAGCTTATAAGCTTCTCTTTATATTTTATAGCTTTTATTGCTTTTTAGTAAAAATCTTATTTTAAAGCGTATTCTATATATATATTACGCTATTTAAAGTAATTTTATATAAAGTTTATTTAATAGTAAAAAAGTTTATAATAAGCTTAGCTTATTAATTTGCTTTAATATATTTTATAATAGCTGCCTTTTCTAGAATTTATTAAATAGCTAATTGTCTTTTAAAAATTATAAAGTATTTAACTATTTAAAAAATACTTTATATTATAATTATATTACTTTTAATTTTTATTAATTAATTGTTTAGACTACTATTTAACTATTAGACTATATAGAAACTTATAAAGTTAGTATATTACAATTTTAGAAGTTTTTTAATAAAAAGTTAATAAAGATAACAGTTTTTTTAATTACTATCAATTTTATTATTATATTATTAATACTTTTGTTCTTTTTAATAAGTTAAAAATAAGTAAATAAAAATATTGGCTTTTTAAAATATATTATTATTTCTATTTCTACCTATTTATTAATAATAGACTTATTAGTAAAAATATTTAAATATTACTCTTTTATTTTAAAATAGTTCTTATACACTATTATAATTGTATTAATTGAAACTATATTTAATAATTATTATACTTTATAATAAAGTAATTTACGCTAAAATAGTTTTAATATTAGCTTTTAGCTTATTAAAATATATTTTTATATAATAAAAAAAGAGATAAACGCTTTTAATTTAGGCTTTTCTAAATTTTCTTTAAATTATACTTTAAATAAATTAGTTTATAATAATATATAAAGTTCTACCTAGAACTTGCCAATTTTTATTTAAAGTTAAATATATAAAAGAAAAAGTATTGCTTTAGCGTTAAATGCTTTAATTAATATAATATAAAAGTATTTAACTATAGCTTAAACTTTTTTTTATTAAATTAAATTATAGATTTTAATAATACTCTTGTTAATTTTTCTTTCTAAATATTAAAAGTACTATATAGTAATTATATAGTCTATTTAAAAAGCTATTATAGCTTAATATAGTTATATAAACTAATTTTAATATCTGCCTAAATTACTTTTTTAATTAAGATATCTAAGTTGTTTATGTATTAAGCGTTTAAATTCCAAGTATCTTTTTCTAGTTTTTAAAAACTAATAAAAAGAAGCATTAAAGTAGTTTAATTATTTTAACGTTATTTTATTTAGTTCTACTTCTTATTTATTATAAATAGCAATTAAAGTTAGAGTATTACTAAAAGTTAATAATTACAAGTTAAAATATTATGCTACTTTTTAAAAGTTGTTTATTTATATAAAAAAGTTATTTTAATAAAATTGTTTTTTATTTTAAATATTTTTATAAAAATAATGCTTAATTTATTTAGCTATATAATAAGTTTCTTTTTATTTATCTTTTATTGCTTTTAATATATTGTTCTAGTTTTAATATTTAATATATTCATTTTAGAAGTTTATAAGCTTATTATCTTATTATGCTTTTATATAAAAAGACTTCTAAATTATTAAGCTGTAATTATAAATACAATAATTTATAACATTTTAGATTTTTACAATAGCTTAATTAAGCTTTATTTAATTGTTAATATTAGTAATTATAAGCTTTTATAATTTAAATACTTTAACTGCTTTTTTCTAGTTTATTTTCTAGAAATTATATTTAACTTTTATTAAAGCTATAATCCTGCTTTTTCTTAATTAAAGTAAAATAACTTTATAATTTAATTTATATTATATTTAGTAAATATTATATAACTTAGTTTTTAAATAAGTTGAAAACTAAATTAAAACATATAATGCGTTAGTTCTTTTTATTAAATAAATACAGTTATAATAGTCTAATACCGACATTATAAAATAAAGAGTTTATTATTAACGCTAGCTATATTTAGTTTTATAACTATAATAGCTATAAACTAACTAATAAAATAATTATTAAAAAGACTAAATTAAATAAAGGATTGTCAGTTTACATTTACTAATAAGAAACAAATATTTTTTTTATTAAATATTGCTTATAGTAAATTTCTATGTAGCGCATTAGCTAGTAATAATTTACTAATTTTTATTTTTATTTTAAATTGATTATTAGGTAATTTAGATTCTATTATGAATTTTATTAATTTTATTATAATAAGCTAAGTATTTAGTATTTATAATAGTATATAGTCTATTATATACTATATATTTTAGTATAATAGTTTTATAGTTTTTAGCGTATTTACTATATTTAAATAGTAGGCTATATTTAGCTTAATAATAACTATATTTTTTATAATTATAGTATTATTAAAGGTATTAAAGCTTATAGTATTTATTAATTAATGCTAAGTTACTTTTAATTATAACTATTTGTTTTATAAAAGCTCTTTAAATATTTTCTATTTTAGTAAAGTAAATAATTATTAATTTTATATATTTCTTTTCTTTAGAAATTTAAAAAGCCTTTACCATATTTATAAACTTTATTAGCGCAAAATATAGCTATAAACTCTAATTGAATTTTATAAATACTAAATATTAAAACTAACTTTTAGCGTATATTATTAATCTTAATTAAAAAGAGGTCTTTATCTCTTATTTGTGCTTTATTAAATATTTAATAAATCTATTTATTATTTAGATATAGTTAAGTTACATCTTTATTATTCTATATAATAACTTTTATTACTTTAAGTCTAGTTTAAATTCTTTTAATAACAACTAAATATATTAATAGCTAAGCTGCTATAATATTTTAAACTTGCTTTATTATAACTTTACTATTTTTAAATAGTTTAAATTATTTTATTAATAACTAGCTAAAGTCAATTATAATATTTAAAAATTAGTATAGTTTCTTCAAAAAAAAAATAAGTAGAATTAAAGCTATTTTGCTTGATAAGTAAAGCTAAATAATTAATAATAAAGTTGATAAATTTTAATATTATAAAAGCATAGGAAATTAATAATAAAGCTACTATATTAAAATTAGTAAAAGTTAAATAGATTTAATTATTCAAACCTAAAAAAGACTATTTTCTCTTTATTAATATTTAAGCTAATAGTTTGAACTTCTATATTTAAGACTTTTAATATTAACTTTTATAATTTTGACTTTTAATATTAAAAACTTTTAAGTCTATATTTAAAAATTTAATCTTAGCTTTTATAAATTTAACTTTAATATTAAAGATTTTTAAATCTTATTTAACTACTTAAAATTCTTTTTTAGAGAGATTAAGCTTTATAAGCAATATAATATTTTCTTTATAAAGCGTTTTATTTTAATTATAAAGTAGCTTAATTTATTTACTTAATTTATTAAATTTATTAAATTTATTTATTTAAGCGCTTATTACTTTTTTAAAAAGCTATTTAATATTTTTAATAAAGACTGTATAGTTATTTAGGCTAAGTAATTAAATAGGTTAAATTAACTCTTTACTGTCTTATTAAATACTCTTAGCTCTTCTCTAGGCTGCTATAGTAGTATTTAGGCTCTATAGAAATAATGTTAATATAATTATAGTAATAGCATTACTAGAAATAGTTAAGCGGAACTCTTTTCTTTAACTAAAATTAACAGGAGTTAGATAATCTGACTCGTCGAGTTAATATGTAGATAATACTGTCAATTAACTAATAGATATTGATAAAAAATATTAATAACCGTTTTTTTTGAGCTAGCTTAGATTGATTAATTAATTAATTTTTTCATACGCTATACGCTTACTATAAAAAGCATAAGCAGCTACTATTTACTTATTTACTAATTATATAAATATTTGTAGAGTCTGCGTCTCATTCTACAGCTTAACCTATTAGAATGCTTATATATATATATATATTTTCTATTCTCTAGCTTACCCTTGCTGTTCTTTAGCTCACTCCTTTAATTCTCCTGTTTAACTTTCTCTTTTAGTCTTTTGCGCTCTTTTATAAAGTCTAATCTTTCTATATTTATTACGTATCTAATAGTTATACAGACTATATTTATATCTGCTTTTTATTAATCCGCTAATTTATCTCTATAGAGTTGCTCTATTACTATATAGAGATTCCGTTTTCTAATTATTCGAAATATATTACTAAAGTTAAAGCTTAGCGTTTTTATAAGTCTCTATTTTTAAGCTATATATTTAGAATATAGTAGTATAAAGTATTAAACTGTTTTCTCTTTTTAGCTGCATTTATATTAACCTAAATTTATAATGGTAATAGCTATTAAAAACTTATTTAAGCGGGTATATTCTATATAAACTGTAATAAAATAAAGACTTTCTTTCTATTTAGCTTATTATAAAGTGGCGTAGTATATTTATTAAGAATAGCGCTATTTATTACTTAAAAGCTCTTACTAGTATTCTATAGTTTTTAACGTTTTTTAACTAAGATTTTATTTTAAAGAGTTTTCTATACTTACTTTACGGTGTTTAGAATTGCCTTGCTTATTACTATCTTTATAATAAGAGAGTTCGTAGCCTGTTTAGCTAGTCAGTCTGATTTAACGTATTTTATAATAGCGAACTTCTCTAAAATCTATTAAACGGCTATTTATTCTTTAAGGATTACGTAATAATTAACTATATATAGAATACTTTACACTATAGTAGCTTTACTTTAGCTAATTTAACAATTAATTATATAAATAGCTATTTAGCTATTAAACTATATTAATACTTAAGAGATTAGCTTCTTATAGTTATAAAGTGTTTTTAATAGAATTCTAACTAGAATTACTACTTTTTTAATTGTAACTAGCTCTATTATTATACTATTCATACTACTTTTTAACTTAATTTATTAAGAGAGGATAGATAGTAGTATAGACTTCTTGAAATATATAGCTATTTTATCTCCTATTTATCTATTAGTAATAAAGCTGTTAGTAAAGATATTTAAATATTGTTTCTCTATTTTAAAGTAGTTTTTATATGCTTTATCTAAGCTATATTAATTAAACTTACAGTTAATTATTATTATACTCTATAATAAAGCTATTTATACTAAAATAGTTTCGATATTTATTTCTATTTTGCTTAGCTATATTTCTATATTATAGAAAAGGGAAATAAACAACTTTACTCTAGATTTCTTAATTAGTTTTTTAAGCTGTGCTTTTAATAAATTAGTTTTTAGTAACGTATAGACTCCTATCTAGAATTTGCTAATCTTTAATTAAAATCGGATATATAAAAGAAAGAGCAATGCTTTAGCGCTAAATACTTTAACTAAAGTTATATAGAAGTATTTAACTATTGCTTAAGCTTCTATTTACTATATAGAGTTAAAAATCTTAATAGTATAGTTATCGATTTTCTTATTAAGAGATTAAGAGTATTATATTATAGCTACGTAATCTGTTTTTAAAGCTATTATAGTTTAGTAAAGTTAATATGCTAATTATAGTTTAATATAAGTAAGTTATTTAAATTAACTAGCACTTCTCTATTCTCTAGTTTTAATCTTAGCTAAATAATTCTTAAACTGTAGCTTAAAGTCGAAAATGACTTCTAGAATTCTTTTTTTTACTAAGAGTTTAAGTACGTAATTACTTATTTTTAATAGTAAGTCAATTTTACTAGTTTTTTTTACAGTTTTGTATAAAGTGTATAAAGATTGTTTTATCACTTTTAAATATAATACTGCTATTTTTTGCTTATTAGAAAGTCTTTAGAACTATTTTATTATTTAATACTAATATATTTCTCTTAATTAAGTCTAAAATTGCTTATTAAATATAGTTATTTATAAAGTTTATATTGCTTTATTTTCTATTAATCTTTTCATTTATTAAAAAGGCGTTAAAAAAGATATATAGAATTAAAGCAAGCGTAGAGCTTTATAAAAGACTGGACTTAATAAGAGTAACTTGATTTAATTCTATTCTATTTACTAGTACTGTAGTAAATCAATTAATATAAAAGAAGTCGACATATATAATTATATAGATTAGGATTCCTTCTATATATGGCTAATTAGTAAGCACTTATTAAAAAACGCTATTATACACTCCTTTTATATTAAAGTTAATAAGGGAGAGAGCTTTCTTTTATTATTATACTTTAAAGATTTTCTTAATAAAAAGAAGTAGCGCTTAATTATAAAATTGTTATAGTCTAGCTTTAAATTATATTTTTAAAACGAGAATTAAAAATCTCTATTTAATATAATATTCTTTTTACTAGAACTAGTTCTATTAGCTTGCTTAACGTAGCTAGAAAGAAAATAAAGTAGTATGCTTTTACTATATAGTAGTTAGGTTTCCCTAGCTTCTATAATAGTAAAATACGCGCTATTTTCTATATAGTTAATATATATTCTAATTAATATAACGCGTTAAAAATATTAGTAATCTAAACGCTTAAACTCAACTAAAAGCCTTTTTATATAATATTTAAGATACTATTTATTTCTAGAGCTTTATAGAGGCTGATCTTAGCTACAGCTTTAGTTACCTCTTTAACTGAGATATTCGAATTGTCAATATGCTTTACTATTAGATTTAGGTTATTTTCTTTCCAGCTCTCTAGAATTAATAGAAAGAAGTATTAAAATAGCTTAGTTACTTTAGCGTTGTCTTTTTTAAATTCTCTCTTTTAGTCTTTATTGCTAATAATTATAGTAAAGATGTTATTAAAGCTAATAACTGTAAATTAAAGTATTTAGCGGCTTTCTAAATGTTGTCTGTTTATACTAGGAAACTGTTTTAATAAGATTGCTTTTTATTATAAATACTTCTATAGAACTAATGTTTAGCTTATTTAGCTTTATAGTAACTCTCCTTTCTATTCAGTTCTATTGTTTATAGTGTATTATTCTAGTTTTAGTATTAAGTGTATTTATTTCGAAATGTAATAAGCTCGTTATTCTATTATGCTTTTATATATAAGGATTCCTTAACTATTAAGCTATAATTATAATGTAGTAGCTTACTATATTCTAAATCTTTATAACTGCTTAGTTAAGTTTAGTATTATTATTAATATTAATAATTAACAGTTCCTATATTTTAAATGCTTCAATAGCTTTATTTTAATCTATTTTTCTAAAGTTGTATTTAGTTTTTAATAAGGCAACAGTCCTAGCCTCTTTAAATTGAAGCGCTATAGCCTTATAATCTGACTTATATTAAGTCAAATATACATTATATTTTGTAACCTGGTTTTCTATTAAGTTAAATACTAGTATAAAGTCAATAATAGTTTTAAAGCGTCTTTAAGAAAACGTAACAATACCGCTTAATAAAGCTAAAAAAGGTATTATATTAATACATTTACTAGAGTACTAGTTTGCTTTCTTTTATTTATTAATTACAGCACGTTAATCCTTTTTTATATAAAATTATAGTAATGAAAATTGCTTTTTACTATAATAGAGAGGTTTTCTCTATATTTCAATTTAGCTTTATGAATAGTGTTGCTTAATACAGCTAGCTCAATAATAACTGTCTCTTTTAAGTCCTATTTAGAGAAGGCGTGCAAGCTATAATTTAGAATGTAAATTAACGCAATGAAAATGTGTTCTATTCAAGTAGTAATAACTTCTATAGTTATATCTAATAATTGCGTAGAGAACTGAACAAATAAGAAGTCTTTATAAATATATAATAATAATTAAAACGCATAGTGCGCTAGTTTTTCTTATTAAATAGATAGAGTTATAGTAGTCTAGCACTAATATTAAGAAATATATAGTTTACTATTAATATTAGCAATATTTAGTTTTATAATTATAATTACTATAACCTAGCTAATAGATTGATTATTAAATAAGCTAAGTTAAACTAGGGGTTATCTATTTATATTTGCTAGTAGAAAATAAGTGTCCTTTATTAAATATCGCTTATAATAGCTTTTTATTTAGCATATTAACTAGTAACAGTCTATTATTCTTTATTTACACTCTTAATAGATTAGTTAATAAATTAGCTTCCGCTTTAGATTCTATTAATTTTGTTATAATACGCTAGGTATTTAGCGTCTATAATAGTATATAGTCCGCTATATACTATACATTTTAGTGCTAAAGTTTTATATATATTAATTTTATAGTTTTTGGCGCACTTACTGTATTTAAATAATTAATTGCATTTAGCTTAATAGTAGCTATACTTATTACAGTTATAGCATTTCTAAAAGTATTAGAGTTTCTAATATTTGCTAATAAAGACTATATTACCTCTAACTTCAATTATTTATTTATTAAAAGCTTTTTAAGCATTCTCTACTATAGTTAAATAGATTATTATTAATCCTATAAGTTTCTCTCTTTTAGAGAGCTAAAACGCTTTAATAATATTAATAACCTCGTTTTTAACGCTAAATGCAGTTATAAACTCTATTTAGATTTTATAAATATTAAGCACTAAAACTACTATTTTATATATATTATTAATTTTAATTAGAAAGAGGTCCTCTTTATAGGTTCGAGCTATTTTAAATATTTTAAATACTTAATAAACCTATTTATTATTTAATTATAAAAATATAGCCTCTTTTTCGTTTTAAGTAATAACTTTAATAGCCTTTAATTTGGTTTAAATCCCTTTAATAATAATTGCGTATATAAATAATTAAGCTGTAATTACGTTTTAAATTCGCTTTTTAATTGCTTTACTATTTTTAATAGACTTAAGTTATTCAGCTATTAAATAGCTAAAGTCAATTATAATACTTAAAAGTTAGCGTGGTTTTTCTATAAATAAGGCTATATAGCTAATAACAATAGGTTAATAGATCTTAACGTAGTAGAATTCTAGTAGGATCCCAGCTAGGCAGGAATGGAATTGCATTTAGCAGACTAAATACAAGTGAGGTCGACTACTCCTCACTACGCTTTCCTGTATTTAGTCAGACTGTTACTCTAAGAGACTCACTTTTGCTTCCTGCTTTAAGGATTAGGCCCTAGGATAAAGCCCTTCTCTACGCTCTCTATCTTTATTTACTCCTTAAGCCTATTTTAACCTATAATAGTAACTATTTAATTCTATTTATAAATTAATATACGTATCTGTCCTTTTGAGCTATGCAGATAGTGTCTTCTATTACTGCTATTATATGCTATGCTCTAAGTTTTGACATTTTTTGTATTACTATGCTTAGTCTTTTAAAACCTAGCTAACTATGTCTTATAAGCTTACCTAGAACACACTTCTAACTAGGCAATGTGATCCTTACGTTCCATTTAGTAATTAATACAGAACCTTTGTTTTCACTTATATTTTTAATTTTATAACACCCCTTTATCTATATATCTGCTAAACCTGCTCCTCTATGTTTCCTTTACGCCTGCTCCTTTATGCTTCCCTACGCCTGCTTCTCCATATTCTGGTTAGCCACTAGTAACCCTCTATTCCATTATAGCCTAATAAGTCAGACTAGGTGCATTTGTACATAGAGCTATACTTTTAGCAAAACCCTTCTATTTATACTTAGTGCTTAATAGGCCTATATAGGCTTTATAGTGTTATTATGCTTAATGCATTGCTTGCTAGCAAACACTAAATTTTAACGCTGTTTTAGTTAATATTTAGCTATCTTTTAATAATGCATTTGCTATAATAGCTTTAACAACTTATAGCATAACTAGCCTTAACAACGCGTAAATTCAGTAGCAGTAACTTGTAATAGCATGCTATTAGTATCTCTGACTATAAGCTTTCTAAGTGACTTATCCATTTGCGTATTAGCTTGAATACCTTTAAATAAAAACTCTTTAAGCGTACTAGAGGTGTTCTATTAAATATTTAAGCTTTAGTTTCGCTAATTCCTATAATTTAGTTATAGGAGGGAGTTGTTCCTAATATAAGTAGATATTCATTATATAGTTTTTATACCCATTTTTACTAGTAGTCCTCTATTTATTAAAGCTATAGTATCCTTTTATTTAGCCTATACTATAATAATAACAGCTATACTACATTGCTAATGCTTTAGCTATTTTCTTTTAGCTCTGACTATAATAATCAGGTTCCTAGACTGCATTATGTAGAGGTGGAAGACATTGCAGTCTGTTAACTGCTTAGATTGATTAATTAATTGATTATTTTATACATTATGCGCTTATTACTAGAAGCATAAGCAACTACTATTTACAGCTTGCTAATTACAAAACTATATATAGAGTCTGCGTCTCATTTTATAGCTTAAACTGTTAGGGTGCCTATACACCTGTTTTATTTAAGTATTCTGTAGTAAGTACTATAATTAGTATATATATATATATTTTTTGTCCTTAACCTCGCTTTCCAACTCCCTATTATTGTCCCCTGCCTTACTCCCCAGGTCGTCCTGTTTAGCTTCATCTTCCAACTTCCTACATTCCTTTATAAAGTCTAATTTTCTAGTATCTATTGCATACCTAATAGTTACCTAGACTGTATCTATGTCCGCTCTCTATTAGTCTGCTAGTCTGTCTTTATAAAGTTGTCCTATTTCTATATAAGGGTTACGCTCTCCTATTATTTGAGAGATATTGCTAAACTTAGGGCTTAATGCCTTTACCAGTTTTCGTTTCTAAGACTTGTATCTAGGACATAGTAATAAAAAGTGTTAAACTATCTCTTTTCCCTATCCGTATTTGCATTGACTTAACTCTATAGCTTTAATAACTGCTAGGAATTTGTTTAGCTACGTATATCCTATATAAAGCTGTATTAGAATAAATGCTTCTTTCTTATTTAACTTATTATAAAGTAGCGCAGTGTATTTATCTAAAATAGCGCTATTTATTATATAAAGGCTTTTACCTATATTCCATAGTCTTTGTTGTTCCTAAGGGTGTTCTATACTTGTTTTATACTGTCTAGGACTATTTCTCTTTTTACTAATCCTATAGTGTGAAAACTCGTAGCCTGCTTAGCTAATTAGTCTAATTTAATATGTTCTATAACTGCAGCTTTCTTTAGAATCTATTAAATAGGTAGTTATCCTTTAAGGATTGCGTAGTACTTAACTATATATAGGATACATTATACTATAGCTGCTCCATTCTGATACGCCTAGCAATTAACTATGTAAATAGCTGTTTAGCTATTGGACTATATTAATACTTAGAGGATTAGACTCCTATAGCTATGCAGTGTTTCCAGTATAACCCTTACTAAAATTACTACTTTTTTGATTGCAACTAGTTCTATTATTATATTATTAATACTACCTCCTAATTTGACTTGTTAAAAATGGATAGACAGTAGTATATGCTTTTTAAAGTATACTACTACCCTAACTCCTATTTGGCTATTAGCAATAAAGCTATCAGTAAAGATGTTTAGGTACTGATCCTTTGTTCTAAAGTAGTTTTTGTATATCTTATTGGAATTATAATAATTAGGTTTGTAAGTAACTGCTACTATGCCCTACAGTGGAGCCACCTATACTAAAATAGTTTCTATATCTATCCCTATCTTTTCTAGCTGTATTTCCATATTATAAAGAGGGGAAGTGAATAACTTTGCTTTAAGCTTCTTAACCAGTTTTCTAAGCTGTACTTTTAATAAATTAGTTTCTAGCAATATGTAGAGTCCTACTTAGAATTTGCTAATCTTTAGTTTCAGCTAAATATGTAGAAAAAGAAGTAAAGCTTTAGTACTAAACGCTTTAACTAAGGTTATATAGAAGTACTTAACAATTGCTTAAGCTTCTATTCTTTATATAGAATTAAGGATCTTAGCTATGCTATTATCAATCTTTCCTTTAAAGGACTTAAAATATTATATTATAGCTATATAGTCTATTTTTAAAGCTACTATAGCTTAATATAGCTATTTTGTTAATTGCGAATTAATATAGAAGAGGCGTTTAAGTTGACTAGCGTTTCTCTATCCTCTTATTTTGACTTTAGCTAAATAGTTCTTAAATCTCAGCTCAGCGTTGAAGATAACTCCTAGGATTCTCTTTTTTATAAAAGGTTTAATAATGTGGTTACTTACTTTTAATAAGAGATCAGTGTTACTAATCTTTCTATAATTTTATGTAAAATATATAAGAATTATCTTATTGCTTTCGAATATAGCGCTACTATCTTTTGCTTATTAGAGGGCCTTTAAAACAACTTTATTGTTAAGTATTAATATATTCCTTTTTACTAATTTTAAAATAGCTTATTAAATGTAGTTATTTATAAACCCTATATTGCCTTATCTTTTATTAATTTTCTCCTTTATTAAGAATGCGTTAAAGAAAATATATAGAATTAAAGCAAGTGTTGATTTTTATAAAAGACCTAATTCTATAAAGGTAACTTGACTTAATTCTATACTGTTAACTAGTATTATAGCTAGTTAATCAGTATAGAAGGAGCCAACCTATATAACTACACAGGTTGGGATTCCTTCTATATATAGCTAACTAGTAAGTATTTATTAAGGACATTGTTATATACTCCCTTTATATTAAAGCTAATAAGGAAAAGAACTTTCTTTTATTATTATGCTTTAAAGATTTTCTTAATTAAAAAGAGCAATACTTAACTATATAATTACCTTAGCCTAGCGCTAAATTATGTCTTTAAAAGAAGATTGAAAGTCTCTGCTTAGTATAACATTCTTCTTATTAATACTAGTTCTATCAGTTTGCTTAAAATAGCTAGAAAGGAGATAAAGCAATATGCTTTTACTATATAGTAATTAGGTTTCCCTAGCTTTTATAATAGTAGAATTTGCGCTATTTTCTATATAGATAGTATATATTCTAGTTAATATAATACATTAAAAATATTAGTAACTTAGTTATTCAGAATGGACTATAAGCGTTTCTATACAATGTTTAGAATGCTATCTATACCTAGCGCTTTATATAGACTAATCTTAGCTATTACCCTAGTTACTTCTTTAATAGAGATATCCAGGTTGTTTATATATTTTACATTAGGGTTCAGTGTATCCTTTTTCCAGCTTTCTAAAACTAGTAGGAAAAAGCATTAGAGTAGTTCAGTTACTTTAGCGTTGTTTCTTTTAAGCTCACTTTCCTAGCTCTCAATATTAGTAACTATAATAGGAATGTTGCTAAATATTGATAATTGTAGGTTAAGGTACCTAGCTGCTTTCTAGATATTGTCTATCTGTGCTAAGAAGTTGTTTTAATATAGTCGCTTTTTATTACAGATGCCTTTATAAAACTGGTGTTTAACACGCCTAGCTTAGTGTTAACTTTCTTTCCTGTTTAGTCTTATTGCCTATAGCGTATTATTCCAGTTCTATTATTATATATATTTATTATAGAGCTTTATAAGCTTATTATCCTATTATGCTTTTATATATAGGGATTCTTTTACTACTAGGTTATAGTTCTATATATATTAGCTTACTATGTTCTAAATCTCTATAACTACTTGATTAAATTTGGTTATATTGTTAATATTAATTATTGACAGTTGCTATTCCTTAAGTGCTTTAATAGCTTTGTCCTAATTTATTTTTCTAAAGTTGTATTTAGTCTTTAATAAAATAGCTATTGTAGTTCTTTTAATTTAAAGCATTATAGCTTTATAGTCCAATTTATATTAAGTTAAGCGGATGTTATATTTAGTAACTTGGTTCTTAAGCGCATTGGACATTAATATAAGGTTAATAGTTGTTCTAAAGCGTCCTTAGGGAAACGTAACAGTGCTGCTTAATAAGGCTAAAAAGATATTATGCTAATGCATTTATTAAAGTACTAGCTCATTTTCTTCTTTATATTATAATTGTAGCATATTAATCCTTTTCTATATTAGGTTGAAGCAATTGAAGTTGCTCCCTACTATAATAGGGAGGTTTCCTTTATACTTCCTTTTAGCTTTATAAATAATATTGTTTAATGCTATAAGTCTAAAGGTAATTAACTCCCCTAAGTTCTATTTAGAGAGGGCGTGTCAGCTACAGCCTAGGATATAGATTAACATTATAAAAAGGTGTCCTATTAAGGTAGTGATAACCCCTATAGTTATATTTAATAACTACGTAGGGAATTGGACAAATAAAACGTCTTTATAGATATATAGTAGTAACTAAAACGCATAGTGCGTTAATCCCTTCTATTAAATAGATAGCGTTATAATAGTCTAGCACTGATATTAGGAGATATATAGCTTGCTTTCAATATTAGCAATACTTAGTTCAATAACTATAATTACTATAAAATAGCTAATAGATTGGTTATTAAAAAGGCTAAATTGGACTAGGGATTATCTATTTATATTTGCTAATAGGAAACTGGTATCTCAAATTATACGTTGCTTATAATGACTTCCTGTCTAGTTTGTTAATTAGTGACAGTCTGCCATTCTGTATCTTTATTGCAGATAGCCTAGCTAATGTGTTGTCTCCTTCCTTAGATTCTGATAACCTTGTTACAATATATAGAGCATCCTATATCTATAGCTATATATAGTCTACTATATGCTATATATTTAGAGGCTATAGCCTTATAATTATTAGTTTTATAATTCTCTATATATTTGCTACATTTTGTTAATTAGCTGCATTTAGCCTAATAGTGGCTGTATTTGTTGCAGTTGTAGCATCTCTAAAGGCGTTAATGCTTCTTATATTTGCTAACCTATATTATATTTCTATTAATCTTGATCTATTATTTAATAAGGGCTTATTAGGCATTTTGGGCTATAGCTAGGTATACTACTATAGATCCTTTCAATTTCTCCCTTTTAGATAGCTAGAACGCCTTAATGGCTTTTATAAACTTGTTCTTAGCTGCGAATTCTGCTAAAAATTCTAAATAGATTATTCTAATGCCTAGCACTAAGACTACTACTCTAGATGCGTTATTAATTTTAATTAGGAATTGATCCTCTTTGTGAGTTTGAGCTATATTAAATATTTAATAGACTTATCTATTATTCAATTACAATTATGCTATATCTTTTTTATTTTAAGTGATAACCTTTATAAATCTCGCTCTTATCTGAATTCCTTTAATAATGATTATATAAACTGATAGCTAGAATGCTATTACTTCTCTAATTTTTTCCGCTATGATTCCGCTATTAATAGCTAGCTTTTATTGTTTAGCTGGCACCTAGCTAATATCAATTATGACATTTAGGAATTATTATAGCTTCTTTAAGGAAGTTAGTAGGATTAATGGCGTTCCCTTGCTTATAGGAGGTTAGGTAGCTAATAACAATGGATTAACTAATCTCAATGCTGTAGAAGCGTACAAGGTTAGTAATAATACTGCTGTATTAGGGTCAGCCAGGGACAATAGGTTCAACTGTTTAAAGGTCGAAAGGACTGTTCTTCCTTTGTTAATACTGGAGCCAATAGTCCTAATCTCTATATTGAGGACTTTGATATTAGCCTTTAGGTCTGCTAGTTTAGCATTTATTGTTTTGAATTCCTTCTTAAGCTCTTTAGTTCCTATAAGCGTATGTTTAAGTCTCATTTTTGTAACGTTAAGCTTTATCTTAGCTATGTTAAGTTTTTTTTTATAACAACGTTAAGTAACGCTATTATAATGGTATTCTCCTAATAGAGGGCCTCGTTCTGAGTTTTAAAAACCTTATTCTAAGTCTTAAATTGCTTAAATTGACAGGAGTTGGATAGTCCGACTTATTAAGTTAGCTTATAGATAAAACTGTTAATAAAATGATGAATATCGATAAAAAAATATCAATGTCGTTTCCATACTTGATTAATTAATTGATTGATTAATTATTTTATACGCTATACGCTTACTACTAGAAGCATAAATAACTATTATATACTGCTAACTAAATTATAATTCTGTATATAAAGTCTATATCTCATTCTGCAGCTTTATCTATTAGGGTGTCTATATTCCTTATTTTATCTAAATATTTTTTAGCGTTTGCTTTATCCTATATATGTATAGTATATATATATTTTTTTTAGCCTTGTCTTTGTCTTCTAATTCCTCTCCATTATCTCCTGTTTCGCCCTTCCTATTGTCCTTTTTAGTTTTGTTTTCCTGCCTTCTACGTTTCTTTACAAAGTCTAATCTTTTAGTATTTATTATATATCTAATAATTGCTTAGACTATTTTATATCTGCTTTCTATTAATCTGCTAGTCTATCCCTATATAGCTGCCCTGCTGCTATATAAAGGTTATACTTTCTTAATATTTACAAAATATTGCTAAATTTATTTTCTGATGCTTTTATTAGTTTACATCTTTAAGTATTGTATTTAGAGTATAATAGCATAAAATGTCAAATTGTCTTTTCTCTCTATCTGTATTTATATTAGCTTAAGTTTGTAATATTAATTACTACTAGGAATTTGTTTAAATAAGCATGCCCTATTTAGAGTTATAAAAGGATAGAAGCCTCTTTCTTATTTATTATATTATAAAGCGATATTATATATTTACTCAGAATAGCGTTATCTATTACATAGAAGCTTCTATCTGCCTTTTAGAGTCTTTATTATTCCTTAGCTAAAATTTTGTTTTAAAAGATGTTCCAGACTTATATTATATTGTCTAGAATTATTTTGCTTACGCCTGCCTTTATATAATAGCTTGTTACCTACTTAGCTAATTAGTTAGCCTTTATATGTTTTATAACTATAAACTTCTTTAGAATCCATTAAATAGCTAGATATTCTTTAAAGACTGCGTATTTTCTTATTATATATAGTATATTCTATACTGTAGCTGCTCCGCTTTAGCTTATTTAGTAGTTGATTATATAGATGGCTTTTTGGCTATCTGACTATATTGCTGTTTAGGGGATTGGCTTCCCCTAGTTTTTCAATGTTTCTAATATGATACCCGCTAGGGTTACTGCTTATTTGATGGCCACCAGCTCCATTATTGTATTGTCAATGCTGCCCCTAGACTTGATTCTTTAAGAGTAGGTGGACAGTAGTGTTAACTTCTTAGAGTATACTGCTACCCCGACTCCTGCTTGGCTGTTAGTCACTGAGCTATCAGCAAAGACATTCATACGCTAGTCTTTTGGCTTAATGTACTCCAGCAAGTGCTTGATTGATTGATTGATTGATTGATTATTTCATACGCTATGCGCTTCCTATTAGAAGCATAAGCAACTATTATTTACTTATTTACTAATTATACAAATATTTAGAGTCTGCGCCTCATTTTACAGCTTAAATTGTTAAAGTGCCTATGTACCTGTTTTATTTAGATATTTTATAGCAAATGCTGTAATCAATGTATATACGATTTTTTTTTTTTTTTTTTTTCCATTCTCGCTTCCTGACTTGCCTTCTCTATCCCCTGCCTCGTTTCCTTAGACTCCCTGTTCAGCCTCCTTCTCCGACCTCCTACGTTCCTTTACAAAGTCCAGCCTTCCTATGTCTATTATATATCTAATAATTGCTTAGACTATGTCTATATTTGCTTTTTATAAGTTTATAAGACTATTTTTATAAGGCTATTCTATTGCTATATAAGGGTTTCGTCCTTTAATTATTCTAAAGATATTGCTATATTTAGGGCTTAGCGCTTTTACTAGCTTTTGTCTTTAAGTTAAATATTTAGAATAAAGCAGTATAAAGTGTTAGACTATCTCCTCTCCCTATCTGTATTTATATTAGCCTAAGTCTGCAATGTTAATAACTTTTAAGAACTTGTTTAGGCAAGCGTGTCCTATATAAAGCTATAATAGAATAAAGGCTTTTTTCTTATTTAGCTTATTATAAAATAACATTATATACTTACTAGAAATAGCGCTATTTATTATATAGAGACTTTTACTAGTGTTTTGCAGTTTTTAACGTTTTTTAATAAGGATCTTATTTTAAAAAGTGTTTTATATTTGCTTTAAGCTATTTGGAATTGTCTCCTTTATAATTAATTTTATAGTTAGGGGACTTATAGCCTATTTAGCTAGTTGGTTTAACTCAATGTGTCCTATAATAGCAAACTTCTTTAGAATCTATTAAATAGCTAGCTTTCCTTTAAGGATTGCGTAGTAGTTAGTTATATATAGAATGCTTTGTATTATAGCTGCCCTGCTTTAGCTAATTTAGCAATTAATTATCTAAATAGCTATTTAGCTATTAGACTATATTAACACTAGTAGGACTAGCCTTTTACAGTTATAAAGTGTCTCTAATAGAATTCTAGCTAGAGTTGTAGCTTCTTTAATTATAACTAGTTTTATTGTTATACTATTAGTGCTGCCTCTCTTTTTAATCTATTAGGAGAGGATAAATAATAATATAGACTTTTTAAAGTATACAATTACCTTTAGTCCTACTTATTTATTAATAATAGAGCTGTTAGTAAAGATATTCAGATGCTGTTCTTTTATTTTAAAGTAATTTTTGTATGCTTTATTAAAGCTATATTAATTGGACTCTTAGTTAATTGTTGTTATACCCTATAGTAGGGTTATCTATACTAGGATAGTTTTAATATTTGTTTCCAATTTGCTTAGCTATGTTTTTATATTATAAAGGGGAAAGGTAAATAACTTTGCTCTAAGCTTCTTAACCAGTTTTCTAAGCTGTGCTTTTAATAGGTTAGATTCTAATAGCGCATAGAGTCCTATTTAGAATTTGCTAATCTTTAGTTGCAATTGAATATATAGAAAGGGAAGCAACGCTTCAGTATTAGCTGCTTTGACTAAAACTATATAGAAACATTTAACTACTATTTAAGCCTCTATTTGTTATATAGAGTTAAGAATCCTAGCAATGCTGTTGTTATTCTTTTTATTAAAAGAATAAAAGTACTATATTATAGCTATATAATCTATTTTTAAAGCTACTATAGCTTAGTAGAATTGCTATGTAGCTTATAGTCTAATGCTAGCAAGGCGTTTAAGTTAGCTAACGCTTCTTCACCCTTTAGTTTTAACTTTAGCTAAGTGATTCTTAAATTGCAGTTTGGAATTAAAAATAACTTTTAAAATTCTCTCTTTTACTAAAAGCTTAATTACGTAATTACCTACCCTTAGTAAAGAGTCAGTTTCGTTAATCTTCCTCTAGTTCTATATAAAATATATAAGGACTATTTTATTACTTTTAAACGTGGCATTACTGTTTTTTACCTATTAGAAGGCTTTTAAGATAACCTTATTATTAAGCACTAACATATTTTTTTTAACTAATTCTGAAATAGCCCATTATATATAGTTATCTATAAATTCCATATTTCCTTGTTTCCTATTAATCTTCTCTTTTATTAAAAAGGCATTAAAGAAGATATATAGAATTAGGGCAAGTATAGATTTTTATAAAAGACTGGACTCTATAAGGGTAACTTAGCTTGATTCTGTCCTATTAATAAGTACTATAGCTAGTTGATCTATATAAAAGGAGCCGACCTATACTACTATATAAGCCAGTATTCCCTTTACGTATAGCTAATTAATAAGCATTTATTAAAGGATGCTATTATATGCTCCTTTTATATTAAAACTGATAAAAAAGAGAATTTTCTTTTATTACTATATTTTGAATATTTTCTTAATTAAGAAAAGCAATGCTTAATTATACAATTGTTATAGCCTAGCTCTAAATTATGTTTTTAAAAAGAGATTGAAAGTTTCTATTTAGTATAACATTCTTCTTATTAATACTAGTTCTATCAACTTATTTAGCGTAGCTAAGAGGGAGATAGGGCAATATACTTTTACTACTTAATAGTCCAGTTTCCCTAGCTTCTATAATAATAAGATTTACGCTATTTTCTATATAGCTAGTATATATTCTAGTTAGTACAATGCGTTAAAAATATTAGTAACTTAATTATTTAAAATAGATTATAAACGTTTCTACGCAATATTTGGAATACTGTTTATACCTAGTGCTTTATATAGACTAATCTTAGCTATTGCCTTAGTTACCTTTTTAATTAAGATATCTGGGTTGTTTATATTTCTTATATTAGGATTTGACATATCCTTTTTCTAACCCTCGAGAATTAGTAAAAAGAAGCATTAAAATAGCTTAGTTGCTTTAATATTGTTGTTTTTAAGCTCTACCTTTTAATTATTAGTATTAGTAATTATAATAGGGATATTGCTAAACGCTAATAGTCATAAGTTAAAGTATTTAGCTGCTTTCTATATATTGTTTATCTATATTAGAAAGTTGTTTCAATATAGTTGCTTTTTGTTATAAATGCCTTTATAAAATTGATGCTTAGCTTATTTAGCTTTATAGCAACTTTCTTTTCTATTTAGCTCTATAGTTTATAATGTATTATTCCAATTATATTATTAAGTATATTTGTTGCAAAGCTTAGTAAGCTCATTATCCTATTATGCTTTTATATATAGGGATTCCTTAACTATTAGGCTATAGTTTTGAATATACTAGCTTACTGTGTTCTAGATCTTTATAACTGCTTAATCAAGCTTAGTAGTATTATCAATATTGACAATTAACAGTTCCTATCCCTTAAGTGCTTTAATAGCTTTATTATAGTCTGTTTTTCTAAAGTTATATTTCGCCTTTTAACAACCTAACCTTTCTAGCCTTTTTAAGTCAAAGTACTATAGCTTTATAGTTCAACCTATGCTAGATTAGATAGATACTACATTTTATAATCTTGCTTTTAAGCGTATTAGATACTAGTATAAAATTAATAGTAGTTTTAAAGCGTTTTTTAAAAAATGTAACTATATTATTTAATAAAGCTAAAAAGATATTATATTAGTATATTTATTAAAGCACTAGTTTGCTTTCTTCTATATATTAGGATTATAGCACGTTAATTCTTCTTTATATTAGGTTGTAGTAATTAAAGTTGCTTCTAACTATAATATAGAGGTTTTCCCTATACTTTGCTTTAACTTTGTAAATAGTATTATTTAACACTATAAGCCTAATAGTAATTGCCTCTTTTAAGTCCTGCTTAGAGAAGGTATGCTAATTATAACCTAAAATATAGATTAATACAATAAAAATATGCTTTATTAAAGTAATAATAACTTCTACAGTTATATTTAATAACTATATAAAGAATTAAATAAATAAAACGTTTTTATAAGTATATAATAATAACTGGAAAATATAGTGTATTAGTTCTTCTTATTAAGTGGTTAAAATTACAGTATTCTAGTACTAATATTAGGAAATATAGGGTTTGCTGCTAATATTAGCAATATTTAGCTTTATAACTATAATTACTATGAATTAGCTAATAAATTAATTATTAAAAAGGCTAAGTTGAACTAGGGATTATCTGTTTACGTTTGCTAATAGGAAACAGGTGTCTCCTATTAGACATTGCTTATAGTGATTTCTCTTTTAGGATACTGGCTAGTAACTGTCTGCTATTCCTTATCCCTGCTTTAGGCAGACTAGTTGATAAGTTGACTTCTACCTTAGATCCTATTAACCTTATTATAGTAGGCTAAGCACCTAGCATTTATTATAATATATAGTCCTCTATATGCTGCGTATTTTAATATTAAGGCTTTATATTTATTTGTTTTATAGTTCTTAGCGTATTTACTATATTTTAGTAGCTAATTATATTTAGCCTAATAATAGCTATATATATTGTAATTGTAATATCTCTAAAGGCGCTAGAGTTTCTAGTATTTGCTAACTATAGTTATAATACTATTAACTTTAATTATACACTTATTAAAAGCTCTTTAAGTATCTTTTATTATAGTAAGGTAGACTACTATAGATCCTATAGGTTTCTCCTTTTTTAAAAGCTAAAATGCTTTAATAGCTTTTATAAATTTATTTTTAATGCTAAATGCTATTATAAATTCTAATTAGATTTTACAAGTATTAAATACTAAAATAGCTATTTTATATATATTGTTTATTTTAATTAGAAAAAGGTCCTCTTTTTAAATTTAAGCTATTTTAAATATTTAATAGACTTATTTATTATTTAGCTGCAGTTAGATAGCGTCTTTCTTATTTTAAATAATAATTTTTATAGCCCTTGCTTTAACTTAGATCTTTTTAATAGTAATATTATTTATAAATAGTTAGGCTATAATAGCTTTTTAGATTCTTTTTTCTATAGCTTTATTATTTTTAGCTAATTTACATTATTCAGCTATTAAGCAATTAAAGTCAATTATAGTTCCTAGGAGCTAGCGTAGTTTTTTTAAAAAGATAAGTAAAGTTAATAGCGTATTGCTGCCTAAGCGAGGTTAGGTAGCTAATAACAATAGGTAAATAAATCTTAATGCTATAGATACGTATATAGTTAGTAATAAAGCTGCTATATTAAAGTCAGCTATTAATAATAAGCTTAATTGTTTAAAGCTTAAAAAAACAGTTTTACTATTATTAATATTAGTATTAATAGTTCTAACTTTAATATTAAGGACCTTAATATTATTTTTAACTGCTTTAAGCTTTTTCTTAAGCTTATTATTTTCTTTATAACAACATTAAGTATTGCTAATAGAATGGTGTTCTTTTAATAGAGGGTCTTATTCTGTATATAGAGTTGCTTAAGCAATTTATTAATTTTATTGTTTTAGGCGTTCACTGCTCTTTCAATAAGATATTTTATTATATCTTTTATAAAAACAGCATTATTATTTAGATTAAGGGAGCGAATAGGCTGAATCAGCCTCCTGCTCTATTTAGTGTTTCTAGCTCTCCTTTATATTGCTATAGCAGCGCTCTGTCCCTTTAGGGACAACGCTAATATGACTATAGTAACAGCGTTACTAGGAGAGTCGGGCAGCACCCTTTCCCTTAACTAAAATCGACGGGAGTTGGATAGTTCGACTCGTCGAGTCGGCTTGTAGATAAAACTGTCAATAAAATGATGAATATCGATAAAAAATATCGATGTCTGTCCCCCTCTGGCAAGTGCCTTTCCCAGAATGAAACGCGTTTACTGTGCACTAATTGGGCGAGACTAGATAGGTACACATTCTATACGTGAAAGATAAGAAATTTTTCCATCTAACGTGGCGCTTTGGCGGAGTGGTTAACGCGATGCCCTGCTATAGATTGATCTATCAGTCCTAGTCCAGGCATTTCCTTCGGGAGCGTGTGTTCGAATCACACAGGCGTCGAATCTTTTGATGTTTTTTTTTTTTTTTTTTTTGGTACGATCTACCGGCATCGCACTCACTACGGTGTCCATTCTTATGCGTCGGAGCGAGCGGTGTACTATCAATCTAGTGACAATGTAAGTGTCCCCAAAACGTCCGGAGCCTCCATGTGGTTATCGTCCTTGCGACACTTTTATTAGCTCAGTTTTGGCACAAGTAGGCAAGACGGGCAAAAAGGAGCATGTATAAAAGGTAAAAGTCTTAGATTGTTTTTGTATGGTCGATCAATGGTATGTATCTACAGATGATGGAAATGGTATGTACAGATTCGCGCTGGAAAAACAGGATTAAATCGCGTCATGAGGTATCGAACAGTCAGTAGGCCTCCCAGATTTATAAGAGTCTCGCGATTTCTTCTTATAGAGCGGCCCTCTCGCCACCGAGAGTCTTGGTCGAGAAGGAGCTGAAGAAGTCGTTGAGTGCGTCGACAGTGCCAGTACCCTCGACAAGCTTGACGACAGCCGAAACGTAACCATCAGGTCTGACGATGATGACACCGCCGTCATCCTCAGACAAACCCATCTTGGCGTGAGCGGCAGCCTTAGCATTTGGCACCTTCTGGTCCCAGATGTCATCGGCGTAGACGTGGTCGAAGTACCTCGAGAGGGTTTCAGGTAGAAGCTCTCTGGTCTCGATCTCAGCACGCGGGGCGTTGAAGATGGTGCAGATGGTGAAGAAAGGCGAGTGGGGGTTGTGGCGCTCGTGGAAAGAGACCTTGTCTGCATCGAGGTGGGAGAAGGCAGAGTAGAAGCTGCTCTTCTTTGCCAGGCCTGCGGCGAAGTCTGAGACGGCCTTCTTGGTCTTCTCGGGCTTACCACCGAACAGGAAGATGCGGTAGGATCCGTTAAGTGGGACTTCTTGCTCGAGGTGGACGACGTTGGAATCTGCGACACGAGTCACGGTTGCAACAGTCATGATACGACCGGTTCGCTGGGTGGTGGTCTTGTCATCATAGCTGAGGAAGAGAGGAGACTTGGCGGCGTGGTCCTTGCTCCAGTTGAAGATGTTGGGGTTGTATGCAACTCCGTAGCCGGAAGTGAACTCGCAGCTGGCCTTGAACATCTCCATGAACTTGTTCTCCTCGTGAGAGCCGTTTCCGCTTGCCCCCTGGACTTCACCAGCGGATGGTTGCCTGGTGGAGAAGAGCTTGGCATATGCGGCGTCGAAGTTGAGAAGGTTCTCGGCGATGAGCTTGCGCTCAGACTCGTAAGATTTGAGGACTGAGCGGTCTGCAAAGCCGGACTCGACGTGGTGGATCTTCCAGGCAAGGTTGACTGCGTCGAGGAAGGCAGTGTTCATACCTTGACCGGCCTTTGGAGAGTGGGTGTGGCAGCAGTCACCACCCATGAAGACGCGCTCATCAAGAGTATATCTGTCGGCAATACCTTGTCCGATCGGGTAGACGGAGAACCACTCGACGCGCTCCCAGGTGATCTCGTAAGGCTTCATGATCTTGATGGCGGCAGCCTGCACCTCCTCGGTAGTAGCAGTTCTGCGAGGGTCGAAGCCGGGTTCATTTGAAGAGGCGAGCTGAATGTAGAGACGGACCATGTTGTCTTCACGGGGAATAACCATGATTGAACCTGCGTCCGAGTGGATAGTGCACTTCATCTTGATGTCAGGGAAGTTTGTTCGTACAACACCGTCCATGACACCCCAGACGTGCTGAATGGGATCCTTGTGTGTAATTCCAACTCCGAGTTGTTCTCTGATGAAACTCCTTGCGCCCTCTCCGCTGAAGAGGTACTTTGCACGGACCTTCTCTTTCTCGTCACCATCGACGTGGGCGATGTCAACCTCAACTGGGTACTCCTTGTCTGCACCATCATTCCTGAAGCCAGTGATTCTCCAAGGTCTTTGCACATGGACTCCATACTTCTCCATATCGGCGATGAAGACGCGCTCGATGAGACCTTGGTGAAGGAGGGTGGTGAAGGGATATCTGGCGTCGATGAAGCTGGGGCATGACTTCCAGTTTCCGGTCCTGTGAATGCCCTTGCCAGCGTCTAGGGGGTCCCAGAAAGCGACTTCGTACACCTTCGCCGGTTCGTGTGCCATGATTTGACGCTTGAGGCCCATGTTGCGGAGCAGATCGAGGGATCGGGGCTGGATACCGTCTGCACGTCCAGTGACTGTTGGCTCAGGTCGCATATCGATGTGCTTGATCTTGTAACCCCATCTTGCGAGACAGCTGGAAAGGAGGAGACCGACAGGGCCGGCGCCCACAATAACAATGTCGTACTTTTCGACGGACATTTTGTTTGTAGGCAAGATGTGCTAGTATAGTATGAAGAGGACACGCGATCAGTTATTGGGCTCTATATTTTTTGCAATGATGACGCAGTTATGAGAGAGCTTAGCTAAGAGAGAGGATAGGCTGAGAGTGATGGAAGAGGGGTACTTGAAGGTTCTTACAATCCCATGGCTCCCGAGTTTTATATACTATTGTCAGACAAGCCGCGATTACTTGGATACTTTCCGGCGGCAGAGCTAGGTTATGAATTCGGGTTCGACTACCATAGAAATGGCGGCCAAATTCGAAGCCGATTTCACCTTCTAGCTCTGCCGCGGTCGAGATTGCGGGGACGATCGGTGGGACCCCTCGGACCCCAGAGCCGAGTCCCACATTAGGTGAGTTCAGAACAGCTCGACCTTTCCCGAAAACGCAAAGTGTTCTGCCGCGAGACATTTTGACTCGCCGGCACTCTCTTGGGGGATTTTCGGGACGGAATGCACGGGCGACTGGGGAACCGTGAATCGACAAATAGAGGTAAGATGCCGCCTGTTCTTCATGACGCTGCCAGATCTCTGAACAAGCTGGAGAAATGGCATGGATTTATGCAAGATGTGTGTGACCCCCACAAAGTGACGAGCACTCGGCTCTTTCGATCCGGGGTACTCGTAAAGGCTTGTTTAACCCCTCATGAATGATGTGCACAGTTATTGATACAGCGTAAAATGCAGGTAGTACCTCGGGCATGACAAGACGAACTCAATGTGATCGACGTGCATATGATAATACATCCAGCCATCGTACTTCCTTTATTTACCAAGACGTACTGTAACGACATCCATAAGATACCAGTATGCCTGCCTACGATATAACCCGCATCCCTCTCGCAGACCGGGGCCAGAACGCTGCTCTTCTATCTATACTTCTGTTTGGTATTCTTGTGGTATACGTGACATATCAGCGATTTTTCCATCATCTTGCCTCTGTTTCTGGTCCTTTCTGCTGGGCTAGCTTGACTCGGCTATGGGTCACCAAGCATAGCTGGGATGGTGATATGCATCGCACAATGATCGATTTGCATGAGAAACACGGCGCTCTCGTTCGTACAGGTCCCAACGAGGTCAGTGTGTCCGACTTGAACTCAATCAAGACAATCTACGGTGCTGGTACCAAGTTCAGGAAGAGTGATTGGTACAGCGTGTGGCAAGGTCACCGGAAGTTTGATCTTTTTGCGGAGAGAGATTAAAAGCTGCACGGCAAGCAGAGGAGCTTGATCAGCTCAGCGTATTCGATGACCAGTCTGAAAGATCTCGAGCCCCATGTCGATGAATGCGTTCATAAATTTTTGGACATTATGGATGGTATGCAAGGCCAAGTGATTGATATGGGTAAATGGGTACAGCTGTTTGCTTTCGGTAATTGTCTCTTTCCTTCCGGCAGCAGTACTTCAATATACAGGTGCTGACAAACAGCAGATATTATTGGTGAAATCAGCTTCTCCAGAAGCTTTGGTTTCATGGACTCTGCCAAGGATGATGGCTCATTCAAGCAGATCGAGGATGCTCTCCAATCAGCCGCATGGGTCGGGCAGATGCCGTGGGTCTTTTGGCTGAATTATTACTTAACTCCAATCTTTGGCAATAAGCTAAGCATCAGCAATCGCCACGGCTCCATCCGCGCATTGGCAGTAAAGTAAGTCAACTCTAGGAAAGGGCGCGGTTCCGACCGCAAAGATATTCTATCCAAGCTCTTTGCAGCGCAACAGGCGAAGGCTGGCGAACTCGATGATACCGCTGTGGCCTCAATGGCTACCAGTAATATATTTGCTGGCTCTGACACGACTGCCATCTCAACGCCTGCCATCATCTACTATCTGCTGAAGAATCCACAATACAAGCAGAGACTTGTTGAAGAGATCGATAATATGAGGAAGCAAGGTAAACTGAGCGATCCCGTGACATTGCAAGAGGCAGAGAGTATGCCTTATCTACAAGCGGTGATGTACGAAGCGCTGCGGTGCCACCCAGCTGTGGGTATGAGTCTGCCGAGAGTGGTTCCTCCTGGCGGTGTTGTGATTGACGGGACGCACCTTCCAGCGAATGTAAGCCTCTCACACACATGGATTGCGTCATACTTGGACTAATCCCGCCTCTTAGACTGTTATTGGCGCTAATCCATGGGTCATCCATCGCAACAATGACGTTTATGGTGAAGACGTGGAAGAATTTCGGCCGGATCGGTGGCTCAAAGGAGACCCGGCTGACATGCGTCGCTTCTTCTTCGCTTTTGGTTCTGGTGCAAGAATGTGCCTGGGAAGGAACATTAGCTGGTTGGAAATGTCTAAACTCGTTCCGGCACTTTTCTACCACTACAACATCGAATTGGCGGATAGTGATGCTGTGTGGTCAGAATCCTGCTACTGGTTTGTTATGCAACAAGGCCTTCATGTTAGGGTCACCAAGCGAGCTGTATGAGCATTTGAGACGATCTGAAATTGAAGATCACCTATCACAGGTCTAACGAAATATCACCACTATACAGCTGTGCGGTGCAAGAGTAATAAGACGCCTTGGTGCTATTCCTGTTAGCAATATGCACTGATTTACAGGTGGGGCATATAGACATGAATATCTTCCAGTCATTGCATGCCGATGACATTCACCTTGCTTCTCATCATCTTTATTTGAGAAGCATAGCACCTTTTCATCTCCCTGGTGAAACGTTGTTTGGTGTTCTCGTACTGTTCGACCCCGCGCAACCTATCGTCACGAAGGGCGTCAGAGCACTGAGGTCGCAGCAGCAAAAAGCTGTTAGCACAATCTACACGCTGGCGACCTCATCCTATGGTCCGACCCTGACTTCGTTACCGAGCTCTATGATCTTGGGAGATAGCAGAACAGACTCCACATCGAGATTCCTTTCTACAAGTTCTACGGTCACTCTTCACTATGTTCCCCTATGTCTTTACTTACGGTTCATCACCGAGTGTGTGATAATCTACCGCTCTCTTGACATGCACAGCTCACCTAGGTATGCGTCTCACTTTCTCCCATGTTGGCCATGTATTTGATGGTATGCTGTCTTCTCATATTCAGTTTCAAACATCGACACAACACCGAAATCGATCATCACCGCCATCAAGATGTCACTCTCCAACGCCATGGACGTCGCAATGACCACCATAATGGAGAATACCAGCACCAAGCCCCTGGAAACCGCCGATATTGCTCCCGCACCGCTGCCGACCTACACACTGCCAACGGACGAACACGAGCTGAAAGATTTCAAGAAGCGTTTTGGGGCAGACAAGACCCCCGAGGAACACCGGGCCGAGTACCTCGCTACCCACGCAGGTAATTTTCATGACGCTGACCTTATTGACGGCCTTACTGATGCTGGATCTCACAGGTGATCCAAGGCCGCCATTTGCTGGTGATCCTATTCGCTATGCACCGGTCTCACCTCCACCGAAGAAGCGTATGGTCTGCTTCTGCGGTGCGTCGTGCCTAGTCATGTAGAGGTATGTCTTCAAGCCAGATTCACATCGTCTTTTGCTCATGCTGATTTGCGCTGTATAAAATTCCGACCGCTTCGGGACTTGGAGCTATCTGAGGTTGTGAGATCTGCGCTGCAGAAGTTCATTGTCCCGGTCTTCAAAGACCAATTTCCAGATATGAACATTGTCTTCTTTCACTACTCTTCTCTCCTTCCTTGTGTCTACTGGTGAAGTCGGTACAGACACTCTGTACAAAGTAGACCTCGGTGATTCTTCAAGTGGTGTCCGTAATTGAGCCTACGTGATTGAGAGCTTGGCCCAGGGTTATCCCCATGAATGATAGGGGTTAGCGTGGCGGAGTTTACATCACCTCATCGTCACTGCGGCATAATGTCTTCGGTCTATCATGGCACAATCAATGACAATCAAGGTACCAACTAGCGGTTAATATTTTTGGGACCCAGGTAAGTATTGAGGCTTTTCAAGTCGAAGCTTACAAGTCGAAGCAGATTACAGAACCTCGCCAGCGGAGTCGTGGTTCTTTCTTAATCTCTACGTCGTCTGCGCATCTCGCTGGTTCGATAAGTCACACATAGCGTCCAAGATTATCACTATCCCAGCCACATTGTGCCTCCGTCACCAGCATCATAATGACTGGACAGGAGAGGCCTTGCTGCCTATCACCTAGATCATACCTGCGCACATATTCAACACTCTCACCAGATCTCAAACTTGAAGCAAGAGGCGGAAAACAGATAGCAAGCCACCCCAGCAGTCCCAGAATCAAGATCACGTAGCGACACGTGCTGATACAGTGGCGACAGTCCAAGATCTACACCTCTAACCTCCGCCAAACAACCAGATTCTGTCTCGTGACCTTTGCCCACGTTCGGCACGAGCTGAATGCTACTAAAACCGCTACTACTACTCGTGTTTCGAAGAAATCCAGTAGTATAGATGAGAAAAGGACGAATGACAGGTCCAAGACACCCACCATGCAGTCACAAAGTCCATGTGGTGCACAGGACCTGGACGCTGTCGGCCCTGAGCACACCAGAACTTGGAGCCTCAGCACCATTGGGCTGTTCTTGTGCTCTTGCAGCACTCGTGCTCATGCTGATGTTGACTAGATCCAGAATGGCATGATGAAGAAGACCTATTGTCCATCAGCCAATCAAAATGAACCCGACACGCATTTTGCCTTACATCATCTGTCTCACTCGCAGCCACGCACACTCGAGCTGACCATCACAATAAAACCAGCAGCACCACCTGCGTGCTTTTCTTCCTCCACATCATCTTGAGCAGCTACCATGCAGCGCATCCACGTCTCGTTTGCTCCGAAGGGTGAGCGAAAGAAGGGTCGGATCGAAAGGAACGGGATAGAAAAGACTAGAGGGAGACAGTTCAGGGGCTCCAACCAGCGTGTGCAATCCCGATTCCGTACTCTCCTTGCTGAAAGACGAAACTCGATCCGGTCGTCAATCTCAAGCCTGCCAAAGCCGCATTCTACTGCGATTATGGGAGTAGGTGATTGCAGAGAGTCATCGGCATACTCGAGATCAGCGGCTGGAGTGCAAGCACTGGCTTGATGCTCACCTATGACCAGCTTTGCAACCAAGGTTTCCCTGCCTTGCACATCGTGGGATCGGGGGAGGGGAGGGGGGATCTGTACAAGCAGGCCCGCAAGCGCATGCTTGACCAAGGGTAGAAAGCGCTTTAATTGACCTTTGGTACGCGACACTCCACCCATATCTCAGCGGATCCGTAGCTTCCCATAGACCATCACATTCATACACCGGATTATTCACTAAACCACGACCACCTTTCCTCTTCAACATCCGCCTCCAATTGCTGGTCAGATCAGCCGCAACAAGCACCGACAGCAACCTCTACCGGCTGACGGAGTGGACAAGAAGACCCAGGAAGACCAAGGCGCTAAGCCCGCCTACCTCGTGTAGTGGACATGGGTAGGACTCGCTCTAAGTTGCCTGTGCGGAGACAGCATTCGGCAATGCTTCCGTCTTGATGTTGCATGTGGATGTAGTCGATCTAGTACATGCCAGATAGCAATAGTGTCGGATTGGTTGCAGCCAACACTAATTTCCTTCAAGGCTCCTGTTCACGAAGAAGTTGACCACGATCACGACGACGAAGATGATGTCCCACCTGCTGCTAAGCACAAGATGCCCGGCGAGCGCAAGATTCACTCTAGGCGCAATTGGTTGATTCGAGTTTAAGGTCTCCTTTCGAGAGGCAACTCGTAAGCTATAAGTGGCTGCCCACCAGCAAATCTTCGACTGGATGAACCGTTCCCGTTGGCATTATAGACTCGGTTTTTCACTAGGAGCACTTTCTGCCCTCCTTAATGCCCTCTTTAAGCGCCTCCTTAACGGCCCCCTCAAGTGTCTACTCAAGCTAAAGAAGACTAATAAGCCCGACTCGGGAACCGGATAACAACATAACCTGAGCAAGTCGCCAGCAACATACACCCGAGCTCTAGACAGCGAGGCCATCTCTTCCCAGATTCCCGCGATAGGTTCTAACAGTTTGAGTACCGTCTGGTCTATCTAGTTCTTGCACTTAGCTCTTCTTGAGACCTGGGTGTATTTTGCTTCTATAAGCATCTCAGGAAGTCCGCGAGATCAGTATTAGCAGACCAGACAACGTTCAAGACGAACTTAGCCACTGGTCGGCCTTCCCTGACGCTCAAGCAATCAAATTTCTCCTTTTCCAGGAGTGCAATGGCCCGCGTTGTCTCCAACTTGTAGGCTGTACTGAGGGCTTGCTCCCAGTTGTCGAGGTATTCGCTTGCGCGGATATCTTCACGTTGGGCTGGTGTGAGTTCCGACAGCCACCATTGATAAGCCACGCCCCGCAGGCAGCGGTTCAGGTTTCTTCTCACGAGCGACTATGGAGTTGTGGAGGCGATGTCTCTTGCCGTATGATCACTATCCAGCTACCTTCTAGTACATAGGTGCAGAAAACATTGTACAATGAACATCTGAAACCTCAAACCTCAGCATGTGACCTGCACCCCAGGAAAAATGGCTCAACAAGAGTATAAGAGTAGATCAGCAACTCACATTCCTCAACATCACAGCACAGAAGTGCGGATACAAGACCTCCAAGGTAGCCCGTGACATGTGAGGACGAATCAAGAAGAAACTTGAGGCGAACGCCAGCCACAGTAGCAAGACTACTAAGGCAGAGGCAATTCACCCAGGCTCTAGGAAGCGCACAGAGGATTTTCCCTAGAGCGGCTGCAACTAGGCACGAATGATAGCATAAGCAGCAACAGCTTGAGAAGAACAGTATGAGATAGAGTCTTTGTAGTGGCCACGCACAGGTGAACGAGGTCTACTGCAACAACAGGCTATGGAAATTACTATATGGAATTCCTGCCTTGTGTGGCTGCGCACAGGCATAAGCTAGATAAGCGTCAAGGGTTGAGCCTCTAGAAGAATCGGATGAGATTGGGTCTAGCAGTGGCCGCGGACAGGCACTATTCTAACAAGAGGGAAATTAGATGGAAGTTCCAGTCTTTGATCTCAGAAACATTTACAGTGAATCCAGGTCGGACGTCTCAAAACATGATTTGCGAATTGTTATCAAGTCTGTCACTTTGGGTTCACTGCGTGTTATTACTGTGCTGTTAGGCATTCCCAAAAAAACACTAGCCAACTTGCTTTAATTATCTTGACTATCGAACACGTCTCCAGCGCGGAGATCGTGTGCCTTGCTGTCGAGGCGTTTTTCGCCACGCTTTCCTCGTCCGTGGGCACAGATACCCAAACAGTGCTAGACATACCACGACCAGGCAAGACCAGCATTTTACAAGGATTTTGTTAACCTCATCAATCAATTTTCAGATAGTGGGATGAGATAACATCTTGGTCTGGCCGCGACAAGGCACGAATAGCCAGCTAGGAGGGGAGGATCCTAGGTCTCATTGGTTAAAATTTTCGAATTTCATGCTGGGCGTGTACAGAGATTATAGCTTGTCTTGGCCGCGGCCAGGCATGAACGGTAAGCGAAGAAGTGCAAACTCCACAGGCTTAGTGTTTGACATAACTCGATCTCACAAACGGAGTGTTGAGCGAGACTGTACCTTGCTTTGGCCGCGGCCAGGCACGAATGGTAAGCTAGGGGCCAAGCCAAGGGGGGCAAGTTCTTCAGGGTCGTATTTCAAAAGGGTTCGCTCTCACACCAGGACTGCCGTGTGTGAGATCCCGTGTGGGTTAACAGCGACCAGGCGCGATTGCAAGCAGAGTGACCAGAATCTTTGGGCTTGTTGCTTGGAATGATCCATTCTCACACGCAGTAGGCTGCTAAAAGATGATTGCAGCCAGTCCGGTGAAATTGTAGCCGTCTTCGCGATGTCTGAGAACAAGAAGAAGATGAGCAAAAAGAGATAGACATGATGGTCAGTACGGGGGTCGAACCCGCGACCTTGGCGTGCCATATACCGGAGTGATATTAGCACCACGCTCTAACCAACTGAGCTAACCGACCGAGGTGGATCAGATGGTATTCGGTGAATACTCGGGTCACGTGATGGCTATCTGATGGCCCATCGTGAAAAAGTATCGCACATCACATGTATGTTCGCCTAGAGTATCTGGATGGGCATGTCGGAAGTTGTTGAATGGCATATGTTGACCGTACCAAGCTTTGGACAAGGAAGTATCAGACGGAAGCACGACGCCGAGGTGGAAGCAGGAGTCGTTGATTTTACAAGTGGGCTATCTGCTTTCCGCTATATAGCAAACGAAATGCTAGTAGAAGGCTAGATCATGGCGTGCATGATGATAGAGTTCCGCAATGACATTTCAAGTCCGAAGATTCGACGTGTGCCGTATCGAAGAAACGATGAGGTTCCGAACTGTTGAATGTGCTTTGAGTAGTCGAAGACGTCTCCTGCGGGCTGGGCTTTGGCGCAAGTGCAAGGTAGATGACGAATGAATCCACAAAATACCAAGGTCAGCTTTGCTTGTCAGCCTAATACAGCACAGATGGCGTGCAGGTGCGTGACGAGTCGCTGTGAGTAGGTCACGGAGGTTCAAATAAGCGCGGTGGTCTTCGCGGGGAGATCGCTGGAACGGTCCAGTGTTTCGGATCGGATCGTTTGGGTGGTGCTTGGCGGATGATGACGGTCATGATGATGATGCGGCTCTGTGGGGCCTTGGCTTTGAATTGACAATAAACACGCACGCGACGTCCCTGTTATTAAAGTTTGGCATATACAGAGCAGAATCAGGTAGGCACGGTAGGATAGGCATCCGAGTATCGCGCAAACACCCGACTCTAGCAATGGGCGAGGAACGGCGGCCTTCTCGACGGCAGCCATCATCCAGCAGACATTCATCCACTTCTCGATTCAAACCGAGATCCAGAACGTCGAACCAATCACTACAGAGCGCTGGCAGGCCTCAGGAGACGACTTTTACATCCTTTGAACCATTTTCACCGCCGAAAGACAGCAATGGTCATCATGCCCTTCATGGCGAAAGCGAAGACAAAGCCGAAGACAAGAGAATGAACAGGATGAGCAGAATGAGCGACACCATGTCAATACACTCGTACTCGTCGAGCAAGCGCTCACGATCCATCTACGCCCCGCACCACGAGAACTCGATCGTCATCGAGCCACGCAGCGAGCCCGCTCATAGTCAATACGGCGATCTCACCGATGGCAATCTATCCTCCGGTGTTTCTCAAGCATCGCGATCGTTACATGCTGTCTTGATGGACCGACCCGAGCAGTCACGTCCAGCTCTGTTTCCCGACAATTTGAACACGTACCGAAGCAACCCACAAGCATTGATCGACCTCACCACCAAACAATTGACCACTTTCATTCATCGCCAAGGCGGTCCCGAGCATGTCATCAAGACTTTGGCCAAAGACTTGTCCGAGAAAGATGCGGAAATATCAATGTTGAGAAAGAAGAACGACAAGTACGCTTTCTTGTTCAAAGATCATTTGACTGCCGTACATCAAATGAGCAGACTCGACGCCGACAAGAAAGTTCAGAGCCATTTTCCAGACACCAACGAGAACGTGCGCACCTATAGCGAGGAGGTTCGTCAGGCTCTTTTTGAAGCCAGCGAAGACCTCTTTGCAGCCCATGACGCTGTCTCGACGGCAACCACACCAGGCACTATCCGTCAGCCTCCAGCACCACCCATTGTCAGAAACAAGAGCACAAAGCAAAGCCAGAATACTGAATCACCTGCCAATACAACCAGCCCACAAAAAAGGCGCCAGACCGTCGCTCGAGGGTAAACTTCTTCACTAACTCTAGCAACCAAAGGCATCCGCTGACATATTCATTCAGAAACACTGTTTCAATCAATCCAATAAACACCAAACGCACTGGCTTCTGGGGCGTCTTCGGTGGCAGCACTCGAGCAGTCAAGGACTCTGCAAACAACCGCGCCTCCATCGCAAATATCCTTGGCGTGCCATTACCGAGCCCTAAGGCTCAGAGTCTACGCTCGCCCAGCATCGCTGAATCATCCATGAAAGCTCCACCGCTAGAGATGGAACAAAAGATTGACGAGGGTGATCTGCCTCCTCCACTGCTCACCATGTCGCAACTCGTCCATCTCTTCCCAACCCCAACCTATGACAACTATGGTTTCGTCATTGACGAGCCTCGAATTCACA
This sequence comes from Delphinella strobiligena, assembly GCA_009982845.1. Lineage (NCBI taxonomy): Eukaryota > Fungi > Ascomycota > Dothideomycetes > Dothideales > Dothioraceae > Delphinella > Delphinella strobiligena. The sequence goes on along the minus strand of JAADKB010000007.1, from coordinate 1,689,481 downwards.
GCTACATCCAATACTGGACAGCCAAGAACAAGCTGCCCATCGAGAGCTACAAGAGAATACTGGCCCCTTCAAAAGCCCCTAAATCAAGACCTACCTCGATGATCTCGCTCGGCGATGATGATGTAAATCTGTCCGACTCTTTGGAAGTGCTGATTCCGGAGCCTGACACTGCTGCTGACAGCACTGATGTGCCCTCAAAGTCTTGGTATGATTACCTTGCCTTTGGTGGCAGCCTGGGTCTTTTGTCTCGAATGCCGACCCAGCCTCAAGGTTCTGAAAGCATCAATCACGTCACATCAAATGATGAAGAATCCGAGGACGATGAAGACCCAGCCGAGATCGAAGCCCGCAGATGCGAGGCTATCGTCGATCCAGACGACTACCAAGAACTGGCCGTGACACTCCGCGATGAGATCACCAAAGAGTACAACACACTTCAGACAGATCGAAACAGAGCCTGGTCGCGCTTACTGAACACCATGGCTGGTGACAATGCTGCGACAAGCAATCGTCTTTCCCGCCTGTTGCTAAATACCAACGCAGAAGGTATCCGCGAACGCAGCAACACCTTCAGCTCCAGCAGCGTCGGCATAGCGAATCTGGCCAGCTCACAGTACCAAGAACAATTTATCAAATTCGTCCTCGGCGGCATTCCCATGAACCTGCGATCCAAAATCTGGCTCGAGAACGCTGAAAGCAGTATTCATTACAGCCCGGAGGCCTTTGACATCTATAAACGAGAGTTCGATGCCAACACCAAGAAGCTCATGCCAATCATCCACGATATCAACGCTGATAAGACGAGGACGTTGACGAACAACATCTGGTTCCGTGGTGAGCTCACAGACTACAAGAACGGAGATCCAAAACAACACCAAAAGCAACTTTTGTCGCAATCACATTTGGAGAGTATTCTCCGCGCTTTTGCTGTGCGCAACCCGCACATTGGTTACATCCAAGGCTTCAATCTCATCGCCGGCTATCTCATGCTAGCAGTCCCTACAACCGAGCAGGCCTTTTGGGTCTTTACTTTTCTCATCGAGACCGTCTTGCCCGAAACATATTTCTCAGTCGGCGACACCGCCTTCCGTGGTCCTCGTGCTGACACCGTCGTCCTGAGGACGTACATCAGACAATTGATGCCCAAGTTAGCCGCACACATGGACGATCTCGATTTGCCAGACGAGCAAACCGTGCCCATAAACTGGCTCTTGACAGCCTTCGCCTCGACACTCTCCGTCGAAGCATTGTTCAGGGTCTGGGATGTGGTCTTGAGCATTCCCGCTCAGGGCACTTATCTACTCAGGGTTGCCCTTGCGTTGTTGAAGATCAACGAGGAAAAATTGCTCAAGACTCACTCTGCGAGTGCGCTTTATGCCGTTCTGGACCGGCATATGGGCGCCGGCGTCAGCATTGATGGACTCGTCCACGCTAGTTGGGTCCTCGGAAGGATGGTGACACCTGCGGCTGTCACAAAGAGAAGGGAATCCGCTTTGGCTCAGCTCTAGGGATTTGATATCCAAGTTTGTAGCTTCTCACACTTGATGTATTCGCGCGGAAAGAGATTGGATCACCGAATTCGTCGGGTGCTGGGGCGGGTCCCTGAGCACCATTCAATGGCATTGGAGGCACATATACCACATAAGAGGCTTTGGGTCCTTTTTTTTTTCTGTTTTTATCTCTTTCTTTTCAAGTAGATACCCCAGACGCATTGCAGCAATTGACGAAAAATTAATCATCACCACTTTACTTTTCCCTGGCTCGAAGGACACTCTGGTCTTTTGGGCCTCGTATGAGATATCAGAGAAACCAGTGTTCATGGACTCGTCTGCTATGTATCTGACTACGCGGGAGGGGGAGGGGGGCGTATCAGGACAAGTGTAGCAGCATAGATGGGAGGCAGCACCGATCATATTTACGGGCGGTACTCATAGTACCGATCATATTCACGAGCGATCGACAGTCGAATAGTATTGACGATTCGAGATTCCTGGCGTCGGTCGAATGGCGTTGGTCAAATGGCGTCAGTTGGGCATTTGTAGAACGTTGATTGGAGAGAGTAAGTAAGGTATGGTGGTGTCGGACGTTGATCTGACGTTTGGGTTTTGACGTTTGACCTGACGTTTGACCTGACGTTTGACGTGACTTTTGACATTTGACTTTATGAGTTTGAGTAAGGTGAGGTAAGCTTGATGGGTTTGAGTAGAGTAATCTTGGTGGATTCGATGGGTTTGAGTAAAGTGAGCTTGATGTGTTTTGGTAAGGTTGGCTTGATGGGTTTCAGTAAGGTGAGTTTGATGTGTTTGATGGATTTGATGGATTTGAGTAAAGTAAGGTAAGCTTGGTGGGTTTGAGTAAAGTAAGCTTGATGTGTTTTGGCCGTGACGTTGAAAGTTGCGAATCAACGTTGGACTGCATGGCGTTAGGCACTGAACAGCGTTAGCAAATAACGTTGATGTTCTGCGTGAGTAGTGTCGCTGATCTGATGATCTCTTGATCCGATGCAAGATGATCCGGATGATCTGATCTGATCTGATGATTCGATGCATGATGATCCAGATGATCGGACACGAGTCCGTTGACAACTGCCATTGTAGTCTAGACCCATCCGAACCTAATGCCCTTCCTAATGCTCATCCTGATTCACTAGCACAGTAAATGTTTAGTGGTACTTGTAAGCGGAGCTTAATAGCTATGAGGAGGACGCACTCGGTCTTTACTGTGCAGCCATCATTGCTGACGTGTATCACATCCGTTCAATGCTTGCGAGTGGTTTGGTTGGACTTGAAATGCGATGCTAGGTAGATCTTGATAGTGTGCAGATGGATGCATGTGGTGCATTATGCTGTCATACATACGTGCATTCTCCTTGCGGGCATCTTGTCTGTCGTACATGAGGTGCGGGGCGGTTGCACAAATAATGATGCGACTTTGGTATGATTGGTTGGTGTGGACTACATGTTGCAAATAGTATGCCGTATCGACAATGATTATAATGTTCAGGTCGTGGAGTGACAGTGGAGTGAAATATATACAGTAAATGTGATGAACGAAGAGATTTGGTAGACATTTCAAGAGTTCAACAGTGGCAACAATGGACAGGCAGACACAGGAAGAGAAGATAAACGAAGAAACAAGCTGAGAATAATTGTAAATTCAATAATTCTGGTATTTGATTTCATTCATGTACAATCGTGCCCTTATTTACTCGAGGCGCTAAGTCATTAGATACATTTAATAAATTTTTGTATGCCAAGCCGCCATATTCCAGACACAGCTGATCTTGGGTCTAGGGATGAACCCTCGCGACGCTCCAAAGGGGGCGAGGCATCTATCGGCAGCAGTAACCACCGTCAATGAGAAGGTCAGCGCCGGTGGTGTAGGTGGAGGCGTCCGAGGCGAAGTAGACGTAGGCACCCTTGAGCTCCTTGGCGTCACCGTTACGGCCCATGGGGATCATGGACATCCAGAGGTCCTGAACGTCCTTCTCGACGAAGTCGGAGAGACCAGTGTCAATGTAACCGGGAGAGATGGAGTTGACACGGGCAAAGTCGCGCCACTCGTTGGCGAGCGAGCGGGCAAGGTGGATGCAGCCTGCCTTGGCGACGTTGTAAGAGGTCTGCTCTTGGGGGAAGTTTGCGATGTGGCCAGACATGGAGGCAGTGATGACGAAAGAGCCCTTGCCGTTCTTCTTGAAGTGAGGACCGACGGCCTTGGCGCAGTAAAGGGTGCCGTTCAAGTCGGTCTGGATAACCTCGTGCCAGGCCTCGACGGAGCCCTCGAGGACACCAGCGTCGGCGGTACGGCCAGCGTTGGCAATGAAAGCATCGATCTGACCGAAGTCCTTGATGACATCGGCAACGAGCTGTTGTGCGGATTCCCAGGAAGCAATGTCGAGCTTGTAGGCCTTGGCCTTGATGCCGTACTCCTTCTCGAGAGAGGCGGCGTTGTTCTCACCACCCTCCTTGCGACCAGCGTAGGTGATGGCAACGTTGGCTCCCATCTCGGCGCAACCACGGGCGGCCTCGATACCCATACCACGGGGACCCGAGGCACCGGTGACAACGACGACCTTGCCCTTGAGGGAAAGGAGATCGAGAAGCTTCTCGCCCTTGGGGATGGATTGAGGCATGTGGATATGTGTGTGTGTAGGTTTTTAAAAGTCTAAGAGATAAGAATAACTTTTGAAGATGGAGAAGTTGGTAAAAAAGCTGGTGAGAGGTAAGATGATGAGAGCCTGAAAAAGGGAGGACTCGAGCTGCTCTAAATAATGCTACGAGGGGCAGTAGAGGGGCAGCAGAACTGGACGATGTGACCTCATAAAGCGGGGAGTAGGGATATTGTTTTGTCTGTGCGTAGCCCGATCGTGGAATGATAACGACGTGCGTAGCTTAAGGTTCTTACCCGACTGCACTGCCATCAGTAATTGTTCCGTCTGCAGCCAAGGATGTGATAAGGTGATCTTACACAAACACATATTTGATAGCTACCAGAGATCTATCTACATCCTCATCGACATGCGTCGCTGAAAGTGTAACCATAATCGCTTATACTGCACCATGAGGCTGTGATCTAAGGCCAAGCCGCCTATGACGTTACATTCCGCCTCTGCCCGCAAGAGCTCGAAGCTTCCCTCACTAACCACAGAGCCCCACGCACAAGGTTCCTGAATGCTCTGATCGCGATGATAAGGACATAATCGGAGTGTATTCGGCCCTTTGAATAACGTGAGGAACTCAAGTCGCAAAATGCATTGATTTCTGACGAATCGCTCGATCCAGCGTTGTGGCTTTACTGCCTCCATCGGCTAAAGTGGGTTTCAGACCTGAAGTTGCCAGCTTTCCGCTTGAAAAGCAGGGACATGAAATCGGGCCCTCTTCGCTCAGAAAGTATGCCAGTGAACTAGCAAGCGTATACAACGTCTGTAAAACGTCACGCAACCAAGGAAACCATAGTCCGTGTTGCTGCAGTGATCTATTCAGCCATCATTCATTAGATTTTGTCTCTGTTGTTGTAACATGTCCTTGACTGTACGGGGTGACAGTGGAGCGCTGCAGCTAGCGTGTACCAGCTATTCTATCCCATGACGAGTAGTCAATACACCGCCTGTTGCAACCTAAGTCCTCAAACATGAAACCAATCGAACTTTCCAGCACGGCCATTGCATGGCGCATAACAACGAAGCCAAGAAGCAGATCAAGAAGCAGATCTTGCAGCTTGCATGTGAGGTATGCCTGGCGGCATTCACATTGACCGCTCCTCCTTCCAAACTATGCCAGGATTCTCCTCGCACCGGCAAAGAAACAGTGGCTGTTATGGCTACACAGATATAAAGAAGAAGTATGAGAGACTTCTTAGAAACCATGGACGCCCGGTCCCGTTCGCAGCTCTTATACCTTACAGAACAGCTTTCATGCCAGGGTATGCCATCTGCAATCTCTGCCAAAATGCAGAGTCTTGCTACTTTCTCAGTCTACAGTTCCTTCTCCTCAGATTGAAGAAGATTGAGCGTAAAGGTATACCTAACGAGAACCCGAGCCCTCAACTCATTCAACAAGACCATCGACTTCATGCATTTGAAACTCGACCAATTCGAGTCCTCGTCCAAACCCACAGACCGAACAGCAGACATTATGCAATACTCAAAAGACACCCAATAAGACTCGTGGCATGGTGTAATTGAAATACACAAGTCTCTGCTAGCCAGACGTGTATGGCGGATGAACAAGCAAGATATCTTTCTTCACTTCGTCTACCAGCTCAAGCTGTAGATTTCTCGTCCGTTTCTTCTCTTCTTTCTCAAACTCACCACTTTTCCATTCCTGAGATCTATTGTCGATTAGGAAAGATGTGTGCATCATACGACCATGGCAGCAATGTCAGCACAAAGCACGTAAGCGTAAGCCGTGCTTGTAGTCAGCTTCACGATATATGCAGATTTGACGAAACAGGATGAAAGAAGTAAACAATGAACAAACGTAGAATTTGAAGATCTAACAGAGACAGAGCGCTCTAGGAGTTTCTATATTTCTCGGTTTAAGAGTCTTGCGCATGAGAAAATTACCACTTGACAAAACAAAAGACTGGTCATCTGCTGCACACCCAATCATTAAATATCAAGGCCCGGTATTTCTCCTCGTTTTCGCACTTCTTCCACCCATGGCTGCACTCCCTCACCCCGTCTCTCAAGATGCAGAGCTCGGAGAGTATCCCAAATAATGAATCTGCGAAAATGGTCCGTGTGGATCCCATCATCAAACATCATATGACGAATAGCCGCTTCGTATGTAGCAGATTCGCACAAGACCCCGGTCTTCTGCAATCGCCGTCCGATATTGGCAAGATCTTGAAGAAAGATGCTAAAATTGCGTCGACTTTTTATGATGCCAAGTTGTTCGAAGGTGCCGTCTGATCTCTCGAAGAGGCCTCGAAGTGGTACAGGGCCCTCTGGAAGTTGTGCAGCAAAGATGCCAAAAATACGAGCGTATTCGACCAGGTCTTCCATAGTCACAGGATAATGTGTTACTATCTGCAGTACAAAGCCGTCTAGTCTTCTGCTAGGATTGGTCGCACGAAAGTATGTCAACGCTCTGCGCAGGATTGGAAAATAAGGCCAGAAGCCAGAAACAGAGAAGACGAAGGTGTTTTGACCGAAGAACATGGGAATGGTTTCCGATCGTGCATCCCGACATACGTGACTGATTGGTGGAGGCGACCAGTTTGCACAACTGAAGTCTCGACTCGTTGGTTGGATCGTGCACATTCGGTTCTCGTTGACGACGCAGTATTGCCAAATCATATTTCGGAGCTCTGGTGGGAGATCCAAGAGCGGACTTCGCATGTACTTAGGTATAATTGGACTGTTCTCGAGGGTTGCCGGTTTGGTTGGTTCGCTAAAAGGGTCATGGAAAGCCATGTTCATAGTCGTGGACTCGACAGTTTGATGTGGAAAACTCGACGTTACAGTGATTTGGCGAGTAGCTAAGGATATAAGGCAAGTATATGTCAAGGTCTAACATACTCTTGGACAACTTTGACCGATGACCTATACTTCCTGAAGATTCGTGGACCTGTGATTGAGTCCTGTGATGCAAAAGGCGCCAAGACTTCCCATGTGTCCACCTCATGCAAGCCAGCCCTCCTCTCGTGGTCATTATTCGTGATTCGTTTCGCATTATTATTCCATCGCCGGTCTAAAACGACCTGGCCCTCCGAAGCTCATACAGACACTCTTGCGATAAGTACGTTTTTCCTCATCAACACTATCATCGCAAAACATGCTCATAACATCATCCCGAACGTTCACCCTGTCTTTCAAGCGTTCCCTGTTCATAGAGCGACCAAGGTCTATGACATCTGCCAACAGCTCGCACGTCTTCGGTAACGTTTTTCTCAGATCTCTGGTTTCCGGGTTTGTGCCAAAATATATGGTTTTTGGGATGTGTTTGGCAAACATTCCAGATACTTGTGCGAGCCCAACGAAAGGTTCGATCCATCCAATATTCATCGTGCGCCAGTTGATCCATAGATTCTTCAACACTCTCTCAGGTTGACTTCGGCTGAGATATGTGAGGCCTTTCCGCAGGACATCCAATGTTTGCGGTATCCTGAAGTGAAAGATGAACCTGGCCTTCCTGTAGAATAGATCGAGTACTTCAAAGCGGAGCTGTCTTGAAACTCTGGCAAGAGCTGGCGGTGCCCATTCGGTACAACCAGTGTATTCCTCAGATGGAGGCAAATGAAAATCCGTGTCTTGATAGTTGTGTGGCTGGCGATCCTTCGCCTCTCTCCTCTCGAAAATAACCTCATGATAAATTTGATCCCTCAGCTCTTGAGGTAGTCTGAAAAGACCAGTCGGTTGTTTGCTCCTTAGGGCACGATCATGAACGGAAGACATCGTGTCATGTGGGTTCAATGGACGATTCCGATTGACGATTGTAGGAATAGAGTTTCTTGAAAGAATGATTGACACAACGATTATAGAGACAGAAAATAACACACTCACCGCCTCCTTCTTCTTGATGCGTCTACCTAGCTTTTGTGCGAGTGGGGTAATCTACAGAGCTCTCGGACTATTACTTTACATGCATGTCTCAGGCTGAATCATAGAATCAAAGGCCAGGGCGTCCCGCACGAGTCTGAAAGCCAAGGCCCCGGAGCCGAGGCCTGAAAGCTCCGCCAGCTGCACACTGTCAACACTCTATACCAGTAAGGCATATCTGCGTCATTCACAACATCTCGTTCGGGTGATCAATGTAGGGTGACTTGTCATCGAGCATACCAACATGGAATTTATGACTAATCTCCAGTCCGGTCTGGACGAACAGAAGCCTTCTCTCTTCGGTAAGCTGACCTGACTCCCCACTAATCCCCCGCCTGTAGACATAAACTAAATAAACTCGAAGAACTTCTATCTGAGCAGCAGCTTGCATCGCTGATCCCGCCATCTATACGCTATCTTCTCGCTACTGCCACACATCGTCATCCACGTTATCTCTTGCGAATCCTGAACTCGTTCGATGAGTTATATGCGCTATTGTCCTTGTTAGTGGAAAGACACTACCTCCGTACGTACGGTGGAGGCTTCACAGAAAACTTCTATGGACTGAAGCGTGAGCGGGTCTTGCGCGTAAAGAATGGCGAGGTCCCTCGCGCCGCCCTGGGGGCACCGGACCAAGTTCGCGAAACACTGAAACTACGCGATTCTGATGTATGGAAGAACCTAGCCATCATGGTTGGACTGCCATATTTGAAGAGGAAATTGGATGAAAGTTACGATATACACGCCGCGAGTGCGAACATACTAGGACCAGCCTTCCGCTCAGAAACACTACCCTCGGGCGCATCGATAAAGCAGCGGATACTGCACTATTACAAGTGGTTCCTGCGGAAGATCTACCCAAGCATAAATGCAGCATATTACTTCTCGCTGCTTGCATTTAATCTTTTATACCTTTTCGACAGTACAAAGTACTCTTCGCCCTTCCTCTGGTTAATAGGCGCTCGAATACGGCGTCTCAATGCCGCAGACCACCAAGCTTTCGAGTTAGCATCCAAACCTCCCGCACCTAGACCTGGCGCACCTCCCGCCCCTACAACGCTGCTAAGCCCGAGAACGCTTACACGCACTGTATACCCCAAGCTTCTATCGAGTCTGAAGATCCTACTCCCAACATCAATTTTCGCACTCAAGTTTCTTGAATGGTGGCATGCAAGTGACTTCGCTCGCCAGCTCTCACGAAAAGCGGCTGAAGGTCTTGAACTGCCTCCACCGACTGTTTCGGGCTTACCAGCACCTACACCGCTCGTCGGCAAGGAAAAGACAGGAGTGACCTTCGATACCGAAACGAAGGGCTCTTCGGAAGCCGAGAAAGAAGCGCCTTCGAATGCTACGAGGCCACCATCTCCGCCAGTTTCAAGTGTTTCCTTCCTGCCCATTCTCACTGTACCCCCTCCTCCAGCTGAATCGAGTGAGCTTTGCCCTATTTGTCTTTCTACTATTCAAACACCCACAGCTGCGCAGACAGGCCATGTCTTTTGCTACACCTGCATTTTCAGATGGGTCGAGGGCGAACATCCACGCCAAACGGCGTTCATGGAAGGAAACAAAGATGGGGGACAAGACAAGAACGCCGGCGAAGAAGGAGAAGGCAAAGCATGGACCGAAGCTGGTGGTGGAAGCAGAAGAGACAGATGGGAAGATGGCAAAGGACGGTGCGCTGTTACTGGAAGGCGATTACTGGGTGGTACGGGTGGGCTGAGAAGAGTTATGGTATGATTCTGACATGACGGTACGACTTTATTGGGTTTGGTTTTGGGTTTGGTGAGAGCGTGGCGTCTGGGATCGATATAGCATTCAGTGTGGTTGTAGTACAGCGGACAGCTGATTCACCTCGTCTCAAATTGCGTTCAAATGACTGGTTCATACACTGTTTGTGAATCTCTATAGTTAGTATATGTTATATATATTTTTTTTCTTATTTATTTCTATTCTCTAGCTTGCTCTTACTGTCCTCTAACTCACTTCTTTAGTTCTTTTATTTGCCTTTTTCTTTTAATCTCTTATATTCTTTTGTAAAGTCTAATCTTTCTATATTTATTATGTATTTAATAATTGTATAAATTATATTTATATTTACTTTCTATTGGTCTACCAGTTTATTTTTATAAAGTTGCTTCATTGTTATATAGGAGTTCTATCCCCTAATTATTCAAAATATATTATTAAAGTTAGAGTTTAATATTTCTATAAGTCTCTATTTTTAAGCTGTGTATCTAGAATATAGTAATATAAAGTGTTAAACTGTTTCTTATCTTTAGCTGCATTTATATTAATTTAAATTTATAATATTAATAACTGCTAAAAATTTATTTAAATAAGTATGTTCTATATAAAGCTATAATAGAATAAAAGCCTCTTTTCTATTTAGTTTATTATAAAATAATATAATATATTTATTTAGAATAGCGCTATTTATTATATAGAGACTCTTACTAGTATCTTATAATCTCTAATGTTTTTTAGCTAGAATTTTATTCTAGAGAGTATTCTATATTTGCTTTATACTATTTAGAATTACTTTACTTACAATTTACTTTATAATAAGGGAGCTTATAACCTGCTTAGCTAACTAGTCTAATTTAATATATGTTATAACTATAAACTTTTTAGAAATCTATTAAATAACTAATTGTCTTTTAAGAATTGTATAGTAATTAATTATATATAGGATATTCTATATTATAGTAGCTTTATTTTAGTTTACTTAACAGTTTACTATATAAATAGCTATTTGGCTATTAGATTATATAGCTATTTAAGGAATTAGCTTTTTATAATTATAAAATATTTCTAATAAAACACTTACTAAAGTTATAGCTTCTTTAATTCCAAGTAGCTTTATAATTATATTATTAATACTGTTTTTTATTTTAATTAGCTAAAAGAGAATAAATAATAATATAGGCTTTTCAAAGTATATTGCTATTTTCATTTCTATTTATTTATTAGTAATAAAGCTATTAATAAAGATATTTAAACGTTGTTTCTTTATTTTAAAGTAGTTTTTGTATACTTTATTAGAGTTAGATTAATTAGCTTTGTAATTAATTGTTATTATACTTTATAATAGAGTTACTTATATTAAGATAGTTTTAATACTGTTCTCTATTTTACCTAATTATATTTCTATATTATAAAGGAGAAAAGTAAACAACTTTATTTTAGGTTTTTAACTAGCTTTTTAAACTATACTTTTAGCAGATTAGTTTCTAGTAATATATAAAGTCCTATTTAAAATTTGCTAATTTTCAATCGAAATTAAATATATAGAAGGGAAAGCATTACTTTAGCGCTAGATATTTTAACTAAAATTATCTAAAAGTATTTAACTATTACTTAAGCTTTTATCTTCTATATAAAATTAAGAATTTTAGTAATGTAATTGTTAATCTTTTTATTAAGAAATTAAAAATACTATATTGTAATTATATAATCTGTTTTAAAAGCTATTATAGCTTAATAGAATTGATATGTAAATTATAATTTAATATAAGCAAAGCGTTTAAATTAACTAGTATTTCTTTATTCTCTAATTTTAACTTTAATAAAGTGATTTTTAAATTATAGTTTAGAATTAAAGATAATTTTTAGAATTCTCTCTTTAATTAAAAGCATAACAATATAATTATTTACTTTTAGCAGTAACTCAGTTTTATTAATTTTACTCCAGTTTTGTATAAAATATAAAAAAATATTTCATTACTTTTAAATATAGCGTTACTGTCTTTTACTTATTAGAGAGCTTTTAGAACTACTTTATTATTTAATATTAATATATTTCTTTCAATTAATTCTGAAATTACTTATTAAGTATAATTATTTATAAAGCCTATATTACCTTATTTCTTTATTAATCTTTTTCTTTATTAAGAAGGCGTTAAAAAAGATATATAGAATTAAAGTAAACGTAAAACTTTATAAGAGACTGAATTTAATAAGAGTAACTCAGTTTAGTTCTGTTTTATTTACTAATATTATAGCAAGTTAATTAGTATAAAAGAAGTTAACTTATATTATTACATAAGTTAGAATTCCTTTTATATATAGCTAACTAGTAAGCATTTATTAAAAAAAAGCTATTATATATTCTTTTTATATTAAAGCTAATAAAGAAAAGAACTTTCTTTTATTATTATACTTTAAAGATTTTCTTAATAAAAAAGAGCAGCGCTTAGTTATATAATTATTATAGTTTAATACTAAATTGTGTTTTTGAAAAGAGATTAAGAGTCTCTATCTAATATAATATTCTTTTTATTAATATTAATTCTATTAACTTGCTTAATATAGCTAAAAAGGAGATAGAGTGATATACTTTTATTATTTAGTAATTAGGTTTTCTTAGCTTTTATAGTAATAACATACGCGCTGTTTTCTATATAGCTAATACGTATTCTAATTAGTATAATATATTAAAGATATTAGTGACTTAATTACTTAAAATTAACTAAAAGCATTTTTACGTAATGTTTAAAATACTATTATATTTAGAGCTTTATATAATAGTTAGCTGCATTTAGTTCAGTAATAGCTATATTTATTATCGTTATAGTATTTTTAAAAGTATTAGAGTTTATAGTATTTACTAATAAAAGCTATATTACTTTTAATTTTAACTATTCTCTTATTAAAAGCTTTTTAAGCATTTTCTATTATAATTAAATAGACTTCTATTGACTTTATAAGTTTCTCTCTTTTAAAAAGCTAAAACGCTTTAATAACGCTTGTAAATTCATTTTTAATATTAAACGCTATTATAAACTCTATTTGAATTTTATAAGTATTAAATATTAAAACTGCTATCTTATATATATTATTAACTTTAATAAAGAAGAGGTCCTTTTTATAAGTTTAAGCTATTTTAAATACCTAATAGACTTATTTATTGTTTAAGCGTAATTAGGTTATATTTTTTTTATTTTAGGTAATAGTTTTTATAGCCTTTAATTTAGTTTAAATTCTTTTAATAGTAATTGCCTTTATTAATAATTAGGCTATAATAGCGTTCTGGACTTACTTTTTAATTACTTTGCTATTTCTAAGCAATTTACATTATTTAGCTAATAAGTAATTAAAGTTAATTATAATACTTAGGAGTTAGCGTGCTTTCTTTAGAAAAGTAAGTAGAGTTAATAGCATTCCGTTATATAAATAAGACTATATAACTAATAATAATAAGTTAATAAATTCTAATACTATTAAAGCGTAAGAGGTTAGTAATAAAGCTACTATATTAGAGTTAGCTAGAGATAATAAGCTTAACTGTTTAAAACTTAAAAGGACAGATTTTCTATTATTAATATTAATCCTAATAGTTCTGATTTCAGTGTTAAGGATCTTAACGTCAGCTTCTATAGTCTTCATTTTAGTATTAAGAACCTTTAAATCCTGTCTTACTATTTTAAGCTCTATTTTAAGTTTTATTATTATATAAGGGTCACGCCTCCTTATTATTTAAGAAATATTGCTAAACTTAGGGCTTAGCGCCTCTACCAGTTTTTGTCTTTGAATCTTATATCTGGGACATAGTAATACAAAGTGTCAGACTGTCTCCTCTTCCTATTTATATTTATATTGACTTAAGTTTATAATATTAATAACTGCTAGGAACTTATTTAGATAAGCATGTCCTATATAAAGCTATATTAGAATAGATACCTCTTTCTTATTTAACTTATTATAAAGCAATATAGTATATTTGCTAAAAATAGCGCTATCTATTATATAGAGGCTTTTGCTAGTATTCTATAGTCTCTATTGTTCCTTAGCTAGGATCTTGTTTCTAAAGGTGTTCCAAACTTGCTTTATACTATTTAGGATTGTTTTATTTACAATTAGCCCTATAGTATAAAGGCTTATAGCCTGTTTAGCTAGTTAATCTGATTCAATATATTCTATAATTACAAATTTCTTTAGGATTTATTAAATAGCTAATTGTCCTTTAAGAATTGCGTAATAATTGACTATATATAGGATGCTTTGTATTATAGCTGCTCCATTCTAACCTGCCTAGTAGTTGACTATGCAAATAGCTGTTTAAGTATTGGACTATATTAATATTTAGGGGACTAGCTTTCTATAACTGTATAGTGTTTTTAATAGGATTTCCGCTAGAGTTACTGCTTCTTTAATTATAGCTAGTTCTATTATTGTGCTGTTAATACTGCCTCCTGATTTAACTTATTAAGAAAGGGTGGACAATAGTATAGGCTTCTTAAAGTACACTGCTACCCTAATACCTGCTTAGCTATTAGCAATAGAGCTATTAGTAAAAATATTTAGGTACTGATCCTTTATTTTAAAGTAGTTTTTGTATGCCTTGTTAAAGCTGTGGTTAGATTTGTAGTTAACTATTATTGTGCCCTATAGTAGGGCAATCTATACTAGAATAACTTCTATATTTATCCTTATTTTTCCTAATTGCATTTCTATATTATAAAGGAGGGAAGTGAACAATTTTGCTTTAGGCTTTTTAACCAGTTTTCTGAGCTGTACCTTTAATAAGTTAGTTTTTAGTAATATATAGAGTCCTATTTAGAATTTGCCAATCTTTAATTTTAGTTAAATATATAAAAGAGGAAGTAAAGTTTTAGCACTGGACGCTTTAATTCAGGTTGTATAAAAATACTTAACAATTGCTTAAGCTCCTATTCTCTATATAGAATTAAGGATTTTAGCTGTGCTTTTGTCAATCTTTCCTTTAAGGGACTTAGAATACTATACTATAGCTACGTAATCTGTTTTTAAGGCTATTATAGCTTAGTATAATTATTGCGCTAACTGCAGTGTAATATAAAAGAGGTATTTAAGTTAGCTAACGCTTCTCTATCCTCTTGTTTTAACTTTAGGTAGGTAGTCCTTAAACCTCAGCTTAGTATTGAAAATAACCTTTAAGGTTCTTTCTTTTATAGAGGGTTTAACAATATAGTTACCTATTCTAAATAGAGAGTCAGTATTGCTAATCTTTCTATAGTTTTATATAAAATATATAAGGATTGTTTTATTGCTTTTAAACGTAGCGCTACTATCTTTTGCCTATTAGAGGGCCTTTAAAACAACTTTATTATTAAGTATTAATATATTTTGTTTTACTAACTCTGAAATAGCTTATTAAATATATTCATTTATAAACCCTATATTGCCTTATCTTTTATTAATCTTCTCCTTTATTATGAAAGCGTTAAAAAAGATATATAGAATTAGAGCAAGTGTTGATTTTTATAAGAGACTAGATTCTATAAGGGTGACTTAATTTAATTCTGTACTATTAATAAGTACTTTAGCTAATTAATCAGTATAGAAAGAGTCAACCTATGTAACTATATAAGTTAGAATTCCCTTTACATATAGCTAATTAATAAGCACCTATTAAAAAACGCTGTTATATGCTCCTTTTATATTAAAGCTAATAAGGGAAAGAACTTTTTTCTATTATTATGCTTTAAGATTTTCTTAATTAAAAGGAGCAATGCTTAATTGTATAATTATCTTAGCTTAACGCTAAATTGTGTCTTTAAAAGGAGATTGAAAGTCTTAGCTTAATACAATATTCTTTTTACTAATATAAGTTCTATTAGCTTGCTTAGAGTAGCTAGAAGGGAGATAAGGCAGTATGCTTTTGCTATATAGTAATTAGGTTTCTCTAGCTTTTATAATAGTAAGATTTACGCTATTTTCTATATAATTAATATATATCTTAATTAATATAATGTATTAAAGATATTAGTAACTTAGTTATTTAAAATAGATTATAAGCGTTTCTATGCAATATTTAGAATGCTATCTATACTTAGCGCTTTATATAGGCTGATCTTAGCTATTGCCCTAATTACCTTTTTAATAGAGATATCCGGATTATTTATATATTTTATATTAGGGTTCAGCATATCCTCTTTCCAACCTTTAGGGACTAGTAGGAAAAAGCATTAAAGTAGCTTAATTGCTTTAGCCTTATTACTTTTAAGCTCTATCTTTTAGCTTTTAATGCTAATAATTATAATAGGGATATTACTAAATGCTAATAGTTGTAAGTCAAGATACTTAGCTGCTTTCTAAATATTGTCTATCTATATTAGGAAATTGTTCTAATGTAGTTGCTTTTTATTATAAATGCTTTTATGAAACTAGTGCTTAGCTTACCTAGCTTTATAATAACTTTCTTCCTTATCTAGCTTTATAGTTTGTAATGCATTATTCTAATTTAGTTATTAAATATATTTATTATATAGCTCTGTAAGTTTGTTATCCTATTATAATTTTATATATAGGGATTCTTTAACTATTAGGCTATAGTTATAAATGCATTAA
Source organism: Delphinella strobiligena (assembly GCA_009982845.1). NCBI lineage: Eukaryota > Fungi > Ascomycota > Dothideomycetes > Dothideales > Dothioraceae > Delphinella > Delphinella strobiligena. Next base: position 1,673,112 of record JAADKB010000007.1, on the reverse strand, counting down.
TTCACTATATTCTAAATCTCTGTCAATATTAACAACTAATAGTCTCTACCCTTTAAGCGCTTTAATAGCTGTGTTCTAGTTTATCTTTCTAAAGTTGTATTTAGCCTTTAGCAAAGCAACTATCTTGCCTTTTTTAATTTGAAGTGTTATAGCATTATAGTCCAACCTATATTAGGTTAAGTAGATACTGCATTCTATAACTTAGTCTTCTATTAAGTTGGACATTAATATAAAGTTAATAGTAGTTCCAAAGCATCCTTATAGAAATGTGACTGTGCCTTTTAATAATACTAAGAATGTATTATGTTAATATATCCACTAAAGTATTAATTCATTTTCTCTTACATATTGTAATTGTAGCATGTTTATTCCTCTTTATACTAAGTTATAGCAATTGAAGTTGCTTTCTATTATAATAGGGAGGTTTTCTCTATATTTCAATTTCGCTTTTTAAATAGCGCTATTTAACGTATTGAGCCTAGTAATGGCTGCCTCTTCTAGGTCCTGCTTAGAGGAGGCATATTAGCTCTAGCTTAGAATATAGATTAACATAATAAAAATGTATCCTATTAAAATAATAATAACCTCTACAGTTATATTTACTAACTATATAGGGAATTAAACAAATGGAATGTCTTTATAAATGTACAGTATTAACTAAAACGCATAATGCGTTAGTCCCTTTTAATAAATAGATAAAGTTATAATAGTTTAGCACTAATATTAGGAAATGTATAATTTACTATTAATACTAGCAATATTTAGTTTTGTAACTATGATTGCTATGAACTGGCTAATAAATAGATTGTTAATAAGGCTAAGTTGAACTAGAGGTTGTCTATTCACATTTATTAAAAGGAAATAAGTGTCTCTTATTAAATATTGCTTATAGTGGCTTCCTATCTAGTTTGTTAATTAATGACAGTTTACCATTCTTTGTCTCTATTATAGGTAGGCTGATTAGCATATTGTTTTCTGCCTTAGATTCTACTAACCTTATTGCAGTATACTAAACATCCTGTATTTATAGCAGTATATAGTCCGCTATATGCTGCACATTTAGGGGCTGTAGCCTTATAATTATTAATCCTGTGATTTTCTATATATTTGCTATACTTTAGTAGTTAGCTATATTTAGCCTAATAGTAGCTGTATTTATTGTAGTTATAGCATCTCTAGGGGCATTGGAGTTTCTAATATTCGCTAACTACAGCTATATTACTATTAACCTTAACTATTTATTTAGTAAGAGCTTGTTAGGCATCCTTAGCTGTAGCTAAGTAGACTATTATAGATCCTGCAGGTTTCTCTCCCTTAGATAGCTAGAACGCCTTAATAGCGCTTATAAACTTGTTTTTAATAGTAAATGCTGCTATAAACTCTAAATAGATTTTACTAATGCTAAATACTAGAACTGCTATTCTATATATATTATCGACTTTGATTAGGAAGCAGTCTTCTTTATAAATTCTAGCTATTTTGAATACTTTATAGACTTATTTATTATTTAATTACAGTTATACTACATCTTTTTCATTTTAAATAATGACCTTTATAATTCTTGCTCTTATTTAAATTCTTTTAATAGTAACTATATATACTAACAGTTAGGATGTAATTGCTTCCCTAATTCGTTTCTTGTAGCTTTACTGTCTTTGGCTGCTTTACATTGTTTAATTAATACTTAGCTAAAATCGATTGTAACGCTTAGGAGTTGTTATAGCTTCTCTAAGGAAGTTAGTAAGGTTAATAGCGTTCTATTGCTTATGCAAAGTTAGGTAGCTAACAACAATAGGTTAACTAACCTTAATGCTATAGAAGCATATAAAGTTAGTAGTAATGCTGCTGTGTTAGGGTCAGCTAGGGACGACAATAGGCTCAACTATTTAAAGGTTGAGAGGACTGTCCTTCCTTTATTGACGCTAGAGCTAATAGTCCTAACCTCTATATTAAGGATTTTAATATTAGCTTTTAATTTAGCATTTATTATTTTCAGTTTAGTATTTATTATTTTAATTTCCTTTTTAAGCTTCTTAATCCCTATAAGCGAGCGCTTAAATCTCATTTTAATGATATTAAGCTTCTTTTTAGCAATGTCAAGTTTCTTTACAATAATGTTAAATATTGCTAGCAAAGCAACGTTCTCCTAATAGAGAGCCTTATTCTAAGTCCTAAATTGCTTAAGCAGTTTATTAAGTTTGCTATTCTAAGCGTTCACTGCTCTTTTAATAAGACATTTCATTATATCTTTAGCAAAGACAGCGTTATTATTTGGACTAAGAGAGCAAATAGGCTGAATCAGCCCTCCACTGCTCTATTTAATACTTCTAGCTCTTTTTTAAGCTGCTGTAGCAGCGATTAGTCCCTTTAGGAACAACGCTAGTACAACTATAGCAACAGCGTTACTAGGATGGTCGGGCGGCACCCTTTTCCTTAATTAAAATCGACGGGAGTTGGATAGACCGACTTGTAGATGAAACTGTCAATAAACTGATGAATATCGATAAAAAATATCGATGTCCTTTGCCTCAGAAAGTGCAGCGTGAACAGGGTCGCCCACCAAAGAAGCAAAGCACGGGTAGCCATTTCAAAAATACGATTATATTCCGGTTTTTCGTCCCATTAGTCATCAATACAAGGGCTTGTGGTCTAGTGGTATGACATCTTCTTAGCATCTTCGGCGACAAGCTGAAAGCGAATGGAGAAGGTCCGGCGTTCAATTCGCCGCTAGTCCAGTGTATAATTCTTTTTGAGTCTCCTGCGTCTCATGTACTGTTACAGACCTTGTTGGAAAGGAGGCTGACGGGAATTGTTTTTGGAGATTTATGGATTGGGCTGAAAAAAAGCAGGCACAATTCACATACTTTGCAAAAGCCATTTCTTGGCATGGCTGACCTTCTTGCCTGCGGAGGGATGATCAGTCAGACACAAAACCAGGCGTCCAGACCTCGATTGGCAGCTGACTGCATAATATGCATCCACATATTGAGAGATGTGTGCTGTCTTGACATTTCCACCTAATCCAAGAACGCTTCCCCAAACGAAGTATACGGACTCGCCACAGTACAAGGTAGAACGTGGTGTGATTATGGTGCAGTCTATACATATGTGACCCCAAGGAATTGCTGACTTCAGTCTCTTTCATTTCATACACCTCATATTCTCAGGCTGTACACAGTCACTCAACGCCAATACCAATGGACCCATCGGAGCCTCAAAGAAATCAGTATACCGTGGGATGGACCTGTGCGCTTCCGATTGAGGCCGCAGTGGCTAAAGCTATGTTGGATAAACATTACCGATCTCTTTCATTGACAAGTGCAACCGATCCAAACAACTATGCTCTTGGGAGCATCGGCGAGCATAATGTAGTCATCGCGTCTCTCCCAAAAGGGAAACATGGCACGACATCGGCGGCTACTACAGCAACGAATATGCTCTCAAGCTTTCCAAACATCCGTTTCGGGCTGCTAGTAGGCATTGGCGGCGGTATTCCTAGCCAAGAACACGATATCCGGCTCGGCGATGTAGTAGTAAGCAAACCGCATGGCACATTTAGTATGTAAGTAGCATGATCTCTAGGTACGCGTTGGCTTATAATGTGTAGGTGGTGTTGTTCAGATTGATTCCGGTAAGATGACTGGTACAGGCTGCAAGCGTACCGGCTCGCTCAACCAGCCGCCTACCGTATTGCTATCGGCTCTTGCACAACTGGAATCAGACCATATCTTAGGATTAGAGAAAGCTCCTATGTACCTTTCGGAAATGTACAGTAAATATTCAGCTTTACGGAAGACTGCCATATACCTTGGCCCTGAGCTAGACAAGCTCTTCCAGCCAGATTACAACCACAAAATCACAAAGCGTACGGCTTGCCAGGATTACGATGTTACTTTGCTGGTAAGTCGCGAACCTCGAGATAATGAAGATCCAGTCATACATTATGGCACCATTGCCTCCGGTAACCAGGTCATCAAAGATGGCCATACCAGAGATCTCTTGCTAAAAGAGCATGAAATCCTTTGCTTTGAGATGGAGGCTGCCGGGGTTATGGACAACTTCCCTTGTCTCGTCATTAGAGGGATCTGTGACTACTCCGACTCGCACAAGAGCAAACGCTGGCAGGGATACGCTGCGGCGAGGCAGCGGCATTTTCGAAAGAATTGCTTTGTACAGTTCCAGCCCTGCAAGTTGAGACCACACAAAGGGCTGTGGATATCCTACAAGGAAGTTAGTTGTTCACTATGTTCATATAACGAACCGATAATGACAGTGGCGAAGTTTCAACACAGATTACCAATATCTCCACACGTATTCGACAGCCAAGCATAGAGAAGAATCGTAAGAAGATATACAAATGGATTTCACCCTCGGACCCCTCAGCAACTTATAAGCGAGCTCTCGAGAGAAGGCATGTCGGTTCCGGGGCATGGTTCATACACGGCGCATCGTTGTCTTACTGGAAGGCTACTCGCAGAGGGTCTATGTGGCTTCACGGACTTCCGGGGTGCGGCAAGACCGTTCTGAGTGCCTCCGTCATTGAATACGTCCGAGGAGGTGACGCCAATTCGGCGAATATGAGCAAAGGGTGGGTGCTCTACTTCTATCTCGACTTCAGCGATACGAAGAAGCAAACACTCAGTGATCTGGCCCGATCCCTTGTTTATCAGCTATACATTCAGGGCGACGATTCGCTAACACCCCTGGACATATTGTTTTCATCGTGCAAACATGGGTATGAATAGCCTACGACCAAGGATCTACTTAGAGCCATATCGCAGATGCTTCATACACAGAGAGAGGTCTACCTTGTTATTGATGCTCTTGACGAGTGTCACTCAAGGAAGGACCTACTCTGCTGGGTTGAGACTTTCGCAGCGTCTCAGCATAATGGTGTGCATTGAATATTCACAAGCGAAGGGTGTGTCTATAGCTGAGCGCCTTCAGTCGCACAATTACTGGGAAAGAGAAGGCGCACTGGTCAAGGCTGTGTATAAGGGTCACCATAGAAGTGCAGTCACTCATCGACAAGGGCGCAGATGTCCACTAACCTAGTGAGCGTTTCCGTGACACTAACAATGGCAAGATTAGCAAAAGACTGTAACATATACAGGTAGTGTTCAAGGTATGCATGACTTGATTCACACCCGACCTCCAAGTTCATTACACTGATCCAAGGTCTATCGTCATTGTAAAGAATGGTTCGAGCCTTCCAGTAGTATCACATTTTGTCTCTGCTACTTCCACAGAACCAACTTGAGAGGAATGGCAGTCGATTGTGATCTCGGAAGAGTGCGAATCAAGCGATCAAGTGATTTTGATCTTTGATAAGCGAGATGCATGCACCTCATGCACAAGATAATCAAGTCGCTGCCTACGCACGAACACTCGAAGATCATGACTACAAGGAAGACAAATTGCACGGAAGTCAGTTGCATGGTTGTTTGAGGAATGATGGTCTTGGATGGTCACCTTGTGCGCATTTTTCTTCTGGCCAGGTTGCCTGTTTTACTTTTAATTCGATCATGACAAAAAGATAAGTTTCATACCTTCAAGCCTTCTTGATCGTCCACTTCATTTCCTTGATGCTTACCTCATCACCGGCCTTCTCGTCGTAATCGTACCAGTCGCCCTCAGTGAGGTCAATACCGGTGAACTTGGAGCCGGAATCAACACCCACGGCCTGCCACTCGCCATCGGGCTTGAACTCGACGAATTCGAGACCCCGACAGTCGATCACGATGATGTTCTGTGGCTTGGGAGTATCTTGTTGAGGGTAGACCTTGGGTTCCTCCTTGATGTTTGCTGAGTGTTCCTTCTGTGGAGGAGTCAGGTTTCTGATTGTCAACAGAAAGACATATTGATTATAGGGTCCAGACCTTGCAGTTCTTGCACTTCCAAACGAAGTTTGCCTCGCCTCGGCTGCCCGAGATTTCATTCTCTTCCTGAAGAGATATTAGTAAATTGAAAATGAGCTACTACAAACACTAAGATCTTACAACTCTGCTCACGCTCACCCAATTAGGGTGAATTTCACGGCATGATGTGCATTGAACCTTGAAGGTATAATAGAAAGGGTTCTCCTCAGTATCGATTGGGAGGAGATCAGTGACCCTGCCAACACTCTTAGCAGTGGTCACAGTGACAACAAAACATGATGAAGTACCCGGTAAGCTCAGCGGTAAGTGACAAAGCGAGCATTTTGAGAAGCGATATTTGGTACCTTGATGGCGAGAGATGGAGTGACAGAAGTCGAAGCAACCAAGCGGGCGGGCGGGCGTGGCGGACTCGGTGGAGAGTGCCAAGACCGCATGACTCGCTGATCTTGCGCTTTCCGCATCCCGAAACAGAAACGGAAACAGAAATTCAAGATCATCAAACCCATCGCAGTTCACAGATTCCATTCTTCGTGAAAGGATAACAGTGGATACAAGAATGCAGCAATAATGCAAACGCTCTGGTCTCGACTCGCAACGCAGACCAGATTGAGCTGTGGCTGTCCGTCATGTCAGATCCACACTGCAGTACACGGCATTGCGCGCCGACCCATTACCGCAGCAGGGAAGCGCCCGAAATATGCATATAGCAGTACGTTGTGGTACTCGGGAATATTCGCTGCAGCTGCGACTACGGATGCCTTGGTCAAACAGAGGAGGAGGGAACAATGGGACAAGGCCATCGCCGAAGTGAAGCAGGAGATCAATGAAGAGGAAGTACGGGATGGACGACTGGACGCCGAAAGAGTAGAAGGGGAGCAAATCCGAGTCGAAAATGCAGAAGCTGAAGCATTGTTTGAAAATGAGACTTACGTTACCCACAAGCCCATTTGGCCGGCCAATACTGGAGCACCGTTGATACGACATAATCTACCACCACAATCAATATACGCGTCTGAAGACGTACAAGAAAGAGCAGAACGCAGATTATGGACGCCGAAAAAGTTACGAATAACCGAACTGACAGTCGATCGTCTGGTACTAAGGATGCTACTATACTTGGACGACATAGGCCAACTCGAGGAAGTTGTTGATTCAGTTCCCGAATCTTTTCACCCCCTCCTCCAGGCTTCCCGACGAGGATTGGAAATGTTTTTGAGCAGGACCGAGAGTAAATTGAGAGCCGTGCGGGCTTCCGATCAATTCCTCACTACTCATCCCTATCTTAGTAACTACGTACACCCGCACTCGGCGAAGTACTTTCAGGATCCTAACGGAGCTCATCTCAGCACATCTTCCGAACAACTCGAAGCCATGGAATCTCTCCTTAGTCATCTTGATTCGAATCACACCCAACCGCTCTCAGACACTTTAGTGAAAATATGCTACAACCTCAGCATATCCACAGCCCCGCCTTCCCTTACTGTATGGAACTCCCTTCTCAAGCATCTTACGCGAAGATCCGACGCGAAGGAGCCCGTCGACCTCATCATCGACTGCATACACAAATCCAACGTGCGGATGAACGAGGAAACTCTGATCCATGTTCTTGATCACTGCATCGCTAGTGATGATGCTCCCGCTTTTACTCGTTTCATCGGAATGATGCGAGGAGACCACGGAGGACTCATGCTTGCCCGTCCTGATATCTCAATCACCGAACGTGGCGGAGCATCCCGTCTGATAAGGCTCAGCGAGGAAAAAGTGATTCAGAATCCATATCCCAATCCAAAAGTCTTCGAAGTCGTGACAAGCGGGGTCTTGCATTTTGCAGGCTTCGAAGCCGCCCTGAGAATATGTCAGGATATGGGGGAACAAGGCTGGGGCCTGGCAGTCCGTGGCCTGATACCTCTGCTCAGTGACTGCGTACGGCGAAGCGATTGGGAAAGTGGGGCGGCCGTCTGGCGACAAGTGTATCTGCTCAAAGACAAGAGTAACAGGGACGGGAAGCCGGAAAGAATACCCCGTCTAGCCTATGTTGAGGCCTTGAAAATGTGCCTTGGCACGAAAGATGAAGAATTGTTTCGAAAGACCATGGGCCAGGCTAGGAGGGACAAGTGGGATAGGGAGCGATTGCTCGAGCAGATGAAGGAGCAGGAAACCAAGCCTTTAAGGAGAATGTACGACGCATCGCCGAGAAACAAGGACAACGTCGTATCCGAGGGGCGTGCATCATCTCTGCTCATGGCGTTGTCGCACACTGAGCCCTTTGAGCCCAAGACAAGAGGAAATACATCGTCTGTGCACAATCTGCTGTCAAGCGCTAAAATCAACCCCATGGTATTGCCGGATGCTGAATTTCAAGACGCATCAAGCATACTCAATACGGTCTTGTCGAATGCTGGATTCAAGAAAAGAGAGGAACGACCAAAGGAGCAGAACGCTGCCAAGTCAATGCCTCTCCCAGGTACAGGATGGGGTAAACCTGTCACGACAACCGTTAATTCGAATTCGACGCTTCAGGGAGCGGTGCACCAAGTCCAAGAAACCACAACCGCGGCCACAGCCGCATACACCACTCAGATCTCGAAGCATCGAATGCTCGAGCGCGAACATCTTACCGGAGGCTTTGCAGCAACCGAGGAGCTTGACGAGTACGAGGCCGGAGAGCGGCCCATGGCCTTGAATGCTAACACCGCTGTACGATAACAGGAAAAGGCATCATTTGCATACATGGCGTTGGGGAAAAAGAGGCCTGGAATATTGGTATTGGCGTGTGTTGTTTTTGCATACTGGCGTTTGGAAGGGTGTACACACACATATGTAGATACCCGTGAAACAGATGACGGAATATAGATGATTGAGATTTAGTCTATTACTCTTTGTACATATACAGAGGGAACAAGATCAACCAGAACTCACCGCCCAAAGTATTCGAAAGTGCTCGCGCGATGTTCTTAGCATCCTGCCCATGTGCACAATCCCTATCGTTACATCTTATGATCACCGTTGGCTCTCAGTCATCAGATAACAGCCGCTTGAACATCGACATTCAAGGGAATGTTCAAGGTGATAAAAGCACTGCCACCGCCAGACCGATCATTTACACAGACTTCTCAGACTTCGACAATAAGCAAACTGGCCGACAACACTCGATTGGGTATGGGACCGTATGGATGCGAAATTGCTCCAAGAAGACTAGCGATAGGCAAAACAGAGGTTTATAGGCTCGAGAGTAAAGATCCACGGGCTAAACCCACACTCTACTAATCTGACATACGTCACAATTGCTATCAATAGTCCGTGTTCAACTGAAAGGTGCAGGGAATGGTATTGATGCTTACCTTAATGATGGGAGATCTAGTGACACTGGGAGATGGCGTGTGCCTGCTTATTCCTCCCACCTCTCTCCATAAGTCCACAGATCTAAGAGTTTTGATCAGCTGGACATCCCTCGACGCACACGAGACGATCGCGTTGGATCGAGTTTAGATAGTTGCAAGTATGAGATGCCTCTCTGTATTCTGCTTGCCAACGTTCTGCGTCGGTAGCATTCTGCGGACGCAAGAAGTCAAAGTCTGCAACGGTGAGTCTGTTCCACACGCCAATACGAATGTTGGAATCTGCTTCTCAACCTTGACAGAGTTTCTTCTGAATTGTTCCCCTCAGCGTATTATTAAGACCACTGCGACCAGGACAGGTCTTCACTCCACCGCGAGGTATTACTGACTTACCGTTTACTCTTCGGCCAATTCTCACTCACACTCTCACGCGTTCGCATTGAAGCTCATTGAGCAGCTCAAGGCATCTTTTGGAGACATCGATCCGTTCCTTTCCACCATCTGTACCGCCTCCACCCCACAATCCTGCTTTCTCCGACGATCTATGAGTCCTGGAACTCCAGCTGAATTGTTTCTCTGCCACTACCCTCGATATTGACAACCGCCTCATCGAGCCTGATACATACTCCTCCCGAGATGATTTCCTGCACTTCGGATCCCGCCTCTTGACTGAAGGAACTCGCTGCAGTGGTACACATTCTGTGCTGTGCTGTGGGTGGGTGGAATTGCAAGAATATCGGGTGTTCTTCAGCTTGTTGTAGGCATCCTCCAGGCTTGTTACTCTGCACTCTGATGAACGGATGCCATCAGTATGGTGCATATACAGCCTTCAGAATTTGAAGATCTGATGCCGCCGCCACAAAGACGACTTCAACTGCCAGGCGTCCAGCTATCCTGGTGACACGCATTGCCGCAAGGTGAGAAGGATACCCGAGGTCTGATACGGACATATACATATTCCTCGCTTGTGGTGAGGGGGGATTATCGGCGAATGCAGGTACGGCTTCGTAAGGGGTTCAAAGATGTGGAGTTCCAGAACCACATTTATCAACGCCAATCAACCTCAACCAATACAGCAAGCTCAACAAGTGACTTGTCAGTGTCAAGTCAGGAAGAGAGGCCAGAATTCAGTCGATTCGACCATGACCTGCTTAGAAATTCACACGATCAACGCCATCAGCAGGAGAAGGTTGCCACGCATATGAAAACTATGATCAAGTACTGCTTGACAGAGGCCAGCGAACCGCATTGGAATCCCCTGAGATAACTTTTGGAAATTTCCGAAGTATGAGACAGGTAAGAGAGGCAATTGATTGATTAATTGATTTTTTCATACGCTATGCGCTTGCCACAGGAAGCATAAGCAGCTACTATTTACTTATTTGTTAATTACATAAATATTTATAGAGTCTACGTCTCATGCTACAGCTTAACCTGATAGAATGCCTGTGCATCTACTCTATTTAGGTATTCTTCGGCAAGTGCCGTAGTTAGTATACATTATATATATATATATATATATATATATATATATTTATTTATCCCTATTTTTTAGCTCGCCCTTGTTATCCCTTAATTCACTCCTTTAGTTCTCTTATTTAACTTCCTCTTCTAGTCTCCTACATTTCTTTATAAAGTTTAATTTTTCTATAAGTCTCTATCTTTAAGCTGTATATTTAAAATAGCAATATAAAATGTTAAACTGTTTTCTCTCTTTAGCTGTATTTATATTGACTTAAATTTATAACGTTAATAGCTGCTAAAAACTTATTTAAATAGATATATTCTATATAAAGCTATAATAAAATAAAAGCCTCCTTTCTATTTAGCTTATGATAAAATAGCATAATGTATTTATTAGAGATAGCGCTATTTACTATTTAAAAGCTCTTATTAGTATTTTACAGTCTTTAATTTTTTTTAGCTAAGATCTTATTTTAAAGAGTGTTTTATACTTACTTTACGCTATTTAAGATTGCTTTACTTACTACTATTTTTATAGTAGATGAGTTTATAGCTTGTTTAACTAGTCAGTTTAATTTAACGTATTTTATAATAGTAAACTTCTTTAAAATCTATTAAATAGCTATTTATTCCTTAAGAATTACGTAGTAGTTAACTATATATAGAGTACTTTACACTATAGCAGCTTTCTAGCTAATTTAGTAATTAATTATATAAATAATTATTTAGCTATTAAATTATATTAATATTTAAAAGATTGACCTTTTATAATTATAAAGTGTTTCTAATAGAATCCCAGCTAGAGTTACTGCTTTTTTAATTACAATTAGCTTTATTATTATACTATTAGTGCTACTTTTTAATTTAATTTATTAAGAGAAAATAGATAATAGTATAGGCTTCTTAAAATATACAGCTACTCTAACCCCTATTTATTTATTAGTAATAGAGCTGTCAGTAAAAATGTTCAGATATTGTTTCTTTATCTTAAAGTAGTTTTTATATACTTTATTTAAATTATATTAATTGGACTTACAGTTGATTATTATTATACTCTATAGTAAAGCTACTTATACTGAAATAGTTTCAATATTTATCTCTATTTTGCCTAGCTGTATTTTTATATTATAAAAAAGGGAAATGAATAACTTTACTCTAGGTTTCTTAATTAGTTTTCTAAGCTATACTTTTAATAAGTTAGTTTCTAATAATATATAGAGTCCTATTTAGAATTTACTAATTTTTAACTAAAGTTAAATATATAAAATGAGAAGCAATACTTTAGCGCTAAATGCTTTAATTAAAGTTATATAAAAGTATTTAACTATTACTTAAGCTCTTATTACTATATAGAATTAAACTTAATAGTGTAGTTATTATTCTTTTTATTAAAAGATTAAGAATACTATATTATAATTATATAATCTGTTTTTAAAGCTACTATAGCTTAGTAAAGTTAATATACTAATTATAGTCTAATATAAGCAAGTTATTTAGATTAACTAGTATTTCTTTATTTTCTGATTTTAACTTTAGCTAAATAATCTTTAAATTATAGCTTAAAGTTAAAAATGACTTTTAAGATTCTTTCTTTTATTAAAGGCTTAACTACGTAATTACCTACTTTTAATAATAAGTCAGTTTTGCTAATCTTTTTATAGTTTTACGTAAAATATATAAGAATTATTTTATCACTTTTAAATATAGCGCTGCTGTCTTTTGCTTATTAAAAGGCTTTTAAAACTACTTTATTGTTTAATATTAATATATTTCTTTTAATTAAGTTTAAAATTACCTATTAAATATAGTTATTTGTAAAGCTTTTTAAAATTAATAGAAAGAAGCATTAAAATAGCTTAGTTGCTTTAAAGTTGTCTTTTTCAAGTTTTCTTTTTTAGCTTTGATTACTAATAATTATAAAAAAGATATTATTAAACGCTAATAGCTATAGATTAAAGTACTTAGCAGCTTTCTAAATGTTATCTATTTATACTAGGGAACTATTTTAGTAAAATTGCTTTTTATTATAAACACTTCTATAGAACTAGTGTTTAGCTTATTTAGCTTTATAGTGACTCTCCTTCCTATCTAGTCTTATTATTTGTAATATGCCTTTTTTTACATATTGAGATTATAGTATATTAATTCCTTTTTATATAGGATTATAATAATTGAAGTCGCTATCTATTATAATTAAAGTGTTTTCGTTATATTTTATCTTAGCTTTATAAATAGTATTGTTTAGAATAGCTAGCTTAGTAATAGCGGTCTCTTTTAAGTCCTGCTTAAAAAACGTATATTAGCTACAATTTAAGACGTAGATTAATATAATGAAAATATGTCCTATTAAAGTTGTAATAATCCCTATAGTTATATTTAACGACATTATAGAAACTGAATAAATAAAACGTCTTTATAAATATATAGTAGTGACTGAAACGCGTAGTACGTTAGTTCTTCTTATTAAATGAATAGAGTTACAATAGTCTAATATCAATATTGAGAAATGCAAAGTTTACTATTAATATTAGTAATGTTTAGTTCTATAACTATAATTGCTGTAGTTTAGCTAATAGATTAATTATTAAAAAAGCTAAGTTGGATTAAGAATTATCTATTCACGTTCGCTAATAGGGAATAAATGTCCTTTATTAAACGTTGTTTATAGTGACTTCCTATCTAGTATATTAGCTAGTAAAAATTTGCTATTTTTTATTTTTATTTTAAATAGATTAATTAATAAATTAGCTTCTGCTTTAAATTCTATTAACTTTATTACAATACGCTAGATATTTAGCGTTTATAATAATATATAGCTTTCTATACGCTATATACTTTAATATAGTAGCTTTATATATATTAATTTTATAATTTATAGCGTATTTACTATATTTAAATAGTTAGCTATATCTAGTCTAATAGTGACTATACTTATTACAGTTATAGCATTTCTAAAAGCATTAGAGTTTTTAATATTTGCTGACTATAGCTATAATACTATTAACTTTAACTATACGTTTATTAAAAGCTCTCTAAGTATTTTCTATTATAATAAAGTAGACTACTATAGATTCTATAAGTTTCTCTCTTTTAGAAAGCTAAAATGCTTTAACAGCGTTCATAAACTTATTTTTAGCGCTAAACGTAGTTATAAACTTTAATTAGATTTTATAAATACTAAGTATTAAAACTGCTATTTTATATATATTATCGACTTTAATTAGGAAGAGGTCCTCTATTAAGACACAGACCTGGGACAGGGTCCACTGACCAACTAGAACTGCCTAGGCTGACTGATTAGCCAAGCCTAATCAGTCTAAGCAAATCCGACTAAGCATAATCAGACTAAGCAACTCAATTAAGCATAATTAGACTAAGCATACTGATCACTATTAATCACTTACAAACTCTATACGTATATAGCTACCTAGTCCTTACTAGTCTCTTAGATAGTTTGTAATCAACTTATGTTAACAATCTCATATTTATCTGAACAATACCCTCTGCTCTTATAAATAAGCCCCTACTTTACTAATAAACTGTGTATTAATCTGCCTACCCTATTAAAACATAACATTTTAACTATTAATAAGAAGTATTGATTTGTTTATAAGCAGTAGCAAATCCAATAGTGATTCCTCTATTGCTAGCTCTATACTCTCTATTACTAGACTATTAGACTAACTTAACAATATCTCTCTTAACCCTAGAACTATGAATTCTAATAAGAGAGGAAGATCTGTTATTCTAGCTGTAACTACGTTTAATAAAGCTAATAGCTTTAAAATATTAGCTTCTAAGCTATTTAGCAATAATTGAAAAAAAGTATAATTATTTATTATTTAGGTATTGTTAAATATTAAGGTTCATTTAACCAACTTTATAATTAAAAATAAAGCAGTATTATATATAACAACTTTTCTAAAAAATAGAGCCTTTAATTAGTTTAAACTATATTTCACTAACTATATAGAAAACCCAGATTCTACAAATAGAAAGGCTAAAACTAGATAACTGTTTACTACTTTTAAGCTTTTACTATAAAGCTTAAATCAGTTTATACTATTTAGAATAAAAAGTAAGCTACTAAACATAATATATAACGCCTTTATTAAACTACTTCTGTTATAAAGTACGCCTTTAAATTCTAGCAATTTATATTTAGAATAGAATAGGATAATTTTGCCTTAGCTGCTAAGTTCTATTACAGTTTAAAAAAAGGAGTTAAGGACAAAATCTATAGAACTAATAGACTTATAACCTTTATAGCATTTATAAAGTTAGCTATAAAAATTAATATTAGAATATATAAGCGTTAATTAGAAAAGGGTTAATAAAAGATGACTTTCTATCTAAATATTATAAAAAAGCGTAGCCCTTTATTAAAAAAAGCTATATACCGTATTAAAATAGAACTAGACGCAACTTAGGGAAGGAAGCAATTAGGACTTATTAAAGCCTAATAAAAGGAAAGGATAAAGAAGAACCTTTATTTTTATTATAGAAAACCCGGATACTGAGCTAGAGAATGCAAAATAACATAATAATAACTAAGCTTACTATAAGGAATGCATTAGATAGCTATAATAGAACTATTTGTTATTCTAGGACTAGAGGATTCGAAAAAGATCAAAGAGCTTGACTACCTAGATTATAATACGCTATATTATTACAGTTGTATAGACCTTATATATAAATATTATTAAACAATATATTATAAGGCTAAGCAAGATTAGCAGAATTATATAAAGGTATATACTGCTATATTATAAATAGCCTATTATAACAACCCCTACCAAATCCACTTTAGTAGTAAGCAAAATGTAAACTGGTTTCTAAAGAAACTCTATAATAGGATAAACTAACAATTCATTCTATTAGAACTATAATAAAAAGACGTAAACTTTGCAAATAATAAGACTAAGCTATTAAAAAACGTTAATAACTCTTATTTATAAATTATAATAAAGAGCCTTAAGCGCAAATAAGCGCTAAATAGGTTTAATACTTATTATATACTAATTAGGCTTTAATATATGCAATATATCTACTTCTTAATATAGGTATAGAAAAATAACAAGCTTAAGTTATAATTAACTTTGGAGCTACTAGGAACTATATTTTTAGAAGATTTATAGTAAAATAGCACTTTACTAAACAAAACTGAAAATTAAGCTATATTATCTGACTTTAATAGACAGATCCCTTATATAATAGAACAATAGCTAGATTTAATATAAAGTTTATATAAGATAACTGAAAGTTAGAAAATATATTAAAAAACTTACTCTAAATATTGTTAATATTAATTATAACCTAATTCTAGGCATGCTATAGCTTATTAAGCATAACCTAATATTCCTATAATATAAATATATAAAAGGAGCATAAGCTCTAAAAATGCTTTTTAAAAAGTAAATATAGGTGCAACTAGGAGGTAAAGCTATAGCTACAACTATAAGCAACTATCTATTAGAATATAAACAATTTAAAAGGATCTTCTAAAAGGAAGAATCTAAATAGGCTTTACTGAAACATAAAGCCTAGAATTATAAGATACCTTTAAAACTAGAAAAGAAACTAACTTATAAGCTAATTTATTCTCTATTAGAGAAAGAGCTTAAGGTATTGTAAAAGTACTTTACTGAAAACTAGAAGAAAGGATTTATTAAGCCTTTAATATTACTTACTAGATATTCTATTCTATTTATTTTAAAGAAAGATAGAAGTCTCTGCCTTTATATAGATTATCAATAGTTGAATTCAATTACTATTAAGAATTGCTATATTCTACTACTGATTTTAAAGCTACATAATAGGATCTAAGGAGCTAAGTGGTTTACTACGCTTGACCTTTAGAGAGCGTATAATCTAATATAAATAAAAAAAGGTAAAGAATAGAAAACTGCGTTTTATATATAGTATAGACACTTTAAATATATAATTATGCTTTTTAGCCTAATTAATGCTTTTGTTATCTTTTAGTTATTAGTGAATAATGTATTCTAAGAGTATCTAGACTAATTCACTATAGCGTATCTAGATAATATTTTGATCTATTCCGAAACTTATAAAAAATATATATAATATATATAGAAAGTTCTAATAAAGCTATAAAAAGCTTCTTTATTAATCAAAATTGAGAAATGCAAGTTTTATAAATATTTTGTTAAGTTTTTAAAATATATTATTTTAAATAAGGGAATCTAAATAAATAAATCAAAAGTAAAAGCAGTTTTTAAATAGCTATAGCTTACTTTGGTTAAAGAGATATAGTCTTTCTTTAGCTTTGCTAACTTCTATTAACAATTTATAAAAAGCTATTTCAAAATCACAGCATCCTTAATAGCTATAATGTAAAAAAGAGAAACCTTTATATAAAGCCTAGTAGCTAAATCTGCTTTCTAGGAACTTAAAAGAAAGTTCATTATAGCTCCAATTTTAGTAATTTTTAACTTAAAGAAGCAGATTATATTAGAAACTAATGCTTCTAACTATACTATTAATATATATATAAGTTAACTTAATAAAAATAGTAAATTGAGACTAATTATATTCTACTTTTAAAAAATGATACTTATTAAATTAAATTACAAAATTCATAATAAATGTTACGTCTCAACAGGCTTAGGCAGGGTGAGTTGCAGTTATTAGCAAAGCAGGGGCTTATTACAAAAGTAGGCAGTGGTGTTCAGGTAAGTATGAGATTAATAACATAAGTTAACTATAAACTATCTAAGAGACTAGTAAGGACTAGGTAACTATATACTTAGAGAATGTTATAGAAACAGATGGTTAATTACCTTAATTATTGGATCACTGTGATTATAGTGAATAAATAATTAGGATATCCTTAGCAAATCATTTTATAAGAGTAATCACTATTATAGCTACTAAGCTGTAATTATAAGTTACATATGTGCTCTATATAGTTATAACACTATCCTTTTCTTATCCTAATGCGTCTGCGTATTAATAACTAAGTCTATTAGGCAGAAACCTTTTTTGTCTAACTTTTGCTATACTAAAGGTTGCTTTTTCCTATAGTACAGCTTATTATTGCCAACTTGCTGACTCTATTAACGCTTTTAGGGAAGACATGCTAACTCCTTATAGTTATTATAAATCAAAGCAGCTTTACTATAAAGTCAATATTTGTTCTAAGCGTTGTAGAGAATGCGTTTATTAAAGTCGTAAATGCAACTTAGTTATTACTTGCTTAGAATAGGAGTCTATAAAATAGGAAAGGACTAGGTTGCTAAAGGAACTAGATAACGTAGAAAACGTTTTAATAAATATAATAGTGAAGCAACTTCGCTTAAAGAAACAGCTTAACTTCCTAGAGAATTGCACTTTAAAGATAATTTCTAGGGAGTTAGCTTCTATTAAAGAGGTTAAAGCTCTTAAAGCTTTATAAGGGGTTAACACTGTTGCTCCTATAGAACTGGATCTGCTAGCAGCGGACCTTAGTCCTAATATGCTGTAGATGTCTCTAGAGGCTTAGAGTCTTATTAACAGTTTGCCTAAGTCTTTCTAGGACTTCCCTTTGCTTAGTAATGGAAACGCGCTAGCAGTGTTAAGCTGATGTTGTTTTCTAGCTCCTAGGTATTTTCTAACTTATTGTATCCTGTCCATTTAACTAGATATTGTAGCTAATTATAATCCAGTTTGACATCTAAGATGGCGTCTACTTTATACTTATTGTTCTAGCTTTTGGGTTCCAGTTCTGGTATTACTAGCAGGGCGTTTCGGAGTGCTGGTTCCAGTAATGAGATATGAAATACAGAGTGGATTCTTATTAAGGCTAGTAGCTTCAATTTATATATTATTTTGCTTATAACCCTGATAATTTTGAATAAGCCAAGTTTTATATAATCTAATTTTATGCTAGGTCTTTTTATTTTCAAATTTTGTTATAATAGGTAGATAGGGTCCCCTTCTTAAAGAGCTGGTCCCTCAGACCTCTTACAGTTATAGTACATTGCTAAGCGTATATTTATAAACTCTAAGTTATGCGCTAATTTATAATATAAAGTTTTCAATATATCTATGTTTATTAATAATTTCTCTATAATTGTTATAATGTTTCTTAGTACTTGTATAGCTATAAGTTCTTTACTAAAGTTAATAAAGAACAGCAAATAGCTAGTGGATGCTTTGCTACTATTATAGGCAAACTGCGCTAGCAGTAAAAGCTCTACCTAGTTTTATTGACAATAGTTAATATAGCAACATAGGTATTGTTCTAGGGTCTAGTTGATTCTTTCGGTTTAGCTATCTATTTATAGGTGATACGCTATTAATAACTTGTATTTTATGCTAAGTTAGTTTATAAGTGACTTTCAGAACTTGGAAGTGAACAGCTTGTCCTAATTAGAGATGATCTTTTTAAGCATACTGTAATTAGCTAGTATTACGTATATAAAAGTGTAGGCCAGTTGTTTAGCTATTAAGGCTTCTTAATAAGGTATAAAGTAAGCATACTTTGTAAATCTGTCTATAATAACTAGGATGCTCTTAAAGCTACTCCTAGTTAAGGGGTCCTTTAAAGCAGGTAGTTTTACAATGAAGTCCAGCATAACTGATTTCCAGGCTTCCTTAAATAGTTTAAGTAATTATAATAGTCTGTAAAGTGCGTGTTATGCAGCCTTGGTTTATTAGTAGGTATTATAGTCCTTTATTTAGCGCTTTACTGCTTTCCTTATTTTAGAGAAATAGTAATTTCTTAAAACCCGTTTAAGTGTTTTGTCAATTCCTTAATGTTTTTGCATTAGCTTATTATAGTATTCTCTAAATATTAACTGTTATAGTTGATTTAGTATATAGACTAATCCTTAGTACAGAATCAAACCCTTATCCTATTAGGTGAATTGTAGATACTGCTCTAAATGTTCTTTCCACATCTGGATTATATTATTACCTTTATAAGCGTTAAATATCTCTTTTTCTTATAATTTGTTATAAATTGTGAAAATTGCTATAACCATTATATAATTATACATTAATAAGTTGCTATTAAGTTTTAACATTATGTTAGGCTGCAGCTTAATGTCCTTTATATAATCAGATCTCTAGCTAAGCGCGTCTGCTTTAGCGTTATTGTTACCTTTCTAGTACGAAATCTTGAAGTTGTAAATAGACAGTAGTTCCAATTAGCATACTTGCTATCTGTTTAACTGCTTTATAGTAGTAAAGTATAGCAGATTCTTATAATCTATATAGACTTTTATAAAGTACTTAGATCCTTCTAAGTATACTTGCTATTCCTGAAATGCAGTAACTATAGCTAGTAGTTCCTTATTGTGAATCTTGTAATTGAATTTAGCAGGTATCATCTTTTAAGAGTAGAACGCAATTAGTCTCAGTTTGCTATTTTTGTCAGGTTGACTTATGCACATTCTAATAGCATAGTTAGAAGCATCAGTTTCTAACACAATCTGCTTCTCAGGGTCGAAAGTTGCTTTGTATAGAGCTTAACTGTTGCTTAGCTTTACATTCTTAGGCTCAGTGTCTAGGTTTGCCATAATAGAGGCATAAGTTCTTCTTTATGTGTTCTTCTCTCTAGGTCTTGGTAAGTCCTAGGCGCTTCTTTTTGATAGTTGCGTCTAGCTCCATCTTAATAGGGTAGGTGGCTTGTCCTAGCAGTAGTGCTCTACGTTAAGTTTGGTTAAGGTAGAAGACAGCCTTCTTCTATTGTTGTCCCTTCTTAAGCTGTCTCTTATAAATCTAATTGTCAATCTTTACAGCTAATTTAGTAAGTCCTTCTAGAATACTTAGTCTCTCTATTTAAGATATCTCATTCTTAACGTTCTCTTTTAGTCTATAATAGAACCTAGCTGTAAGGGCAGAGTTGTCCTACTCTATTCTAGAAGCAAGTTGCTAAAACTCAGAAGCATACTTTGTAACTAATGTAGTCTAGCAAAGTTGCTACATATTGCGTTCTATAGCGCGTTCCTTATCTATAGTTCTGTAAACACCTTTCAGCTTTATAAAGAAGGTCTAAAAGTTACTAAATAGATAGGTAGTTTTAGCTTTCTAGTCTAGGGCTGTATTCCCTATATAATCTATAAAATACAGTTTGAACTAATTAAAAGCTCTATTTCTTAGAAATGTTGCTATGTATAGTACCTTATTATCCTTAGTTCTAAAGTTGGTTAAATAGAACTTCACGTTTAACAGGATCTGGATAAGGAATAACTGTACTTTCTTTTAATTATTGCTAAATAGCTTAGAAGCTGACATTTTAAATTTATTAGTTCTGGATAACATAGTTATAAATAGAGTAACAGATCTTCCTCTCTTATTAGAACTTATAGCAATTAGTTCTAGAGAGATGTTTTATAACTAGTCTGATAGTCTAGTGGTTAAGAGTACTAGACTAGCAACTAGTAATTCTTTAGAGTTGCTACTAGTTTTGCTACTGCTTATAAACAAGTCAGTACTTCTTATAAGTAGTCAAAATGTTATATCTTAATAGGCTTAGGCAGGGTAAGTTGCAGTTATTAGCAAAGCAGGGGCTTATTATAAGAATAGGCAATAGTGTTTAGGTAGGTATAAAATTGATAACATGAGTTGACTACAAACTATCTAAGAGACTAGTAAGGATTGGGTAACTATATACTTAGAGAGTGTTATAGAGACAGGTAGTTGATTACCTTAATCACTAGATCACTGTAATCACAGTGAATAAGTGATCAGGGTATCCTTAGCAGATTATTCTATAAGAGTAATCACTATTATAGCTGCCAAGCTGTAATTACAGGTTACACATGTGCTCTGCACAGTTGTAACAATAAGGAACTATTAGCTATAATTACTGCGTTTTAAAAATAGTAAGTATACTTAGAAGAATCTAAATACTCTATTGAAGTATATACAGACTATAAAAATCTATTATACTTTATTATTATAAAGTAGTTAAATAGACAATAAGTACGCTAATTAGAACTATTATTTGCTTATAATTTTAAGATTTTGTATTAAAAAGGCAATAATAATGCTAAAGCGGATATGCTTAATTAAAGATTTGACTATATAAAAGATATAAAACTATAAATAAACACTATTTTACAATTAGAAAGTGATTTCTTAATTTACAATTACTTAGCATCCCTAATAGTAATTCTAACTATCTAAAATAATATTTAAGAAATCTAGATATTATTAGCCTATAATAGCAACAGTATAATCCAGATATAAAAAGAACACTTTAAAAAGTATCCATAATTTAGTAAATAAGAATTAGGTTTAATCTTATATTAAGGATTAATATATATACTAAATCCATTTTAAGAATTAATCTTCTAAAAATACCACAATAAGCTAACCTAAAGACATTAAGGGATTAATAAAACGCTTAAGCGTATATTATAAATCTACTACTTCCCTAGAATAAGGAAATTAGTAAAGCGCTAAATAAACAACTATAATATATATTAATATATAAAAGCTACGCAATACGTATTTTATAAATTGTTATAATTATTAAAACTATTAAACAGAGCCTAGCAATTTATTACTTTAGACTTTATTATAAAACTACTAATTTTAAAAGACCCTTTAACTAATAGCCCTTTTAATAATATACTAGTTATTATTAATAAACTTATAAAATATGCTTATTTTACTCTGTATTAAGAAGCCTCAATAGCTGAACAATTAGCTTACACCTTCCTACGCGTAGTACTATCTAACTACAGTATGCCTAAAGAAATCATATCTAATAGGGACAAGCTATTCAAATCTCATTTTTAAAAATCATTTATAAACCAACTTAGCATAAAGCATAAGATATTAATAGCTTATTACTCTTAAATAGATAGCTAAATTAAGAAAATCAACCAGACTTTAGAACAATACCTGCATTGTTATATTGACTATTGTTAAGACAACTAGGTAAAGCTATTGCTGCTAATGTAGTTTGCCTATAATAGCAGCAAATTAGCTACTAATTATTCACCTTTCTTTACCAACTTTGGCAAGAACTTAATAGCTACCTGAAAACTAAGAAATATTGCGAGAATATCCTAGAAATCAATAATAGATATTAAACAATTAATTAAATTATATTACAAATTAGTATTTGACTTACAGTTTATTAATACCTGCTTAGTAATGTATTACAATAGGAAAAGGTCTAAGGGACTAGCTCTTTAGAAAGGGGATCCAGTCTACCTATTATAAAGAAATCTTAAGACAAAGAGACCTAATATAAAATTGGATTATATAAAACTTAGCCTATTTAGAATCTTAAAGGTTATAAGCAAGACTACATATAAACTGAAGCTTCTAGCTTTAATACAAATTCACTCTATATTTTATATCTTATTACTAAAACTAGTTTTCAAAAACGCTATACTAATTGTTCCAGAATTGGACTCTGAAAGCTAAGACAATAAATATAAAGTGGACAACATTCTAAATGTCAAACTAATTAATAATTAGCTATATTATCTTATTAGATAGATAGGATATAAAGAATCAGAAAATACCTAGGAACTAGAAAATAACCTTAACCTAATATTGTTAGCGCAGTTCCGCCAAAAGATAAGGCAGAAAGCCAAGCCTTATCCAAATAGCTATTGAAAACATTCTAAGCAGCTAGTAATAACTTAAGAATACTATAAAAAGGGAAAGGATGCTTAGATACCTTAACCCCTTTAACACTAAGTATAGCTAAAAGAGACTTAAGCGCTTTATAGCCTTTAATGTCATTTAGTTTTTTAGCTAGAGCATTATTAGTATATTGCTTTATAACGCAAAGCTGCTTATATAGATAAATCTTCTTTATTTAACGCTTAGCAAGCTGCTATAAAAGATAAACCTTTTCCTCTTTAATAAAATCAAGCTCCTATTGCAATTTATTCTAACTTTCCTTTAATTAATGCTACTATAAAGCAAACACAGTTATATTATAATAAGAATATCCTTTATAAATATATTCTAAACACTTTCTAAATTACAGACTTATAATATACTTTAAGCGCAATTTGCTTTTAGCAACTTTAGCATTATAATAGTAAGAATAAGGAGCTATTTCTAAACTGTTCTATTTAATATTAATAAATAACTTAAAATAATGTTTAATTAAAGTTTTGAAACAACAAGTAGTAATTAAAGAAATAATGTTAGATAAAGATAATATAATTATTTTTTAATTAAAGGATTGCGCAATGTTATTATTTAAAATTAGGCGTTTAGAACGGACTAAGCCTAAAGAGGGGATAATGTTAAAACACGGACTTAGAATAGGGTCTACTAACCAACTAGAACTGCGTAGGCCAACTGATTAGCTAAGCCTGATCAGTTTAAGCAAATCTAACTAAGCATAATCAAACTGAGTAACTCAATTAAGCATAATTAGACTAAGTATACTAATCACTATTAATCATTTACAAATTTTATAAGTATATAGCTACCTAGTCCTTACTAGTCTTTTAGATAATTTATAGTCAAATTATATTAACAATCTCATACCTACCTGAACAACACCCTCTGCTCTTGTAAATAAGCCCCTGCTTTGCCAACAAACTGTGTATCAACCTGCCTGCCCTGTTAAGACGTAACATCCTCCTTACAGGTTCGAGCTATTTTAAAAATTTAATAAACCTATTTATTATTTAATTGCAGTTATATAGTATTTTTTTTATTTTAAGTAATAACTTTTATAACTCTCAATTTAATTTAGATCTCTTTAATAATAATAGCTTTCTAGATTCTTTTCTTTATAGTTTTATTATCTTTAGCTGACTTACATTATTCCGCTATTAAGCAGCTAAAGTCAATTATAATATTTAAGGGTTAGTATAGCTTTTCTAGAAAAATAAATAGTATGAATAGCGTACTGTTCTAAAAGCAAAGCTATATAGCTAATAATAACAAATTAATAGATTCTAACGCTGCTAAAGTATAAGAAGTTAGTAATAAAGCTACTATATTAGAATCGGCTAGTAATAATAAGCTCAAATATTTAAAACTAGAAAGGACAGTCCTTTTATTATTAACGTTAATGCTAATAGTCCTAACTTTAATATTAAAAATCTTAATGTTAGCTTTTATAGTTTTAACTTTAGTATTAAAGACCTTTAAGTCCTATTTTACTATTTAAAGCTCTTGTTTAAGCTTTTTAGTTTTAGCGTATAAGAGTTTAAATTTCACATATAAGAGTTTGAGCTTTATAAGTATTACGTGATTTTTTTTAATAAAGTAGCTTATTCTAAATTAAGTAACTCGTTTTAGTGTTAAAGCAGTTTAAATTATTTATTAAATTTGCTATTTTAAGCGTTCACTGCTTTTTTAAAGAGCTATTTTAATATATCCTTTATAAAGACAGCATAGTTACTTAAGCTAAGTATGCAAATAGGTTAAATCAATCCTTTACTGCTTTGCTTAATAATTCTAATTTTCCTTTAAGCGGCTATTATAGCTCTTACTCTCTATAGAGATAGGGTAGGAGTGACTATAGCAACAACGTTGCTAGGAATAGCTAGGCGGAACCCTTTCCCTCAATTAAAATTGACAGGAATTGGATAGTCCGACTTGCTAAATTGACTTATAAATGATACTGTTAATTAACTAATGGATATCGATAAAAAATATCAGTGACCGTTTTTAAGCTCTAAGAGAGGCAACAATTGATTATTTTATACGCTATACATTTGCTACTAGAAGCATAAGCAACTACTATCTACTGCTAGCTAATTATAAATCTATGTGTAGAGCTCTATGTCTCATTTTATAGCTCAGACTGTTAAGGTGCCTATACACCTATTCTATCTAAGTATTCTGCAGTAAATGCTGTATCTATTATATATAAGTAGTTTTTTTTTTTCCTTTTCCTTTTCCTTTTCCTTTACCTATCCTCTGCCTTGCCTTCCGACTCCCTTCCACTACTATCCCCTTCCTTGCTCTCCTAGTTGTCCTGCCCCTTGTCTTTCTCTATCCTCCTATGTTCCTCTACGAAATCCAGTCTTCTAATGTTTATTATATATCTAATAATTACGTAGATGATATCTATATCCGCTCTTTATTATCTATAAGTCCATTTTTGTAAAATTGCTTTATTATTATATAAGGGTTGCGCCCTCTAATTATTTGAAAGATGTTGCCAAATTTAGGGCTTAGCGTCTCTACTAGTTTCCATTTTTAAGTTGCGTATCTAGGACATAATAATATAAAGTGTCAGACTGTTTCCTCTCCCTACCTGTATTTATATTAGCTTAAGTTTATAACATTGATAGCTGCTAGGAACTTATTTAAATAGGCATGTCCTATATAAAGCTATAATAGGATAAAAGCCTCTTTCTTATTTAGCTTATTATAAAGTAGCGCAGTGTGTTTATTAAGGATAGCGCTATCTATTATATAGAGGCTTTTGCCTATATTCTATAGTCTCTATTATTTTTTTTAGCTAAGATCTTGTCTTAAAGGGTTTCCCAAACTTGTTTTATACTATCTAGAATTGTTTTGCTTATAACTAGCCTTATAATATAAAGATTTATAGCTTATTTAGCTAGTTAATCTAATTTAATGTGTTCTATAGCTGTAACCTTCTTTAGAATTTATTAAATAGCTAATTGTTTTTTAAGAATTGCATAATAATTAACTATATACAGAATGCTTTATATTATAGCTACTTTATTTTAATAAGTCTAATAGTTAATTATATAAACAGCTGTTTGACTATTAGATTATATTAACACTTAGGGGATTAGCCTTTTATAACTATATAGTATTTTTGATAGGATTTTAGCTAGAATTACTGCTTCTTTAATTGTAATTAGTTTTATTATTGTGCTATTGATATTGCTTTCCAATTTGATTTATTAAGAAAGGATACACAGTAGTATAGGCTATTTAAAATATATTGCTATTCCAACTCCTGCTTAGCTATTAGTAATAGAGCTATTAGCAAATATATTTAAATACTGTTTCTTTATTTTAAAATAGTTTTTATATATTTTATTAGAGCTGTGTTAGTCGGATTTTTAATTAACTATTATTATACTTTATAATAGGGCAACCTATGCTAGAATAACTTTTATATTTGTCTTTATCTTTCCTAATTATATTTCTATATTATAAAGAGGGGAAGTGAACAACTTCGCTCTAAGCTTCTTAACTAGTTTTCTAAGCTGTATTTTCAATAAGTTAGTTTCTGGCAATGTGTGGAGTCCTACCTAGAATTTGCTAATCTTCAATTTCAGCTGAACGTGCGGGAGGGGGAGCAAAGCTTTGGCACTGGACGCTTTGATTAAGGTCGTATAGAAACATTTGACAACTGCTTAGGCTCCTATCCTCTATATAGAATTAAGGATCTTAGCTGTGCTGTTATCAATTTTTCCCCTAAGGGACCTAGAGTACTACGCTGCGGCTGCGTAGTCTGTTCTTAAGGCCACTGTGGCTTGATATAGTTGTCGCGCTGACTGCGGTCCGATATGGGAGAGGCGTTTAAGTTGACGGGCGCTTCTCCATTTTTTACTTTGTAGCTAGTCAACATGCAGATGACCTGCCAAAACTTCATGCGACGGTAATGCTCTGTCAATATATCCAGAACTGTCAGAGACGAGTTTCACGTACAGCCATAGGCAGCTGAGAACTGGGCATACGTGCTGGAGACTGTCCTCGCTCTTGCTTTGATCTATAAATTAACCAGCATTTGGGATATCGAAAAGACAAAACAGGAAACTGGGTTCTTGATCACGTTTCTATAACGCAATAACGCTAACAATGACTGGCAAGGCTTTATCAGGTACCAGGAAGCCGACATGCAACCTTGACCAATTCAATATCATAGTAAGCGCCAGGATCCTGTTCAATGCAGCTCATGCTGACGCAGAGCTATGATGCCAAGGACGCCCCTAACACTGATACGCACCCAACACACACTTAACACATCCTGCACACTTGTTATACTTTCACACTAAACACAGACCCAACACGCACCTAACACATCCTGTATACTTTTCACACAGACCTAACACATAGACCTAACACACAGACCCAACACACAGACCCAACACGTTCTGCACACTTCATACGCTAGGTTCATACTATTCACATAGACCAATATACAGACCCAACACGCATCTAACACGCTAAGTCTTCATTGAACACAGACCCAACACACACCTTAAATGTCGAATACGCTTAGTGCACTGTTATGTTTCCTTCTAAGTGCGCTGCGTGCTGTAAGCATAAACTTTGTGGACTGGAGCGTAAACAGTGTTGTACTGTGCTGTGCTGTCCTCTGTGCTACACAGACCATCTGAGGTACTCTAATTTAACGTAGTCTATTATGGCATAGACTTGAATTCCAAATCGCCATCATCATAGAGTGTTCAAAAGTTGTCCATTCGAGAACAGAAACTTACCATAAACCCCAACTCTTCCTCCCGGCATTTCACTCTGCTATAGGCAGACATCTCACAATGGAGAGGAGCAGCCAAGATGATTCCAGCTATGCTTGCAAATCAACACGATGTGTAATGCCGGACCTCTTCTTGGAAGTTCCTACTACCTGGCAAAATGATCAAAGTGCGAGCTACAAGGTACCGGACCCTTTTGCCGCAAGACCGCCTGTTAGTAGCGATACGCAAACCCAAACGTCATTTCGTAGGACTGGACTTGTCAATGCACCATTAATGGGACCATACTCTCAATCTGCCTACACAGTCCGGTCTACAAGTGTTCATCGTTCTGCCGACGCACAAATACAATCCCAAATGTCGTTTGGCAAGACTGGTCTCGTCAACGCGCCGTCGATGGGACCATGCCTTCAACCTACATACACAGCCTCGTCCACGAGCTTTCATCCTTCTGCCGTGGGACTTCCCTTTGGCAGTGATATGTCATTCGACAATACTGGCCTTTTCAACACGCCACTGATGGGTCCGTGCCTTCCACCTGCATATACGGTACCATCTACGGAGCACATAATGGTTTCCCTTACAGAATCAGACAGCAGACAACCAATCTCTGATTGCTAAGCTTCAGAAGACCATTGCTTCTTCAACAGAGAAAGTCGACCGATCCTCCGCTGCGATCAGTGGTAAGCTCGATACATTAGAGAAACGATATCAAGCACTTGACGAGCTTGCGGGCTGTCGAGAGGGCTGCTTCAAAGAGTTGTATGATAGAGTCGAGGCTTGTGAGGAAGCAACGGCCTCGCCTGCTGCCGGGGATTAGGTCACTAATCAAACATGCATCAAGGTCCTGCCGAATCTGGTGGTGTTACTAATCTCTTTAAGGAAGATAAATAACAGCCGCTTGTTGTGGTTCAGCCACTTGTACTATAGATGCCTGTCTGCTCTTCTCATTCGTCAATGTTAATCAATGTTTTAATATAAGTTCTTGCATACACTATTATTACAAAGTAGAGAGACTCTCTTTGCAAGCACATTAGCGGAGGTGGCGGTGACTCCCTGAAATCGCCCGGCTCTGCGTGATGCTCACGAAGATTGCCATGAGGATAGTACTTGTGAACAACTGGATCTTTGGTGCGAGTAACATACAGGCGACGATGCCTCCCGAGAATGAGGTCCTCCATGGCAAGCCGCCTACAAGATAGGATGACACAAGAGTTTGTCCTGATGAGCTATCTTGTAATCAATGGCTATTGTGGCAAGGCGGTGGGAAGTACATCGGACGTTCTGGGGCGCCTCCAACAGCCGAAGGCAGACATCGTAGAGTTCTGGAGTTTCGAGCCTCTCTCTGGCGCAGACTATCATTTCTGAGTAGTAAGGATATGTAAGAGCGAGGAGAGCTTATATTCACGAGGTGAATTGATCAAACTATGTCTAGAATGATGCAAGATCAGGCGACGATAGTGATGCATCCTCCGCCAGGCTCATCCCAAGACCGTCCTCTTCCTTTATCACTCTGGGAATGGGACAGGGGCTTCATGTGCTGCGGCACGCCCTCCTCTGTCTGCATGAAGCTGCCTTTGACCACGCAGGGCGCGTAGGAGAGTGTGATGTTGCAAACAGGGCAGTGTGCAGCGGAAGCAGCGTTTCAGAGGGCGCGATACCGCATAAGGAAACCGAGACAGATGGTGTCTACTCTCCTCTCATTAAGACATGTCACGTGATATCAGGCTCGCCCCAAAGCTCATTGTGTACGCACATTGAATCACGACCTCGATTTAGAGCTTCACCTTACTCATTCCTCACGATATCCTTCACTTCAAAAGCTGGACATACCTAAAGATGTCTAATTATCTTTCTATGTTTCTGAATTACGCTTCGGCGTTTGTTCTAAGGCTCCGCGATCCAGATAGTCAGCCTGCAGCACGCTGTCATAAAGACCATACCAGTGAGAGTTTGTCTTGTTCCACTTGATTTCATGTAGAGACTCTGCTAAACTGTTACTCAAGGGGTAAGGGGCCAGCCTGTCTCGCTACCAATAGGCGCTGGCTCACACGCTGATTACACCTGCTACGTGGATTACAAACAAGAGTTATACTCGATCTTCTGGAGCGGATCAATACAATACCCTGTATAATGCACTTCCCGAACGACCCAAGTGAAGCTAGCACATCCGACTACAGACGCCAGAGCGCGTATACAACATGAGTCTGAGATGATTCAGCAAATGGCTAGCCAATCACTTTCGGTTCCCAAATCTGAACGTCAACCTTTATCTGATGCTTAAGGAGTTTTTGAATACCGGCTTAAGCTGCTGACTCCACTTACAATGCCTGAGCTACAATGCCGTCAGGACGAGGTCAAGAAAGCTATCAATCTTTTTCACGAGGCTGGATTCTGTCATGGCGATTTACAACCAGGTCCAATTTATACAATCTATGGTGTGCACGACTGTCCTCTGGAAGTGCGTGCTGTGTCTTGTCTAATCGGACTATCATTGTGCTGGCGGTTAAGTCTGCCTTTGATAGGTGCGATAAGTAATGCTGAGCCTAGACAAAAGCAGGCTGGAAACGCCCAATGGTGGTGTTGGAAATATAAATTGATGGAGACGAATGGATGCTAACTAGCGTGGAACCCTGATCCGCCACGTTGCAGGTGAAACGCCGGCGCTAATCCAATTGGTCAAGATCTTTGGCCATCACAAGTTTGAAAGCGCTCAATCTTCTAACCTTTCTTCCAGATTGTGTGTGTCATCATCACTTCTCTCAACACCGTGTGCCGGGCTACACTTTGTCATACTTCTGTTCGATGTTGCGACGATACTGCGCTGCTTGTCCAAACGTGTACTTACCCAGACGGATCTTAAGCGTCAGAATGAATTCGACTATCGCCGGCGACTCTGGTTGCATATATACTAATGGCAAAGTGCTCAGACAGCATCCTCAGGACAACAGGTTTGACATATTCAAAGCCGAGTCCGTTCTGTTATATAGAAAAAGATGATTATGCTCTAACTAGCTAGGCAGATCCGCAGACAAGAGCTTCATCTTTAAACGTGTATCAAAACACTTCTTCGATCTATCTCGACGCATCGCCAATGACTTTCCGTCGTCTCAAAGACTTCGCATGCATGTAGACTGTAACAGCAAAGAATCGGTCCTTGTCTATCCTTATTTCCGCGATACCCTGCTTGCTTTAATCGAAGGTGATCCGGCTTTTCCCCCGGCTGAACGACTAAAAATCATGCGGGGTGTTGGAGAGGCAATTCAGGAACTTCATGCGAAGGATTGGGTTCATACTGGTTTGTCTTGCGCGCTGATTAACGGGCTTCCAAGCTGACTGGTTCTGGAAGATATCAAACCAGACAACATCTTGGTTGACTGGACACGCGACAGCGAAGGCAACAAGATAGTCACGAACGTGGCACTAGGTGATTTTGACATCGCCTGTAAGCTCAAAGAAGGCGAGACTCGTCTTACGCCATACGCTGTGGGCAATGCCATGTGGCGAAGCCCTGAAGGACAGGCGAGTCTATCCACAAGAGCATCTGACATCTATTCCTTGGGGCTAGTAGTAAGTCCTGGATACGTATCAAGCGTAGTCACTCGTCTAATTCCTTTCCACAGTATATCTATGCCCTAGGAGGGGGAGAACTTCTTATATTGAACGATTACCAAGACCTTGTGAAGGCAGGCATCACAGCAGAGCAAGAAGTAATAACAAATCACTTCTGCTACTTCGGCCCGGTTCCGGAAACCCTCTACCAGCAGATCAAGGATGAGAAATGGAGGTCTGCTCTACGACTAGCATCAAAATTGGCAGAGGAAAAGGTAGAGGAACAACCCGATCTTAGATTAAGGGTCTGGGGTGAGGACTTAGGTGAAACGGCGTTGGACATGCTCTCTGAAATGACGAATCTCGATCCTACGGCCCGTGTGACAATCGACCAAGTGCTGGCCCATCCGTATTGGCGAGAGGGTGTTGCATGAAAAGGGAAGCATGGAGTGCAAGCTTGCAATAAAGTTTGACAACTGTTGCAGGCGATCTTACTTCCACATCTCATATAACACTAGCTGGTTAGAGCAGTGCCAGTAATTCCAGTACTACAAGTTTGAAAATCAGCCAGGCCCAGACGTGCTGCAGACCGTCCCTCGCTCTTGCTTTGATCTATAAATGAACCAGCATTTAGGATCTTGAAAAGACGAACGAAACAATGACTGGCAAGGCTTTATCAGATACTAGGAAGCCGGCATGCAGCCTTGACCACTCCAGTATTATAATAAGCGCTAGGATCCTGTTCAATACAGCTCATGCTAACGCGGAGCTATAATGCCAAGGACGTACCCAACACGCGCCTAATATGCTAAGGACGCGCGTATATACGCACCTAATACGTAACTAATACGCATCTAACATATCCTACACACTTATTATACTTTCACATTAAACACAGACCTAACACGCACCTAACATATTCTGCATACTTCCTATAAAGACCCAACACACGCCCAATACGTCCTACAAGCTCTCTATACGGACCTAGCACGTACCTAACACATCCTGCATATTATTCACATAGACCCAGTACGCACCCAACACAGTAAGTCTACATTGAACACAGACCTAATACGCATCTTAAATGTCAAATACGCTTAATGCACTGTCATGTTCTATTTCAAGCTCGCTGCGTACTGTAGGCATGATTGCCTTGCTAGGTTCAGCGTTTCGAAACGGGGGTCGATAGTATATACCAAAGGCAGGCTTAGATAAACACCTTAGCATTATTGTATAGAGTTTTCGCCTTATCAATCTGTGAATGTTATGCGCGAAATTATTGGCACTCTGTTCTTAGCATCCTGTAGTATTGCTGTTCACATACACCTCGCACCTCTACTTACAAGAGTAACACACTGCTAAGCTTCTATCACAAAGTCAAATGAGTCAACGAAGTGGTAAAGGATGGAAGGGTACAAGTACGAAGTATAGAATTACGGGGCTTGCTGCTAAGTCCTTCCCTGCGCACGTGTACATCCACATTTGGCATAGTTGCTATATGATAGATGTATCTACTAAGACATATCACGTGACGTTAGGCTCGCCCTTAGGCTCCTTATGTACGCACATTGAATCACAACCTCAATTTAGATCTCTACCTTGCCTGTTCCTTACGATATACTTCACTCTAAAAGCTGGACACATTCAGGGATGTCTAACTATCTTTCTATGTTGTTAAATTACGCTTCAGCGTTTGTTCCAAAGCTCCGCGGTCCAGATAGTCAGCCTGCAGCACGCTGTTATGAAGACTATACCAGTGAGAGTATGGCTTGCTCTACTTAATCCTATGTAGAGACTCTGCTAAATTGATACCTAAGGGGCAAGGGGTCAGCTTGTTTCGCCACCAACAGGCGCTGGCTCACACAGTGATTACACTTGCTACGTGGATTACAAACAAGAGTTATACTCAATCTTCTGGAGCGGATCAATGCAGTACCCTGACATGGTGCACTTTCCGAATGACCCCCAATACCTCTCGGAGAAGGTCCATTTGAGCTTGGAAATAGCTCAAGCTTGGTCAACGTCAACCCTCATTGGATATGGCGCTGATGCCACCATTCGACGTGTTGACGTGGGGCCGTTTCGAGCAGTGAAGCTAGCACACCCAACTACAGACGCCCGAGCGCGTATACAACATGAGTATAAGATGATTCAGCAGATGGCTAGCCAATCACTCCCGGTACCCAAGTCTGAATGTCAACCTTTATCTGACGCTCAAGGAGTGTTTGGATACCGGCTCGAGGTGCTGACTCCACTTACACTGTCTGAGCTAGAATGCCGTCAGGACGAGGTCAAGAACGCTATCAATCTTTTTCACGAGGCTGGATTCTGTCATGGCGATTTATCAATGAGTAATATAATGAAAGACATGCATGGTGATATCCGATTGATCGACTTTGGCTTTGCAGGAAGGACGGGACATCCTATTCCAAGCTGGATACCAAAATGGGTATACCAAGAAAGTCCTGTTTTCACTACAACTACCGATTTGCGCGCTCTAGCCGAATTGTTTTCTTAGCTCACAACAACACCCAGATATCATGCAATCTTATGGTTTGTGGTCCTGACACCACCCGGAAAAGGTTGCAATCACCTTTACTACGACACCCTTGCATCCTGGCTTCCCTTTGTCTTTACAAGCCTGGACTGATCCTGCATCTATAGTGCACTTGCACATCGAAAACTGTCTGACGTCCTGTGTACACATTCTAAGAACATTTAATTAAGCAGCGTCCTCTATATCATAACTGGGGACTTACCTGATGGCTGCTATATCCTTCAATTTGAGCCTAATATGTAACAAAGTCGATATATCGTCAGGTAAACGTGTCTGAAAAAAGCTAAGAAGCAGTGGCGTTCGGTCTGGAGTTTATGTCCTTGGTCTGAAGATGATGTTGCTGGTCTGAATAATCTGATACTCGGGCAGAGGCCTCTTTTATATGTCGAGGTAAGCATATTTTCCTTCAGCGTTCGCTCATAATCTACTTAGACCTATGACTATTATCGATCACCTCTTCTGACATTGCATGCTTGCACTTGCATATGAGCTAATCAGCCGTAGCTTGTAGCCAATTGACATGCATGCTCCGACATGTCCTCAGGTTAAAGATCTACACTGTTGGCGAAGCCACTCATTGCATGATCGGCAGTCTGCTTATCAACGACACCTGCTTCTGTCCTCGAAGGATCAGACTAGTCCACAGAGTGCTTTCTAGCGGGTTACAGGTTGAGGTAGCCCCGTTCGCATATCTGTTGCTATCATGCGATCAAGCAGCTATCGTCATTAATGCATTTGTATAAATCACATGCCAGTTTACCGAGTATCACGAAGTACGTGTCCCCTGGGGTCCAATGAGGTTTGTCAAGAACCAACAAATTGTTTTTGCTTTGGCGCTGACTACTAAGTGATACATTGGCGTCATGTCGGTACTAGTTCTCATCAGCATTATTGGCGTCATTATCGATATGTATTTCAATGGATTGATCAAGCGTTCACCACGGGCTACAACTTCTATTACAACAGTATCTACTCCTTTCCTTTTCTCAACTGAAATCGTTGTTATGACATCTCTGGTGGACTCTACGATATATCGCCCTCCGGATGGCAGCTATAATTTTCCTTTTCGTCTTGAACTCATTGGTTTTTTCCAGTGCTCTACTATCGTCGGTCTCTTGTGCCATAATCTCTTGGACTACCATGTGATTGTCTAACTGTGTCTGTTCCACGTACTCGGCAATCTTAGCAAGGGCCAAGCGGATGTGCGCTGCGGTGATGTTTCTTTGTGTAGCAAATGGTAAGAGATGAGGCAGGAAGCATTCGTGTTTCTCGATCATTTCGCAATATGGTCGATAACTCATCGTCTCGTACAGTCCTTGAAATGGATGGTTGATATTCCCTAGTCCGACAACAAACGCAACCAACGCGAAATTGTTCTTCTTAGCTGCGAACGACTAAACATGTTAGTTCTCTGCAATCTATAGGGTCAAGTATGCTTACATCCATGTAGGCCAGCAAGACTGATATTTTGTCTTTTCGTGCTCGGACAGCCTCAGCAGCCAAGTAAGAAAGATCTTCCCATAGCACGCATGTATCACGAAACTTCTGTGACGAATGGATGATATCGTTCTCGGTGAGCTGTCGAAGCAATACAGAATGTTGGTTCGTCATCTGCTCTACGAAAGTGTCGACCAAATCTGGTACCATTTCAAGTGGTGGGTTTTCGCAGAACAGGACCCGTGACCACGAGTGCTTTGTTTCTTGTTGACAAGCATCCTGTAGGTGGGCCTTGGCAATGTCTAGAAAGTAGAGGTGCTGCATAGCATGGCTTACTATGCTAGCTCGTTCTGATGTCGAGGGGGCCTTGTATTGATACACACGTGGTACAAATCCAGGGATAGTACCAACAATGTGCTTGCTCAAGCTGACCAGGGAGTCTTCATATTCGGTAACGGAGATGATTGACATCATTGACCGTGGTGCTGGATGAAAGAGATCCAGTTGACTGTTGTCTAGTCGCCCTGCTGGTGTAAGGCCAGAGAATAATCCACGTGCTTCATCCACTGCTGCGAGAAGAGGCTGCACACAGCGTGGTATATCCAGACAACCTGTAGCAAGACAGACCCATGCACCGAATGGGATGCTAGATAATGTTCTCCAGAACTCGACATGGAAATGCTTGACTATCTCTTCCAATGATGCTTGAGATCGAATGGCACTTCGCACCAAAGACAAGTCGGGAGATACTGCGGGCTTGGGTATCAATTGGTCTTGTATATGTGTGATCATTTCGTGGATAGCAAGCTCCTCCGGTGGGGGCAATCTATTGATTTGCTGATACAAAGCAAACAGAGAGCCAGTAGGTCTTCTAAACAAGGTTCCGTACAGTTCATCTGGAGAGGGGAGCAGATATTCGACCAATTTACCCATCCCTGAAAGTACCAGGCAATAACGTAAGTAAATGTTCATTTCATCAAGTGGATGCATAGTGAATGACCCTTGTCCACATATCGGTCGACTGGATAGGAACAGCAGGCTTCAGCGTTCCTTTATAAATGACGATATTGTGATCATCGACCCTGTCTGAGAATCGAGCCGTGAGACCGTAGCATACCCATAATCATTCAAGTCCACTCCTTGTGCATCTAACTCTAGGTGCAGATAGTGTATCGTCTGTGCATATTTAAAGCTCCATCCACCCTAGAGCCGTCCAGGCTCAGGTCCGTATCCATGTCTCGGCAATTATTGCAGGGATAGTCACAACGCGTTTGTTTCTTCGCAGATGATGTGCAAATATGGGGCTGAAGCACAGGGAGGCCAGGATCTGGTAAAGTTTCGATAGATTTGATGCTCAAACTGCAATCACTTTCATATTGGGCGCAATGATTGGTTGATGTTGAATCAGGTGATCCCACGGTGGACACAGTCGAAGTGATCAGAGTCATGCAATATAGCCCCTGGTGGTCCCCCGGAGGACCTTGACCTTGAACACACCATCAGATCGACGATGGATTGATCAGCCACTAAGAGCCACCCTGCGCACTGACACAGGCATTGAATCACCAACATCCATCCTTCAACATCCATCCTGTTGTGTCTTATCTGTCCATCATGAGCAAGCATTTCGACTACGGACTTGATGATGTATCGTCCAATGATGTTCTATTAACGGAGGACAGCACGTTCATACATGCCCCGGTATTTGTAGTCGGCCATGCTGTACTAGTCACTCTGCAATTCGACCCTTTCAGGGTAACTCCTCATCGACAGACATTTTTCAGTGTATCTATCACATGTATGACATGCTGCTCGGAGGCACCGGAGGCGTCCATACGTATTGCTGCCATCGAGAAGATCCGGGAAATTTACGAGCTGCCGCTGAGACAGCCTGGTCGACCGGATTCCTTAGAGCCGTCCCGGTACAAGCACCCTCTGTCTTGCGCGAAGGCTGTAAACTAATTACAAGAAGCTTCAGCAGACTTACCCCAAAATCCAAGGACACATCCTGCCTCGAGACCATCCTCTCGTATAAGAATCTCGTCATCATTGGGACTGCAGGGGGAACTGTTCCAAACGCGATATGGTTGGACATACCTCAACAGGTCGATAAACTTGTGCAGAATCTGGACAAACAGAAACCATTAGACATCATGGATATCAAGGTTCAGACCATGTCTAAGATCGTCATAACTGCAGGACACAACCTGGACATCATCCCATCGATACTTATCAAAGAAGCAGACACAATCCCAACATCACAGACTGGGATGTGGATCTCGTGGCTGTATCGGTTCCTTGCTACGTCGCTCATCCGATTGGGCGTTGGGCAGCACAATCAAGTGGACAAAAGACGACTGAACGAGTGGAAGAAGATTTCGACATTTGCAAACACACTCGTGCGCCACCTGAAGCGTGAAGCGGGCGTGAGCGCTCTCCGTGTCTATCCCCTTATTGCTGGTGAGTTTCAGTATCAGAATCTAGTCTGCTTGTATGCTGAGAACCTCAAGCTTCGGAAATGATCAGATTTCTCAAGAACATACGCCTTGAGCACCTTGACGGAGTCGCTCAGCAGTTCTCTAAGATGATATGCACCGACAATAAGCTTCATAAGATAAAAGCTTGTCGATTCGTAGGAATATTTGAACCATCCCTTGTCCTATCCATTCTGTCTGGCCAGAAGTAAGTCTTTTCCATTCCAGACGATTGCCACACTAATTGTCATAGAAAGAGTGAGGTGTGTAGCAAACTTGGTCTGATGAACCACACTGATGTTTCAGTGAGAAGCTTCGACGACTTGGGATTCCTTCACATTCGCATATCATCAATATTAGTGCCTCCGTGGTACACCTTCGAGCGCACCAGAATTGAGACTCAAGCGTGGCAACCTCAAGAATACAAACCCGAGTATCCGGTCGAGCTTGACATCTCTCAGACATCCATGGTGCCCTATCAGGCTCCTATCGGAAGATCAATGTCATGAAGAAGCCCCCACCACCAGTCGGACAGATGAAAGGACGACCACCTCGCCAGAGTACAATGTCACCTGCTTGCAGAGTGAGAGGATCGTACTGCCAGGAAGATGGATCGGCTTCGACATCTAGATATACCGTGGGGAACTGAATTAAGCCGTTGCCTTCCTGAAGTTGTTCCAAAGCGACAGTCGCAAATACAGCGTTCTCGTCCGTCAGATAAAGGGTCTTCTGAGCCGAAGCTCGATATCTGCCGATCACAAGACCGTTAACTATACAGCCGCTTTTCTCTTGTTGTGCTCGATCGGAACAAGACTTTGTTATGTTCAGTATGGTTGAAGATTCTCCATGTGGAAACAAGTCTTACGTTGACTAATTGATGACCAATACTTTGACATAAAGCAACCATCTCGAGTTCATCGTGAGACTCCATACTCTTTATCACGCGAGAGTCGCCAAGCTGTTGTAGCGCCGCCTGACACTTCTCAGGTGCAATTGCCGCTCTAATAATGTATGTAGTAGCCATTCGTGCATTGCGTATCAATGAGAAGCATCATATAGACATCGGGCAAAACGATGCTCGCATCACATGACTCGCCCAGATCGGGTTATCTGACTTTGTTACGCCGACTTCAAGAGATCGATTGAACGTCAACTACTCTTTAGATTCGAGAGCGAACAAGACAATATCATCCTGCACAGAGAAGATCCATAATCGCTATCGTCGAATTTGATGCATTCTCTCGGTGTTTCGTAAATTGTGTTGCCAGCATCTATACCTTTCTTGATACCTTCTCTTCCACTTTTCCTGTTACAAACTTGACGACAATGTCTCCATTATGGCTCCGATCCTGAGGCTTCTTGAGAGAGCATTGTCAGTGCTCGCTGTTTGTCTTGTTTCCGCCGAACATTCAATATCCATAGAACTACTACATTCCATCGAAGGATCATGATCAAAGAAATGAGTAATGTTGTCCAGGCATTCACCTACGAAGGAGTTAGAGCGTCCTCTAGACCTGAAATCAGTACCCACTAGATTGAAGACGTCGACTTGCTTGATACAAGCTAAAAAGACGCTGCCAAATGCCATGCAAGCA
This sequence comes from Delphinella strobiligena, assembly GCA_009982845.1. Taxonomy (NCBI): domain Eukaryota; kingdom Fungi; phylum Ascomycota; class Dothideomycetes; order Dothideales; family Dothioraceae; genus Delphinella; species Delphinella strobiligena. Next base: position 1,633,450 of record JAADKB010000007.1, on the reverse strand, counting down.
CCAAAGATTTCTGGCAAGATGAGCCAGTTCCACGGCTTGAGTGGACATTTCCCCAATGTTCTAGAGGCGCTAATAAGAGGAGCGATCTTGACAAGAGCTCCACCGACCAGATGAAATATCTTTTCGTGCTTCGAGAGAACGAATCCGACAACAATTAGTACGAATCCAGGAAGCGCTACCATGAAGGCAATCGAAGCATATTTGTCACGCATAGTGACACATGCATTCACAATTGTCAAAATCTGGAATCGGGTCAGTCACGCTAAGACATTGTATAGGCAAAAACACATACGATCAGAATATCTCCCCCTAATACAGCACAGAACAGTACCATGCGATCGGAAGCTCGAAGGATGGTGTATATGTAAGCTATCGCAAGAGTGATATACACAATCAGCCGAAAGGTGAGGACAACGATGAACTCGTTGCGCTGTTTGCTGTCTCTGCCAGTTCTTATCCATGTCAGACACGAACAGATACAGTCTAATACGAAGATTAGCGAGGTGCAAACAAGAAGAACAATGTATCGCTGTAACATGATATCTGTAGCGTAGAACCCCAAGGCAAGTGTCCAGAGTTGCACAAGGTAACAGTAACATTATATATCATCAATCATCCCTTTCTAAGCGAAGATAGTCGATCACTTGCTAGTCCAACTGGTAGCTGGAACCTATCATGCCCCAACACAACCGAACACATCCCCCAACACAACCGAACACATCCCCTAACACATCCCCTAACACAACCGAACACATCCCCAACACAACCGAACACAACTCAGCACGGCCCCAACACAATCGAACACAATCGAACACAACCGAACACAGCCGAACACGCCCAGAGAGTCGATGCCTGCATATTCATATGCTTAGTGCATAAGCAGGATCTCGTATGAATCCAAGATCATGTAGACAATACGAAGCAGTAGTGCCTGTGCACTTTGGTAACCAATCAACCATACTTTGTTACTGCATAGTCAAGATGTGTCTTTGATCACGATGCATCATATCAGGTATTAAGAAGAACCGCTAAGTATGTATATGGTTGTCCAGCCTATCGATTGAACAATCTGCATTTTCCTTTCGGGAGCACGATTCAGACAGGGACTGTATCCCAAGCTCATCACTTCTTCAGCTTGTTGATACATTGCTGCATCAAGATCGGACCCAACTCATCCTCAGACTCCACAGGATCCAGAGGCTCCGTACGATGCTTAATTGCATAAATATGGATCGTCCCGTCTTGCATCAAAGCTTTCTTCCATCCCAAAACACAATTTCGTGGCTTCCTCAATACTGCCTTGAAAAAACTTTCCATTGACATCACTTTTATAATATGCTGGACACGCGAAATCCTTGCAGTCTCAGGTCTCGACATTATGTGCAAATCATTGATCCATGTCTGATGTTGCTTCTCAATGTCTGCCTCTATCGGAGGAATAGCCGTGTCACTAACCCGAGACTGGGTCAGATTGTTCCATAGGTACCGGTGGTTGTCGTGCAGTGACGACAGATCCGTCCCATCAAGACTAGCGAGTTCTTGAAAGGCAAGCTCGAACATGTCGAAATTGGCACAGTCCACAAGTTCATCACCGGGTCCAGTCCAAAGGCGATGTTGATACAACTGGGCTATTATTATCTTCTTCCACCACACTTTGTGTTCGCAGTCGTCAAAGTTGGAATCCTATTCCAGTTCCCATTTCCACAATTGTGCGAGGAAAAGACGCATTGTGTAGTACTGTTCGCATTAGCAATCAATTGTGATTGTGAGTCTAGGTGATATCCTCACAACGAGCTTGAACAAATGATCGATCGCTTGTGTGTACACGGGACACACGTAGAAGTCACACTGCCCCTTACGATGTGCGTTAGTGCATTTCGCCAGTGGGTTTATACCCCCATGATTGTGCAAAGCTTTTCCCATTGAGACGCGCGCCTCAAGGAAGCTCTCGCGGATCGACTTGGACATTGGACGTGCTGACTGGGATGTATGCCTCGGTGAAAAGAAAAAGTTATGGGAATCAAGTGGACATATCGGTATATCTTGCGTGAGTTTATGGCAAAGGCATCAGGACTTTCCCCGATGCATTGTGGTTATGTCATGCTCTCCCGTCCACTCACATCACGTCGCACGCACGCAGCACCCTACACTAGTGTAGAAGCTTGCTGCCAGTGTTGTCCATCTCGATAATACTACCACTGCCAAGTACTGTACGACAACAATCTCGGCTAGGGCAAGTCACAGGGATTGTCTGATGATAGGCTCGATTCACCCCTATCCGAGAGATTACGAGCAGGAATGACCCATGTTCAGACTTAGTATCTAGTCGTCGGCTGCATCTTCGTAAGGAACGCCTCCACTGTCCACCCTGCGCTCATGCCATGATTTGGTACTATGTGTCTCAACTCACATCTGGAATGCTTAGTCACAGCACGTCGCGTGGCTAGTCGCTTGAGAGCCCCATCCCTGCCTATTGTAGGGTGAAACTTTGAAACTACACTCCTCGATGAACAGGGATGCTAAGATACGCCCCAGTGCCCTCGTCTATTGCAAAGTGATGTTGCTCGATCTGAGGTCTGTCGATATTCATCGAGAGTGAAGACAATCAACGATATATCACCTCGACTTCGTCCTAATTCCACACAGGCTTTCACTGCGATCAGAGCTTAATTGCAACCAGTCAATCTGACTTTACTTAATACCTCGATTTGTACGTACTTGTCCGCGATCAAGATATGACCTTAAGTATACAGCAGCACTCACTAACCTAGCATATAAGGACCTCGGCGCGAGATGCCGCTCATCCTTATGTTTACGATCGTGATGCTCCTAATCCATATACTTTCAACAGCCCTTGTTCGGGGCTAAACCGCCCCTTCTTTTGTGCGCCACTTCTTGTTTTAAGAAGCGCGTGTCCGACATTACGCAGCTTTCGCTTTCAACCGCTTGTGTAAGCTCTCAAACATGTTCTCGGAAACGGTATGCACCATTTTCGATGTCCTGGCTGTCCGCTCGTTAGTTTCGTCAATTTCTCTAGATGGTCAGAAAGAGAATGATGTACAATTCAGCGATGGTGTTAACACATACAAGAAAGAAGAAAGTAGGAACGACATCGAACCTGACATATGCCCGACAATCCTATTTCGCGTGAGGTCAGTGATGTTAAGGAGCAGTTGCGGAGCCGTTAAGCTCTTGCTAGGAAGAGAGAACCCTTCTATATAAAGAAAGGCGGTAGCGCTGGTATCTGAAAGTATAGGCAAAGACGTTCAGCTACACCGAAAAAGAGAAAACGAATTGTTATTTTCGTATCGAGTACACAAGCCTTAGCTTTTCCCTTTACTTGTTGGTAATATCCACAAAACAAGGCTAGTACCAAAGCTCATGTCGACGGAATGACCACTCGTTAGATGATCATTAAATCTTCATTTATATTGTTACACTGGCAGAGAACGTATTCCAGACTAGACTAAATCGTGGTGAGTCTGACTGACATCACGTTTAGAAGTATAGTCGCTCATGTTCACTATCACTCTCTATTGCTTTGTCCATTATGCATCTTATAATGATATCTCATTCTTACTTTAGATAGAGCGGTGCTCAATCGACAACAAAGATCAGTAATACAAGAACGCACGACTAAGCGACACGTTTTCTGGACGTCTGAAAGAGTGGTGGAAGCAGGTTAACAGGATGATTACTTGGCAGCATAAAGACATTGGCAGAATTTCGGTCGAAAAACAAAATAGCCACTCGAAGTCGAGACTAGTAATAGTCTCCAACTTGCAATGCTTCCCACTCTCTGATCGCTTGCTGACCTTCGATCATCTTTTGCTCTCGAATCCAACAGTCCGAAGTCACCCTGTATTCCTTCCCAAAAGGTGTCATCCTTTCCGCAACGATTTCAGTAGACCCGGGGCCACTCGCAACGCCTTCCGGCTGATCTGCAAAGTATTGCGAGCAGTACTCGCAAGCGCTTTCCTCGGAGCATTCAGTGTCCGATCCGGAAGAGCTCAGAATCGAAAGCACTGCGCTTGAAGGAACGCTGACGATATCTAACAATTGAGGTACTGCCAATCTTATGCTATCCTTGAACTCGTTAAGCATCTCTCCCAATTTGATACTGACAAGACTGTGAGCAGCTTCGTCCATATTTTCCAGCTCCATCATAATGCCGACATTGATCAACAATGGCGTTCCTTCCAGTCCCTCCACAGGCACTTCAAGTTTGATACTCTTTTCGGAAAAAAGCCCGGAAGGGTGAGAGACCGGAGTCTGGAAAGGCGATTGCAAACGCGTCTGGGTTGAAGACGAAGCTTCTTCCTCGAGCTTTGCGATGTTGTCTTCCGAGTCGAGATACTCGTGAAGATCAAAGGCTACCCGTCGAGACTCAGGAGACATCTCCTGGTACTTATACCCGGGACGCTCCTCCACATGTTCGGTTAGGCGTGGTACTTTTGATGGCCTTTCATGGCATGAAGATGTAGCAGAATGCTCCGGATCATCGTCAATATTTCGTTTCATGTGGCAAAATTCGCCACCATCATTATAGAAAGTAGGGGACGTGTCGTGAGGGATCTTCTCGAGCATAAGTGCTTGCTCTGGAAAGTAAGACAAGCCAGGCAGAGTCGTGAGTGCCTTCTCGGTAGGCAAGCAGGCGAGGTGACTGCCAACACACTCCACAGCTTGAACGTCTTCTTTGTTATCGACAGGAGAGTAGTGGTCCTGCGATGGCGAAGGAACCTCGGGAATGGGAGAAAGACCTGGCCTAAACATGATATGTAACTGACGTAGTCGAAGATTGGTTCTTGTCTGTTAAGGTCGCAACAATCTCAGCAAGTGATTTGGCATTGTGGTATTTATCCGACATTCACATGAGTCCACTAGTTAGGTCATAATGGCATTAAGCGCGAAGCAGCTCGATCCCCTCATACAGGAGACAGGAAACAGGTTTTAGGAAAGTCAGAACGTGAATCGGATCTTCGCGTTGTGCCTGGAAGCAGTAAACGTGTTATCGTTTTCAGTAAACCAGTACTTTCATTTTACATCACAAAGTCTGCCAAGCTCAAAGCTCGCGCTAACCTGGTCTTTCGATATTGACACTTTCTACTCTACCTGATGCTAATGAGTATTGATCTCTAGAGATGTGGCCGGAACACGCGAGCCTTTCGGTCGGGTGCGAGCAGAGAAGTGGTTCCAGCTATCGACTATCGCTGGACGCCAGGCACTATCGTTGCAGCAGGGCGATCAAGCCCAACCTATCATGCATCGCTTTCAGGCGCAGGTCTCCGCGGCTATGCAGCAGTCAAGTATCTTGCGCGTCGATCCCATACAATAGAGACACTAAATAAAGATGGCGCTACTCTCACTTACTTCTACGCTCTAATAATGCTACAACAGCGGCAACGTCTTCCGCTTAACACGAAGCCACAGACTCAATGACTCATCAAGTGAGAAAGATTGCGTATTGAAGCACACGTGATTTGTACATGTAAAAGATCCGGTGAATTGTCATTAGGTGTATATGACGGGTAGGGCAAGTTTACTCGCACTTTACAAAGATATGCTCTTGTCAATCGCTCTGTGCAAAGGTTGTCTATAAAGTTATTGTCATAAAACATAATATATATTTCGAAGGTAGCTCTAAAGCTTATCAGTCCTTCGTATGTGTGGCACTGATGGCAAAGGTTTGTCTGAGGTCCTGTGATCAGCGTGACCAAACGGACTTCTCAAGCCCTGTAAATTGATCAGACCTGCAAGTGATACAGGGAAGCCACTAATCGAGCGTGAGTATTCAGCCATGCCCTTGATTGATATACCAATCGTGTCTTCTAAAGTCGACACCGAGAAGCGCACAAGTCGCTTGAAGGATGGACTTTTTAGAGTCTCTGTTTCGACGCATCTTGTAGGATGACCAAGGACCAGAAAATATGACTTAAGAGTCGTATAAATGAGTATGGAGGTTTCGGCACCCTTGTTCTGATAATGGTAAACGACAGAAGATATATCCGCGACAATGATAGGATCCTTTAGCAAAATTTGGACAGGCTTCGAGCTCAAAATAGAAGATGCTTGCGAAGATCGTGTCGTAGATCTTGTCCAAACAAGGTTGTGAATCCAGAGAAGCCAAAGTTTCTTGTTTCAAGGTATGCATAATGTCAACATTGTCAGCCGGTGGTTCCTTTCCGGACATATCGAGATTGAGTCTATGAAAACGTTCTCGGGACGGTGATGACATAGGTTCCGCAAAATCTAACCAAATTCTGTCTCCCTCCAATCTTTTCACGAAAGCATTAAGAATTCTCGAGAAGGAACGGTCTTTTGAATGGCTCTGGGATCCACTCACGTCCATGCTACAGCGTTTATCCCATGCGCCAGTCCCGATCGAGAGTACAAGATCCGGTCTTGATTTTTCAGGCCATATTTGCTTCGACACCCACAGAGCAAGGTCGAAAGGGCTGTTATAGTGAAGCTTACCATCTTGGAATGATCCCAGTCTCTTCATGACCTTTCGTTTGAAAGACCAAGGTGCTGCGGATGTTGAGAAAGCAGCTCCACTCACTGTAGCATCATCGATAGCAGACAGAGAGCGAATGATGTCATCACCGATCCCTTTAGGTCTTATGCCGCCATTGTAGTTACAGAATAAGCACGGAAACGAGTCTTTGGTTTTAGTGCTCGTGATTGCGACCTTGATATTATTGCTGAGGGAGTTGAAATAAGCGATCTGATGATGTCCACAATCTGTCATAAAGGCTTCTTCGATTGTGACAGAGCTCTGTTGGCAGTCGTGCCAGTAGGACAGTGCGAACCTCTGAGCTCGAGAGAACAGATCAACCCCGTTATCGTTGTCGGCAAAGGTCTTGGTCGCCAAACTCTCAAATCTTTTGATGCATTGAGAGGATGACCATTCCATGATGAACAGCCCGATGATGATTAGACCGCCTGGCTCAGATTCAGTCGCGAAAAGCAGATGGAACTTTGGGCATCATACCTGCAGACGTCCCACAAACAATATCAAAATAGTCCGCTATGCTGCAGCCCAAATGCGCAAAGTGCTTCGATATTGCGTCGAGGAAAACAAGTGGAATAATACTGTGGAGACCGCCACCATCGAGAGTCAATAATCGAACACTGGCAGTGGGAGGCACGAGTTGTAGATTGCCTTCAGTGTGTGCAGTACCGCACAATATACAAGTGCTCATACAGAAAGTATGCTCCCTGGTTGGTAAGCGGAGGCTAAAAGTAGATATGCAAACATTACATATTGCATGGCCGCACGTTAAGACCTTCTCAGGCGTTCGAAGCATGCAGCATAAGCATGTATGATGACTCCTCAAGGGGGTGATACGTGCCCTGATTACACGCAAGGAGAGACTGTGCTGAGAGGCAGCCGGGATTTGGTTATCAGTCATGTAGTTGACCAATGTTAGGAAGTGGTTCTTCAATTCATCGATGAAGGCTTGCTGAATGGATTCGTCAGAAGTGTACTTGCGTATACTGTTCTCGCAAATTTGCTCATACAGGGCCTCAAACAGCTCTATCGATGAGAACACTAAAAATGGTCAGTACTTTCATGGCTGCAATCATCACCAAAATTTACCATGAGAGTTAGGTGGAAAGCTTGCAAGAAGCAGACTTGAGCTAACAAGAGGGACTGCTAAATCCCAAAGCGCTTTGTTATCTGTTACCTTGGATAGCAGGTCTTCGAGGTGCGATTGTAACGCGGTCACTACGAACCCCACTGGTCGAGAGGCTCTTATGAAGGAATAGGGCACCGTGCGAGTCTGACAGAAGTGATCCAGCAGCGATGTGGCGAAAGAGGCAATATGGGTCTTGTTAAACAGCAGCTGCTCCGCCATTCTCCGTCCTTTGTTGGTCTCAGCCAGTGTTGTAATACGAGCGCGTACGATCCTGGAATTATGGAATTGCAGCTGGTTCTTGGGTAGACCCAGAATTGATATGTTGCCAAAGTGCATCTCGATGCGACGCTGTACCTCTAATTCACTCATGTTACAGGAACGCTCTCGTAGTGCTGCCCGCACATCATGCATCAGGCGCGTATGCGCCACTCTTTCATTATACCGGTAAGATGTCGTGTACATTACAACAAGCAGCTCTGGTAGCTTGGCCGGACTTGAGCATGTTGGTTCTTCCAAAGCTTGCTCGGCCAGAATGCGCGCAACAGACTTCGTACCGCCTAGGTCCGTAGCAAAGTAGACGACAACATCCATTATTGGAGACAAGGCTCTTGAACATATGAGGTTGCCCAGGAAGCGACGAGTCCATGTGCTTGGCGTACTGTCAAACCAATTGACGCTGCGAATACGATGTTCGCTACAGTCAGATAAAGGCTGGATTTGCGACACGTTATAGGTGTGCATCTCGTAGTCTACATAGACAGTGGATGTGCTTGCCTGAGGCTGTGAATCTCTCCATAAATAAACTTGGCCATGGCTGTGAGGGATATGTGCATTTCCAGATCCGCGTAAGGTATCTAGCAGGTATCGAGTTTTGCTCCTTCCACCCACTAGTAGAGCGATGGATGGCGAAGGACTTGCACAAGCAAGAGCGGCAGGCAGGGCTTGGGTGGATTCAGTCAAGGTAGTAGCATTGCGCGTGTGTAGTAAGGTGAGCCAGAGGGCCGCCATGTTATGACCTCGGCATGCGTCTCGATAAGGTGGTCGGGCATTATGAATTATATAGTGGTTGACAACGAAACTGAGCCGCCAGCGGGAGGAAAGCGAGATCCAGGTAGCCACTTTCAGGAGGCAGGTGATCAATTCTCGACCTGTCTCGTGAGAGCCCGATTAGCATCTATAGATAGATCAAAATCAACTTCGTCCCGGTCTTCAAGCAACGTACCTGCTCAGCATGGAGAGTTCGATCCCTGGGCGCGTAGCTGGCATCGCTCGGATAAGCCTCGACAAATTGAGCTTCGATGACGTCTTGGCTGGGTCAAAGCATCGTGCCATTTCGATGCGCAATGTCGCAAGACTTCGCGAGATATTTGCGATTGAAGGATGTAAAAGAATCGACGAGCCTAATTATATAAGTGCCTTCGCAACATCAGAAATATTAGCTTCTGGATTATTGCACACTGACGAAACGCGAAATGTCCCTTATATACAAGTCAGCGAGCCTCTCAAATGCCTGAATGGTCTACATAGGGTGCGTGCGGCTCAGAAATATCTGGACGTCAACGACCAATGGTGGACAGTCAAAGTTCTTATAGAAGGCATGGTAACCAATCCTCTCATACCTTCCTTGCTCTAATTAGATGCAGAAGGCAACGGGCAGCTTGAGGGCAAGCTCGCGGAGGAATCCCTGAACGAACAGCCAATATGTGACGGACAGATATTTCGAAAAATTCGTGTTCATCACCTCGCCGAGCAGCCACATCTGGAACAGAAGTGGTGGGCGCGACTATCGAAGGTTAAGAGAAGAGATCTTAAGCACCTGTTGCGAAACAATGAGTATGTAAGAGCCTTTGACTCATTACTCGAATGGCCGGGCTTGTGGTCATCTCTGCAATTAGGGACTTTGCAGAGGCTGCAAGCATGTCGATGTGACGAGGTGAGTGCCATGACAGGCTCAGCCAGAACATCGTTGACCCACCGCAGGAGATCCTCCGATATATTCACCACATACGGAGCACATGGAGCTTCATCTTACAAGGATCGGAGCAAGAGTATGTTGCTGATGCTGTGGATGACAGTAGTGTTGCACTCTTACAAAGCCTCGCGCCTTACCATTCTACCAAAGACATGGCTGTCATAGTAGCTGGAATGGAAGAACGCCGCTTGTTTTCATTGATCACCGAAAGCTCCGCAAGAGATCGAATTTGTCACAACATATCCTCCATAAAAGGGTTGATACCAAGTCTTTACACCTTGTTTGAATCATTGAAATACCTGGAGCCGTGCTCATATGCACTTCGGGGTTTGCTGCCAGGGAAAGTGAAAGGAACAATCCGACAAGAACTGTTTGCATGTTATCGTCCGACATCAACAGTCGTTGTTCAGATGCAGGAGATGCAGTATAATCAGGTCTCAGCAACAACCGAGGCAGGTCGGGAGCTCGCATACTGGCAGCTGTGGCTGTTCGCTATGCGTCATTTCCCAGATCTTACCTCCACGTTGCCGCGCAAAGATAAAGGAAGACCTAAACCGCTGGCAAGGCCCATAAATGTTCTTGTATGTCGAAAATTTGCGGATTTCGCTGTGCGCTTGGGCTTTGTAAACCCTATCACGCAGGCTTATCAAAACATAGATGCGGAGCGTCACTTGCCTGACAGTATCGATAATGTGTCGTTCCCGACATATCTAAACGACGTCAACCACTCCGCTGCTATGATTGCCAAAGGCTTAGCCGGGAATCTAGCTGGCTTAGCGTCCTCATCCTTACCACGTCTTACTGGTAACGCCCATGTTCCAGTTCAGCAGCGTGTAGGCCGACCTTTCGAGAGTTCTTTCGAGGAAGATCGCGATTATCTCTTCTTGCCTTACCTTGCCTGTGAAGCTCGATCGGACCTCTATATTACTACGTATTTTGCGACGACCAATCTATTTTCGACGTTCTTTGGAGTCGATGCCGAAAATGTAAAGTTCCGCCTCGTTCAATGCACGATTGAGGTGATGTTAACGATGGGTTGCGATATTAGATTGCTTTCGCAGAAGCTACGCGACATGACGACATTGAGGCACGACATAATAACATCGAGGCACGAAATGGAGCCATCGACGAACGACAAGAAAACATCGATGCAAGTCCCATCACCTTCAATGAGCACGACACAGAGTTTCGGTCAAACGCTTTCCAGATGCCGGATGAGCGAAATACTTCTGCTGAACACGAGCTTATTGACGATGAATCCTTGGACGCTGAATTCTTGAGGCTTTCCCAAGGCTCAGGAGCACAGAATCATGAAATTGAGGAACAAGTCAACGCTCAAAGTGCAACCAGCGGACCAAATGCTTCACGGCTCTGTCTAGTGCTTGTTCATATGACGGATAATGAGCCTGCCACTTTACGACAAAAGAGTTTGGTCCCCGCGGACATATTCAAAACAGAGGAAATGGTCTCACAGATCGTACATCGCATTGATGAGTCCCAGCAAGACTTCGATCCCTACCATGTCTGCTCCCGCAGTCTACGCTCAATATTGTATAGTGACCAAGCTACCTATGTCAAGGAGGTGTGGATGGGCGAAAAGATGATATATTTTGGACGACAAAAGGCAATGTACGAGCTCAGACGTCGGAGAGCTGCTGCTGAATCATTACAAAGTCTACGAGTCGAGATAGATGACCGTCAATCGAAGAGGGGGCATCACTTCGATTCTAATGCAGCCAGCAGCAAACGGCGGCGTAATTCATTTTCTTGATCCTTATACATATATAACCAACTCACATAGAATATCAATCATCAATCATCGGCATCCCAAAAATTTCGCAGAATCACTCCATCGTTATCTTCATCATCACCCAGTCCTCTGCTTCTGCTTGCTGATGGTGTCGACGGGCAGCCATTGGTTCTCTTTGTAGATGAAGTGCTGTGTAAAGACGGTGGCGAGGACTCCTGGTCTGTGTATGGCGGCGTAGTGACGCCTTTAGACTCTTTTGTCGCAGTCTTCTGCGCCTTGCGCGGCGAATCTTGTTCGGACGTAGAATCGTCCTGATCATGTGAACCCCTTCGCCTCTTGCTTGGTGTTGCTTGCTCAGCTTCGTCGGAGATTTTCCTTATCTCGTCGTAGTCATGCCAAGTTTCACGTGTTGCCACAGCACCTCCGTCGGCCCTTGCATCCGCAGTAGTTTGGTAGTCTTCAAGGTATGTCATTTTACAACGAGATGAGTCCTTCTTACGCTTGTGTCAGCAAACATGAGCAATCACAGTCGAAGAGCACGAACCAGATTTCTGATATCGGGCATAGTCTCTGCAGTGCAGAAAACTAAGGTGTCGTGACCCTGGATCATGCCGGGTGGCGTCTGTATGACCATAACGATATTCGCAAGACCTTGTGTCAAACTGCACAGCTCATAAAGCTTCCTGGGCAAGCCATCTCGACGTCGCTGAACGTTGCGATTATCTCCCATGTTGAGGAAGATGAGCTTGTAGAATGTGATTTACATAAGGCCAGGAAAGTGACAACCTTTTATCTAGATCATTGTGAAGCACATATCATGCCAGCTGCCCTCCATAATATTGAAAGCGCGAAACGCCTTAATCACATTGGATGGTTGGCAGAAGGATTCTCGCAGGCGCCAGCCAACAGCGGATAATACGCGCTATGATACTGAAATCACTTTCCAGTTTTTGATTTGGAATTTCTCGATAGCCTGTAAACTGGATCGGACCAATCTTGTGCCTCAGAGATATCATTTTGAGCGTCATTGTACAAGCACGGCGCGTGCAATAAATTGGCACGGATGGCTTTGATTGTGATGTACTGTACTCATACTGTACTCTACTTTGCGTTGCGCGGTACCCCACAAAAATGGAGAACATAATGATCTACGCAATATGTGTCGGAGCGGCTATCGCCATTCGAATTGTGTGGAAGATGCTTTCCATAGTGCCAACAAGAGCACTGCACCAATGCTCGCGATCTTTCCACAACCTGTTGCTCGACACAGTGCCTATCACGCGATCGTCTAGCTCTCCAGACGCGAATACGTCTGCAATCGTGGTTGTGCTCTTTTTTATTGCTGGAAATATTATTGCTAGCCTCCTCTATGTGCAAGATATTGCGCAATGGATCAGTCGCTTGGGCATATTGGCTACAATTAATCTAGCACCCTTGTATCTTGGTGGTCCAAGAAGCTTTATCTCAGATCTGCTGAGTCCATCCCTGAACACTGCTACTTTAGCACATCACTGGATTGGGCGAGTGTGTCTTGTGGAGAGTATTATACATGGAGGATATAATCTCTCACATCCTGCTTGGAGCACTTCGCCCCAGAATATAACAGTTGTGACAATCCCAATAGTTGGAAGGACTAAGCTAATCAATGTAGATGATGGCGACTGCGGTCATATTGATGTGTTCTTCCGTGTTTCCAGTCCGGCGAAGATTCTACGAAATATTCCTTAAGCTCCACTACTGCCTCTCCCTTCTTGCATTGGCTTTGATTTGGATACACTTACCACATGTCAAAGGCGTGCCTATCTTATTTGCGGCTATCACTAGTCTGCTTTGGACTCTCCATACTATATGGTGGTTATTATGTTTCATTCGGCGCAATCCACCTTTCCGAAGAAGATACAATTGCTCTTTGGTCACTTTCCGGAGTATCGCAAATCGCACCAATACTACGAAGATTACCATCAAAGTCGAACGCCTGAAAGTCCTTCCAGGTCAATTTATATACATCAACAGTTCTACTCTGAACCCTCATGACTATTCAACGTGGCTGCAATATCATCCATATATGATCGCTTGGACTGATCCTGATCAACAAGACGCTACAAGCAATGTCATTAATGGGGAGATCGTCATTTTCGTTGAAGCCCAGCGAGGTTTCAGCCAGTCATTGGTCACGAGTAATGACACAACGAGACATCTAGCTCTCGACGGACCTTACGGAGACACGCCTAGCCTTCTTCGATACGACATCATCATGTTCCAAGCATGTGGTATCGGCCTCGCTGCTCACTTACTACTCATAAGAAGTACTCTCCAACGCTATCTTCGTATGGAAACACGAACGCGAAGGATATTCGTTGTTTGGGTCCTTGAGGACGAAGGTAATGTTGAGCGCAATTCATGTGCTTATCTTGCTTACAGGATTTATTCAGGTCAAGAGCAGTGGTTCATCGATTATATCAAGGACTTGCTCGATACAAATACTGATCCATACGGTATATTGGCTACTATGATATACTATGCTAACCCCAATGATCATGAAGGCGAGTCGCGCTTCCGGCAACGGACGCTGTCCAAAATTGAGGAGGAGCGACAGCGGATCTATAGAATCAACGAATCATACCTTGATCACGCCACTCCGCTCATTCGTAAGGCATGGATATCCGAAGCAGGCAATATGGTTGTCGCTGGTACGTGACATTTTGCGTGCACATAGATAAAACCCGAGGACTGACCGGGAAGTATGTGGCAATGCCGCCTTCGAAAAGCAAGTTCGTAAAGCTGTACGCGAAGCCAGACAAACCGGCGGTCATGGGCAGACTGGTGCATTCAGAAAGGAACAGTGTGAGATTCACACGATATTATCTGACTTCAAGACGGACAAGCGGACCTGAATTCAGGAAGTCGTTTCCAATAAATAGGTTTCAGCATGTCGAAATTTGGTAACTAGCCTGTACCCGAAGCCAACGTATATAATGGTCCTCTTTTGCACCACCCATGCGCATTGATACATGACTATGGCCGTGCATGTGCAATTACCCACAGTGCGCGCGCGTGTAATGCTGCAACACATGATACTCGGAGCAGACTACACAATCTTCGACCTTGGTCAGAAAACATAATACCGGATAACCACAGAGCTACCAGAGACTGACAGGCAGACCTAGATTTCCTTACCAATCCCATTGGACACATCGGTGTCCGGAAGATTATTGGTCACGGGTGGCTGGACGAGGAAAGGCTCTATCTCGTCGAATTTGAGCCTAGCATCTTGACGCATGCCCAACTGTTTCAAGGACGGATCTCTGTCGAACGTCCGCTTTTCAATGGCAGTCGTGTCCGAAGATACAGTATCATAGCAATCAATAAACGCGAGACGCTGTATGCAGTTGAATGGCACGAGATGTGGGTAGTAAGAGACGATATCAAAGATTTCGAGGGCATGGTTAGCAGATATTGGGGCTGGCAAGTCATGCTCTGATCGTCTACATTCATCTATCCAGATAGATTGAAAATGAAGTCATATGTATCTCTATGCTATGTCATCCAGCCAAGAGTTCACGAGGTCAGACCCTGCTTGCTTCCGTCCATCTGGTAGTCGAAGTGTCTGTGACAACCTCACATAAGGCGAGAGTGGTTGTTGTTCATATGAGACTCTCTCTAGGCAATCGTCAACCACATCGATAGATGGCGATAAATCTTCATTTTCTTCCGACGCCACAGATAGGGAAGGAAGATCTTGGTATTCAGCGCCTGCGCATTCTAGGCACAAGACTCCTTTGCCTGTACAGCAAGTGTCCACATTTTGTGAATGGCGTTGCTGTTCCAGAGCCCGTGACCTGAGCGTCTTCAGATAGCTGGAGTCACTACTGCTATGAGACTGTTCATCGGGGACGTACAAACGTCGCCTCTTTGGTCCTGGATCGTCTGCATCTTGTACTCCTGTGTCGGAGCGCAGTCGTTTAGTTGGACTGCTCGTTCTACTGTTACCGTATGCTCCAATGTATGAGGAGAGTTTGTCAGGTTGGAGCAGTTCTGTGGTCCAAGTGTGTGACGATTCTGCGCGATACCGAACAAAGCGTGCATCTTTCTTGTTGAAGAAGTTGTTCACGAGGGGGAAGATGGCCCAGGCGAAACGCGCGAGTAGAAAAGCTGACGAGATTCCATTGCCAATCTTGACTTTGGTGTTATGGTATTGCCGACCCTTTTCGTGTGTAGCTTTCAGAAAATGCGCAGCCCATTCATTGCTCTTTCGTGTGATGATAAATGTTCGATTATCGAAAGCCTGGTGGATATCCCGACGCATTGTCACTGAGTTGGCAATATCGTCGGTAGCTTTGCGCCCAGATAACTGCTTGTTTGTGTTATAATGCTCCATGCCATTTTCAGAGAACCAGGTCCACTCAGAGCTAGGACACAGATGAGCACGGCCAGCCTCGTCGCGCTCTTCCGAAACAATACAGGAGGTATCTCGCGATATGACTGCAGCAGTCACAGCAGATGGAGTGGGGATTATGTCTTCGTCATCATTCTCCTCCTCATCCTCATCCTCATCCTGACCATCGATTGGCCATAGCTCTGCAAGCTCGCCATCATGTGGGAAGGGCCAGTCGCTGAAGGTGAGAGCGACGGCGTAATTGATTATGTTTGGAGCATCTTGTGGGGAAATTCCGTCGTCTGCTTCAGAACGAGTCTTGACATGATAGTAGTAGTCGCGCCCAGTCAGTAAGTCATCGATGCCAAAGTCCAGTGGCAATCCATGACGAGTGGCGGTGAAATAGCCAGGCCTGTTACAAGCCAGGATAGCACATGCTGTGTGCGCCGTGCCAACATGAAGACCATGCTCAGCACTGTCACGGGCGTCAAGGGTTAGAATAATGTTCGCATACGCTGCACCAGAGTACGCTGGATGTCTGAAGTTGATTTTACGGCAGTTCGACCTATAGGAGGGCTGCGCTTCTCGACCGGGTGGTTTCTGTCGCAATGAGATCATGCGGTCGAGAATGATGGCAGTGTAATATATAGAGGGGAGTATGGTTGAGGTTGGCACAGGTCATGCATCTCGGCGACGTCGTATGCACAGACCAATAAAGTGCCAAGCCAGATACGATCGGATTTGACACACACAATAGCTAGTCTTTCTTTCTAATCTATACAGTCCTTCCTCTTATACAGTCCTCTTTCCTATACAATCCTCTTTTCTGTACAATCCTTTTTCCTGTACAGTCTTCTTTCTTGTACAGTCCCCTTTCCTGTATAGTCCCCTTTCCTGTACAGTCCTTTTTCCTATACAGTCCCCTTTCCTATATAGTCCCCTTTCCTCTACAGTCCTCTTTCCTATATAGTCCCCTTCTCTGTACAGTCCTCTTTCCTGTATAGTCCCCTTTCCTATATAGTCCCCTTTCCTCTACAGTCCTCTTTCCTATACAGTCCCCTTCTCTGTACAGTCCTCTTTCCTCTACAGTCCTCTTTCCTATATAGTCCCCTTCTCTGTACAGTCCTGTTTCCTGTACAGTCCTCTTTCCTGTACAGTCCCCTTTCCTGTATAGTCCTCTTTCCTGTATAGTCCCCTTTCCTCTAAAGTCCTCTTCTCTATATAGTCCCCTTTCTTATACAGTCCTCTTTTCTATATAGTCCTCTTTCCTGTACAGTCCCCTCTCCTGTACCCTTTCTTGTACCAGTCCCCTTCCTTGTACACTCCTCTTTCCAGCCCTATCGTCTATGTAGTCCCTCTGTCTATAATTGTCCTTGTTTAGCCCTTAATTCCGATCCTTAGTAATTGCATATTCGTTTTGTTATTAATCGACCTATAGACTAAGGACCATATGTGTACTATATACTATCCACGAAGCTGTTGCAATACCCAGATTGATAAAATCCTGTTCCCAAGAGAAACACGCTGAGATTCCCAGGTTCCATGTTGATATCGAAGGTCTAGCCATTTCAAGTTATCGCCAAGGCTCCCACTAGAAGCTAGCAAAGCAGACATAAGACCACGCACAGGTATACTGCATCGGCACATAGGACAATGGAAGCGCCGATCTGCCCCGGAGTCTTTGATCCAGCGAGCGACGCAATTATTGCCCATAATATGCCTGCATGGAAGCTGTACTGGCCATTCTTCGGATGCCGTTTCCATATAAGGGTTCATACATATCGGGCAAGAAGCATCTGAATCATCCGTTAAAGATGAGAGGAATGTGAAACTTTCTGTAAGAGGGTTGCACTCGTTGAGGGTTCGAGCAGTGGCGATCCTGTTTATTACTGGGTCTGACCTTGCACGGCTGTCCGATATATCTCCGACATGTGTGGCCGGATTATTGGTAGCGTCAACTGAAGTGCTTTGCTCTGTCGATGAAGTGCCGCCATGTAAAGTTGCCCCTGTTATTCTTACAACATCTGTCAGTCTAGCATATATTCTCTCAGATGTGTCACAGCTTGAGCTTTCTAACCTGGATTCGATCTTTCTACGGATCCGACATTTCCAGACTGCAGAGGCAACACTACGAGTCATTAGGTGAATGTCAAGTTTGAGTTACAAGTTGAGTTACAAGATGGAGATCTACTTACAAGAGTGGTCTTGTGCAGATTGTCGTGAGACTCCAGCTATTACTACACGTCGTTCTTCCTGCGTCAAAGGTCTGCCACGAAGCAACTTTACAAAAGCACTCCTTAAGATGTCGATTTCGGCATGGGGCAATGGACGTGGCGAAACTTGTGTAGGTCGTGGCAATTCAATAATTGGAACCCTGTTTGTCGCATGCTCTCCGATATGACCGTTAATTGTAGTACCACCTGATTGTAGCTGTCCCCTCCGAGCGGTATGTTCGACAATAGCCTCTTCGACAATGTGTGCACCGAACTTGCGGGCCAGGTCGCTTTTCCTATACCATAACTTGCGATCGTCGTGGAATAGAGACGTGAGAATGTACATCGTCACATTCCTCCTCCAAGAACGGGATCCGGTAGTGACTACTCGTTCTTCTTCGTTTCGCCTTGGTGACGCGATCCCATCTATAAGAAGTTCGTTTGCTGATGTTGTTTGTAGTGAAGTATAGTTCTCAGCTCTGAATTCCGAAGCATTTTCTGAGCGGCGGTAGGCTTCCAGTGCGCCACCTCCGAAGATGCTGACTCTGACAAGCTCATACAGACTTATTCCTCCTTCAGGCGTTGAATGTAATAGAAATTGGAAACCGCGACCTTGTTTGCGCCAGGCAAGGATTTTCTTTTGCTCACCATGTTCTATGACATAGCCTTGAGACGGCTGACTGACTGGGACGCCACGGAGTTCTGGTCTCACTGGACTGGTGTCCATAGGGGTGTTAGATCGTGTCATCGTCTCAACAGTAGTTTGGCTTTGACTGACAACGAAAGGCGTCTCAATAGGCCATTGTCGCCGACGGGCGTAAGATATGAGGTCATTGCGCAACATATCAAATTCTTGAGAAGCATGACTGCCAGGAGGTATACCGCTATTCAATAGTTCCTTGAGCTTGCGAAAATGGTCGTAGTAGAAGTTCCAGTCGAATATTGTTCCAAGTTGCTCGCTATCATGGAAATCATGGGCGCGACGTTGCCATTTTTCTTGTAATGTATTCATTCGCAAGACAAAGTCGCTATTTTCTGCCAAGTCAAAGTTCTCTCCTAGTTGCTGCAGTATAGTCCTTGTTTCTTCAAGCAGTGTTGGGACGCTATCGATGTCTGAAACATCATCGGTTTGTGTTCGTACCTCGTCTGCAGCACCACTGGTAAGCTCATCGGGAGTGAGCTCTTCGTCTATCGCATTCAGTGCGGAAGACTCGGTAGCTGTTGTAACCCGACGCGTAAGGTCTTGCTCCGTAGTGTCAGTGGTAGAGACTTGGCCATGACTGATATCTCTACGTCGAGGACGACGGCCGATACGTTCAAGATCCTCGGGTCGATACTCGGGATCTGCACCTCTGAGTCTAGCACTTCTTGGAGTCTGTAGAGATAGGCGAGGTGTGGTAGAATTACTGTCAGATTGAGCTATGTCAGTTCTGATGTCTGGCGGACGTGTACGTCCTCGCGGCACTCTTGTCGACATTTTGATATAAATCCAACCCTATGAATTCCAAGAAAGGCGAAGTGAGAGTATTTGTAGACGTCGAAGGGTTAGAAGTACTGCTTACAAGACCTTGTACCTAAAAACAACAACTTGGATTACTAAATCTGGTACTACATTTCAAGCTAAGTTCCTTCTCAAGGAATTGTTAATCTTACGAGTATATATTTATTCATAACGTGTTATTGGATCCCGACTTTGTGTCCTTACTGCGAAACTTCTTGGCGACTCTAGTATAAGATGATTAGGACCTGCCAATCTGCCATCTGTTGAGTGACTCAAGCAACATGGGTCGAAAAAGAGCTCGATCTCTAGATGGCTGCGATCCACCCCTCCTTGCGCAAATCATCGATTTGCAGAAGGCAGAACAGCTCCATCACAGCGAACGTATGGCTTACCTGAAACTTCTTTGCGAGCATTTCGGATCGGATATCGATCTATCAAATGAGAAACTTCGAAAGCGGACCAAGCTTAGTTCAAATGACGACCGCTTGGTATTGTCTCGATCTATAGATGAACCCAGAAGCACGTATACACCTCGAGCTTCCTCTGATACAGGCTTTCAATTTGAACCATCAGTCGATCGCAATCCCCAGTTTAGTAATGTGATGAAGAGCTTCGCGGCAAGTATAATACAGTCGTTGATTAGAGAAGCGTCCCGTAAAACTGCATTAAGTGAACAATAGAGCTCTGCTTACGAATCAAGACTCCTGACTAACTCTACTTAGATCAACTAAGCTGGCGGGATCTCTTTGCGACGCTTGACATCGAGTACCTTCTCCAACGACATCGTAAGTAGGCAGTTCAGGATCCCTCTTGTGAAAGTTCAGAATATTTCTGCTAGTAGTAGATTTGATAGGATGAAGTGATCCAAGGAGGTTTTCATGACTTGCTTTGGGACTTCAGTTGGAGTAAAGCAAGATTGAGATCAATGAAGCGGAAGTCCCGGACAGTATAACTCTGGGTAGTTCATTAATACTATTTTGAGTCTCTTCTCTATCTACACAAAGAAAGTATCGTACGTCCATAAGATATGTGCCACTATCTGAAAAGTGCTGTAATATATTGTACCATATGTAGGGTGAGACATCGCTCATCGCGTAAAGAGCACTTTTGCTACACAGTTTCAAGGACGCACCTAAGCTAGATTTAATTCCATTAGTCGCTTGCGTTATGGGGTGTCGACCTGTATACGTTCTTTTTATGCAGTCGCTTGACACGGTGTATTGTACTTGACAACGCGGATCTCCCGTTACAGTTCGCCAAAGTATAGATTCTGCTATTACACTATGCTTTCTACTCTTACAAAGCTGAACAGCAGCTTCTACATGGTCTAGCAGCTTAACAGACAGCTAAAGATCTGAGGTCTTAGTGCGTTCTCTCGATCGAGTGCTGGGCAAAGAGGAACATGCTTGGTAGGATTGGTGAATAGGGAGCTACAGCCAAGACAAGACGAAGTCAAAATATACAGGTTTGTGTTTCTAGGTTCGCTCGACAGTCGCACGTCGAATCGATAGCACCTTACTGACAGCTATACATTTGCATAGTAAAATCTCCGTCCCTGTTTAGTCCAACTAGCTGGTTCCAAAATACAAGAATCAAGTTCCTATTACCTATTCTTCGAGATCTAGTTTCACCAGAATATAATATAAATGTCCTTTAGTCAGCCTCTCTGCATCATTTCTCTCATATCCAAACACCCTAGGTATGGTTTGTTATACTCACCTACTAGCATTGCTGATGGTCGTGGGTGCTCACGGTCATTCTTGGGTAGAGGAGATGTCTATCATAGAAGCTGGTGATACTATAGGACAGCTAGGATATCCTCGTGGATACGGTTAGTACTGGATATATGATCCTCAGAGAATACTAATGACAGCTACTGTATAGTTTCAAGATCATCTACGGCGTTTCTTACTGAAGGAGACCTTTCAATGACCTATCAGCTGCCCCCAACAGATTCTGGACGAACATACCTTCTACCTTCAGACAAGATGTGTAAACCAACACAGACTCCCTTGAATACAACAGATGGATACCCGTGTTTGAAAGCTCGTCCAGGAGATCACGTTTTGTTGAAGTATCAAGAGAATGGCCACATCACACTCCCTGCGGCTGAGAAGCCATCTACGGGCACAATATCAGTATATGGTACCCAGCATTCTTCATCAAACGACACGTTACTAGCTATACATCATGTATGGAATTCAAATGGCACAGGCGGACGTGGTGTTTTGCTCAACCGTGCGAGTTTTGATGATGGATCATGCTACCAAGCCAACAATGGAGGTGATCTATCACAGTACAGAGCTAGTATTGCCCAACCACCTCACAGTACACCCGAAGGGTTGAATCTTTGGTGTGGCATTCCGATCTTCCTCCCTACCAGTCTTATAATCGGACAAGATTACACTTTATACTGGGTTTGGGACTGGCCAACAATCGGCGTGAATGGGAGTGTAGTAAAGCAGCAGATATATACCACTTGCATGGATATCACCATTGTTCAAGAATTACCATCGGACGACGATGCACAGGCGACGCAAGGTTGGAACGCCTCTATTACAGCAACATCGTTCGTCGAGACAAATACAGTCACTGCTGTGATATCCACAGACACGAGTATCAAGACAGCGTCCACTACGAACGTGCTGAGCTCTGCAGTCTCGCAAGTGCCACCATCCAGTCTCGAGGTTATCACTACTATGTCCACAACGTCCTCAACAATAACAGATATATCTACTGATGTGTCTACGTTTGAGTCCGCAGCATTTATGGAATCCCCGACAGACTCTCCATCATCGAGCTCAGTACCCATAGAGACGATATTTTCCACAACATATCCTGATAGTGGGTCGATCGTTACATCAACCATCCTGCGCACAACTCTAGTCCAAGCAATGAGTACTGTCACTAGCACTACTGTCATCACAGCTCGCTAGGCATCGTTGGTTTGCAAACATAAGATAGAGCTCGCATTGCAAGCATCACGTATGCACCTATCAGAACAACAACAAATGGGCTGTTTGTGCAATCTGGAACAGGAGGATAGACTGACATCTCACTTCTCCCCTATAATCGCTATGCTTGAATTCTAATGAACTCTGATCACCAGTGGCCTTTGCTTTCTTGGGGCAATTGATAGTGTTCTCCGGATGTATTTATATAACTACTATAAAGCCAGGTGTTCGGTCACGGCACCGATCGGAAAATATATGAACTTTTCGTTTCACGTGAATGCGAGACTAGGGCAGACCTAGTGACTTCGACGATGGCGTGACAATGTTACCCCGCGGCCGATCAGTGGGGTTGTTGTTGAGCGCATCCACGTTTGTGTCCTAAAACTACCCAACACTGCCCAACACTGCCCAACACTTCTGAGATCTCTCCTACACTTGCTTACTATGGCTGCTCAGACCTCTGGAAGCCATGAAATAAAACTTCCTGAAAATATCTCAACAATGACAGTCGAGGTTCTCGAAGATTTGCTTAGCCGACTGCGACATATAGAAGCGCAAATCGAGGATGAACTCCGTAAGAAGGGTAAAGACGGAGACTGCTCTTTGCAACAAAAGGCAACCGCAGGAGCTGACGACATCACCGCTTTGCAACAAAAGGTGACCGCAGGAGCCGACGACATCGCCTCTTTGCAAAAAAAGGTGACCGCAGGAGCCGACGACATCGCAAAGCAAGGCCACATTTCGAAACAAGGACTTGAGAGTATTAGAATTGCTGTGCAACTGGTAAATGAGGACTTACCACGACGCAGACGCTTCAGCTACTATTCTGCACAGCGCTGCAAAAGTTTCCTCCTTAAGATACTCTCATCGTGCGGTCCCGATGCATTCATGCTATGCGCAATTTTCGTTGGCAAAGACAGGATTGGAAAAATGAGGAAGTCAGACAAAGATGAGCTTCTTGCGTTCTTTGCAAGAAATCACACGTCTCTCGCGTCGTCGAATCTGAGGAAACTCAGATTCCATTTGCCTTTGGATCTTGGTAGCTGTTCCCATTTCACGGCCAATATGTGTGGCGCTGACGACGTACAGGCGGTCGCGAAACGTCGGTACATCAGGATGCAGAGCAAGAAATGCGTGCAATCGACATATATGGTGTGGAGTTCGGAGTGCTACTTGACTTCCTCGAGGATTTCCGATATGCAAAGGGTAGGATGTGTATGCCTTGGTGGGCGAATGAATCGCAGCCACCCAGATTCGTGCTTGAGGATGAAACCGGGCGAAGTGGAGAGGAGTCGTTTGCTGTGGAGATGTCTCTCCGCTTGTGCGAGAAGTTTCTTAGAAACGGTCCCCAGTTCGGCGCCCATCAGCAGCGATAGAAGAACCGCACATCCGGCTGACCGAATAGTCTACAGCTCTCCCCAGGCTGTATTACCACAATGAAATAGCCTGGGTCCTCTTTAGGGCCTGTAACAAGGTTGTCTATCTCTTTGCCGAATTTCCTCACGGCACCGCCGCGACCATTTCTCTTTACAAGTATTGCGCAGACTGACGAGTCCACTAGCTGAAGCGGCACCGTCTTTGCAAACTCCTCGATTCGTATTTTGCTCGTGCACTACACTTGTAAGCCAAAGACGTCGGGCAGCAACAACCTAGAGAGAACTGTACCAGCTCTGAAACGCGTTTGCAGAGTTGTTCATCATCCTCCGATATCTCATCGACGTTGATAGCGTTACTCATGTTATAGATGAATGATCGTAGTAGGTTGATCTGTGAAGAAAGTTGCCATTGTCTTTTAGCAGCATGCTGGAATGCCACTTTCCCGGAGACACGTCGAGCATTGCCAAGCGACACGTGCGACCTTGGCAACGACGCTGCACATACGTAATGACGCAGCGTCCTGCGCACCTTGCTAGGCCAACCGTGCGAGATTCGAAGAAATACATCATGTGAAGCTGCGTCACACGTGTAATATTGTGGTATGTCAAAAAGAAGAGGCTGAACCACGGCTTGCAACACCGTATAAGCCCGGATGGATTATAAGACGTTCTTCAAGAGGAAGTATGGAAATTATGAAGAATGGTACCAAAACGATAAAGCGCGGATGGGGCCGAAAGGCAGATCGGCAGCATGTAGTGCTCAAGGATGCACGGTTCGAGTCGCCTCTTTCTCAGATAAGTGAGTCAATGATGAAGGTGATGGTGATGGAGACGACGTTGTAGTATAGTAGTATTGTAACATTATCATATCAATTGTTGCTAATGGCAACAATTACTAATGGCAACAAGCATCTGGGCAAACCAAGCCAAGCCACAAGCCAAGCATACGTCACCTGATTAAAGCATCGAGACAGATAACAGCCTTGATACAGTAGAAGCCGTTTTGAGAATTTATCATCATTCTTATCAAACTTGCTCAGATGGAGGTTGCTACCTATATCTTACATTACACTCTTGACGAAGCTCGCTACTCATGCAACAATGCCGCCATCATAAAGGCATGCAACGAACAATCCTCTACAACGAACATCTTGCAGTTCGATGATAAGCATCTCGTGAAGTTTGGTCATGTTCCTTTGGAGGAATTCAAAAATCAACGAAAGGCACGTGATATGCTTGATCTTACTGTGGTTGCCGTCCCTGAAGTTTATTGTTACTTCTCTTATGGTACCAACGATTTCCTTGTCATGGAGTATGTGAAAGGCGTGCAAAAAGACAAGATCGAAGACGATCAGAGCATCACTGAGGTCGCTAATGTCATCAAATATCTACAATCTTTCACCGGTAACACACCAGGGCCTCTTGATGGAGGTATCTCAAGAGGGCTCCTCTGGGAAAATGAAGAGATACGCATTGACAATGCTTCTATGCTAAAGGAGTATTTCGATCGCAGATTGCCAGGAGACCCGAGGGGACTCTCGCTTGACTATGAGAAGCTCGTTCTTTGCCACCTTGATATTGCCCCTCGAAATATTATATGGAGGAATGATGGCTCTATATGTCTTCTTGACTGGATGTCCGCAGGCTTCTATCCAGGCGTGTTCGAACGAGCTGTTCTACATTTCAATACACAACAAGGCAAAGACTTAGTGTTTACGATGAAGCTGTTGGAAAAATTGAAAGGGTCTGATCAAGACGAGGAAGATCAGGTCTCAGTCATTCAGCGGGCCTGGTTCAATGGGCATCGCTATGCTATGTGAGATCATCTCCCATCTCAACCTTATCTGGATAGCTTACCTTATGCTCTCAGAGAACCAATGAATCCTCGAGACATCAGTCTTGAGTGTAGCCCGCTAATGACTGGTATATCACTTTATTCACTTAACTTCTTTATTTATACTGATGATGCGAGACAGAGAAGCTGGAGGAAGAAGCTCAATTTCAAGACGCAAAAACGTTTAATAAGCAATTGGCACGTATGCATAAAGGATCTTTTGCCTGAACAACTCAATACTCGCCAAAATGAGGCAAGCAGATTCAATATCGTAGCGAAGCATGACCCTAATTTCTAATCTGTTTTGTAGATCAAATAGCTGTCACTGAAAGCACTATGAGGTCTTGGGAATCGTACCCGCTATAATCAATGGTCAATGGTCATATCTAGTCCTTGTCCAAGCTGAGAATGTGAATCTAGAGAAGCCATAATCTCAATCTTTTCCATATCTTGGGACTAACAAGAGGAGAGACTCAGCATTGGCTGAGCTGTTCCACGAGATTGGGGGTTCTCTTAGATTAATCTTAATCATCTCGGAAGGGCGAAAGTACAGTAGAGTCACTGCATATGACACGAATTTCCGCAAAGTGCATGAGTATTTCACAAGCCTCGCTAATAGGAAGCAAGGCATAATGTATCACAGGAAGCAATGTGGGTCTCCTCCTATAGAGAGCAATTTTAAGATATCATCTTCTCCAAAAGAACGTAACGAGTTTTATGTCCTGCTTTTCTCTCTGTACTATTTGAATTCTCACATTAGCCACTTCCAGTCACCCATTCTCACGTTGTCTCAACCGAATGTCCCCCGCACCATAGGTAGAGCTCGAGGATCCTCGAGTGTGGAGTACCGAAAGAGAAGCGTTCCCTAAACAATCGGACCGGTGTTTTGTTCAATCCATTGCTTTATTACCAAGGCACAGATAATCGTGTAACTACAGTAACAATGCTCGATTAGTTCATGATGCATGACTTTTCGGGCCATCGTCTTACATCCACCAGCGACATCCTGACCCTCCACCAGACATCGTATATCTGTTGTAACCACTGTTGGTGATAAGTGCATACACTCCACGCACTGTGAAGCTAGCAGTAGTGGCGTAGTCCCAGTACTTTATACTTGAGCTTGTAAGGACATAGTTATGCGAGCTCAGATCGAGAATACCATCAACGTATCCTGGTTCAGCTCTCATGTTGAAGCGTACGCTTTTGTTGGAGGCAATGATGAAGTAAAGAGACCAGTGGTTTTCGCTCATGTTCGTATTCCCCACTCGGCCTGAGGTGTGACAAACCATACGAACGAGAGATACCGGTATATCCCAGTCTCCGGCTGCCACAGTAAATCGGGGAGTAGCCATCGAAAAGAGACGGCCAGGTCATACAATGCCCGAGAACCAAGTTGTAGAAAATTTCTGATAACAATGGAGAAGGAGAGATCAATACGACAGCGAATGCGTGCGGACATAACAGGACAATGTGTCCAGAATATATATGCTGAACCCTTAACACTGAAGAGCAATCTTGCAGTGTTCATTAGCGCGCGCTTACGAAATGGCAGAGCCCAATCAAGCTGCGAAGATCCTTGTGGAAAGATATCATCCGATGCTTCAGTATCACTAGCGCTGAGGCTTCTTTCAGGACCACATAACATCACGTCCATCGGCTCCTCTGAAGAGATTCTCAAGATCAAGGATTTCCTGTCACATCTTCCACTACAAAAGGTAAGCCCCTAATTATAGCCTCCTCGTAACGAAATCACATAGTGCATGTATCACAGCCAACAGTGTTAGCTAGATCAAAGAGTTTGACATTCATATGACACTTCAACATGGCCTCGATGGAGCCCGTCAAGACCTTGCTTGTATGCGTTATACCCACTCGCGTACACACTCTAGAAATTCGATGCACTGTACAATGGCTCCGCTAAAGCTCAGCTATAACATTTCGTGATCTTATATACATAGTACTAAACCTCGTTCTGACTTAAGGCAACCGTTGCTACATGGATACCCGACTCTTGCGCTTGATACATTCAAGAGCTGCGGGCTTTGATGAACAGGTCAGGTCTTGTACGTGATCTCGGAATCCGTCGCATCAGCGTTGGAGGCTTCGTGTTCTTCGAGTTTCTGGCGTTCCCTGCGCCCCTTCGGGGTTGCTTTCCTTTCTCATTTGCTTTGGGCGCTTCTGCAGGTACATCACTCTGGCGTTTATACAAGCATTTTCCTCTGAGATGACAGCACGCTGCTGGAAGACTGTCTTCTTCTGGTTTACGATCCGGCTCTTTTCTCGAGTTGTCCACTGCCACCCTAGTAGCAGATTCCGTGCAGCGTATCACACCATAATATCGAGAACAAGAAACATACGAGCAGTCACTATTTCTCGAAATCATCATTCTGGCTCCTGACCTAATCATCACTTAGTCAAGTGAGAGCTTCACTTACAATTCACTCCGCGCCTTCCCAATCGGCCAAACAAGGGTCCAAGCCACTGGACAAACCACTTCTCCGCGACGCATCTTGTCCCTCTCTACTACACACCACTCCTTTACCCACCACGCTACTTCACGCAAACACTCCACCACACGCAATTCTTTCCTGCGCTTGAGGAGACGCTGTGCGCAGCCTGATAGCAAATGGTCACCGGTTCGCAAGCCGCCAAGATGAGCCCTCTTCTAGAAGCGAACAAGAGAAGACACTAACCAGGCACTGAAAGACCGGGTCTTTCCCTATGTCGATATGAAAGATTCGTTCGTTTCTATTTGTCTGTTAGTTTTTTATTGGACATACTGTTGACGCAGAATTGGAGTGTATGCCTGATTTCTCTCCTCGCTTGTCCTTCAGGTCCGGAATTCGCGAGGCTCTCTAGATGATAAGGATTATCTCAAGAGCGCCAAGGCAGCATCTTCTTCATCCTTATACATTTGTGGGTGTTCTTAAGAATTCAGGAGACTTTGATTTCTTGCTACCTTTTAAGACGTTCAGAATACGGCCTAAAGACCGACTACCGATGAGGTCTAGCGGACGAATCATCTCACGGTAACAAGTGTCTAGTATAAAAGGCAGTCCATCTCCAATCCGCAGAATTTGAAATTCTTGCACCGCAACAACAAGCAAGCGCTCTTGGCAGCCAAACCCGAAGACCGGTCTGTCAGAGCATGATGGCAACCCCTCTTTACTCAAAAGAGCAGAGGAGAAGATACCCAGGCATAGAGGACCGAAACAGTATCTCTCGATTTATATTGTCACAACTGTCGACTTTGAAGCTCTCAACGTTCAGAGCTACGATTTACCATACTAGCGACAGAGATGTCGAGGATTCGGGACAAAGTGTATGCCTGTTCTTTCTCTCCTTCTTCCTTCGAGTCCAATATTATGATCGTAGCTCCGATGTATAGATCTCCCGAGCCACAACATCCATACTTGTGAATCCAAGTCTGGTTCCGCTGAGCATGTTGATCTTTCTGCCAGACGGCTGAACGATCTGCTTCTTAATGATAGCGAAGGCCCGAGGTCGCGGAGGTATCTAGTTTTCCTTACGTGAATGTGATATAAAAGCTTTATCTTACTCCCACACAAATCACCATTCCCATATCTACTGGGTCTTCTGGTATTGTATGAGGGGCTTGGTTGTGGTCGACGGTTCTTCCTTCGGACTAGGACGATCGAAGGATCCAGAAATACCAAGGGGACAAAGCTTCCAGGCTAAACCTGAATTAGATATTTCCGGACTGGGGATGATGTGTGGTTTTAAACTGATGCTACGAGACAGATTCTATTGATTGAACAAGGAGAGATATCGGAGATACCACGAACGGGTGTTTGCCTGCTCACGTCTCTTCTCTCCATCACAAATTTCAGACAGTCTTGGTACAGTGATCCGTTGAGCATCCTGGGTCGGTTCTCTTGTGATTTGCCCTGGTCTAGCAGGGTTGCTAACACGTTTTAGCGTCGGTATCCCATTGTAGGTGTTCTGGACATGGAGAGTGGTTTTTATACATTTATTCATCGAATCCTCATTAAGGGCAAAATCCATTCACAAATCCCCTGTGTACGCCAGAGAATCCCACCCTTTCCCAACAGTCTTGCCATTACAGTATATAATACTCCCATCGTGGTCTTGATCACAACACTGCACCTGGGCAAGTCCTACTTAAACCTCGTGTTGGGAACGAGCATCGAACTTGCTATTGATGATTTCAAGCATCAAGTTAGTAATGCTGCATCGAGAAGAGCGAGATGAGTGTGCGGGCTCACCAAATCATGGCTATCCCAGAAAGGAGACGATACCACTTGATTCCAGCATCATTGTTGCGTGACTTGCAGGCATTGTATGAAGAGTCTGAGAAGTGGTATATCAACATAATTCACACCTGTGATTATCTGAACAAGCAGACAAACGTCTCTCTCTCATATTGTCCATGTTCTTGTCCCGAGGTCATCCGGCGTACGCATCAGCCGCGGGAGAAAGGAGAGGAATGCTCAGGGTATGGAAAGTTCAATTATTTGTCGTCTCCCACGTATAGATTGGTTATCGCATCAACAAACTTTCCCGTCCTATATTGTAGTTGTATTCGATGATGGAGATGATTATAAACCGGATAGAAGAGCATGCCTGTTGTTTACTTGCCCCTCACGCCTTTTCTTGTTACTGCTCTTCCTATACTATAAGCCCGGAGCGGCAGCAATGGCTACTCACTTCTGGCTGACTTCAGGCTGGCTGCAAAGGTGATGAAGAATCTGGATGAGGGCGACTAGGATATTCTTTTATACTACTGCTGTCTATACAATGATAACGTAACATCCACGCGCCCTTCTCAAGCTGCCGAAGGAGGCCTTTTTCGCATTTCTGTTCCACCAAATTGTTGATATAAGTATGACCGCTCACAGCTACTTCCCTGTCTCTGTGGTCGTACGCCAAGGCTGCTGGTACTGTTCCAGACTATGAGAGGCGGGCAGGTTCATAGCACTGAGGACAATATTCGCCCCGATATCAATTGAAGAAGGGGGTGAAGGAGATCACAGGCTGTATGGGATACTTTATCTCATCCGAAACGTCCCTATCTTTTTTGGTTCCGTTGCGAGTTTGGTGATTATAGAATCTACCAAAGGCAGTCTTCGGGATTGCGGTATCGAGATGGCAGCCTGCGCTCTGATTGTCCTTCCCCTCTCAGTCACACATTCTCTGCTAGCAGTGATCTTTGATAGCAAGGTATGTAACCCGACCTGGGGGAGTGCACTGTAATAGTGTCTGTATTGAGGGGAATCGACGTGAGAAAGTTGCGCTGGTGGTGTGAGGGATACTTGGACATTGTCCAACGGGTCGATGTATCGAGCAACTCAATCTCTTCATGATTCTGAGAAATATATACTCCTCAGCTGTATCAAGTACCACAAATCGTCAACTATAAATGAAACTATTCACGCTGACTTGATGCTATAAATCATTTCCCTGCACCTAAGGATTGACGTAAGCAGCCTTATAAGCTCTGGACCTAGCCATGCGGCGTTGTCCAGCTTGTGGCTTTCAGCGAGCCGGTAAAGATAAAGAAAGGAGAGAGGGGAGGGGCGACCAAAAAAAACAGGCTCTTTTCGATTTCTATGAGTGCATCTCTCGATTGCAACATCGGCATATTACAACTTTTCTTCATGACAATTTCTCATTGGAGATTCTGCAGAGATGTATAAGAGCGCGTCTTCTTCCTAACCCTCCTGTTGCTCCCCCTCTTCTTGACGAGTCTCTTGTAAGTTCAGTATAACAGAATGTAACTGGAATAAGGTGCGAGCTATCGTCTTGCCACGGGGGGAAACATTGTATTTAGGAAAGGTATAGTAGGGAGGCAATGGATGATTAACAACTACTTGTACCTCCTCAAAGCTCTCAATTTCATCGAGACAAGATTCTTAGAAGTATCGACACCTAGAGGTCGGCGTACCTATCTCTCATTTATAGCCAAAATAGTCGCTGCGAAATGCGCGACAGAACCAAAATGAAGACTGGTCAGAAGTTCCAGAGAACATGGAAGTACAGGAGTGGAGGAGACCGATCCTCACTTACTCACGGGGGAAGAAAGTTTACCAGGCTACACCCGATGCTAACCAAACATCTCATCTCGAGAAGAAACAGTAAATCACTTAGACCACGAAACGGATAACGGTAAAACATGCGCTGGATCATAGAGATATTACTTTCTAGGCTGCAGGATGTGCCTATCTCTCCTTTCTCCTCCTCCACTTCTTGCTATCCAAAGAACTTGTTCTGACAGCACAACACTACATCAAGTCATCCTTAGCAGTCGGTTATTACAAGATTGTAACTAGAGGCCCAGGGTGAATATTTCTTCTCAATTACTCCACAAAAGAGGCTGCGTGTTGCCACTTACTCATTAGCCGACTGGTACCCTGAACATAGTCGCATACCTGTCAACAATGCAAAGTCCTGTAACAGCCGCAACAGCCGCAACAATGCAAAAAACGCTGGAAGTCTTATATTGACCAAGTGCTTGTTGATCCCTTATTGTCGAGCGAGCTCAGCGAAGCAGAGGGGAGAGGGAAATGCAGCTCGTTTAGGCTACGTCAATTGTCAACTCGTCTCCCAACCCGAAATATATATCCACGTTTTGAGTCAAAGACAGCAAGTAGAGATTCTCCATTGCATATCTAGAGATGTCTTCGACGCAGTGCGGTGTGCCTGTCCCTCGATCGTGTCCCTTGATCAACTGATACCACAAAGTCCTCGAGCCAAGACTAGAACAACAGCTCCAAACCAATGGGTCCCATCTAACGTCAAGTATGATATGATATGAAGGACTACGTAATAGCGAGAAATCTAGTCTTTATATGTATACGTCGAGAGAAGCAGACAAGAACCAGTAAGCAACAGAACAAAGAGAATTGTCGGCTCCGTACGTATCAATAAAGCCGACGAGGCTTGCGACGGACCAAGTATGCTTCATCACTCCGCAGCATTAATGTGCAGTGGAGAACCGAAATGCGGACACCCTTACGACTCACGCTCTCAGAATCCTAGAAGGAAATCCAGTGGAAGGAATCTGCAGGCACCACCGGATCAGCTGCGAATCCCAGTACAAACATCCTCGTGAATAAAGCCCCACTCGAAGCGATTTCCAATCACAGAGAAATGCATTGCATGAGTTTGTCCATAAACCCCCTGTCTTTCTCACCCTCTTCCTTGCTTCAAGATCATATCTCGATATCGTACAGGACGACCGCCAAACAACGACCCGGCCGCGCTAATGTCCCATGATCTGGGACTTCTGGTGGATGAAGAAGAAAAGAATCTAAGCGGAAGAGAATATATACTTTTTTTCATCCATCCTTTACCCCCCTCCCCCCATCTTCTCACTGATCGCGACGCACATCTCTTGATGTCTCGATAAGGAAGGATAGACACCTGTATGAATTCCAAGTATCACCTCAAACATTGAAGTCTCATGACTCTAACCAACGGACGCGTACGTACCGGTTGCATGATTTTGCTTTCAGCATTCGTTCCCGTGAATATACCAACGAAGCGAAGTGGCATTCGCAGGCATGTGAGCTCTTTGAGATGATGTATCTCCCCAATACCTTAAGGATATCTACATCTTTACAATCAAAAGGTTAGGCAAGGGTCAAAGTAGCGGAGATGGTGACGCGGAGAGTGATTTCACTGATTTGTGCCTGCTATTCTGCCCCCCCTCTTTTCCCTTCACCCTTCCACTATCCGGGCATAAACTTCTTAGACCACCGACGACGACCGATCGCGTTGATCAGCAGTTCCATGAAAAAGAGAAAAAGAAGGATTTGGAAGAGAATAGATATTCGATTTCACTTCACCATTCACCACCCTCTCCACCCACTCTACTGCCTACAACAAATCCTCTTTCTCTCTTCGGTCATGGAAAGCTCAACACCTATAAACCACACTGCCATCTTCCTGCATCCATAACAAGTCCTAGAAAAAACAATCGAACTTCGTACTTGTTCGTTCAGCTACTTTATCTACGAAGGGTGTTGGACGTTTATCCGTCAGTGATGGGAATGTTGGGAAGTTGGATTGTAGGATTGTGTTGGTGGCTTGCGACGGGACTAGACTGTGTCAAGGGCATGAGGAGGAGGAGGAGGAGGAGGAGGAGGAGGAGGAGGGAAAGTAGGCATTTGAGCTCTATCCACTATACGCATCTCCTAATCAACCAAGAGCATCCGATCTTTTAAATGAAAAGGTTGAATTGAAGGTAAGGGTTAGTACAGAGATATCGATGATTCACATTACTATCGTGCCTACCCTGCCTTTCTCTCCTCTCTGTTGCTTCTCTACATCTGTAAACTCGTTTCCAAATGTTTCGTTTTCAGATGCACGAATCGACTGCGACGTCATGTGTTTACCGGACATGTTGTTCATGGATGAGGAAGAGAAGATTTCAAGTGCAAGGAATATATATATATATATACTACCTCTTTACTATCTCTTTACCGCCTTCTCCGCCCCATCGCCCCCTCCGCCCCCTCCGCCGCATTGATCGTGATGTTTGCTGCCTCCGAGTTCGGAAAATGAAATACGAATATAAGCTTACACACGTTAACTAGCATCCTCCTACCAGTGGAAATGGACGCTCCCATTGTTTCTCGTGGGATGCAGCGTTCTTTCATCGCATCAAACTCGCACCTATTCAAGATGGTCTATCTTCCACGCCCTAAGTTCATCTCAAAGCGTCGCATCAAGGCCGAGCCTGAGCGTGTGAGTTTGTTCATCTGAAAGAGGGGAGAGGGGGGAGAAGAAGGGGGCGTGGATTAGCAGGCATATTGAGCTCTATTTCCAATTCTCCCATCTCTCAACTATTTCCAATGTCTTTACATCTTCACGATTAAAAGTCCAAATTAAGGGTGAGATTTACGGGGATACTGATGATATACGCGGCGCGCCTGCCCTACTCTCCGCTTTCCCTTCTTTTCTTTTCCCTCTCCCTTTTCCCCCCTTCTTTCTCCTTCCTCCCTATCCTCTTCTCCTCCTTTTCCGTTATGAAACTGACCAAAGCAAGAAACACTGCCAACAAGGAGCAGACCAGAAGCCCAAACATTAACAAAAGGGCTTGTCAACAGCTGCTATTCCTCTCACATAAGTGACAGTGAGAGACTGGCTCGCTACTCAAAGAGAAGTCTCTGCGCTGGTTAATTTCGCACCGATTAGATCTTTGCTGAACAGATCTTCGCTGAACGAGGAAGGTCTTTGCGTACATGGAGGGGTTAGGTTGTCGGACCGATTATGAACAGCGTCGCGCGGAAACAGAGGAAGAGAAAGGGAAGATGGAAAGGAGAAGGGGAAGGGGAAGGGAAGGTCTATGGGATGGATTGAGAAAGCAAAGAAAAGAAAAGTCCGTAAAAAGTCGTACAAGAGTGGTACCCGTAATATACAAACCAGGTCGTATGCCCGTCGGAATTGTCATTTGCCTCGGCTACGACATTCATTCATGCTCTGGTCTTTTCTCAACAAGACCAAATGCCCACGACACCATCTCTTCGTCCCTCGACCATGTATCCTTCCTTGATTCTGACTCTCTCGACAGCTCCCATGGCGCTTCCCACGCCTCCGGCTCGGTCCATATCCTTGACCACGTCGTCGCCCTGGGCGTCCTGTAGATCTTGCAAAGCGCCAGCGCCACAATCCCAGTGTCTGCCGTCGGCCTTGTCGAAGACCTTGACGACTGGATCGCCAATAGCAGAGATAATGTGGCGAGGATCAAACTGCATAGAGAGAATGGGAGAGTCATATGCAAAGGCGTCGTAAAGAGTTCCTGTACGAAGATCCCATATCTGGTAGTTTAGTCAGCAACTTATCTACAAATTTTGACAGGTTCAAACTTACTCTGATACTCCTATCAGCGGATCCAGTCACAAGATGCACATCATCGAATTGTAATGCAGTGACGGGTCCTGTGTGTCCCACGAGACTCCTGCTGACAGTGCCAGACCTCAAATCCCACAGACGGACCATGCCATCGGCGGTACCGCAAGCGAGGGCTGCATCAAACACCTGGACAGCGCCTATAAAGTCGGCTTCGGGGTCTAGCACTCTGCCCCTTTGAGCACCGCCACTTATCGGCTTGAACCAGCCACCTCCGAAACCATCGCCACCTGTCTCTTGAGGCGGATTTATGGTTGAGGCTTGGGCGGCAGCCCACAGAACGTCAAGAGTTTGCACACAGCGGCCCTTTTCCAGATCCCATTGTCTCAATGTTTTATCTGCGGAGCCGGAGACGAGGGTTTTGTTGTGCATGTGTAGAGCAGTAACTTCAGCAACATGGGCAGAAAGGGTGAAAACTTGGCAATCGGCCATTGACGAAGTCGCCGGGGCTGGAACAGGTTCAGCATGTTGGGTGGGATTAGAAAACATGAGGTTCGCTTCGTCTTCGTCGAGCTCGCTTTCTCGATCGTCACCCTGTGCGCCTTTGCTTAGCTCAGCGGCAGAATTCGGAGCAGGGTATTCGGCCTGCGACAAGTCCCAGAGTCGGATCGAGGCGTCCATAGAACCAGTGGCTACCAGGTTGTCGACTACTTGCAAGCAGCGGACAGAGGAGAGGTGGCCTTCCAGCATGCCGAGGCAGCGGCCGGCGTTCAGATCCCAGACACGCACGGTATCGTCCATGGCAGAGGTCACGAGAGTACCGAAAGGCTGATCAAAGTCCAGTGCAGTGATCATGTCTGAGTGTGCCTGGAACTCGCGAATGCGACTACCCTGAGCGAGATGCTCATGCAGGACGGGCATGGAGATGCGACGATTCGGTCTGGACTTCTTCTTCTTGGGAGGAGAGTCTTTCTGGAAAGGGAGCTTCTCATAGATACTCTCGGACATGAAGCCTGGAGCGTCGTCTTCAAGGCGGTCCGAGGATGTGGAAGGGCGACTCGCTGTGTTCGGTGGCGACTTTGCAGCCAATGCGGCAGCATCTTCTAATTGCTCTTGTAAATCTTCTAGTTTGTCCGTTACATCCATGAGGTCACGTTCCATGTCTGCTTCCTCGGATTCGAGACCTGCCAGGCGTCCAAGGACAATCTTGCGCATGGTGTTGAGGTTTGCGATTTTGGTATCGATGTCCCTAATTTCCGACACGCACATGTTCTTGCGTATACTCATCATCTGCAAGCGATGATCGAGTTTGTTTTTCTTATCCTTGATCTTCTCATAGCCTTCAGGACCGGCGGCGGCAGCGTCGGAGTCTTGCGTGGAATCGAGTAATTTTTGACCTTTTGAATTGTGACGGCCATGTTTCTTCTTCTTCTTCCCCTCTTCCTCTGGTAAGGTTGCTTGAAAGCCTTGGAATAAACTGTAGCTGGCTGTGCTCTCTGGGACATGTCGTAATAACTCATCGGGCAAGTGGGTCAAGGCACGGTGTTGAATCTCGGAAGTGTTTAAAGTGGAGCGAACAAGCTCGCGTGGGTTGGTCTTTGCCAGGGACCATAATGAACGTTGTGTCAAAGGCCGCCGTAATTCACGATGTATCTCGCCGAGGGCGTTTTGATAATGGTTACTTATGGAACCCTCTCCACTGCTTGGAAGGCCGATGAGGTGAGATGCTGTGGCGTGGACGGTACGACCAAAAGCCTCGAGTTGGCGGGACTGAAGACAGATTAGATTGAATCACTATATACAGGCTTTGAGCGGTGGACGGCGTAGGCGTAGGCGTACAGATATTATTGCGGCTTCGTCTTCCTCTATGGACCGGGTCGATCTATGCCTCGACCGCGGCGGGCTGCGACCCCGGGGTGTCGACATGGTTTCGGTTTGTTTATTCAGAGATTATGATTGTTGTTAGGACATGCTGTTGTTTCCACCGGATCTCGACGTGTTGTAGGTTGGTCTTGGGAGTGATGTCCAATGATTGGACAGATGCCGTATTTGCTGTTCCTGTGACGGCTTCGCTGGTCTTCTGCCGCATGCGCGCATCGAGACCAAGTACCTGTACGAGTAAGAAAGTCTAATCGAGGGAGCTCGGGCAGTTCTTGGCGTTTGGTCCAGCTCTCCCGCAATACCTTAGGTTCTTCCCCTCTTCACATGTCAAATGCAGCTATGACACACGTCTGTTTACGATAAGGTACTCGTACCTGGACTCAATAAAGATAGCTTGCTTGCGCCCTTGTAGCATCCGAACGTGATCGTGGCTCAC
Source organism: Delphinella strobiligena (assembly GCA_009982845.1). Lineage (NCBI taxonomy): Eukaryota > Fungi > Ascomycota > Dothideomycetes > Dothideales > Dothioraceae > Delphinella > Delphinella strobiligena. The sequence goes on along the minus strand of JAADKB010000007.1, from coordinate 1,595,681 downwards.
GATCTATTCTTCAACCTGTCCAGCTCTACAGATCAAAACATGGACACTGCAATCGATCTCTCTGACGCCTCCAAGGCTCTGGATCTGGCCAACATTCGCTTCCAATTGATGTGAGCACATTTACCATACATACCACCAATTACATGCATCAATACTTACACCAACTCCTACTTCAGCCGACTGGAAGACACAATCACCTTCCACCTGATTGAGCGTGTTCAGTTTCCATTAAACCCAACCATTTACCGCGCAGATGGCGTCAAGATCCCTCACGAACCCCACATCTCCCTACTCGATTGGATGCTCCGCGAACATGAACGCTTACAATCCCTCGTTCGCCGCTACCAAGCACCTGACGAATATCCTTTCTTCCCAGACGTTCTTCAAACTCCCGTCTTAGCTCCGATAAAATACCCTCAGATCCTGCATCCCAACGACGTCACCGTCAACGACCGACTGAAGGAATGTTACATCTCTCACATCCTGCCCGCAGCTTGCGCAAAATTCGGAAGAGAAGAGCGCGGAGAGGCACAAGAGAATTATGGATCTGCTGCAACATGTGATGTTCTTTGCCTGCAAGCCCTGTCTAGACGCATTCATTTCGGCAAGTTTGTCGCCGAGAGCAAGTTCCGCAAGGAGACGGAGAGATTCGTCAAGATGATCCAAGAGGAGGACAGGAAGGGTATTGACGAGGCTATCACGAACGCTGCTGTTGAACAAAAGGTGCTGGAGAGATTAAGGTTAAAGGCCAAGACGTACGGTACCGATCCCAGTCTAGGCGCTGAGCAGGAGGGCGGCGAGGGCAAGATTGATGTCGAGGCTGTTGTCGCCATGTACAAGGTGAGCAACGTTGCATAAACGACATGTCTTAAGGCACGAGATGCTGACCAAGTGCAGGACTACGTCATTCCTCTGACCAAGGTCGTTGAGGTCGAGTACCTCATGCAGAGGCTCAAGGGGACTGAATGGGAGTGATGCTGCCTTGGCTTGCTATGGAACAAGAACTCACCTAGGACCACCAACAGCCAAATATACAAGTACAGTTTACATTACGATTACTCGTTGAGTGACATGTCTTGTTTAGTTGTATTAATTACGATGCACGCGATGTTAATGAAATGCTTCCAGAATAGGCCAAGACCAAGACCGTGGGGTAAAAGTTCGGTGCGTACTCTAGTGGCGTGGCGGATGGGAACTTGAAGAAAAACCCTCGCGGCTTGCCCTCGGAAGACTTACCGAAAGGAAAGCATCTATCTGTGCATGATCAGGAACAATTTCCCTTCTCCAATCGCCGACGTGCAACTTGAACCGCCACATCTTCAAACACCTCGCCATCGACGTTTGATTTATGCAACATCTTCAGCATCTCCAGCATCTTGTCCTTCTTGTCCGCTCTTTCTTTTAGATACCCGATCGTCTTAATACAACATCATCTCGCATCGCAACAATGCTCGTGCGAGCAGCAGGGCGAAAACAGCGGCGTCATACATCTTTGCACCTCACACAGCTCGCCGATTCTCTGTACCTGCCCTTTCTCTGTCCCGCACAGCTACGATGGAACGAAAGAAGGTCTCAACACGTCTCGCAGACCCGATCACAATCATCACACGCCACATTACAACCACCATCTCTTTCTAGATTGCAAAATGTTGCCGAAAGGCAGACGAGAAATTTGGCCACGGTCGCGGAGTCTTATCAGAGCTCCAACATGCCACAATACCCTCCCCCGGGCAACTTTCCTGTATGGAACAACTTGACAGCCACGTCTGATCCGGATCTTCCATTCATAGACCTGAAGGAGACGACGCGACAGCCAGAAGATCATGGTCGCTCAAAGATTGGCATCGGAGGCACTGCTGAGGACCTGCTTGAGAACGTCGAGACCAACCTTCGAGTCGAACGTTTCGAGAGGGCAAAGCGAATCATTCAAAAGCTTGCCAGTCACCCGTCGGCCTCTTCCTACCTCCCATATGTTCATTTCAAATACCTCGAGACACGACTGGACACGATGCAATCTGATACCGAAGGTACAACAGCAATATACGAAGACATGCGAGACTGGTTTCACACCGAAGTCGTCGACAAACAAGTTCCCATCAACGGCCAGACGCTGGTTGTCATGATCCGAGCCGCACTTCAAGCCACAGATGGACCAAAGCAGGAGAGGGCTGTCAGGCGCTACTACGAACTCGCCCTCCACCAGGGAGATGATGTGGTGGATCACGTCATCAATTCCGAACTCTACACAGATGAGGATTTGTGGAGGTTGGTCGAGATTGTGCCTGAATTTGCCGCCGAGGAATTGGAAGACGCCACCCACGACTCATCTGTCGATGTCGAGCTCGATTCATCACACGCCGGTTCATCACACGCCGAATCATCACACGCCGAATCATCACACGCCGAATCACCAGCAATAGCAACAGCAGACGTAGAAGAGCAGAGACCTTTGCCTGGTGTATTCCAACATCTCCCACAACCTCACGAAGATCTCCCACCACTCCACGATACTGAGCAAAAAGGTGAGGGCTTGTCCGCCTTGAAGGATGCTCTCGGACGCGCAGAAATCGTCCTGGATCCAGCCAAGTACAATACCCTGGAACATGCACACCTCACTGCAAGACAGCGCCAGGAGAAGATTGAAGAGAGCGCTAGTGAAGCCGCTATCACAAGATGGAGGAGCGAGGAGGAGCACCTCAAGGCAATGGGAATCCACACTGAATTAGATCCTTCGAGACCACTCGGCGCCCTCATGTGGAACTGGTACTCCGCACTGTTGCCCGCCTTGAAGCAAGAGTTGGAAGAGTGCCGCAAGGTTCTAGACGAATCAGAGAAAAACACAAAGCTCAACGACGATCGTTTGGCCTACGGTGCACATCTGGAATCTATTCCTTTGGAGCAGGTCGCTGCTTCCACTATCCTCTACGTCATGTCTCTTGTCGCAGGAGGCAAAGATCGTAGCACCGACACTTACACGAGTGACATGAAGCTCTCAAGATTGACTGCCAGTCTCGGCAAAACAATGCAGCAAGAAGCAGAGATGGTCGCAAGGAAAAAGGCCGACCGCAAAGCAAAGGCCGCCAAGAGGAGGAACGCAAAGCCTGCTGCTGCTGCCAACGAGACAAACGACATTCCTCAGCCCGTCGAAATCACCTGGCCACTTTCTGTCAAGGTGAAATTGGGTGCTATGCTCGTCTCTAAGCTCATTGATTCTGCCAAGATCACCGTTTCCCGTCTTCATCCGAGAACAAAGGAGATTGTCACCCAGGAGCAGCCCGCCTTTCTCCACAGGACAGACTACGAGCAAGGTCGAAAGCAGAGCTACCTGAGTGCCTGCTCCGATCTTGTCCAGAAGATGCATAGAGATCCCGTCGGACATCTTATCGCTAAGCGACTTCCCATGGTTATCGAGCCTGAACCCTGGACCGATTTCAACAAGGGTGGCTACCTCTTTTATCCCAACCCTGTCATCCGTTTCGCCAGTGCCGACAAGGTTCCGAGAGACTATGCTCATGCCGCCATTCAGAGAGGTGACCTTGATCAAGTCTTTTCTGCCCTGAATGCGCTTGGCAAGATCCCCTGGCAAATCAACGCGGATGTGCTGCGTGTGCAGATCGACGCATGGAACTCGGGTGAACCAATAGCCAATTTCGCACCACGTAATCCAAAGGCAGAAGTCATTGAAAAGCCGGTCGACGACAAGGACCTGAACGCCATGCGCAAGTACAAGCAGTTGAACCAGGATCAGTCCAACCTCATCAGCGGTTATCACTCTCAGCGTTGTTTCCAAAACTTCCAGCTCGAGATCGCTAGAGCCTTTAGACATGAAAAGATATACTTCCCTCACAATGTCGATTTTCGCGGAAGAGCCTACCCCATCCCCCCCTACCTGAACCACATGGGCGCCGACAACGCACGTGCCTTGGTCAAGTTTGCCCATGGAAAGGAGCTTGGTCATGAAGGTCTTCGTTGGCTGAAGATCCACCTTGCCAACGTATTTGGCTACGACAAGGCTTCTCTGCAGGAGCGTGAGGACTTTGTGATGGAGCATCTACCTCAGATCTATGATTCCGCGACCAACCCTCTGACTGGTGACAAGTGGTGGCTGAAATCCGAGGACGCCTGGCAGACGCTTGCCGCTTGTTACGAGCTGAAGCATGCCCTCGATTCGCCAAACCCAACCAAGTTCATTTCAACTCTTCCAATCCATCAGGACGGCACTTGCAACGGTCTTCAGCATTACGCTGCGCTCGGAGGTGATGCCGTTGGTGCTAGGCAAGTCAACCTCGAGCCTGGCGACCGCCCATCCGACGTCTACACGGCTGTTGCAGAAGCGGTCAAGGCTGAGGTTGAAAAGGACTTTCTTGCTGGTCATCCTGTGGCTAAGATCCTACACGGCCGCATTACCCGCAAGACCGTCAAGCAACCCGTCATGACCAATGTATACGGTGTCACTTACTTCGGTGCCCGCGCCCAAGTCAATAAGCAGCTCGAGGAGCTCCTCCCCGACATCAAGCGATCAGACCCTTGCAATCATCTTACCTTGGCCTCTTATGTTGCAAAGAAGATTTTCAAGTCACTTGGAGAGATGTTCAGAGGTGCTCAAGCCATACAGCAATGGCTTGGCGAGTGCGCCGACAGGATCTCGACTTGCGTGACGCCCGAGCAGATTGAAGAGCTACAGCGCGGAGACGATGCTAACGCGCCTGCTCTCTTGGCAATGAAAAAGCTACGCAAGAAGGAACAAAACAACCCCGAAGGTAACCAACGTTTGAACGCATCCAAGGAGCTCTTCCGCTCTTCAGTCATTTGGACCACGCCTCTTCGTCTACCAGTTGTACAACCTTATCGCAGCACAAAGCGTAAGCTGGTATCGACCAAAATAGCCAAGCTCGCTCTTCAAGAACCCACCGCTACCGATCCCGTCTCCAAGCGCAAGCAGTTGCAGGGCTTCCCTCCCAATTTTATCCACTCGCTCGATGCAACACACATGATGCTGTCGGCGAACAAGTGCGCCGAACGGGGCATTACATTTGCCTCGATCCACGACTCTTTCTGGACACACGCATCCGATGTCAATGACCTTTCCCGTATCCTACGTGACGCCTTTGTCGACATGCACAGTGAAGACATTGTCGGTCGTCTGCGCCACGAGTTCGTCGCAAGGTACAAAGGCGCCATGTATCTAGCCTCGGTAGATCTCCGCTCGCCCGTGGGCAAGAAGATATTCGAGTTCCAACGCAGTCGCCGCGCGAGGAGGGGCGAGAGGAGGGCCGCCACGATGCCCTGGCAAGTGCTGGAACTTCTCAAAGAAAAGGAGAGGCTGTCATTACTGGAGAGTGAGGATCCAGAGGAGAGAGCCAAGGGTGAGGCCATGGTCACCTGCGGTTCCATCTTCGCAGCCGAAAAGGACGCCGAGGGCGCCCTCACCATCCCGACCGAAATCACCGATGCCAAACTGGGCGAGATACCCGAAGACGACATCGATTCTATCGCTCCCGACACTGTCGACCCCCTTCCTGACAACCACGATCAGCTCGACGTCGACGACGAGGAGGAAGAGTCAATCGCGGGCATTGACGTCAAGGAGAGCAGATTCAGCCCCGGCGAAGACCAGGCGGAGTTCCTGGCCCGCTTGAAGGATAGGAGAGACGTCAAGAAGAAGGCCAGGACACGCAAGACGTATGTCTGGCTGCCACTCGTCTTCCCCAATGTCCCCGAAAAGGGCGATTTCGACGTCAGGAGATTGAAGGAGAGTACTTATTTCTTCCATTGATATCGGCACCGCTCCACTCTATTTGCGGATTTTGTACATGTATTTGGGCGAGGCTCGGAGTTTGGAGAGGGAAGATGTGTTCTCATGCATAGCGCGCATTCTTGCATTTTTGTCTTTGGCCAGGCGTTCCTCTACAGGACAGGGAGAAGAAAAGGGGCATTGTTTTACATGTTCAATAGAGCCCTATTTTGGCCCTCACATATTCGAATAGAAGGATGGTATCGGGGATGGAGGGTGCGAGAAGTGTAGATATGAAGGATATATGTATGTGTATGATATGTGTACGAAAAGAGCAAAAATGTACCAATATTTTCCAAAGCCACCTTTGCCTTTAGTTTTTCCTGTTTCTCCTGTTTTTCCTCGCTTCCATGCCTCATCAATTTTCTTCTTGCTGGGACTTTCATACAAATCCTTCTGTTTTGCTCCACGAGTCACAAGTCCCGGACTAGAAGAGTAAGATCGCTGGGAGTCGGCACCCGGCTTTTTGAATATAGTTATTTGAATTTGGCAAGGCTGATGGAGATGGGATAGCGTTTGTTACAAGAGAGGTTGATTAGGCATTATGGAACATTGGAGCCCTTGTTTTCGGAGAAAAAAAAGAAAAAGAGAAAAAGAAAAAGAAGAAGCGGAGTTCCAAGCCAGGCATGGATGCAAATGTGGAAGCGGATGTGATGATCCAGTCCAAGCAAGGTATTATGGAAAGAGAACGGAGTGGAATGGGATTTTTACCTCCTTCGCCAGTAAGCAAGCAGGCAGCGAAACCAGGGCCAGGCAAGCAAATCCAGGCGAGTCGGCCGCGTCAACCACTCATCCACGAAATGGACAAGAAATCAACGAACACACCTACCCCAAGCAGGAAGACCTACGCACACAAAGTCAGCCACACTCACCAACCAATCCTTAAGATGAATCTCAAACTCACCACAAGCAAACCCAACAACCAAATACCCCAAAAACAGCCCCACAAAAACAAGCATAACCAAAAGCCTAACATTCTTCCACCACATCCGTCTCCTCAACCCCCTACTCCTAACCCTAAACTCCCTGGCGGACCCCCCAAGCCGATCCGTCTTATCAACCAACAAATCAATACGCTCCCCCCTCTCAAGCACCGCCTCGATATTCTGACTCATGATATCCCGCACATTCTCAATCTCCCCCTGCACATTCCTAAACGCGTCATCCTGTCCCGCTTTCGTGGTGCCGTATTCCACCATCAGTTTCTTGAGCTCTGCATTGAAAGCCCCGGCGCCGTAGGCGGGGAGGGTGGCGTAGTCGATGTCGCTCCCCGCGTGTTGTGCTAAAAAGCGGGTCTTTATCTCGACTAAAAAGCCAAAGGGGATGCGCCGGCCTAGCTCTTGTTTTGCTATCACTAGATAGGTCAGGCCTGGAGCGTTTGTTTCTGAGGGGGTGCCGGCGTCCGAGATGTAGTGGATGTGGTTTTGGGCGTGGGTGTAGGTTAGTTTTTGAGGTTTCTGGTGGTCGATTTTGGGGAGGATTAGGGTGGCTAGGGTGGAGGTTGCGGAGGCGGAAGAGGTGGTGTGTTCGGTTAGGATTGTGGTTTTGTGGGCTATACAGGCGCTTTGGGGTGTTAGAGGGGGGGATTTTCTTTGCGTGGGTTGGGTGGTTTGGGAGTTTGCGCTTACTAGAGGAGGGGCGTTGCGGTTGATGATGAGGATGCCATGGTTGTGTTGTGGTGTGATTGATTGATTGTGGTATGCGATAGCTTGTCTTGTATGTAGCTCTTGCGCCTTCTCTCAATCGCAAAGTGTCTTGGTTTTATCCCGGTTGTTGTGTCTTTTTCTTTTTTTTGTGCCAGGCACCGAGAAATCAATACATGAGTCAGTCTCCTAATATGCGAATGCTTTGTTGTCGCAACTTGGAATCGAATCTCATCTGCACCTTACACACCAACCACACCACGACGTCACCATATGCCAAGCACTGGAGAAAGGCGGTCGAGCAAGAAAGGCGGTCGCCGCCAGGGTACAGCCACGTGATCAAGCCAGAAAACGCTCTCGTTCGGAAACAATCGGAAATACAAATATCGTGCCATCTCGCCACCCTCCCACGCCTTTCTTGCTCAAATGCCCCATGGGCCCGATTTTTGCGGGGTAGATTCCACATCAGGTAAGACTGTCGTCGATCACTTACCCCATCAAACAGTCTGGGTAGCTGATCGCGTGCTTTCGGGGAGCAGGACTCGAAGATTCGGTGAGGTGATATGACGCTCGCGCTACTGATCAAGGTAGGTGTGTGCAGGAGCTTGAGCTCTTGCGGCTTGGGATGGGTATTTGAGGGCGTGTCTCTGTCTCTTTTATTCTTCTTCTTGTTCTTGATACTTGATAAAACAGTCTTCATTCAGCTTGTTGAGAATAGTTGAGTCATCTGAAACTCTGGAAAAGACTGGATGAGTGGACAACTTGTACCTGCTATCGATTCAGAGATAATGGCGCTGCCACACTATATAACGTACGCCTCTTCCACCAGTATCTATATCCTGCCACCCTTTTCCGTTCTACCTTCTCCACTTACTCAACCACAACATTCCCCCCCTGACCCCCCTGACCCCCCTGACCCCCCTCAATCAAGCCATCAAGTCTCCATCAAGCCTTCATCCAAGCCACCAACTAACCTCAAAACCAACAGACCAAAAACAACCACCCTCTTCACCCTAGCAGCCCTCACCTCCATCCTCAGCATCCGCTACAAAGCGAGTCTAGAGAACCGTCGTCTGCCCGTGCAAGGAAACTACTACGTCACGCCTGCGAGATCTGGAGGGGGAATTTGAGATGCTTTGAGCTGTCTCTTTCCCTGGCATTTGTATGGATCTGCCTTGGTGTTCTGGGAAGACAGCGATGAGAATGGAGGAGAGTTGAGGAGAGTTGAGGAGAGTTGAGGAGAGTTGAGGAGAGTTGAGGATGGAAAAGGGGGTTGGAGGAGATGGCAGTATAGTTTATGAGAAAGTCGAGTCGAGGAAGGATTGAGGCAGTCAGGCGGTTATATACATACAGCGGAAAAGCGAGGTGAAGAGAGAAAGAGAGAGAAATCGGTAGTATTCGTTGAGTGGGCAAGCAAAAACGAGCAAGAGACGATCACGATGAATCGGAATGACGGGATGGATTTGAATAATGAATTGGCGTTGACGGGGAGAGGCGTTATGGACTTGTCGTTTCGAGAACTTAAATATATATCAATGTCAAAATCATTATCTCCGCACTCTTTTCTTATTTAGGGATAGGACAACGACAACACGTCTGTTCGTGCACCAGTCATCATTGCGGAACAACGCGTAAGAACGAGGACACGAATACGAACACGAACAAGAACTTAGATGGAGAGGAAATAAGAATGTTACAATAGCATTGGAGAAAGAAAGATGTACTAAAGCCCCTCCCACTCCCGGTCCTGCTCTCCTTTACTCTGCGTTATACTACACTACACGAAGCGATACTACGCTACAGAAACCACCAGCCCCTCGAGTCCCGGGACAGGACCTAGTGAAACGAAACGAGGAAAAGCTGTAGAGAACGGAAAAGGAAAGAAAGGGCAGCAAGCAAGTCATAAGGCATCTCGGTCATTACCCAATCAACGCGGAAAAGAACAAAAGAAAGACAAAAAAAAACTCCAACTTTTCCCGATTCGACTCTTGCGCGTCGATAAAATGTACTGTCGTTGTTTCCCTTCCTCATCCCATCCAGGAATTTCAGAACCTACTCCCTGAGCTGACTTCTCAATCCCAAAACCTCTCTTTTGAGTCTGGCGTTCTCCCTCCTCAATCTCCCTTCCTCTTCTTGACTCTCTTTCAATTTCCTTCTGATCTCTCCGACCCCATCGCCACCTCTTACACCCCGCAGGACCTTGGCGAGCTCCTCGTTGACTTTGCCATAGAGCGCCTCGTTCTCGGCATTAGCCTCGCGATAGAGCTCATCGAGTTTTCGGGCTTTGGTCTCGGAGACAGTGAGGGATGTGGTGATGTCTGTTGCGAGGGCTGCGATTCGATCTTGAAAGTTGGTGAGCAGAGTTGGAAGAGAGGATTCTAGCGCGGCGAGACGGGCTGTCGCATCAACATTCGCGTTTGCCAGGGAAGAGCCATTGGTGACCGCAGCACCACTGTTGCTGTCTTTACTTCCTGGACGAACAAGAGGCGGGGACATTATTCTGCCGACCCTGACTGAACCGTGTCGTCCTGGACCCAGACCAGACATCTCCTCACCGATCTTGCTGAGTTCGTCTTGGAGTGTGGAGTGGGCGTTGGACAGGGCGCGTTGTTCGTCTTGCAAGCGCTCGCGCAATTTCTGCGGTGATTGCATACGGAGTTTCCTTGTTGTGGAAGGCGGACTCGTCAAGCTATCGAACTCGCTCCGATTCAGTTTCAGTGGTGGTGGACTATTCAGGCTGCCCATATTGCTTGATTCAAGAGGCGGGCTATGCAAGCTGCCAAATGGGCTTGGCTTTATCGACGGTGGGCTGTTCAAACTACCAAATGCGCTCGACTTTAATTTGTTTCCTGGCGTTGTTGGACGATTGATCTTCATTGCGTTGCCCGTGTTTGGACGTTCCGATAAACCTGTGCGATTAGGTGTTGGAAGTGGTGTCGGTGTTCCACGAAGAGAAGGGATACCGGAAGGAAAGTCGCCCCGCCTGATCGACCCAAGACCGTGTGGTGTAAGCGGCGTAATGGTAACTTCATCGGGCTGCTTGCTGAGACTTCTCGGTCGTGTAGACCTGTTAGGAGTGTGGCTCAGACCATCCAGCTTACCCTCTTCCTCGATAACCTTGCTGAAGCCCCTAGGTCTCGTGGTTGTGCTATAAGCACGTTCTGGCTTTGGTGAGTTGTTCATCTCCTCTGACATCTTGCTAAGACCTCTGGGTCTAGTGGTTGTGCTGTCCTTGCGCTCAAGACGGGGTGAATTCTCCTTGGGATCCCTACGGAAAGAAGAAGGAAGACGTGACCGCTGAGGCGAGGATGAGCCGCCGATACGCGAAGGTGTGCTGAAGGTCGCAGACTTCTTTCCCTCTGGAGATGATGGTTCGAGTACACCCTCACCTTCTGGCATATTCGGGTTGAATCGCAGCATGGTAGAGGGTGACATGAACGGCGAATCGCCAATCGCCATCTCGAGCGTCTTGAGATCGGTGAGGGAACTCCTACGCTTCTTCTTCGCTTCGTTCGTACGTGGTGTGGTCGCCTCTTGGATTGAGCCGAGACCGCCAGGAGAACTTGTGACGGTTGTTGCCGGGGCCGCCTCTTGTGTCCGTGGGCGCGTGTCCGTGAGAAAAGGCGAATGATGCGACCGCACCCGTGTGTCGGAGCTAGAAGACCCCGGCGGCTGACGCTCATACGTACTTGCTGGTCGAGCGGGAAGAGCTCGAGCAAGGGTGTCAATGTCCGAACTATGAGCGCGCTGAAACGGTTCCCTGGTGAGGTTAGGAGGCTGGTCGGGGATGCGTGTGCTCTTGCTAAGCGCTCGGAATACAGAGCCAACCTTGGACTCTGGCTCTGACCTGCTATTGTCTCGTCCGAGGGTGCTAAAGCCGAATTTCTTCCTCAATGAAGAAGTATTCGATGTCAGTGATCCTGTGTTGACAGAGCGCGACCGAGTATGACGAGAATTTACGGAGCTGCTCTTGGTAGAAGTTGGCTGAATGTCCCTGACAACAACAACTTCACCGAACAGCGATTCCATATCATCAACAAAGCGGTCAAGTAGTGACACATATGCATGGGGTTCACCGTCCGAAACGAGTATTTCAACAAAGGCCATGGTAAGCATACCACGATCGCCATCATTGCCTGTACCATCGAGAAGCTCGGCAAGTAATTTGACAAAGCCTCTGAGAGCTCGCTGGTTCTGGATTGACATCTGACGGAAAGAGTCCTTGAAGTACTGTTCAAAGTCCACTGGAAAAAGGCTTTCTGCCTTCTTTTGAATATCGTTCAGCTGAGCCAGAGATATGATAGGGCCACAGTGCTCTTTCCATGCTACCTTAAGGAACTTTTCGAAAGCTGCAAAGAGTACATCTATTGAAGACTGAGCTGCAACGACCATCATGTTTGGATCCTCGAGAAGAGAATTGTATAGCTCGTTGACGGAAAGCTCGTTAGCACGGGTTCTTGCTTGTACGATTCTTCCGACGATGTTGCCTTTTCGGGCCTGCAGGGCGAGAAAGTATGCCGACATGGTCTCCTCGAGTCGCTTGAATTGATTGAATGGAGGAGGCTGTACAAGTTCAGGTGCCGATTCAGGTCTTTGTGACAGATCGTCTCGTGATGTAGGTCTACTACTACTGCCGTTACTGCTGACAGGCTTTGTTGTGAATGCGGTTGTGTTTGCTCTGGGTGCGAAAGCGGGACGCGTGAGCGGGGGAGCATCAGTCAGGTTGATGGGGGGTGGCAGCTTCTTCGAGCTAGCTGGTTGATGTAAGAAATTCGACAAAAGCTTTACAGGTGATCTAGGACGTTGGTGCTGCTCGTGTGGAGGGACCGGAACGAGGTGGTCTACGCCATCAGACGTTTGAAACTGTAGACCCAGATCGTCTATTATCTGCTGGTTGCGTAGAACAAGCGCTTTGACAATGGCGGGATTTCGGGCAGAGAATCTAGCTTGAAGAAGGCTACTCACTGCAAAGATGTCAGTATGCAAACATTCCATGTGTCACGAGACCACTTACGTCGGCGCATGAGAACGGGTAGAAATTCGCCCTCGGTGACCTTGTCCCTGGTGGTCGTAGAAAGTCCGCTCTCAGTTACTATCTGCCAGAAGCCATCACCTAGACCAGTCATGGAAACGATGGCTTCAAGACCATTGTCTCCTACTTTTTCATGCCGGTCATGATGTTCGGGGTCAATCAGAACAGTGATCCTAGTCGAGCCTGCAGGAATGTCCGACTGGTGTTCGAATATGGCATTGAAGAGGTTCAGTTCACCTGCACCACCATGAGCGCTGCGCACCTCCCATTTGCCGCCATCTCTCTCTTGTTCAGAGAAGCGTCCTTCCACTTGAGCCTTGGTCCACTCTTCTTGAAATCTCGAGGCTTTGCCAGCATAGTTTCCCTCGAGTAAATACACTCGGTGTTCTGCAACGATGCCATCACCAATGGTGGGACCATCGGTAGGTAGCAGGTTGATCGCGCGGTGGTTCATGTATTCAGTAATCATGGTGTCTTTCAAGTCAAAGGCCTCGACAAAATGCAGAGTAGGTGTAAAGTTGACTTGACTGGAATCTCTCCTATCATCCAACAAGGGCTTTCCTAGGTCGGCTAATAATGCTCGGGCCGACATGGCACTCTCTCCACGTTTCTCTAAGAACATGGTCCAATTGGTGAAAAGCAAGAGCACACCCGAAGCACCACGGCTCTCGGTAGGCTCGTATGGCGGAAGAAGCTCAGAGGCATCAGTGATGGTGATGAGGCGACCCAGGCTCTCAATCTCCTCTGGCCAAGACGCAACCAGACGCTGCAGGCGAACCAGTATGTCAGTCTCTTGCATTCCTGGAGCATCCTGAGAGCAAATCTCGGAGATGGTGTCCCGAGCCTTGAGCAACAACTTCAACGCAGGATGTGACACAGGCAGCTGCTTTGCGATACTGTCAATATAGAGGGTGTATCTGGGCAACCGTTGTACCGGCTCTATAAGCATAGAGTTCAGCGGTTTTTCTCCGACTTCTTGGAAGATGGCGAGAAGATCGGCATCGGCTTGTTTATTGATTCTTCGCATCAGGCGAGGGAATCGTGCATTCGATCGCATATATTGCGGATAGCTGTCGGCAAACTTTGGGAACCACTCGACAAGACGTGAGGCAAATTCAACCAGGCCGATATCATCGCATATGGTGTTGAATGAGGTCTCTTCAGCGTCGTTCTGAATGTCGGTAATGGCGGCCTCTTCAGTGCTTTCCATGACCTGCTGGATAGCGTCCAAGAAGGCAGAGTTGACTTTCAGCATTTCGTCCAGTGTTTCTGGGAAAAGTTCATTGACCATGCGCTCTACTGGACCAGCGATGGGAATGGTCTTGTTGGCTCCTGCAGCAGTTCGAATGTCTTTGGCTATACCATTGACCAGGCTGTTCATCTTGTTGACATAGCTGGCCTCTGTATCGACGAGCTCGCACATTTCTTTCCTGGCCATCTCCCGTTGATCTCGAAGAAAGGCCTGGCTACGACCGAGGGCCGTGGGTTTTGATGGAGCGCGCTTTAGTCTCGAGGTAGGCAGAAAGGCAGGCTCGCCAAGCATCTTTATGAAGGAAGCATACTGCCCATAACGTCTGAAACAGAGTTCGTCTTCGTCGACAGCTTCATTTTGGTCATCGCCCAACTTCACCACCTGGACTGATCTCGGCGGTAGCACAACATCCAAATCCAACCACGAAACAGACTGCTCGCCAAGGGCGCGCTGGATATCGTCAATGACCTCGTCAGCATTTTCTACTCTGTTCATACGAGTGGCCAAGATGGCGACATGGGCGTCTGTGAAGAGAGCAAATGCTGATGGGGCCTTTTTGGCGGTACAAGCCTGGGAGACCCAAGCATCCCTCGCGGATCGTGCTATCTCGGCAAAGTACTTTGACAGACCAAAGGCCAATCCACGGCACACTTCATCTCCTTGCTCTTCTCTGGGTAGTGCGTTGACTGCTGCGTAGTATGGTGAGTTGGGGGAGATGGCCAGCCGGGTATATGATTCGAGTCCTGCCGGTGTGTAAACATGGACCTGAATGCGAGATGTGGTCGACGAAATCGAGGCCGCTGGTCCGTAAAACACCAAAACAGGCGAGTTGGACAGAAGAGGGTCAGTGGTGTGGAAGAGGGCCAATTCCCCAGAGAGGGCTGGCAAGGCTGACGTGATAATGACCATGTTTGAAGCGAGAGATCTGTATGGAGTTACCTCCGATAGTTTCTACGAAACACCCAGTCGTGAAAGAGATCGCTTCGAGTGTCGATTTTCGATTGTCGATTGTGGATGATCGATGTGATTAAAGCATTGCGTTTCGCGCCAATGCGTCAGTCTAGCAATCAGCGCTCACAGAGACCTGGTCTGTAACAGTAAGTAAACAAAGGACAGAGCCCAGCCTGCAGGACGAGAAAGCAGCGAAGCGAGGGACGTTCAAGTTGTATAACCCCAATATGCCCAGTAATGCTCAGTACATGCAGCCCGACGTGACACGAGCTCTGGAACCAGAACGTTGAATCTTGGAACTGGTAACGAACTGGCCTGGCCTGTTTCAGGATAATAAGTATTTACCATATCATAACAATGAAACTGACTCGCCAACGCGGGACAATTAAACTTGCTTTAGCGCTTCCGCCAATCGCAAACGCGACCCACACGCGTTAACACTCGCGCCGACACGTCCACTGCATTCGACCCTGACTTGGCAGTATACCAGCATTTACAGAAAATACCATAAAATACCATTGTGCTTGAAAATGTCCACCCAACATGCCAATGGCTCGGATTTCTCAATCGCCATTGATCAGCAGCCATTCCGTCTGCTTGAACTTCCCCCCGAGCTGTTAGAACTAATTACCACGCCTGATCCACCCAAGTATGTGACACCCAAATGGCCCTTTCACCCTCAGCTCCTTATATAGTCAGATTGTATTTCAAATCGCCAGATTCTAGGGATGCGACGCAAACTGCCGAAGCAGTGCTTTGCACCCCAAATAAGACTTATGTCATGCGCCAGCAACAGACCTCAAACGGCGTACACATAATAGCACCGGCCTCTACAGCGTGCGGTACAGATGAGATTCCCGAGCCTGGACTCACTGCCATATCACAATGTACTTCATCATTGGAGCTGATGGCCGCACCTGTCGACTCTGCCAAGTCCGCGCTTAAAGATATCTTGCCTGTCTTTATCGATTCGGAAGATGCAGAAAGGACTCTTCCAGAGTATCACGACAAGGAGAGCCTATTCACACATATCCCCATGAGCGAAGCTGAATGTCAAAATGCATGGACCGACCTTGTGGCTTTTGAGCTCATCCCATCACGAAACCTCCCCAGGAGATGCTTTCGGCCTTCGGCAAACGTCCTTTTGAACACTTGGACAAGGCTCAAGGACATTGCTCTTTCAGAAGGCATCAATCTTGCAGGGACTTTGAGAACAGGAACTATGCTAGAAGCCCTATGGAACCCTGACGAAGAATGGCCGTATGAGCTGAGGGCGGCAATTATGAACCGACTCATTTCCAATCGCGCCATCTTATCAGAAAAGGAGCACGCTGAATCCGCACTTCGAGATGGATCAACTCTTGACCGATCAGTGACTGTCCGGTGGCTAGGTCTACTCATCTTGCAGGCTCATCGTGAGTCGCAACCTGCCTCTCCAAGGATCCCAAAGGATGTCTTTGTCGACACTTGGAAGGACAGTCTTCCGGAAGAGTGGAGAGAGGATGCGAAGATCGATGCGCTTCCGGTAAGAATGCTCATATCAAATCATATCAACTCTACTGATTCCTATGCAGAAAGGACTATACGCTGTCGCAGGCGACCATATCAGATTTGAGTCAGAAGGCATAGAACAGGCCGCCGCAGAGGCTGTGTCTGCATCTGTGACCAAGAATCCCACAAAAGCAGCAGGAGGCAATAAGCGAAAATGGCACGAGAAGTTTGCTGCAGCCCGAAAACAAGGAAAGCCTTCCTGAGTGGTACCATTTCATGCCTGCCCCTAAGCCTTGATCCCAAAACGCCCTCTATGCTGATTTGCATCTCTTTATTCATATCACCTTTATTCATATCACATGGGGATTCTTCTCATCTCCTCGGGTGTCCAATATTTTCGCATGTTCTCCGCCCTGAGTTCATGGACTTCTGCATCCAGATGCTCCCATAGCACTTTTCCAAATGTTTCCATGACGACCTTCATATCACCATATACCAGATCCCGCTTGCCTGATTTTACATCCGTAAGATACTCCTCCAACTTGTCCAAGCCCTTATGGATCTCTTTGTGCTGTGTGAGAAGTTGCAACTCTTTCTGAAATGCGGGCATCTTCTTTGCAAGAACAGGGAAGATGTGTCGCTCTTCAATGGTATGGTGGACAGTGAGGTGGTGGCAAAAATCGTCGCCGACAGCGAGAAAACTGCGAATGCTCATGCCTTGAGATCGCTTGCCAGCTTCGCATGCGCCGTATAGCATGTTCCATGTTCGTCGGAAGTTCTCATGCTGCACAATCGTGTCAGAATCGTGTCTCAGAGCGTTGACCAAACGTCGAACTCACAAACATGTCCATGTGCTCTGCCATACGGTTGTACACTCTGAACTCCTGTGGTGAAAGTTTGGGAAGATCCTGCTGTTCCTTGTTTGGCGCGGCTGCATCTGTAGGCGCATCGGCTTTAGGAATCTCTTCCGCCATCTTCTCGAAGGGCTTCTTCTCCATTGTGCTGTTATATCGTTGGCGTGAGAGAACCCGTGGAGAGCGTAGAAGTTTTGGAACGTGTAATGGTGGCCTGTTTATTATCCTGGTTCCTTGTGTCGTTCGTAATAGGGACTTCAACATCCCGCCGCGTAGCATTGACAATCCACGTTCTGTTGGCTCCGAGGTTTATTTGTTGCCTGCACGCCCCAATCGATAAGCTTATTCGGTAGTTGTTATCGCGGATCTTTGTGGTAATGGAGCACTTCTGATTGGTCGAGCTGTGGACGATGTGACGGATATCCATGATTAGGAAGCAAATTGGACATCGAAAGTGACATGTCCTCTTATTGTACCATCAAACAATCGATGTATTCCGAAATAGACTGAACGCAAATCTCTTTTTACCTTAGGTATTCATGCGTGCGTTATGATTTGTGCATTCCTATCTTACAAATCTCGGCTTTCTCCTCCGTCGCGTCCGCAATCCGCACTCAAAATGTGGGGTCCTTGCCGGCGTTTCCTATCCCAACTTCACTTGGTGCATGATATGGAGACCAGGGTATATAATTCAAAGCTGTGTCACCATGTCAATAAATTGTCAACATTGAAGATTATCTGTTTTTGTGCTGCCAGTCCAGTGTCCTGATCTGGCATTCTCCTTGAGCAAACAGTCTGCTCACATCGCCGACTGTGTTTTCGTATCTTCTTCATGACCGCCAAACCTCCCACTATTGTTCATGATTACAGGAGTAGGTGTAGGAAAGTACTTCTTGCAAAAGCATGCCATCACCGCAAACTGTCATAGTCAGGTTTGAGTCTACAAAATCTTCTTCATGGTAGATTAATAGAAGCCAGGGAGTGACGGGTCAGGGACGGCTTGCAGCTGGAGAATGATCTGTATCTGAGTTGTGCGTTCACCTGGCTTCACTTCCATTGGCTTTACTTTGCTTCACTTCAGCATTACCGGGTACAGCCACATCACAAACAGACTGCTCTGTGACTGACTCTATAATTGTTCCGGGCGTAATCCATCGCCCAAAGCTTTTTTATCTTCCTTGC
Organism: Delphinella strobiligena; assembly: GCA_009982845.1. Taxonomy (NCBI): domain Eukaryota; kingdom Fungi; phylum Ascomycota; class Dothideomycetes; order Dothideales; family Dothioraceae; genus Delphinella; species Delphinella strobiligena. The sequence continues at coordinate 1,577,482 of JAADKB010000007.1, read as the reverse complement.
CGTCATCATGGACAATAGTCATTTGTCTTCCCGCACCAAGCTGTCCAAGCCTAGTAACGCTTACGACAAGAATATCGATCGTCTGCAACAGCAGTCTACAGAAATTGATAAACGAGTCTCAGCTTCAAGCCTGCTCTCGCTCTTCAAGGCTCGACAACATCCCGCACCTGCCAGTCAGATGAATCGGTCCCGCAGACAATCCACGCCTGTGTCGTATAATGAACCAGATGACAGCGACGAAGTCCTTTCCACGAATGTAACGATACCACCGTCACCAGGTTCTGCACCGTCAGAGACGTCCGCCACAAGTGAAGAGAGTGCCTTATCAAACATCAATGTCATTTCCGCTCTGCAAAGCGTACCAAGCACTCCAGATGTCTTCGTGACTCCAACCCGACTTCTGCCTGCTAGAACTACTCGATCCAATGTGAACTACGCTACACCCAAGATGTTTACCACCCCACGAAAGAACATCAGAAGCACCAAAGCCAAGCGCATCCTGGAATCAGATACCATGGACGGCTCACCTGCAGCGAAAGCGAAGTCATTCAAACCACCCATCTCCAAGCCAGATACCGCACGTCAGCGCGTTCGTGATGAGATTGCAACCAAGACAAAGGCTAAGCGAGATGCATATATCCTGTATCATCGTGATCACTTCTTGCCTTTACTGCCAGAAAGCAATTACATCACGAAGCTTGAAAAGTCTGGTGATGTCCTTCAAGGCATCTCTCCAAACTCACAACTCCAATCACAGCCGAAGAAGTAAGCCTTACATATTTCATCACTTGGTTCCTCACTGACACTGGCATAGTATCACAGCAACCATGAAGCCATATCAGCTCAGGGGCCTCTCATTCCTAGTTTCCATGTACAAGAATGGCATGTCATGTATCTTGGGTGACGAGATGGGTCTTGGAAAAACTTTGCAGACTCTGTCTCTGATTCAGCACCTGGAGGAGGTCTACCCTTCCCCGCCTGGGGTCTCCCGTCCTTACCTCGTTGTCTGTCCACTCAGTGTGCTTGAGTCGTGGTACAATGAGTGCCGTAAATGGACCCCCGGGCTCCATCCTATGCGCTTTCATGGCAATAAATCAGAGCGTGAGCACTTGAAGAGTCAGGCCATGGGACGTGTTGACCGGTTTGGCAACGAGACCGTCCAGGCAAAGAACAAGAAGAGCCGCAAGAACAGCACTCCGTCTCGTCGTCGCACCCGCGATGAAGACAATGCAGGATTCGACATTCTCATCACCACTTACGAAATCTTCCTCGCCGAACAAACTTGGTTCAAGCACTCTTTCGTGTGGAGATATATCATCCTCGATGAAGGACACAAGATCAAGAATGAGAAATCTAATGTCTCTCACGCCCTCCAGAGCTTGAGAGCGGAGCATCGCCTACTTCTCACTGGTACACCCATGCAGAATAATCTTCGCGAGATGTGGGCGCTGCTTCATTGGCTCTTCCCGGATGTCTTTACTGATAAGACTGCTGACAACTTTGCCAATGCTTTCGATCTTAGCAAGGGCAAAGTCTCAACCAGCTTCATGGATGACGCTCGTCGCTTGCTCGAACTCGTAATGATTCGCCGTCTCAAGGACAGTCCGGGTGTTGATCTTGGTCTACCACCTAAGCATGAAGTGCTACTTTATGTTCCACTCACACCCATGCAACGCTTCTGGTATAAACGCCTCTTGACCAAAGCTGGTGGCAACTTGATCGACGATCTTTTCACTGGGGTGAAAGACAAGGAGCAAAAGACACTCCAGGCCGAAATTGAGGATGATCAACACATGTTGCAATTCGAAAAGGCTGTTGATGCTGTCGGTGACGAACCAAAGGCTGACCAATGGGCTCAAAGTCGCCAAATCATCCAGCAGGCCATCGAGAATGACCAAGGAGGCGAGAAGGAGACGTCTGCATACAAGAAGCTGTTAAACCTTGTAATGCAGCTTCGCAAGTGCTGCATTCACCCCTATCAGATCAAGGGTGCAGCCCCTGATCCTTACACGCTGGGCGACCACGTCATCCATGCTTCTGGAAAGTTCCTCGTTCTGAGCAAGCTTGTGGATGAATTGGTTGTCAAGCAGAAGAAAAAGATTCTTATCTTCTCTGGCTTCACCCATACTTTGGACTACTGCGAGAATCTGCTCGAATACAAAGGCGCCGATCAGCACGAAGCACCTTTTCGCTATCTGCGCTTGGATGGCGAGACAGCCAGGGCTAAACGCAATCTTGACATCAGACTCTTCAATGATGACAAGTCCGAGTTTAAGATCATGCTCATTTCTACCAAGGCAGGAGGACTCGGTCTCAATTTGACAGCTGCAACCGAGGTCGTCTTCCTTGACGAAGACTGGAACCCGCAAGTCACGCTTCAAGCTGAAGCTCGCGCTCACAGAATTGGTCAGACTAAGCCTGTGACCATTTACAAGCTTTGCACTCAAGGTACAGTTGAAGAGCAGATGATGGGACGTATCCGCAAGAAGCTTTATTTGTCCGCCAAAATCACGGAATCCATGCGTGATATCCATTATACACCTCAGCCATCCCATCACAAGCGCAAGCGTGGATCGGATAGCGAGGCAGCTACTCCGGTAGGGGATGGTGTCCCTCAACTTGGCATGTCACAACTTAAGTCACTGGTCCGTCGCGGCGCCACGACCCTCACACACCCCGAAATTGACGTCAACGAAATGCTCTCCTGGGACTTTGATACCATTCTTGAAAAGTGCAAGGACCGTCCAGTTGATCCACATGTCGCCGAGCAAGCCAATGCTGAGCAAGTTAGCATCGACGAGGAAGAATGGCTTGCCAAGATGGAGCGTGTCGAGTGTGCCGTTCTAGACGGAGTCAAGTACCAACGCCAGGTTGATGCTGACAAGATCATCCCCACAGAACTTAATCGTGCAGATCGTCGTGTCGGCAAAAATACTACTGTGATAGTCGATGGAATCGCGATCAACAAGGAAAGTTTGCAGTGCGCGGATTGGGAGGCCGTGCCCACCATGGCAGGTAAAGATCCTCGCCTTGCAGCACCCAAGGGAGAGAAGACTCCTCCTATCACCCATCAAGACCACTGCCAAGCTTGCCATAACGGTGGTGATGTGGTTGAGTGTGCTGGCTGCCCGAGAGCATATCACCTGGATTGCTTGGACGATAACTTCAAGAGAAAGGCGACACGCGCGACACCTTTCTATTGCTCACAGCATCAGTGTTTCGAGTGCGACAAGAACACTTCCGACGCAGGTGGACTGATTTACCGCTGCCGTTGGTGCCATTTGGGCTTTTGTGAGGATTGTTTGGGTTGGGAACATGTAAAGCTGCTCGGTGGCAGCTTGCCCGAGTACGACATGCTTGGCTATACTACCAAGAACGCTTGGTACGTTGAGTGCCATAATTGTGTCCATGGGGAGAAGGAAGACCCTACGCTCGGTGTCTATCTCGACAGCGAAAGAGCAAGGATTGCACATGAGCACAATGTACACCTGAAAAGGTTTGAGAAAGTGCAAATGGCAGAAATTAAGAAGCAGACGGCGTCGGAGCAGTTATCCACGGAGACCAAAGCCGGTGCTTCGGAGATCACGCCATCTTCTCGTGACAAGTACACGACTGACACCACAACACTGAACACACCAGCCGACGACAGCGCTCCTACTTCGACCCGCAACAAGGGTAAGGGAGTCGTAATCAACATCGACTCTGACTCCGAAGACTCCAATCGCCACTCTCCCCTTCGTACCGAACACCCCTCCTGGACCGACTACAATTCTCCCTCCTACAAAAGCAAATCCAGAATCACGCCAAAGGGATTCCTGAATGGATCTAATACGGCAAAACATACCAGCACTCCAAGGACGCTGGCCTCGGATGATGACAAGTACGTGGACATCATTGAAATCGACGAAGACGACGACGAGTTCATGCCCACACCCAAGAGAGCAAGAAAGAGCAAGCTGGGAGCGATGTTTCGTCGATATTGAGTGAGCTTCTCCCTTGCTAAAGAAGGGAAAGATGATTGACAAATGCGATCGCATGCGAACTGTACAAGAAGAAGGCGCATCAATTGAGATGCATGAGCTATTTGGCGAATCTTGCTGGAACAGGCTAGATGGGACGGAAAGACTAGGTTTTGTCAACAGCGGTTTGAAGCAGAAGACGAGGAGGCGTTGCTGTACCTTAGCTTAGTCTTGTTTCGTTGCTGTAGCTTAGTCTTTTTACATGACGTGCGTGCGCGAGCTACTTGGTCGGGCTTAGTACTACAATCGTACTCAATACAAGTCTTGAAATCATGACATGCATTAGCTCTTTACAAGATTTGGATCTCTCGCTGTAGTCGTGGCTGTGGTTGAGAAAGGTGTATCTGTATATGGATCTTTTGAGCTCGGTACGCGGTTGGCAGTCATATCTGTGCCTTATTCTCCCAACGCATGTTCCTGTCATGAGGATTTCTTCACACTCACGCACTCCACCAGGGTCGAGCAAAGACCATCCAAATCGCGCAAATCACGGACGGCAGCTCGATCAACAGTATCGGTACCTTATCACTTTGTTATAACTTTCCGACAGGTAGTTAGACTTTATGATCCACCAAATCCAAAAAAAAAAAAAAAAAAAAAAAAATCAACAATAAGAAAATTCACACAGCATAAGATATCTAAACAGCTCGTGAAAAATCACTCCCCCTTCTCGACAACAGCCTGCGCAGAAAAACCCTTTTCGTCACCATCAACACCCTCGAGCACCTCATTCGACGTAACAGGCACGACACCCCTCTTCGCTGCTTCGGTGGGAGTGAAAGTGCCATAGACATCCAGGTCGTCGAACTTGCCCATGCCGTGATAAGGAAAGAGCCTATTGAGGACGAAGAAGACGGTCCCGCTGACGAAGAAGCCGACGAGGAAAGCCATGTAATAGAGCTTTACGAGGATGCGAGGGGGGTCCTCGTCGCCGCGGACACTGACGACGAGGCCGCCGATAGTGGGGGCCCAGCCGGCGAGCCAGGCGGGTATGACGCGCCAGTTGACGCCGTGGGAGAACCAGTAGTCCGTGTTAGTCGTGCGATAGAGATGGGTCAAACGCACGTTCATTTTCCGCAGCAAATAGAAATCGCAGGTCATGACGCCCATTATCGGGGAGAGGAAGACGGAAAAGGAGTCGAGGACGGAGATGAAGGTGGTGGCTTTGTTGACCAATTGCCAGGGCTGACAGATCCAGACTGCGATGAAGGTGAGGATTGCGCCGCGACGGATATCGATGTAGCGGGGGAAGAGACCGGCGAGGTCGATGCCGCCGGCTACGGCGTTGCCGCAGACGTTCTCGAACATGGTTGTTGACATGAAGCCGAAGGCGAGGAAGAAGACGCCGGCGCGCGATCTGGAGGTGCCGTGGCCGTTGTCCATCATGCGTAGAAGCAGATCTGGTGGGTTCCAGTAGACTTCTCCGTAGATCTTTTGGCAGGCGCTCGTGACTACCAGGCCGATGAGACTGACTAGTGTGCCTACTACCCAGGCTGATATGGTGGTGCCGGCGAGATAATGCTTGGGGCCTTTCGCATATCTTGAAAAGTCGGAACCGTTGGTTATTCCTGCCGCGATGCCTCCGATCATTTGGTTGATGCCGTACATGATAAGCCAACTTGAGTTCCATTTCGATGTGCTCGCAATCGTTTGGCCTGTGTGCCATAATGGACCGACTCCATTCGCTACACTAAGCGACCAAATCATCATACAGAGCATACCAACACCACAATAGACCGAGGTAATCAAGAATGGTAGCTTGAACTTCTCAGGTCTGATCCACAAAAACGGCAACGACAGAAACCAGAACACCACAAACCCGACAAATTGACTCGTTGTAGTGGGCATGCTTGGTCCGAAGGTGTTTGGCATGGTTGCAAAGCTAGGCCAGATGGCTGTGAGCATTACCCCAGTCATTCTCCCTGCATTCCAACATTGTACCGCACACCAAATAAAGTTAAGCAAGATACGTTGGAGCAGTGGGATATAACTGCCTCTCATTCCCCAGGTATAGCGATTCTGAACAGTAAACCCAATGTGCCAGCGGAGTCCGCACCAGGCGATCAACGTCGCGAAGATGGTGATGAGGAGTCTGCCAACTACTATCACCAGCATTGCCTGGCCGACTGAGAGGCCTAGAGTGAGGTAGGTGTTTGGTGTTTGCCAGTTTGAGATATTCAGCGAGGAGAGTGTCCAGTAGCCAAAGAAGTGGAACCAGTCCCATGTTCGCCTTGAGGGCGGGAGAGGTATCAAGTCTCTGTTACTCCATGCGTTGACTTCTTCATGGTCTTCTTCATTACCATGCAGGCGGACTTTCTCGCGTAGGCCGCGAAAGCGGAGAGGGCTAGCCATTTGGGAATTGCTCGTAGTATATGAGATGACAATGGGTAGAAGCACAGAATCAAGTAGTGTGGTGCAGACATAGCATACCTGTGGCATTCTGAACCTTGCCAGTTGATAAGATATCGGCTGATATCTGATATCAGGAATCGATCATCAGCTTGCCTGTGTCCCTGTAGAACCCCTGCTGGGAGTATTGATAGGCCAACATGATCTCTGTAATACAAGTGGTTATCATCTTTGCCAAGTCAACTGTCACACGGACAAAGAAGAGCAAGAGAAGGTCGAAGCGTGAGGTGGTGAGCCAAAAAGGGCAAGCTTCAAGCTAACGCGCAGTGCCTGCAAATCCACACCAGTACACTAAATTCACCATCACATTGTTATCGCTTATTCGCATCGGAGCTTTGGCGTCTTTCTTCCCATCAGCCGTTCTAGAATCAGAAGATATGAGAATAGACGAGAAGTGCCGGTCGGGCCACGCTGGCCGCTGTCTATCGACAAGATACAATACGAACGAGCGATAGGCCGTCGGCATACCCGATTACGACCTAATCAACCAATCACACGATCACTCTGCATCTACCACAAAGCTCATGGAAATGAATGTTCTCGAGGTCAGGAAAATCGCAGTATTAGATTGATTCCAAGATATTCTATAATTGTGGAAGATTCAAGGGTTGTCACTCATTGTAGCTTGCTCAGAGTCGAGTATCAGTTTCCACGATCATGCCGAGCAAAACTCTCAGAATCGGTGTCGATGTTGGCGGGTAAGTCTTGAAGAAGACAGAACAAGAAAGTGTCTGACATTAAGATAGGACAAATACTGATGGAGTCATCCTTGATCCATCCAAGGCTTCCGAGCCAAACAAAGGCATCGTAGCTTGGTACGATTCAATATGCTGCATCCAATCTATTTACTTGCTGATGCGAACGAAGGCACAAAGCACCGACTACTACGAACCCAAGTCTTGGTATCAACGATGCGCTGATGTCAATGTTTGATCAATCCAAGGTAGATCCCGAAGATGTCGCCAGTGTGACAATTGGTACCACTGTAAGTGGAATGAGCTGCTGCGTTCATGTCCCTTCGTCTTTCAAGTCTGATGAACAGTAGCATTTCGTGAATGCAGTAGTAGAGAGAGATGCAGCAAGGCTTGCTCGTGTAGCCGTCATCCGGTTATGTGGTCCCTTTAGCAAGCATGCTCCGCCTTGTATCGATTGGCCAGAGGATATGAAGGACTTGATCCTCGCCCACTATGCTCTTGTCAAAGGTGGTCTAGAAGTCGACGGAAACTTGATCTCGGAAATTGATGAAGAAGAGATCAAGCAGCAATGCCAGATCATCGCAGGAAAAGGCATAAGGAGTATTGTTTTGAATGGCGTCTTCAGTCCGATTGATACTACTTATCAACAAGAAGAGCGTGCTGCCGAAATAGTCAAGGCATTTCTTCCCGAGGCCCACGTTGTGCTTTCGAAAGAGGTTGCTAATCTTGGTTTCTTGGAACGAGAGAATGCTGCTATACTGAATGCTTCCATTCTACCATTTGCAAGAAAGACGATTCGCTCATTCCAAGAACCAATCAAGAGACTCGGATTGAAATGCCCAGTGTTCATTACTCAAAACGATGGCACCATTCTCTCAGGAGAAGCAGCATCCCGGCTTCCGATAAGAACTTTCTCGAGTGGACCTACTAACAGCATGCGAGGTGCAGCTTATCTCGTTCAGGGCGAGTCCAAAGAAGCTATGATGGTTGTTGACATTGGCGGCACCACAACAGATGTTGGCTTGCTTCTAGCGAATGGATTTCCACGCCAGGCTGCGGCTTTCAGTGAATTTGCAGGCGTACGCATGAACTTTTCCTGTCCTGATGTCAAGAGTATAGGCTTAGGTGGAGGCTCGATCGTGCGGGAGAAAGACGGCGAGACCACCGTCGGGCCAGATAGTGTCGGCTACAAGATTCAGACCGAAGCTCTTGTATTTGGAGGCAGCATCCTCACCGCTACTGACTATACAGTCGCCGCTGACACGTCTGTCTCCATTGGTGACGCAGATCGTGTTAAGCATTTTACTAAGGAGGGCATACGAAACTACAAGGCAGTGGTAAAGAAGATGCTGGAAAAGGTGATAGATACTATGAAGACTTCTCCAGAAGATCTTCCTGTCCTACTTGTCGGTGGAGGTGCAGTCATTGCCCCAGATGAGCTGGCAGGTGCAAGTCGAGTCATCAAGCCTGAGTGGTCTGGTGTCGCCAATGCCATTGGTGCCGCGATGGCTAGAGTCAGCATTGTCATTGATACGGTCAAATCCACGGAAGTGAAGAACATCAAAACCCTTCTTGAAGAGATCTCGGAAGATGCTATACAAAAAGCAGTTGACTCCGGAGCTTCGCGAGATTCTGTCGAGATTGTCGAGGTTGAAACTCTGCCACTCCCAGTAAGTTCAGTGATTGCATGTTCAACTCACCTCGCTGATCAAAGAAATTTAGTACATCTCGAACAAATCACGTTTCATAGTACGAGCAGCCGGAGACTTTGATTTCAATCGTAGCAATGAAGTATTACCCGCCTCCGATGAGGAAGCAGGGCTTGACAATGAGATGGAGGAATACGAGAAGCATGGTAACAAGACAACTAAAGAAGCAAATGGAGTTCAGCGGCAACCTGAAACAGTGCCCGTCGACATTTCTATGTACAGACCAGATGTCAGAGACCGTGTGTGGTACATCTCGGAAACGGATCTTGACTGGATATCAATAGGATGCTACATACTCGGAACCGGAGGTGGCGGAAGTCCCTACTCACACATGCTTCGAATGAGAGAGATCATCCGCGCAGGCGGCATCATCCGAGTAGTCAACCCTCACGATCTCAACGACGACGATCTAGTCGGCTGTGGTGGCGGAGCCGGCTCACCTACAGTCAGCATAGAAAAGCTACAAGGCGACGAGATGATGGAAGCACAAAACGAGCTCTACGCCCTCGGTCTAACCCCTAAAGCCACCCACATGATCGCGCTAGAAATCGGGGGAGGCAACGGACTCCAAGGCATGATCCTAGGCGCCAGCACAAACATGAACATACCCACCGTCGACGGCGACTGGATGGGCCGAGCCTACCCAACAAAATGGCAAACGACCCCCGTCGTCTTCGCCGAGCGCAAAACAATCTTCTGCCCCATAACAATGTGCGACGGCAACGGCAACGTAGTCCACATGACCAAAGCAACCAGCGACCTAACAGTCGAGCGCGTCTTCCGCGCCGCCCTCTCCCAAATCGGCTCCCACGTAGGCTGCGCCGAAGCCCCCGTCACAGGCGCCGAGACCAAACGCTGGGTCGTCGAAAACACCATCTCGCTGTCCTGGCGGATCGGCCGCGCAGTCACCCGCGCCCGCCAAACAAACCGCATCGACACAGTGGCCGAGAGCATCATCTCCGAAGTGGGCGGTTCGGAATCCGCTCGCGTCCTGTTCAAAGGAAAAATCGTAGGTGTGGAACGCACGTTGCGTATGGGTCATGTGTACGGCGAAGTCGTTATCGAAGCTGCCCCCTCCTCTTCTTTCTCGGGTAACCTCAAAATCCCCTTTAAAAACGAAAACATAGCCGCCCTGGCACTCCACCCCGACAATTCCAACTCCGGCACCGAGACAATATTAGCGACCGTCCCCGACCTCATTTCCGTCATCGACGCGCAGAATGGCGAGGCCATCGGCACGCCGGAATATCGATACGGATTACTGGTCACTGTGCTCGGGATTACCGCGTCTGAGAAATGGACGAGTACAAAGCGGGGTCTTGAGATTGGTGGACCGAAAGCGTTTGGACTTGATGTTGTGTATAAGCCTTTGGGCAGGTTTGTGAGGCCGAGGAGTGTTGTTGATGAATTTGATTCGTGAGAGGGGTTGGATGGGTTGGATGGGGAGAGGTGGGGATAGGGAGTGGTGGGGAAAGACAGGGAGAGGTGGGATGGTGGGATATGCTCGTGGTTAATATGCACATGATGTGACGAGTTCTTGACAAGTTTTTGTATGGACCTTTGTGTCTAAAGTTTTTTGTAGTGTTGCGGGTCATAGAGATTTAATGAGCTTGTTCTGAATGGACAAATGAGACTGTTTAACAGAAGGATTGAGCATGAGGCTGATATGAGATTATTACCCACGAGTGGCGGATCGGGCACGGCCAGAGAAGATGCCAGCAATAATGTAGGCGTCGATAGGAAACAGTGATGCAAGTATAACATGGACAGGGTCGCCTATTTCTCCGAAGCTTATCTCAACGTTGCCCATTCATCTCAAAACAGGCAGGGTCTCGAATCATTCGCGTACAGAGGGTGAGAGAAAACGGGGAGTGAAAAAGGTATTTCTACAATGCAGCATCTGGTATAAGAAAGCTCATCTCTAGACTCGAATCTTTCTTTCTTTCCCTCTTTTCCCTTCACTTAGACATGGCATGATCAAACACTAAACAGCTCAATGACCGTGTCCGTCATCCTCGCCCCTCTGTTCAGGATCCAGCTTGATGAGGGTGTCGATTCTCATGATAGCAACGCAAGCCTCGACGGCCGACTTCAGCTGCTTGATCTTGCTCATGCTGGGCTCGAGAACACCGGCCTTGATGCTGTCGTGCACCTTGCCCTTTGTCAAGTCGAGACCGTAGTTCTTGTAGTTCTTTTGCTTGGCAATCTGCTTTTGCTCCTCTGGGGAAAGGGGTTGCGAAGAAGGCGCGTGAGGGTCCTTGGATTGAGAGCTGGCGATGCGTTGAGAGAGGGCGTGGCGGGAACGGAGTTGGGCTACTAGTTCGCTGCTGTCTTTCGCGGCGTTTACGGAGAGAGTGGTGGGAATTATGAGAAGGGAGGCTGCGAAGGCGCCAATGGCTAGTTGCTCGCGGGAGCCCTGTAGGATGCTTGTCAGTATGATAGTTGTAGCAAGTGTGAGAAAGAGTTCACTTACGACTGAAGTCGCCCACTCCTCGAGATAGATGTGCAGAGCAGTCTCGACAGCACCACCACCAGGCACGATTCTTCCACTCTCAAGCGTGCGTTTTACGGCAGAAAGTGAGTCGTGAACGGATCGCTCCATCTCGTCGAGGGAGTACTCGTTGGCGCCACGGAGAATGATGGAAGCAGAAGAGTGAGCCTTGGTGCCCTTGACGAGAATGCACTCATCGTCGGAGATTCGCTCTTGCACAACCTCCTCGGCGTGACCCAGATTGCTGGCCTCGAACTTCTCGTCACCGTTCAAGTCGGACAGGGATGACACCATGGTGGCGCCAGTTGCCTTTGCTATCCTCCTGAGGTCCTCCTTCTTACATCTCCTCACAGCCATGGCGCCCTTCTCAATGAAAGCCTTGAGGCAGAGATCGTCAATACCCTTTGTGGTGAAGACGACATTTGCACCCGACTTCAGGATCATGTCGACTCTCTCCAAAACAATACCGGCTTCTCGCTCCCTGATCTTCTCGAGTTGTGCGGGATCGTCAATGGTGATGTGCACGCCCAACTTCATCCTCTCCTTTTGCAGGTTGATGTCCAGACAGGCAATCTTGGCGTCGGTCACTCTGGTGTTCATGGCTTGACTGGCGACAGTGCAATTCAGGGCGTAACCCTTGACAAGGATACTCTCGGTAGCACTCTTTCCATGGGCCTTGAGGACGTTGACCGCCTTGACGGGGTACTTGACCTCACCCCTAGGGTTGACCGACTTGACAGATTGCATAGCGTCGACGACCATGTTGGCGAAGAAGTCGGAGTCGCCGCCGATGATCTTGGAGGACATGGAAGTCTTGGCGATGCTGATGAGTGATTCCCTGCCGAGAGTCTCGACCTTGGTGCTAATGTTCTCGTGCATGTAGCGGACAGCCTCTCTTAATGCCAGTCTGTAGCCAGTGATGATGGTTGTGGGGTGGATACGGTTCTTCATAAGCTCGTTTGCCCTTCTCAACAACTCGGCGGCGATGAGGACGACTGATGTTGTGCCATCGCCGACTTCCTTGTCTTGTTGCTGTGCGAGGTCGACCAAGATCTTGCCGGCAGGGTGTTCAATGTCGAGAAGGGTGAGGATGGTAGCGCCGTCGTTGGTGACAGTCACGTCACCGATATCGTCGACCATCATCTTGTCGAGGCCAGAGGGACCAAAGGAACTGCGAACGACATTGGCGATAGCTTGTGTTGCTTGTACGTTCTGGTCACGAATGTCTGCGCCGCTGATTTTCTGTCCACCAAGGACTGGACATGACTGTTATTATGTGAAATGACGAAAACTAAAACAAACAGACTTACACAGAGTTCCCGAATTCCGCGGTGCTTCAAAGATTCCAGCCATTTTGAGAAGTTGTGATTAGCTACGTGTTTCCTATTGTCGCTGGATAATTCTTGAGCTCCTCCTCCAAGGCCCAAGCAGGCGCGGAGGACGCATCGCGGCGAAGTTTATCCGGTCTGAAGCCCTGAGCGTGGGAGGTGTAGGTCTTGGCGGCATAAAATCAAAGGCGGGGCAGATAGAGGGCAGCAATTGCTCGTGAGTCAAGTTTATTACCCTCTCCCAATCTACCTTACGCTCCGGAGATTCGATCGTGTGACTCTATTCAATCCAGGAAAAGATACTGTGAGATTCTTCGCAGTCCAAACACCTCGACTCAATCTCACACATCTCAATCATCCACCATGGACAAAGTCGAGAAAGAGCTCAATAAAGCGACTCTCAATGAGGACGCAAACGTGACGGGCACTGTCGACGGAGCTCAGCCCCAAGCCAATCCTGCCGCTGACACCAAGGGTGAGAAGGATTGTCAATCTTCGGTTCCGTAAAATCTATACTAAAAATTGCCAGAGCGCAAGGACCACAAGAAGGCAGCCAAGGCAGAAAAGAAGGAAAAGAAGGATAAGCCCAAGCAAGGTCAAGGACAGGGCGAAGGCAAGAAGAAGATGGAGGGCGGTGCTGGTATCGACGTCGCCAAGGAGGATGATCTGGCCGAGTGGTACCAGCAGGTCATCACCAAGGGAGAGATGCTCGAGTTCACCGATGTTCCCGGATGCTACATTTACGAGCCCGCCTCTTACGGCATCTATGAGCGCATCCAGGACTTCTTCAACAAGCGCATCAAGAAAATGGGTGTGCGCAACTGCTACTTTCCTCTCTTCATCTCAGAGGCCAATCTGCAAAGAGAAAAGGACCACATTGAGGGTTTCGCTGCCGAGGTCGCATGGGTCACACATGGTGGAAAGAACAAGCTGGAGAAGCCTCTTGCCGTTCGTCCTACTTCTGAGACGGCCATGTACGGCTACTTCAGCAAGAAGATCAGGAGTCACCGTGACTTGCCCCTCAAGCTCAACCAGTGGAACAACGTCGTGCGATGGGAGTTCAAGCACCCCATGCCCTTCATTCGATCCCGCGAGTTCCTCTGGCAAGAAGGCCACACCGCTCACTTGACCGAGGAGGAGGCCGGTGCCGAAGTGTTGCAAATCTTGGACCACTACGCCGCCATCTACGAGGAGCTTCTCGCTGTCCCTGTCGTCAAGGGCCGCAAGACTGTCGCCGAGCAATTCCCTGGCGCACACTACACCACCACCGTCGAGGGCTTCATCTCTGCCACTGGTCGTGGTATCCAGGCCGGTACTTCCCACTGCTTGGGCCAGCACTTTGCAAAGATGTTTGACATTACCGTCGAAGACCCCAAGGCAAAGGAGGGCGAGAAGAGAGAGAAACTCCACGTCTGGCAGAACTCCTGGGGTCTGACTACTCGTTCCATCGGTGTCATGATTCTCACTCACGGTGATAACAAGGGTCTTGTCATTCCTCCCCGCGTCGCAGAAACCCAGGTCATCATTGTTGCTGTCGGTATCACCGCAAAGAGCACCGACGAGGACAGGGCCAAGCTTTACGACGCTGTCGAGGACATGAAGAACCAGCTCATTGACGCCGGTGTCCGTGCCGAGTCCGACCTGAGAGAAGGCTACTCTCCCGGCTGGAAATTCAATCAATGGGAGATGAAGGGTGTTCCCCTCCGTTTCGAGTTCGGTCCCAAGGACGCTGAGAAGAACGTTGTCACTGCCGCTCGCCGTGATAATGGTGCTAAGTCTGAGATCTCCATCAGCGACCTCACTACTGCCACTCCTGAGCTGCTCGAGACCATTCAGTCTGACATGTTTAACAAGGCCAACGGCGAGTTCACCGAGCACAGGAAGCTTATCACTGAATGGAAAGACTTTGTTCCTTCCCTCAACGCCAAGAACGTCTGTCTCATCCCTCACTGCACCACCGAGGCCTGCGAAGACCAGATCAAGGACCAGAGCAAGGGTAATGTCGAGGGTCAGGAGGTCGATGTGCGCGCTCCCTCCATGGGCGCCAAGTCTCTCTGCATTCCCTTCGAGCAATCATTCGAGGGCCTCACCCACGGCACCACCAAGTGCGTCAACCCCAAGTGTGACAAGCTTGCCGACAAGTGGGTCATGTTCGGACGCTCTTACTAGACCGAGACATCGTGATATGGCGAGAAGAGCATGTAGTTGGAGTCAGCGATTTTCAAAAGGTGTTGACGACATGATTGGGACGATATGGCATGGCGGCGGAGTTTCACGGTTTGATCTTTGATACACCGCCAACTTAGTGATCCAGCGAAAGGAAGTTTGGAAGAAATTATACAACATTCCCCCTCATTTGCCACTTTCCGCTTTGAATTTACGCTTTCTGGTACTTACCCTTTGGGACACGAATGAACAGGGACCTCAGGTAAGGTAGGGAAGGAGCACTCCATGGCTTCCAGCGCCACTGAGGCTTGGTACGTCTTCTCTTATGCAACGTGAGATCTTGTACCCCCGTGAACCACCAATAGAGTGGTCGCTGCAAGAACCCTGATCAGGCATGCATACAGCTGCTGCGCCTCTTGCAATTGCGGCTGAGCCTGGCCGGCACTGATCCAGCTGAAATGATGATCTCTTCTAGATCCCACTAGAATGTCTCGTTCTCACTTATTCATTCAGTTCCTGGCTTACCACATCTTTCAAAGAGACATGGCCGAAGTCCTAGGTGTCGTTGCTTCGGGCATCAGCGTCGCATCCTTCGCCATCCAGCTCGCTGACAGCATTAAGAAGTTGGAAAAGTTTGTTGACAACGTCCGCGACGCCCCAGAGGATATCAAATACACGATTCATTAGCTCGATACGCTCAACCTGCAGCTTGCAGACATCGAGAAGGAACTACAGCAAAACACGGCCTCGACTATCAACAACACAAGCCTCCAGCAATGCCTGAGTCTTTGTCAACAAGGGACAAGCGCTCTGGACTTGATCGCCAAAGATCTCGAAGCCGAGATGAAAACACGAAAGAGACGCACCTCCATGAAAATCTGGTTCAAAAAGGATGTCCTGGAGAAATACGAAAAGAGACTGGAAAGAGCCAAGTCATCACTGGTGCTCTCATACTTCGTATACACCAAAGATGTCCAAACAAAGCTTATCATGGAAATACGACAAGCAGTGTTGTTTCCACCTACAGCTACTGCCATCAAGACCACAACAGTGCAACAAGACATGATTGGTCATCTGCCCACACATACACGTTCGAACAAGCAGCCTCAAGGCAAGAAGCGATACCATCTCAACTTGACTATATGGCTGGTAGCGAAGGCTTGGAACATAACCCTGAGTCGATCAGTCGCCGGCTGGGATATGCACTTTCGCTATTACGCCGTTATACCGCATGAATCTCCGATATTCACTGTTTGTAGAAACGGGGATTTGGAAACCATCAAAGCATTGTTCAATTCTGGACACTCTTACACGTTAGTTTATAGTCCTTCGTGATAAAGACAGTTACTAACTCCCATGCCACACAAGTGCGCTTGTCATAACATCTGGTTATCGAATCGTAACGACCATAAGGAGAGGTGTTTTCAAATTTGCCAATTTCTTCTCGATCAAGCGGCAGATCCTTCGATCGTCGATTCATATGGCCAGTGAGTATCAACTGAGCAATCTCTCATCCGCAAAGCTCAATCCCGGGGTGTTATGATCCATGGTAGCTCCCAGTATAAAAGTGTGCATTCGACCAGCATTGGAGTGATGTGACTTCCACTGAACACCGATGTCTGGATGAGTGAATCTTACTGACACGGAATGCATGGCAGAACCCCGTTGGGGTGTTTATACCTCTCGGAAGAACAATATTGCGATCCAGACCATATCCTGCTCTTGCAAAATCTGTTGAAGTACAATTTCGATGCTGGTGTGGAGACTTTCAATGATGAATGCGTGGAGACGACTTTGTACTGGCCACGCTATGCCATCAGCTTACTTCACGAGCAAGTTTGGCCACTATATCAGAACGTGACCCTTCTGCAGCGTCTCAAATACGCTCTAAAGTATCTAAATCGCAGAACCAGTCAACCCCTCATGGACTTTGAGGCCAGATTAGGTTGCAAGCTTCTACAACATGAAGTTCTCGATACTGCTGTTGCTAACGATGCAATTTTGGGCTTTTTGGCAACAATCATGCGGGCCTATGGATACTCCAAAGCCTTTGCACGGAGGCATGGACCGGAGACAGAAACAGGAGGCTGGTCTGACGTCCTTGTCGGCGCCATCACACGCAACGTCGATCTTCAGGATCGCCGATGTCGAGATTTATCGTCTGGCTGTCGGACTGCAATGACCAATTTTGTCCAGGGATGGATAGAAGATGGTTATTTTGATAGTTGGCTCAAGGATTGTCACATTTACAGCAAGGATATGATCGGAAACGCTGTGTACACTTGGTTTCACGGACTTGACGACCTGGATATCGACCTTGATGCCTTTGCGAACAGTGAATCGAAGGCCCTGGAGGCGGCAGCACGTGGTTCTACATCTAGCTATTTGACGTTGCCGCAGGCACGGCATGAACCTCATTTAAGCTGGGTTATCACGCTGCATGGCATGGAGAAGTCATCCCGGTCAGGACACTGGAAGTTGTGCTTCGAGTGGCCACCGAGAAGACTCTACCAATTTCTTGGGCTACCGAGGCCATCGTCTGGCGTTCCTGGAGCCTGGGGTAGTTGGGATTCGACTGATGAGGAACCTGATACTTGGGAAGAGTATTTAGAGAGCCTAAGGACATACCAAGAGTTGCGGCCAAAATGTTGGCGTAACCTTCCTGAAAAGGCACATGACGAGAGTGATGGACAATGTGATACAAGTCGTATTGTAGAGGCGGATGAGAACAGTGATGAAGAGATCGATCAAGAGTCAGATGACGGATGCGAAAACGACAAGAGAATGATTTCCTTTGCTTTTTGTCCTTGCTTTCATTTCGAAGTCTCCAGCAATACCTTCCTTACCTTTAATAACTCAATTCGGACTTTGCATCATTGGTTTGGATCTGAGCTTCCATCCAGAACACAAGGCCTTCGGGTCCGCGCACGTCTTTACCAATACCTCCTCGCCAGCGTTGACATGGGCTTACTACAGTCGTGCCCGTAAAGTAATGCCAAGCATGTGAGATCATCGAACCCACCTCGACAATGATAAATATGAACCCACCCCCCAATTCTTCTACAAATCGTCTCTGAGTTCGACGCTTACTTCTCGTCTTTGTCATGGGAAACCTTGACCATGAAACCTTCACCCTTCTGTAGCAGCAGAATTGAATACGACGATTCTGTTTTTGTAGCATGCCAGAAACTGACATGATCTGCTTTCTGTTCTGATATTGCGATATTTATTGCGATATTCATTATGATATCGCCATATCATGCGTCAACCATGGTCGATTGGAATTCTATGAATCCAACTGAAATTTCTTGATGTTAAGGTAGTCTTGTCTCAAAGCAACTGTAGTCTTTTCTGAATATCTTTTATACATTTAGTGACAGGATCGAATGGGGACAGGATCAAATGGGGGCAGGAGAATTTCTTCTTTTTTTTTTTTTTTTTTTTTTTTTTTTTTAGAAAGATGGGGAGATATTAGGAGTCTTGGGAGGTCTGACTTAGTGGCTTTGGATAGGGGTTTGGCTTGGAGATTTGCCTTGGGGAGGTCTGGGTTGAGGGTTTTGGCTTGGGGGGTCTGAATTTGGGTCTGGATTGGTCGTACTGCCTGGGAGGTCTGTTTGGGGGTCTCGATTGGGGTACTGGATCATGGTTCTGGGTTGGGAGGTCTGGCTTGGGAGGTTCAGATTAGGGTTTGGCTTAGGGGATCTGGACTGGGGTCTGGATCCGGGGGGAGTAACTGGATTTGGGGGGTCTGGAATGGGGGGTTTAGCTTGGGGAGGTCTGGATTGTGGGATTTTGGCTCGACGTGGTCTGACCTTGGGGTACTGGCTCGGGGAAGTACTGGCTTGGGGAGCTCAATGCTAGGGCTGAGGAGTCTAGAATTGGGTTTTCATCGAGATGATTCGCTTCAAATAGTTGTTCGTGTATTTAGGGCGTGAAGAGTTAATGATACTGGACTTGGGCTGGGAAGATGGCTGGGAACTTGACTGGGTTTGCAATGTTAAGATTTGCGATCTATGTGATGGCTGGTTCCTTTCTGGATGGTCTTGTTTTATCGTGAGAGTCGGGAGGAAAGGCGAGACGGAAGGGTGGGAAGGAAAGGCGAGACGGGAGAGTGGAAATGATGGCGAGAAGGAAGCGCGGTGAAGAACTGGATACTCTGAATGGTCTGCGGTTTCACGGTACTATGCGTGTACCTCGACTGGTGGGTGTGAGTGAGTTGGTTGTGAGGGTGTAGCTTACTGTAACGTCATTGTTCTCTTTTAGATCAACTGTTCGACGAAATTGATTCAAGATGCTACGTAGGGTGAGAGAATTGCGAACTTTTGGTCGATGCTTTTACATCGACCTAGGTTGAGAGAATGGACATGCTTGGAGGACATGGTCAAGATTCGATGGGGCTCAGTAAGTGTTTCTGCAAACGTCGTTATGGCGTGCAATAACTACCTATCCAGCACGAAGTTTTGAGATCGGAGTCATGTAGTTTCTAGCTTGAGCTCCTGGAGTAAAGGAGATTCGAGGAGCTAAGATTGTAGAGAATCGAAGCTGTGAGGTCGTGATCGATGTCAAATTGTGTTCCATCTAGCAAAAATCAGTACTCTATCAAGTTGATATCTGAAGCGATATGAATTTGCGGTCCCTGATACTGTATGCTTCGCTGAGATTGTCAAGATACTCTCTTAGTGAATCCGCAGCCTCAGTCTCCTCGACTTATTACGTTTGCAGGGGGAAGCGACCGAAGCGACGCAGTAATGCTGTGTATCATTGGTTATATAGGGAGGCGATGAAGCTCAATGACCGTGTTAGCCTTGAGCACAGCGGTCAAGCGTAGTAGTCAAGCATGGTACACGATTCTTATCAAGGGGCGGGACTGAGCTCTGTATTGCCAGTTCGATGTGACTAGCGTTGATTAGGTAGCATCGAATGCCCGGATGATACTTTATCGTAATCTCGTGGTGCCACTGTCGTAGCCGATCTCCATGTGGTCGGCCTCGGGATGATGGACTGTGCATTGACAAAGTTTCAGAAGATTCATCGTTCATCTCGCGACGAGAGTGTCCGTAGATCGAAACGTGGCGTGCGGTCATGGAACCTCCGCGGCCTGCCTAACTATCTCGCTGCCTCCGTGTTACCGGTTGTGCGTGGACAGCGACTGGGCATGTACCCTAGACCGCATGGCATCGAGCGTCCCAGTAGATCATCATTTTCACACGGTTGAGCGTCTTGTGTTCGAAGACACTGCCCATCATGAATGCGTGTCACCAATTTCGACCGATTCGTACAGTTCCCTATCTTTGGTACATGAGGGTGACACGCAATATCGCTCGTCAGTCACAAGGTGCTGGCTTGTGCTTGGGAAGAGCGAAGTGAGCCTCTTACCAAACCGAGCTTCAGTACTGGTACCGAGTGGACAAGTATCAATCGAGAGTCCCTCAAATTTCTCGGCTCTCCACGGCACCCTTGGGAAATGCTTTGAAGTAATTGGACAGGCTAAGGTATCACGCACTAATTTCAGCGAATCTGGCGTCAACCAAATTCGGAGACAGGCTCAGACATGAAACACGTGCGATACATGAGACGTGCAGAGAGCTAGAGCACTTTGGAATTCGAGGAATTGGATGGTCAGTAGTTGCATTTGTGGTACTTGGACAATGGCCCCGTGGTTGTCAGGTATTGGAGTCTTGAGACTGGTCAGGCAGGACTGAGTTCCGCTACCCTATAAGCAGTCTGCATGAATGGGACGAGCCTCTTTCGACGCACAACCTGGCTGAGAAATCGAGAAGCCAAGACTTTGCCACGTAAACTAGGTTCACAGGTTGGAACATTCTCGTGTCATGTCATGCAGTAGATCATGGTCAAGGCGGCCTATCGTGTTCTGATTGATCTTCATATCGTCGCCTGGGACAAGGGAACAGGAGTGTCGTGGCGTGCTGTCTGTTAAGCGATACTTCTTCGCGGTCTGATTCGATGGAGGAGGACATGTCATGTATTGGTAGCCCTGTACGTCTCAAGCATCTTTGTCGACGTAAGGCCTAAAGATGTAGACTCGATGCTACCGAGTACTGAGGATCTATCATCTAAATCTGCATAGCTGGCACGTGTCGTCGCGTAGCTTAAGGTCCGGAAGAGCGATGAAATGCGGTGTGTAGTAAGCACGCTCTAGCCCGAAGCAGAGTACCGCCTTAAAAGTTTCCGCATATGTAATTGCGGAATGTGTCCTATCAGACCCAGCAGACCTTGCCAGGAAGGATACAGACTCAGACTTGTCTGAGGTCACCAAAGTTGGTGTCATTTTTCGCTGCAAGAAAACTTCACGGATGTTTCGACAAAAGTAGAGCGGCGCAGATAATCGGCAATCGAGGTGTTGTGCAGTTCTGCGGATAATGATACCATTGCGAATTCCCCAGCTTCCGAGAGACAATGTACTTAAGGGTTTCGTTGTGTAAGCGTGGTACGCCTGTACCAGATTACTGAGAATGATTTCGATCAATGTGATCTCGTGAAGGATCAGACCACGGGTACGAAGTCAGTGATACGGCATACACAATGATAGTGACAACCCCAGTAATCATCAGTTTCAACACTATTTAGAACCTCATGCGAGCTACTAATTACAAGTCCTAAGAACAGTATAGACGGCTAGTCCAGACAATTCGGGATTTTCAGCATTGCGTTTGTCCGTAAGAAGGGCGAGTGAGACGTTAGATATAGCTAACAGATGGAGAGGACTTATAGTCAGCACACATAGACAAATCTCAGTTCAAACTGTCACTTGGCGTCAACTAATGAGTACGAACGATAGTAACAATAAGAGATCGGTGTGTATCGCGCACATAGATGAGATAGAGTTTGGCTCAGCCATCATCCCCGGTTTTATGATAGCTAACACAAAGAAGATAGTGGAGGTAGCTCACACCTAGGATTAACGTCGCGGGTTAAATGTAGTCTGTATCTATGGAAATGGTATGAGGTGTGAAACAAATTGGTCCAGTGCTATGGAATGGTGGGCAAGATGTTTGTAGGGATGGCGGCCTCAAGGTGTTCATTAAAGCTATATATCGGAGCTTCGAGA
Organism: Delphinella strobiligena; assembly: GCA_009982845.1. Lineage (NCBI taxonomy): Eukaryota > Fungi > Ascomycota > Dothideomycetes > Dothideales > Dothioraceae > Delphinella > Delphinella strobiligena. Next base: position 1,555,596 of record JAADKB010000007.1, on the reverse strand, counting down.
CCATATATAGGCATCAGAAGTTACACAGGATTTTTGATTGATGATCAAAGTTATCTGGCATAATGATACTGTGAGAGCTGGGAAGTGAATGCTAGCTCTTTGATCCGCGTTTACCTAGTCAGGGAGTTAGAATTCTGGTGTCTAACTTTCCAACGGACTATACTTGTAGACTTTTGACGAGGATGAAATTCAGGCTGACATAGCGCTAGATGGTCAATGATTACTGATAGCTAGCTACTGTCGTAGCAGTATTCATCACCAAAATGGATCCGTGAGATCGCGAGAGTGGACGAGGCGATGTACTGGTGACCTTTACAAAGAGCTGTTTGCGTACATTTCACCCACTCTAAAACAATACTTTTGCTTTCCAGTCATATATGCTGCAGGAAAACATCTGTTTCATCAGCAATACCAGGGATACAGAAACATAATCGATTAGATATCATCCGAAAGAAGGCTGCGATAAACTATTACCAGTCATCCAATTTCGAAATGAGGAAAAATAACTGCGATCGAGATGTCCAGCTCATTTCTCGCCTGGTACTCCGTGTAATTCACTCCCACCTCAAAATGTCTCTCGTTGTCCTCGATAAAGACTCCAGGTACTAGGTCCATTGTGTATACAGGTAGACAGATCGCATTGAACAGCAACATTGCCAGATATATCAAGGCATCACACGACATCTCTCCTCGACTGTGAAAGGTGGCGTTTCGTGCTGGTTTGCCATATGTGAACCCCATGTATCAACGTCCATGAATCCAGAGTTACGTCCCTCATCTTCACAGACACAACACTTATAATGAACACCAAAGGCAAATGTTTCCCAACGCAGGAAGCCAGCGCGATGTTTGCGCGAGGCTACCAATTTCCGAGCCCAGCCGTGAAGGATGCGTCGAACGTCATCGGTGGCACAATACTTTTTGATCGTCGCCTCGATGCTTTGAGACGTATCTGACGGATCGCTCTTTGGCTCTTGAGCGAGACCAGGTAGTCTAAGACGAGAATGGTCTAGGTAGATATCCCCGAGGCTTTCTTCTGCAGCAGTTTTTGGTTCACTGGCACTGAACCAAGACCGAACTCCAACAAACTTCTTATCCTCATTCCACAGCTTGTACTCGAGCTGCTCTGTACTTCCTGAATGCAGAGCTGTAATCTCTTGCTTTACCTCGTCCTGCACACTATAGCCCTCGCACGATGCATCGTAGAAGGGTCCTTTGATGTCTGGGGTATCAACCTCACATGGACGGTTCCGCGGCGCCAAGAGAGCACAACAAACGTCTGACAGCGGGATATCGTGAGTTGGCTGATCTGCATTCTTCAATCCACGATCATCAGGGTTCAGTATCTCGTATGACCTCAACATGTACGGAGTACTTTTGTGTGTGGCATTGCCGCGTGAAGTGATTACCAAACTAGCATTCGTTAGCAAACGCTTCGGTTAATGATGATTGACAACCCACGTCCTACACATGCCAAAGGTTGATTCCAATCTCGCACTGCCACCGAATTCATCTATGACCCCTCTCGAAGATTGGTCGGTCTCGTTGCACGCGTCACGTTTGGCGTCGGACTCGTAGCCAAGGAGTTGTCTGAAATACCGCAACAAGGACAGAGGTCCCCACACGTGTGGTGAAGGAGACGGACTTTCTTGTAAAAGCTTTTGAACCTGTCTCTCCGAGATCTGTTGCACGGTCGTCAAGGCTTCATCAATCGTGGCCCGTCGTCGTCCAAGCAGGACAGCAGAGATACTAACAACGTTATTCGAAAACGCGAGTCCAGATTGTCTGAACGTACCCTCCATAACTCATTCCACAGATGTAGTCAAAATAGTGACAAAAGCGAAATCCATCCTCACTTTGCGCCCATCTCATCAAAGGTGAATCAGCGCTCGACTTTACTTTGTTATCTTCCGCGAGTTCAACCTCAACTATGACAAGCAGAAGTTCCTTAAGAAGAGAGAGCACGGCTAGTTGGAGGATTACCCCACCATCTGCACTTGTCAGCATCACGTGAAGGAATAGAAACGATAGAGAGATCAAACCCAGTATCATAATACGAGGATACTCGAACGGTCTTCTCATACGATCTTCTTCTGGTTTTGGATGAGGTCTCGTGTGTTCGTAGAATGAACCATGCGTAATATAAGACCGGCGCGAGCCTTCACTCAGCCTCGGAGATCGGCTCTCAGTATGATCAATTGCACTTTCTTGGGATTGCATCATTGCACGTAATCTCTGAGAAGCTCTGGAGCAGTGACGAGCGAGGGCGGTGGGCATTGGGAGGTTTTATCAAAGGTAACGAGCTGGAATGGAAATTATGGGGCTGTCTTAAGGCTGAAGAGCCCAGGCCAAGGGACATACATATATGTATATAGCTACATGATCGGGATTCCGCAGTGCCATTTTGCGTTAGTCAGACGCGTACGTTAGAACCGAATGGACTGGATATTTTCAGCGAATGCACTACCTACACTCCCGTGTATGAACTCTGGCTTGACACGAATGCTGACGAAATGGGCAGTCCAGTGCTTCTACTTTATGGCCTCTCACGACAGCAGTTGAGCTTCAATGCCAACCCCAGTCGAGTGTTTCTGTCGAACCCTGGAGTTACAGCATAAGACCTCCTGATAACATCTGTGGCGCGTGAGCCCTACGGATGGTATGCAGGGTAATTTGCCCTGCATTTCATTCCACGCTTATTGTTGGCAGTTTCTCGGATCAGCCTGATCCATGCACCAAGATGCAGTCGGGGCGGTCTGGCTGCCGTATTAATCTCCGGCACTACGGAGACAATCTATTACTATGGTTGCCTTGCTGTGTTTGAATAGGACATGCTTATATAGCATGTCCTAATCAAACGTGTTACTGCTGTGAGCTGACTTAGACCCCGCATGCGTCTACCCGCAGGAGCATCACACGAGCACGGCGTGCAGGAGGCGCATCAGACGTCGGCCTGCTCTCGATGTAAGTACTTTTCATTGATCTATGGCGAGTTCTTCGCACGTCATACTACGGCTACGAAAATGAACTTCCAAGGGATTGCCATATCTGTGACCAATTCGAGAACGCCTTCTTCAACCAGAAAGTCGGTACCTCCTTCACTGGTGCCAGTTGTCAGCATGAGTGCAACATCATATATGTATCCTGGGAGATTCGCTGTCTTACATGATCTCATCTCGCAGATTGGGTCAGCGCACGGGATCGAGCAGTCGTCGGTTACCCTCGACTTTCTCGTCCGGATTTTTGTTTTTGTCTTGATGCAAGCCAATAGGAAGGTTGCTGTCTTTATACCCGAGAGGGGTCTTGCTTGCCTGGCTGCCTCGATTTCGTGGGTCAGAGCGACAGTAGTCACAATCTTTGCTCACGCTCGCGAAAACTTTGTAAGCCTGCGCAAGGACGCCTTCATCTTTACCCTCTGGCGTTCTCATCATATCATCAATCGTTTGCAAGAAGTCATCAACTTTTTGTCTCGAAGATGCAAGGCCCCCAGGCAATTGAGACAGCTTTGAACCAGCATGAGAACGCAACACCTTGAGCCAAGAAGCGATATGGCCATCTATCAGGGCGACCGAGAAGCGTATTTCTGTGGACTCACTTCCACCGGCTGTCTTTTTGATGCACTGAAGGCTACGCAGGTATTCCAACAGGTTTTCAATTGTCTTCCCGAGAATCACAGTGGCCATCTCCAGGAAAACAAAACCAAGGCAATTGATGTCCCATTCCAGCCCAGCTGGAGACCGATTTTGCACATGTGGAGGTGCGTATTTGACAGTGTAGTCCACACCCCGAATGGTAGTGGCCTTCGTCTTGTCATCGTATTGCTTCGAGATGCCGAAATCTGCCAAGATAACCTCTCCCGCTCCGCCAATCAATATATTGGAAGGCTTGATATCTCGATGCTTGATTGGCTTGTCCCCAGTGTGGAGATAGTTCACCGCGTGGCAAAGACAAGGATAGAAGGAGAGTAGTCGCTCCAGCTCGTGGCGTGTCATGGTCAGCTTGTCCAAATGGTCCTCGAGGTTCGTCTCGGCCAAGGGAAACAGCAAGATCCCAAATTTGATCTTCTTGTTGATGTGCGTGCTGCAACTTCCGATAGCAGCAATGATGTGAGGATGGGTGACCTTTTGTAGGAGTCCAAGCTCTCTGATGAAAGCTTCTTGAGTCTTCTGGCTCTGAATCGTCAATATCTTGACAGCCACAAGTTCCCGCTGAAGATTTGCTTTGATGACTTCGCCATTGGTGACAATTGTATTGCCGCTGGAGCCAGCAATCTTGGTCAAATACTCCACTCCAAGCAAATGAGGGTCTTCCAGGTTATCTCCGATCTTGATCTCGATCATTTCATGGCTTACTTCAGTGTTGAGTGGCCAATACAATGGTGGTTTTTGGGACCGAAAGTCTGGTAAAGACATAGTGGACATTCTCGTGGGTGGTGAGTATGTCGAGACTCTCTTTTTACCTGGGTGGTTGGACATGATGGCTGTGATGGACTTCGACGACTTAGAAGCTTCTGTGGTATTCTTGACTTTGACACGGGGTGTCCAGCATTGACTTCGTCAACTGGTTATCTAGATTCTGCGACTCACAAGTTATTAGCCACGGGTTTGAGAAGGAAGCAGAATCGGTCGAGAACAAGATATTTCAGCAAGACGATGAGCAATCAAAGATTGATGTATTGAAGGCTGAGAAGCAGATATTTAAGGGAGACTCACTGTATATTATTCAGGCTAGACAAGACAGGTGCCGAGAAGTGTGGTGAGTATTGGGAATCCAGAAAGAACAGTATCTTCTGTGAGATTCAGCTCGATAAACCAATTCAAACAAGGCACATTCGATCAGCTGGCAGGTATTGATTTATTAAAGTGGATGTTGTTCATATCTACGTATTGCGGCATGATTTCAGTTTTTGGACGAGGCGTGCCGCCAGTGGTGCCCAACTACATAGGCGCGCATGTAATGCAGATTCACAGGCGGCGGATATGTACTATGAGGTTACATGCTGACTGTCGAACAACCTGCCAAATTGATGATACTATCGGGCCTATGGGGTCGAGACACGACTCGCGCATAACGTGGGCGTAAAATCCCTGTTCTCCAGCCTTGTGGGTGGTGCGTACTATCTTTCAACTTCCTTCATAATACACATACAAAGGTATCGATTCTGCGAGCTGCAGAACTATACCGAGATAATGGACCCGGTCAACGCTGCCGGCCTCGGATTGGGTGCTGCCTCACTTGCGTTCCAGATCTTTGATGGTGTGCTGAAAGGTTTGCGAGACACAGGTGCGGAGAAAGACACCTGCTGACCGCTCAGGTTACCGGTACTTTGAGTGTGCAGCTCACGCAGACCAAGAAGCGAAAGTGTTCCAATTGCGCCTGCAGATTGAGCAACAGAGACTCATCGACTGGGCCACCATTACTGGTCTTCATGGTGGAGGATCTCACTGGCAGTACGATGATAGGATTGGGCCCAATCGCGCCATAGTCGTCGCCATATTAAGTGAGATAGGGTTGATCCTGGAACATCTGAAAGCCATTTTGAGACCAGAGCGCATGAGCAACGACAACTTGAATGACAGGGCACTCCAGGATGCTCTGACTCATTCGAGTACCTTTGATACCTTCAAGGAGGACTGGGATCAAGCTTCCAGCAACGATTCATCGACTTGTCCGACTTCCACTCAGCCAAAGCGACAGAGCAGTCTTTCCCGTATCGTGAGTTTCATGGAAGGGGTGACAGGTAATTCGAAACATCAACGGCGTTTGAAGTGGGCCATTGTCGACAGGAAAAAGTGCCTCCATAGCCTTGAGCGTCTTCGTGAACTGACTGATTGTTTACAAGAGATGGTTGGAGAAACGCGGGTGCAACATCTGCTTCATTCTTCACATGAAACGCAGCTTACGCTTCTTCAACTTTCGGAAAATGTCAAGGACCTCACATCGCTCATGGTCGCCACAAACTCGTCGCAAGAGTACCCTGAGACTGCTTCATCATACAACCCGTCAAGTATCCGTGATCTGAAGTTTCGAGCTCTGTTCAAGGATCTGGCGGCTTTCAAGATCAAGATCAGACTAGCAGCTAGCAAGGAAGGTGGTGCCAAAGCGTTTCCCGATACTTTCCTCACTTCCTTGAAACGAGTGGAGAACCCATATGATGAATCTCGCACACTTGCAATGCTTGACCAGGAGGTTATCTGGATAGAGTGGAAGCGCTATGTTCCGGAGAAATATGAATACCTCGGACCTGGATTATATCGAGCGATTTCTCGAGGGGCCACATTGCAGCATGTCCAGCAACTCACCTTTCTTCTCCAGCAAGAAAAGCCGGCGGCTTTTAGAGTACCTTCGTGTCTCGGGTATGTTCGAGACTACCAGAACGAACAGTTCGGCTTTGTCTTCAAACGGTCTGAAGATGATGGGAAAAGGCCCAGTTCCCTCTACACGAGCCTAGGAAGAGGCCAAGTACCCTTGGACCATCGAATTGAAATTGCTCGACAACTGTCTGATGCGATGTTGTATCTCCATGCTGTGGGATGGCTCCACAAGGGTTTCAGAAGTGCCAGCGTACTCTTCTTTCTACGAAGCGAGGATGGTGGCAGCCCTTGTCTGGACTTCCAGCAAGCATACATCAGCGACTTTGAGTTCTCAAGGCCGGACGAAATAGGCCTTACGACCACTGCGCCACCGGACGAAGAAGCATATGCGCCTTATGTTCACCCAGACTATTACCATTCCAGATCCCACCATAGATTCCACAGATCCTTCGATATCTACAGTCTGGGTATCGTACTGGTCGAGCTTGCCCTCTGGAAGCCCATCACGCGTGTCATGGAGAGCCTAGGGTGCGACTGTGCTCAAGCGGAGCCAGATGCAAGGCCTCGGCCTCCTTCACAGCTCGATACGCCTCCGGAATCGCCAGTGCGCAACACCCATCAAGAATCTCCTTTAGATCCACGGAATATCCAAACTAGCATCATCGACGAAGATGGAGATATTTCGCGAAAAATCCGTATGGTCATGGGGAAGCAATATCTCAGCGTAGTCCAGGCTTGCGTTAGAGGACTGGAAGTGACTCTTGGGACGCAGATGACCGAGAATGCATATCTGCAGCAGTCATTTATCAGAGAGGTATTGGAGCCGTTGAAAGTTATTACTGTGTAGCGTCGGAGTAACCGCTGTCCGAGGATGCATACTCAAGTCACGGATATAGATGAGGACATTCATTTGTTTCCTAATATGCGTTTATTTAGTCAGCGATCTATTGTTATTCTATCCAGGACTTATCTGACCTTCCCTCTCACTCTAAAATGTTCTAATTGACGGCCCAAGCACCTTCAAATGCTAGAACCTCTATGTGATATCCATTTTCAGCCTTCCAATGCAAACTTGACAAAGGCTTTGCCAACGGCCACACCATCGTGTCGGCTGCCCACTCTGTTCATGCCGTCTTTGTACATGGTGTCATCGAAGACTCCACTAGCATGCCTCGCCTCGAGCAGCTCCGTCACAATTTCATCCGTAAACTCCGGATGACCCTGTACGGTAATCAACCTGCCTTTCGCGTACATGCCTTGATTGGCACAGACTGGCGAGTGAGCAAGCTGCTCCACCTCCGAAGGCACTTCATACACAATATCCTTGTGCATCTGATGCAGAGACTGCATGACACTCAATCAGCCCAGCTCATACCTCATACCCAAACAAGCTTAACAAGCTTCTCACATACCAGTTTATCGACCCCAAAAAGCTTCTTCCCTCTTTCCGTGAGCTCCATAGGCGTCACACTCATTTCCCAGCCTTTGTCACCTCGATCTACTCTTGCGCCTAATGCTCGGCCTACGATCTGGTGCCCGAAGCACACTCCGATGATGCGGACGCGGTCTTGTGCGAGGATAGTCTGAACGAAAGCGACGAGTTTCTTGATCCAAGGAAAGTTGTCAAAGGCGTTCTGTCCTAGATAGCAGAGTAGCCTAGCATCAGCATCAGCTCCAGCCTGAATGTCTTTGTGGTACACAGCCCGGACGCCTAGATATTCGCAAGTCCTCCTCCCACGTCCTGCCTTCGATCTTCTTCTCCTCCTTCTCCGCCACTCTCCAGCTCTTTTCTTTTTGGGGCACACAAGGAACAAAATCTTCTACTCACGACTCCCAGAAATCAAAATCGCATCAATATCCTCCAGTCTGGGGTAAACCTCAGCATTCTCAACATCAAACTTCGTAACCTCCATCTCCACAGGCCCAACACTTCCGCGCTCTTCCGCAAGCGCAGCAGCACCAGACTCCAGGAGAACACGAAAGACACCACCATAGCCACCATATTTCTTCTGGGTGCCTGTGAGAGGGGTATCGCACTCGAGCACAGCGATCCTAAGGGGCGCCATTGTCTGCGTGGAATGAGAGAGAGCGGGGTAAGATGGGAACAGAGAAGAAAGCAATGCTAAGAGGGGAAAAAATACTTAGACACGGGGGCCGCGCGAATGAGGGACGGTTATAGCAACGATAAGAAAAGGTGATCTTCAGGTACTCGTAAGGTTACCAATAATCAAGAGTCATGAAGACGCGGGCATTGGTGGTTGGTGACGTCTGCGTTGCTTCTCCCTCCGCACTCGGCGGTCAGTCAATCGATTAGGGACCGGGGAAGCAGATACCGAACCAATGACTAATAGATGAATTATTTTTCGTAAACGCGCACGACCGAATTGGCATTGCACTTGTTCATTCAGAAGAAACATTGAGGTTGAAACATGCCGAGGAAAATGAGAAGAAACCTTGCGACTAAAACGACTGGTGGCAGGTAATTGGTACCGTACTTATGCACCTGGTATATTCCCTTGCCTTGCATTCCCATGACATCCCTTCCCAGAAACATGCTACCTGAAAAATGTTACAACCTAAACGCCAACACACAAAACTCCAGCCCTGCCAAGGTCATCTTCGGGATGAACGTCTGTCATCCTCTCCATCTCATCAAATCGTTAAAAATACTCATTTCTCGTTTCTCCGTCTTCCTCTCGAGGTCGTGCCCTGTCAGTCTGAGTCTATGTTCTAACAGTGCTGACACTCATTGCCTGGAGTACGGTCTGTTCATAGCAGCAATTTCTCGAGCAATTGTTCCCCACTCGAGCTCTCGACGAAGTGGTCTTCCACGTTCAACACACTGAAGCTCTTCCCACTTGAGAAGCTCATACGAGAAGCGCAAATGGGGTTGAATGATGACATTCAGGCGCCTTGCTCGCACAAAGCAGCTAAGATCTATAAGCAATGGCCACCTTCAGGCAGTGGAAGGACTTCACTTACTATGCTCTTGGGAATGACAGACCCAGCTCCTTCATAACCTCGGCAATACAGATGGTTGCTGATCTGGAAACGCCGACTCTGCAGTGCACAAGGGTCGCTGTTCCCTCTTTACGACCCTGTTCGATGAATTCGAGGCATCGCTTGAACTCTTTGGTCAATGGATCAACGCCGTTGTCTTGGACGCCATCCACGTACAGTACTTTCTTTACAGCGCCACCCAACTCAGTCCAGGCTTTCTTATCTTGCTCACCCCATGTCACTGGCTCTCCAACACTCAGGACCTGGCCAATACCCAGTTCACGCAACAATTCCGGGTTGTTCGCATGACCCAAGTTGCCAAGATACATGTAATCCATGATTCTCGATGGCAGTGACCCATCCATCTTGCTCAACCAGTTAGGTGAAGATGGTACCAAGGTGTTAATGGAGCCAGTACTCTGAGGCGAAGCCTGGAGGATTCGTGGCTGAATTGACGTCAAAAGAGCGACGTCCGTTGGGTATGAAAAGAAGTTGCGCTTGTGCTTGGTGTGCAAGTCCAAGTATGCTGTATGTACCGGTACGCAATGTACGTACATATAATACGCCAAAGCTAGCAGGGAAGTTTCTGTGTAGCCGTCTGCACAATGCAACAACATCTTCCTACCTTCGCCCGGTGTGGGCGGGTTGCCATCGGTCATGATGCTATCGCCATCGCTGTCTATCTTCTCGGAAACATCGATCTGGAATTTGCTGTCCTTCCTGCCTCTGGGCAACTCAGAGACACCGTTCGCTTGGCGGTAGATCCAGTCGCACGTTTGCATCAAGCCATCTACCTCTGTTTGGGACCAAGTGGGGGGCATGATAGAACCTGATGCGGGAAATTCAAGCTGCGGGATGGCATCGTCAGTTGTGCACCGCTTCGAGAGAAGCGTCTCCAGCACGCTATAGGCTTTCTTGTCAGGGATTTGTGCCATGTCGGTAGCCTCGATGAATAGATCGTATCCGACAGCGTCGGAAGGCAAGGTAGAAGAACAATCGCGAGGCGGATTTACCGCAGCATCAGGTGTTGGGCCCATCCAGAGGTTTGGCGCGATCTCTGTAGCGACAGACATCTTATGCATCTCAACTCTCTCCGAATGGAAGAAATCCATCACATCGCCTGTCATATAACCGTCGCTGTCAAGAGAAACGATATCGGGATGTTCTGCAGCTACTTTGTTGAATGTTTCTATCATGAAAGTCAGCACCTATTTTGTCAAGGGTCGGCTTTGGGTGGAAACAGCATGCGCCGGAACTGACCTCGTAGTACAAAGGTGCTGAAGATAGGCTGATCTTTCAGCGCATTTTTGTCCTTGGTTCTCCATGCCTTTTGGGCTTTCGCAATTCTGGTGGCCAGCCGCTTCACCACCTCTTTTGGAGTCTTCTCGTCGCCATAAACTACTATATCACTGACGCTCGCCATCTTAGCAGCCTGGATCTGGAAGTTCCGGACAGAAAATCCTTCTCTAGGATCTGAATCCAAGAACAAAGATACCTCTTCTCCAGACCTCGTGGACAGTAGCAGCTCATCTGGCGCGAGTGCGCCCTTGAGCTTGGAGTGGGTGAGATCTCCGCCTGCTTTGACAATGGTGATGCCGCGTATACAGAGGGGTGCACGACGCGGCGATCGCTTCTTTGGCGCAAAGAAGGTGAGCTGCAGGTTGTTCTCTGGATGAAGCCCGTGCAGCCATGGGAAGACTTCCGCTGGATCGGGAAGTGGTTGTGACGCAACATGCTCCAGTGCAGCATGGAGCTCCTTCCCTGTCAATGCATAGATTGGAGGGCTGTCACTGAGCTTCAAATAATCATTTGGTGAGCTTAGGAGAGACGAAGCCTCAATCACGGCATGTGGGGATCGAGGCGATTCTGGAGGTGTTGCTAATTGTTGACTTTTAGGTCGTGGACCAGTAGGACATGTTGGAATGTGTTTATTCGGCACTGGCGCGGGTGTGCCTCTGATGGAGGTATTGAGCCCGCTAACGGGACCTGGGGAAGATGAACGGGAGATGAGTGCTGGTCTGGCACAGACGGTAGCCATGGATGTGCTATTTTAGTCGATCTGGTGCGATTGGAATATCGAAATGGTGCCTTTGGGTTGCAATGACTTCCCAAGACAAGCTCATGGGACAGATTCAGCAGTGAAAGTATGTGACAGGGTCCTTTGTAGTAACAATAGCTGGACTGTGTTTACATGGACTGATAAAGCACGTGATGTTTCAGAGTAACACAACACGAGCGCGAGCAGAGAAAGGAAGATGCTTGTTGTTTCAATTGGTATGTCAAAGGCGATATCAAGCAGGTTCAAAATACAAAGGCATGAAGGGGAAAGAAAGTCGGTTGAGGTCGCGGGCCTCAAGGCGAGTTAGTTGAATTGGTATCTCATTGGGTCGTTGGACTGCGGGCGGGGAACATATGAGGCGTTAAGCTAAATCTACTAGCGGGCTGGCGTGACACGGAGAGAAGCTTGGGCTTGATAACAGACACGCCAAACGCAAAGCGCGTATCAGCGTGCCTACCCGCACTGATCGGTTGTTAGGAATGACGAAGCTGCCATCGATCTCTCAAGATTTCTAGTCGGAAAAACTCCACGCGCTTTTACATCTCTTCAGTGTATAACAAGGAGAGAATGAGGCTGTAAGATGAGACCCTTAATCTGGGTGTTTGAGCGACCCTGCAGAGATACAAGTATGCACATGGTAAGATGCGTTCGTGTCTACAACTTTATCAGGGACCTCACCAGATTAGTCGTTATCGGTGATCATGCCTGGATCGATCGATGAAATTGTGTGACAACATTCCATCGAATCATTGGCCACTCTTACTGTCAGATACAATTTCAAACATATTTTTCTTGCTCCCAGCAGGGCTTCTTGCTCCCAGCAAGGCTTACAGCAGCTCAATTGCGTTTGTTTGCATGGAATTGATTAAAACAAATTCATGAGCTGAATTGTACCAAGAAAGGGTCCTCCGCGGCTACAAAGCTTAACAAGACTGCCAATTCGGCCAGGTCGGAACAACAGAACCCTGCAAATCCCACTGCTGTGCTGCTTCCAGACCCACGATCAACACGTTGCCCCTCAGCGTCCGTCTCCCCACAATTGCGGTTCAGCCCAGCCGCCTATTTGATTGTCCAGTACTTGAGTACATGCGACTTCGAGCGTGGATGGCGATGGGGTAATTACACGTCATTGGATGGCAAACGCGTGGCGAGTACTTTGTCTCTGACCCTTGGAGGTCTTGGACAACGAAAAACACTAATCTCAACCTCGCCAGGGCGTCAACTCGTCCATATAGGCTTCAAAGACATCATCAGGACGAGGTCACATGATAAAGATTGCAATATCATAACACCCCACAGCTGTTTCAATGACCCAAATCTGGTATATGTTATTCATGCACCCGGTCATGGTCGATCTCCAGTACCGGCATTAGTTGTACCAAAACAGGCGGCAATGGCTTCTACGTGGTCTACTTGCTTTCTTGGTGGCGCCCGCCATGGTGCAACTGACTCAAGGAAACGGCAAATTTCTTCGTGGAAAAGATGTAGACCGAGGAGACCCTCACATCTGATCTCGCACCATCACCATTACGAATGATGAGAGGATGCAATTCCCCTTGCTTTGGCTAGCTAACTAGCAGTCTGCATCTAACCGCTGCTTGTACGACGCCAAGGCCTGAGACCAAGCTAATATAAAAAGTTCGCGAACAGGAAACATCGAAGGTCTCGGCGCCTTGGTGTCTTCGTATTGCCTGACTGAACTCGCAGCTAGCAGGGGAAAGCACTGAATAAGTTAATTGCATACGAGTACATTCTAGACCACACCTTTCTCCCTAATGCCCTACTGGTAGATCCAAATCACCCTCTCAATAAAAGAAAACCCAGTAACCGGTTTCTCGAACATATACAACCCCCCGATAAGTCCTCCAAACAAGCATTTAAACAACACAAACTAGCCCAACCCTGTAACCTCACACTAACAAAAATGGCACCCAGAACTGCATCTCCTGAATCAGTAAGCACGCTGCATTAGCACCCAGACCCACTGAATAATTTGTCAAACCATGACTTCAAACCATCACCAAAGCCAAGAGTCTCAACAGGGCCAAGACCACACAGTACATAAGGTAGGTAGATGCGTACCTATTCACACGAGGCGGGAAGCGGGGTCCGGTCCATCCACGCGCATGCAAGAAGCGGAGAAGTGGAGATGGATGGGCTGGCTAGCTAGCAAGCGACAATTGGTTTACCTTGCTGGTTTTATGTAGCTAGTGTGGGGATGATGCTGCCTTCACGTTTAGAAGACTTGATGTATTTACTGTAGCGTGCGTGGTCTATGGGGATCCTTCTCGGTCAGAGGTGTACTTGTGGCTGAAGAGGGCACTGGTGGGTTGAGTTAGGTAGGTAGGATGGAGGACAGGGTTGCCTTTCTGACTACCCCCTACTGCATTGCGCCACTGCTGCGCATAAGGATATACAGTAGTCCATACGAACACATGAGGCGCCAGCATCATCACAACGACACGAAAACGATACAATTTCCTTCACGGCAGCGTTCACGTCGAAACATACAAAGCTTCAGTCCGACGACCACCAACACCACCTACTTCAAACTCAACACCCTAAGCTCTTCAGCCAACCGAGCCAGATAAAAGCGCCTGACATCCTCACCTAACCCCTCAAACCCCCTAACAATCTTCTCTATATCCCTCCTCCCTCGCTCGTACGCCGCAAAATCTCTATTACCATAGACGTCCCTGCCAGCCGCGTATCCGCTTTCCATACTCTTATCCTTAAAGAAGACATTGACCGCCACACTTAACCCCTCAATTAGCTCCGCGCAGTGCGGCCAGAGAGGAGGTATAAACAATACATCACCCGGAGCAAGCAGTGCTTCGTGAGCTTGAGCGGAAAGAGAGTCCGTGAAGGGGTTGAGTCTTGAACTCGAGGCTCCGGCGTCGAAAGCTAGTTTTGTGACGGAGGTGGGGTGGAAGAGGAGGATGCGTTTGCGGCCGCGGATCTGGCAGAGGATGTTGGATTTTACGTCGTAGTGGAGCCATATTGTTACTGGGCCTGAGATGCGGAGGGGGGAACTGTGCTTGTTCTCTTGGACGTATTCTAACTCTTCTGGGATGCTGAAGTCCGGTGCTATGGAGGGGAAGTCCGTCTCCAGATTTGTGGGTTTCGATGAAGGTGAGGTGGTGGAGAGAGTGCGGAGGTAGAGGTGTGATCCGTCGCTTGCTGAATCGAGGAAAGTGCTGAAAGGTTGGGTGTCGTAGTTGAAGTTTTTGGTTCGGAAGTTCATGTGTGGCGTTGGGGATGAGTGGACTACGACTTGGCGATCTTTGCCGATGTTTGTTTTGAGATAGTCGTTTGTCCATAGGTTTGTACATGGACCGAGGTTCATGCCTGTAAGGATTACTGGACGACTTTCATTGCGGATGAGCTCGAAGTCCGCTGTGCTGGTAATTGTCCTGCGTGGGACTGATATGGCTGCTAAGGATCCAGTGATGGAGGTTTGGTCGGTTGGACTACATGATACAGGAATCGTAATTGTGTCGTTGGTTGATCGTGCACTTTGTGGTGCTGGGGTACAGTCTGCAGGCGCAAGGAGATGCCATTGAGACGAAGAATCTTTGGACGCTCCTAACCGCAAGACGCACCCATCATTCCAGTATGTGCCAAAAGAGAAGCAGGTTGCGCCTCCTCCAAGGATGAGTATATCGCTGCGAAGTGTTAGCGTAATTACCTGAAATGGGATGATCAAGCTAACTCACCTAGGTGAGTCCTTCGACTCGTTACTCAAGCTCAACGCCGAGAAGCCTGTCAACAGTAGTCGATGCTCCGACTCAATCTCGATGAACTTCCTGCTGTGCAAATCAAGAATTTCATGCTCTCGGGTGAGTAAGCTGTCAGCAGCCACGCCTCCAACAAGCAGCATTGTGGTCCTTGTGGGAACGATTGCAGCTCCAAACCGACCAAGACGGGACGAATGTTCTTGTAACCCGTCTTTCATGGGATCTGTACAGTTCTCTAAGATGACAACAAGTTTTCGATCGACCGATCGAAGTTCAAATACCCAGAAGTCGTTGATGATGGTTCCATCTTGTCGCATACCTCCTGTCAGGAAGCCTCTTTCAGCCTGCTCGTACAGAAGGGTCATCGCAGCACCAAATCGGGGCTTAAGTATTCGAGGTCGCAGACCAGGTCCGACTGATTCTAGGCTAGTCCAGCCACTAGTAGGTGTCCAAAGTAGCCAGTCAGCGAGGGCGTCACCACGGCTGTTCTTGCCACCGAATATTACAACCCCAGAGTCAATGTCATCGATATCTTGGATGGCAACGGCGCAGTGTCTGTATCTGCCTCCAGGCAAGTCATGTACTTTGCTCCAAGTGCCGTCTTTCCGATACCAGCAAGCAGCACTGGCTTTGTCGGGCGATGTTCTCCCTCCGACGAGTAAGCAGTGTCCGCTAATTACCGGTGTGATAGTATGGCACATGAGTCCTGTTGGTAGCGGCGGTGACTTTAGCTCGTCTGCGTTGTCGGAAATGCAGTAGGTATCGCAATTGTTAAGCCGCTCACGTGTACCAAGGCCACCATGCAACCCTACCGTGACAGGAGGAGTGGCTGTCTCGTTGACAAGAGGCAATATCGCTGCGAAGCGACGATGAGACGGCCTTCCCTGGAGTGGCAGGCAAGAATATTTAGCCTGTTCTTTCACGTCCTGCGCCTGGGTATTCTCGGTTGGAGCGGGAGCCCTTTCTACAGACATACCGGGCATTTTCTGAGCCTCCAGAAGGAAATAATGCGACCCAAACAACGCAAACTCTTCCCACTCATCGAAAGGCTCAATCTGATCGAGATCCATTCTCTGTTGTGGAGAAAGAAACTCCGGATCTCCCCAAAGCTCCCATAAAGAACGGATGTCAATTCCAGAAGCTGGCCAACCTGCTTCTGTGAAACGACCATACATCTCATGGATCGATCCTACCGCATTTAAAGGTGATCGTAATTTTGTAAAATGTTTCAGCATTGTCTGGGCGAAGGGCGAATCACAGCCATCTGGGAGTTGCTGTTCAAGAAGGCAGAAGCGGACATTGTCAAATCTTGATGCCCATCTCAAGACTGCATCCGATGCTTCAAGAGTCATATATGCCACTGAGACTTCGGCTGTGAACAGGATGGACACCGGTCGATCTGCCATATCAAATTCAGTTCGGAGTACTGTCTCCAGTCTCTCTAGTTCTCGAAGGTCGCAGCCGACAGCCAGATACTTTTCCGCCTTGGCGATTATGGTGCTTCCGGTGGGTTGAAGTCGCAGATCTGGTATAAGATCATTCAATAGCGCGTTAGCTTTGATCATCTCGTATTTCTTTTGCATGAGCTGAGGATAGTCGACATCAACAAAAGTGACATCTTCACAGAGCTCTGGCTGTCTTCCAAGATACTCAAACGGGTACGGGTCACTACATGTCTTCGTCAGTTCGTACTATCCAAGTTGACGCATTCTTCGGGGTTGTTTCTTGACAGTTGTCCGATGATTTGGAGATAAAAAGGAACAAGCGATGAAATCAGTGGACAAGACACAAGTAAACCTACTCACTATCCACAGCCCAAATTGACTACAATCTTCTTCAATCCCTCGTCTCCAGTCATAAACTTCTTAACCACTGAATCTACAGCTTTCATACGCAACCAATAACCACGATTGATCAACGGACTACGTCTCTGAAACTTGCGAACGAAACAGCGAAAGTACTCCTGCTGACCAGGATAATACAGCTTCTCAACCGAGCGCTTCGATACAATACTGCTGTTATTGGTATCCATGATCGCATCGTCCATTTTCGTATTTTGTGGTATAGCCGAAGGGTTGGCCTTTCTTTCCCTACGTCTTTGAGATTTTGAGACATGGACAGGGATTTCCGTTTCGCCCTCTGTCGGGACGGGCTGTCCAGTGGCCTCGGCGACAGACATTATCGCTCTAAATTGCTTCTCTTGATGGTCACATTTAGTGCTGATGTGAGATAGAGATGTTGTTACCTCCCGTCAACGCCCACCTCGTGACCTGTGGTTCGATTTTAACAACAAAACAGCTGCCAGAAAAGGAGTTGAAGCTTCAAAGCAAAAAAAAAAAAAAGAAGACAATACATATAGAGCGAACATGAGGTGCCTATGATTTCATAATGGACGAAGTTTTGAGTAATGCTGGTCTAAGCGCACCGAGCTAGACCGAATCAGGTAATATAGCATATCGTCCGCATTAGGAAGAACCGAAAGAATGGTGTAACGCTGGAGACTTGAGCAACAGTGGATTCAATTATGGATGCCACAAGACGACACCAGCTTGTTGTGACTGTTGATTTGTCGGCCATTAGTAAGCTTCCCAAGAGCTGGCAATATCTACGGTACATTCGAAGTCCGAACCGAGAAGACTGCGGGTATATCCTCCTACACCCCGAAAACTCCATGAACGCCAGGATCAACAGCGATGTTTGCCACTTCGATGTGTAACATACCCAGTCAAATGCCCCATCACTCAATAACCACGCCTCTCAGGAGTCTCCGTTCCTTGCTCGTCCTGGTTATCATCCCTGATCTCCTGTTGCAGCACAATAGAATAGACTGAAGCCTTGAGTAGCGTGAATACCGTCGACGTCTTCCTCTCTAGGCCTCTTAGGGCATCGAGGATTTCAGCCGAGGGGTTGGTTGCTAGGTCTGCCAGGAGTGATGACAGCTGTCAATTGAGTCAGTAAGCGCTTCCAGTGACAGGGTGTTTTGCGTGCGATATAGACTGAAGAGAAGGTAGAAACGAAGTGAAAAACGCGATCAAGATAACACGGTTGAAGCACCGTAGATACAAGTGAAGAACGACAAAAACAGCAAAGCAGATCGTGAGAAGCTTTAGAGTTCAGAAAGATCATTGAACCCGAATAGAGAACAAGAGCAACAACACAAATTACATGAGAATTTACGAAATCAGACTCACGCTTCCCAAATTCCCAGCCAGCTTAGCATACTCATCGAGAACCTCCTGCTCAAGCGGACTCAGACTCTCCTCCCCCTCCATATCAGCCGCACCTGGGCTGAGTTGTGTTGACATTGCGTTCAGCGCGACAGAACAAAAGCTTTAGTACTTGCTCTGACCATCGACTCAGTGTACGACGCGATAGAGGTTGATATTTTGTAGGGGGCAAGTTTCTTTTGTAGTGCAATCAGAGAAGTAGCGATGTTTTATGCTTGACAAGGGTGGAAAATCAACTGCTCAGGGTGTGTTTGATAGCGGAGCGGAAAGCGGAGACGCCAAGACATGGACCAAAATGCGAAGTCACCATCCATCCATCCAATGTTATCACGCATGATACACGACCTACATGATAGACAAATCTGACTTCGATCAAGTCATAAAGAACGTATCTCGATTGGACTAGGCTAAGCGAAGTATTAGAACTCCCATCAAAAACGCTCAAGCTCTCCTTTCCCTTACACGCTTCCCGTCAAAAACTCCGTATCAATGAATCGATAATTTTCATATACAAAGAGGGCCGGTTATTCTTCATGACTTGCGTCCTGTCCTGAAAACGATCGGGGCAGTTGAATCCTCTCAGAACGACCAACCAATCAAATGATCGATAGTCAGCTCAATTGCCCACCCATGATCTGACCTCTTTGACGTATTTCAAGTCACCGATGCTTCTCATGCTCATTCTGCTCGTCTTCCTACCAGGCTCGTAGCCTTTGCCTCTTCGACTGGGTAGACTGTAACTTTTACATGCTGCTCGAGATTCTTCCTCCTTTTCATTTTGCCCATCCAAGTCCATGCTCAAGACTTGATGGGTCTTGCCTTCCTTCTTTGTCGAAGCCAAAAGTGCCTCTTTTAACGACAACGAAGAAGTAGAGAGAGATACGGGATTCGCGAGGTCATACTACCGGCCCCTTTCATCCTCGTCCATTGCAAATTGGTGTCCATGGTGCTCATCTCCATCGTGATGTAACGTGACAGAGTTGAACTCCTCGAACGGATCTGCCAATTCACCACCGGGCGTCGCAAGACCAGAGTCGAGCGGCACACCCTTCAGACCGCTGCTCTTCATGCCAAAGCCCTTGTTCTTTCCACCTAGGCCGTTCGCAGGTGCATTGTCTTTGCTGCCACCCAAATCAACAGAATGTGATTCTTTTACGTTTCGGAAATTCACTGTGTCGATACCGCGGCCCTGGGTAGGAATGATCGGAGGCTTCTGGTGCCGTAGAAGAGCCCAGGACGTGGTTCCGAAGAATGGATGAGATTTAACGTCTGAGGCACCAGCGCGGGAGCCGAGACGACGGAGCTCGTCTTTGATGAGCAGTTTGCGGACTAGAGACTTGCACAGACTATTGAGAGATGCGAGTCAGCATGCGAAAACCGAGGTTATAAATCAGACGAGGCTTCACTTACTTTGACACCTTCGGGGATCCGGAGCCTTCGGGGAAAGGCACCTCATCCCTGAGAATATTTGCAAAGGTAGCATTTCGGTTCTTGCCCTTGAAGGGAGTAGTGCCGTAAAGCATCTCGTATATCAAAATACCAAGAGTCCACCAATCTACTGCGCTTGTGTGTCCACAACCCTTGATGACTTCAGGGGCTATGTACTCTTCAGTACCAACAAAACTGTTAGTACGGAAGTTGTTGATGCAAGATTTCGTATCGATAACAGGGGTGTTGTGATGATGCGAAGAGACACCATTGCGAGTGCCCATGATCATGGTGGGAACTCCACCGGGATCGGACTGTTTGCTAAGATCAAAGTCTGAAAGCATTATGTGACCAGACTGATGAAGTAGGATATTCTCCGGCTTCAAGTCGCGATAGATGAAACCCATTAGATGGAGGTACTCGAGCGCGGCTGTGACCTCGGCAGCGTAGAAGCGAGCGGCATCCTCGTCGACACATTTATTCGGCCGAGTTTGAAGTGCACGGAAAAACTCGCCGCCACTGCAGTACTCCATGCACAAGTAGAGATGGTCCTCGGATTGGAAGGAGTGGTAAAGTGTGACAATAAAGGGGTGATTGCTGGTAGCCAGAATCTCTTGTTCAGCTAGAGCACGTTTGATTTTGTTGCGCTTGATCATTTCCTTCTTGCTCAAAACTTTGATGGGGTCAGCAGGCTTGTATACGCATCTTTTCAAGTGTCAAACGTACCCTTCATGGCATATAGTCGAGCACTCTTCTTCTCCCTCACAAGATAGACCTTTCCCACGTCACCCTTTCCGATCAATTTAATCTTGTCGAAACTCCCAGGGCCGACTTCAACGTTCCTAACCTTGATGCTGTTGCTGCTATATGTCCTTCTGAAGGCGGCGGCACTTCTGATCTTGCCAATATTAGGCACACCCGGTAAGGGTAGCAAGTCCGGTGAGCTGCTCATAGGGACGGTTTCAAGCATTGATTGTGCCGACAGGTTGGAGTGAGTCTGAGCAAGGGAGGGGGGCGCGTCAAGGTCACCGGTCATCGGCCTCTCTGGCTGAGGAGAATTGGGGTCATGTTTGGTAAATATGCCTTGGGCATTGGGTGCGCTTGCAACACGGCGAAGTTTCCTTGCGAGCTCTTCTTTACTTGCTAATGCAGCAGCATCGCTCTGTCCATTTTCGTTCTTCTTGATGGGCGTGTCTGGCGGCGAGGGCGGTACACTGTCAACGTCGTGGTGTCGTATGGCGGGCGGACCCTGGTGTATAAAGTATGGATTGGCTTGAGCAGTCGGACTCATGGCATCGTCAAGAGCATTGCTCTCACTGGCGACGGTATGACTCCTGTTTCTTCCGATGTGAGGCAGAAACCTGCTGTTTCTCAACTTGTGCTTATCCACGGACCCTGTCGGGGTCGAGGACCCCTCAGGATTAGGTGTGCCAGGACCGCGCTCAGAGCTTATCTTTTCTGAATCACCAAGGTTGTCCTTTGACGATGAAAGCGAATTGATCCGGAAGAAGTTTTTGAGCTTCTGACCAACTGGGTTGTGGCTGCCATTGACCGACTTGTTGGTCGAAAGAGACACCCCACTGAAGGTGCGCTTGTCGTTGGGGGCCATGGTCGGTGAGTGGGCCTTGCACGACGATAGGGATGGGATGATGGAGAGAACGACGGATGCCGGCCAGTCGTTGTTTGATATTAATGGCCTGTTGGCCCTAGATAGACGTAAGGAAGATGGACGTATGTGGTTGTGATTGTGATTGTGGTTGTGGCTGTGGGCCAGAACGAGAGGCTTCACAAGATGCTTTGACCCGGCGCGAGCTTGGCCATGCCTCTGTGGCGAGTGTATGAGATGATATCGATGTCTTCAAGTGCCTTGTCAATTTCCTCTGCGATTATACGAGGAGCTATGTTGGTTGGAAGATGGCGGAGCGAATGGTACCTCACCTCAGACTGCTGATTGTTGGACTCGTACGCTTGGCCTGGAGTAGCCCGTCGGCTTCCAACAATGGGACGTTAAGCTTTCGTCACTGCGCCTCGGAGCCAGTGCGCCTCTTGCACCACGGACAAGGATTGCTAAGCACAACGGCTAGTCAACGTCTATAGCTGGTTTCTGTAAATAAGCTCTCGTGTTATAGCCCAGCTGCAAGCCTATTCGGGAAAGAAAAGTGTCAATTAACTGTCCGTGTTATCATCAACGAAATGCAGCCCTTGGTTCGGAGCTCCACAGTGCCCAGTGCCGCCCTTGCGGCTTTTCCCCGCAAGCCCAGCTTTCGCAGCCACCCACCACGTACCTCACCTTACTCAAAGGAGATGTCTCGGGCTAATAACGCCAGTGTGCTCGTAATAATTGCATCTCGGATATCTTGAGTGTTTTGATAGCTCTGTTCCTCTATATGTAGGCAGCAGCTGATTTAGCAGCTTCATATAGTGATCAGACCCGGTCGGAAAGTCGGTCGAACAACGTCCCCATCATGGGCATGAGTCAGGTTACCTTGGTTTCCCGTAACCGTAGCAATCACTGCCAAATGCGACGCCAATCTATTGCGACACTCACGCGACGCTTATATTATCATCACCACGGGAATGCGACGCCCACCAATAATAGCTTTATCACGAGACTCAATCTCTATATACTTTGCTGATAGGTACTTTTGCTCGGCATTTCTTGTCACACAAGTCGAGGTCAGCGAGGCCTCTACCATGCAAGCCATTACCTCACCATATATGCAAGGCTGAGCAGAGCCTCTTACCTGCATGCTGATTGCCAGTCAGCATTGGACGTTGCATACACAATAGCCTGTGTGAGCCTTGTTGAAAGATTGTCGAGAATCTGTCATGATAGACGGTGAGAAGGCAAGAATGATCGCCCACCATACTGAACATACGATATTGGCAGCATTAGGCATACGAGATGGTCCCCGGCACCTGCGGGTACCTGAATTGAGATGAGACTCTGTACACACGGAGCACCAAAATTGTCTCTGATCTTCGTCTTGCTCCCTGCAATTATGGTATTCAAGGCAACTGCGGATCAGCGAACAGATCATAATCCAAGTCCTTACCAGCCTTGTCTCTGTAACATCAGTACTGGCAGAAACATGTCTAGTGATAACAATCTCCTTGTCGGACACAGACCGTCATGCGCAGCTCAAGTGACATGATTCTGCGTATACTAGAACTTGAACACCACCTTCTCAGTGCGCCACGGCAAAGCAGAAGTGCCTTGACCCGCCAAGCAGTTATCTCTCGTCTCCTCTTTCTGAAGCTGTCAGTGATCCTCCTGTAAATCTTGACTTCTGGATAATATAGGTAGGTCACGCGGAAAACATCTTTGGGAGCATCTACTTGGCTCGCGTATCGGCGAAGTGATGAAGCCGCGGCCAAGAGATGAATAGGCTACAAGTAAGACATTCAGCTTGTGCCAGGTGGTGAGCAGTTCACTGTAATGACTTTCAGTTCATAAGCTGGGGGCTGCGATGATCGGCTCGCTCTATTCTGGGGTGATACAGAGCAAAGATTGGCATGTTGATCGAAGTATGCATCCATATCAATACACTTTATGTGGTGGCGCAGGTATTAGAGCATGGAGTTGTTGCAAATCGGTCCCTCTACAGGCTCAAGTTATGTCAAGTCGGAGATGAAAGTGTTAAAAGCGTCTGTCAGCTGACAAAAGTGACAGCCGATTGATGTGTGTATCACAGGTAGGGGGGTCGGATATGCTCTACGCCGCTTTGCAAAAGTTCTCCACAGATCTACTGCGAAGATGGCATTAGCTATGTACATGGAAACACAGTCTGCACGTAAGATGTCGAGGCTCAAGCAATGCTTCGCAAGGCTCTATCATGCCTGGACTGCATGACATTAGTGAACGCCTCGTACCTTCTGAAGTGTATCACTACGAAGAGCCGGAACTGGACGTGGAACAATCTGTGGGCAATGGACCGACAACATCGATTACTGGCAGTCCGCAGCGCTTGATCCTAGTCCAGAAATCCAATTGAATTCTCGTATTGGCCCAGAGCTAGTATTGAACATGTTCCATTAAGGTGCTATATGTCGGAGCAGATGACGCCAAGGCACTTCAGTCCATAGAGGAATGGCAATATTTTCCAATCGATGTCGTTGTTTTGCCGAAGCAGTGGAAGCCTGAAGATATTGCAACGCGCCTCCATGGCTTCCTGGTCTTCTGTACTCTGAAATCTTGTTGGAGCTCAGATTTGGCGACGCACAGAGAAAGGCTGAGATATGGTCATACAGAGGCATATATGGATGTAGATGATCGAGTGAAAGGTCTAATGCCAAAAATGCAGGTCGCGTTATTCAGTGTGTTACATCGCAACGAACATCATAGTGAGTGTCATATCACATGCCCGACGATAAAATTAAGTTTGAGTTGCGGATGCTGCCTTTTACAACAACTACTAAGTAGGGAAGAATTCGAAGATACAATCTAGAGTATGTGTACTTGACGATGTTACCATGTAGCACTATTGATGGGAATTGAGTCATATGGCAGCTGTGACTAGGCGCAGATGGGGTACAGTAGCAAAGACATTACCTTAGAGTCTAGTACCAGAACACGTCAGCGAACAAGGATTTGAACCTTCCATGGAGACTCCGTAGAGCGATGAAACCAACGCCCGTGTGGTTGGGGGTGTCAGTGGAAGATAATTTCCATCTGATAATCTAACTGGCGTTTAGCCCCTTGGCAGTTTCGTACCACATCGTTTCCGAGCATTTCCTGATCTCGTCAACAAGCATCCATTAATTAGGTCAAAAATCGAGGACAAAGGTATGGAATTGAGGTAGTAAGCAAGAACCTTCAGAGGCTATGGTTATCGTGCGTTGGGTTCACCAGGTCCATTGTGTATTGAGACGAATGCCAAAAAGGTCTGATGATCTGATAAGAATTAGGCCCCACAGCCCACTTATTTTCACAGTTGGCGGGTTCGCATTGCATCATCCTCAATCTTCAGACCACACAACACACAATGTGCTACCCGACATCGGTACCTGTCCCTATGTCTTATGTCTAATTGTCGAATAAGATGTCTAAGGTCCTAGAAGTAAGGGCTTGTTCTGCGGTTCGTGCGGGCTCCGCACTGCCGCGCTCTCTGCCTTGTGCATGAGCTCGGAACGGCGCTGCCATGGGAAACTATTAATTATCACCTGCTCCCAAATGGTGGTCGTAAGATTGTGTTGTTATTTTTCTCCTGCCTTTTCTTTTCCTCCCTCCATGTTCCGTGGTCTTTTCTCCAAAGCTATAACAAGGATCGCTATCAAGTCAGCCACGTACAGTATGGCTCAAGCACGCCACAATTCTGCACTATCTAGTCGACCGCACCGCATTTTGGTTGTTGGTGGATCATATG
This sequence comes from Delphinella strobiligena, assembly GCA_009982845.1. Classification (NCBI taxonomy): domain Eukaryota; kingdom Fungi; phylum Ascomycota; class Dothideomycetes; order Dothideales; family Dothioraceae; genus Delphinella; species Delphinella strobiligena. Next base: position 1,530,465 of record JAADKB010000007.1, on the reverse strand, counting down.
GCGGTCTAAACTGTATCGGCAACCTTTTAGATCTTGTAGACGGTAGACCCGCGCGGCTAGGTCTCTGCCCAACACCTGAATATGCAGGCCGAAAGCCACAGAGGAGGGTCGAGATCACCCTTCTCGACGAGCGGAACGGTTTCTTCCATACTGTCGGAGCGCCACTTGCTCACACTACTGAGAAGCATGTGACACCCTTCTGGAAAGAATACTCGGCATTGAAAGAACTCAGACATCCGGCACTCAAGATCGCAAGAGGTAGGATCGAGAGTATTGACTGTGAGGCACGAACAGCGAGTTATATCGCTCACGGATCTGGAGAAAGTCAGAGCCACGAATATGACCATCTTGTTGTTGCTACAGGACTGTCGAGGCAATGGCCCATTGTTCCCGCATCCTACCACAAAGATCGTTACGTAGCAGAAGCGCTACAACACATCAACACGCTTACAGCATCCAAGCGAACCGTAGTAGTAGGAGGAGGTATGATTGGCCCGATTCACTCACATCAAGGTACAGAATGAACAAATACTGACAAAACGTTCTCTTCAGGCGCCGTGGGCATTGAGGTCGCCGCAGAGATGAAATATCACAACCCAGAGCTCAATGTAACTTTGGTTACTCAAGAGATCGACTTCTCTCCAATGAACCCCTACCTGATGAATTCAAGGACCGCGCACTCCAAGTCATCAAGGAAGAAGGAGTGGAAGTAGTGCTGGGACAGCGTGCTATTCTCCACGAAGGAGAAGATGAAGAGACAAAGAGAGTTGAGCTAGCGAATGGTACAATCATCGAAGCCGGAGCCGTTATCAACGCCACAGCTCATTGCCCGCCAAACACATCATTCCTGCCCCACAACACACTAAATGCAGCAAAGTATGTCAAAGTCACACCGAACCTGAACTTTGCTGCGGATCTTCCCAACAGGACTTCCCACTTTGCCATCGGAGATATCGTGGCTTGGACTGGAATAAAACGTTCTGGTGGAGCCATGTATATGGGAGTGACAACCTCCTGTAATATATTTTCTAACATCCTCAATTCCGAAGACGGAGTTCTAGCTTACGAGCAGCTTGAGCATCCAGAGACGAAGCCCATGATGGCTTTGGGAGTAGGCAGGCAGGCAATCTTATATAGGCCTGGAACGGAAGTGAGTCATGGAGAGCAGACTCTGATTGATTGCTTTGGACATGACTTAGGATGGACGAGTAAGTTCCATGTAATCTGGTATGGTGATGGGGTGTCTTTGCTGACAACGTACAGCGAGTTTGAGATTCATGAAGCTCACTGAGGATGTTCCTGAGGCAGTTCGCGCCAACGCATAAAACGGAAAAGAGAGAAAGAGAAAGTGAGAGAGATGACACGATTTGATGCTACTCATCAGTAAAAGTCTAGTCTTTCGATAAACCATTTCCTAGAATTGTACAACGAAAACTTCATAATTCGCTACTTTGCCACGTTCAACTGGAGTACCTATTCAATCAATGGTTCGTCGAGTGTAGTCAAATGAGCAAGATTTGATGTGCATTCATAAGCCACGGATAGAGTCGGCGAATGGCATCATATCATTCACTACCGGATACTCCTTGATCCTTGCCTCCATACTCGCTGAGGGACCCTCGAGAGTCCCAGAATAAGGCACGAACCATGTCATATACACAAAAAATAGGTGGTTCTCCGGATTCGAAGCGCTGCGGCTAACTCATGAAGTAGATTTGCATGGAACTAGAAGAAGGTGTGTGACGTGGCCTCGTGTGGTGATTGCCATAATAGCAATGTAGGCTTATCGTCCTTAGCTTTTATCGAGGCAAACTTTCATCTCCCATTGAGAGGGCTTTCGCGAAGATCTGCTCGGTGTACTCCCAGATTTTCTCCGGCCATCCACGTTCACTGTATCGCTTAGCGCGAGGGGTGCGAACACCAGCTCACTCGAAGGGTCGATAAGCCACACGCCTGGCGTATGCGTGTCGTTTGTTAGGTGAAAAGCATGTCTTTCACCACTTTCCTCAATCGAAATGCCGATAAGTAGCATTGCAACAGCAACCACACCGCGAATTGACGCTAATGCTACCCTCCACAAAAAACTGGATCCTTCTGGCGGAGTCAGACGTGCGAAGATATCTGTTCTCACCAAGCCAGGACAGGTGTGCAAGAAAGTGATGCACTTATCATTAGTAGCCAAGTATTCAAATGCCAGGCTCGTCATCGTCGTGGTATGGTTGACGACTGCAAATGTTGACCAGTGATTGTCGAGACCGATACCATCGTCATACATGGGCTTCTCCTTGCCACCGTTGAGCACACTCAAGACTCGCGGCTGCGATGACCGATGGAGCAGCGGCAGAAGATTCGACAACAGGCGCATCCTGGAGTAATAAGAAAGCGCAAAGCACAGCTCCAGACCCTCTTTAGTGTCTATACTACACATCAGCTTGTACCAGTTCGATGGCAGGAAATATTACATTGCACCCCATTCAAGGGAACCAAGCCAGGACTCATGTAAAGGTAATCCACCTTCTGCTCAGCAGCAATGATCTGCTTACACGCGATATCGACAGCGGAGAGCAACGACACCTCGACCTCAACAAACACGATTTTGCAGCTCGAGTTGAGGCTGCGCAGTTTCGAGTGCTGGGCCTCAAATCGCGCTGCTGATCTACCCAGGACGTAAAAGATCGACTTGTCCAGCATCGCGACCATTTTCTCTGGTGTGCTTGCGCCTATGCCGCTCGTGGCACCGGCGAAGACGCATACGAGACCTGCGTGGTGCTCACTGGCGAAACGCGCATTGCATTGTTTGATTGTCGTGACCTTAACCATTCTTGGCAACTTAACAGTTCGAAAGGGTACTCAAGCTGCTGAGACGTGGCAATCTAGCTTGAGTGAACATTCAGGGAAGGAACCAGATTCCTCTATGGTAAGGTAGGACTCGGATCATCCTCGGGGGCGTTTTCAGTGTAATCCTTCGCTCTCCAATCCCTTGGACTCAAAGATAATCACTCATTTCCTGTTCGACAACTGCGCTGCCAAATCTTATTGGACCACGCTGCTCCAGCGTACAGGTAGTGTACAATCCGGAGTACAATATAGCCAAGCTGCTGAAGTTGAATCGTGGCAAGCATACCATTAAGTACCCTTAGCGTAGACGCTTATCTCCACAACGACTTCACCTGGATCCCTCACTGCTTGGTTGGTTCTCCTCGGATCTTACCAAGGTATACGAAATCAAACATGAAATTCAATTGTCTGAAGGATAGAAAAGCATTTTCGCCGCTTGCGAATCGCTATACACCGCGAAAGGTTGTTCTTTTCGGAGTCTCTCCTATTGACCTTCTGCGGAAATTCAAATGAGGCTTTACCGAATGCATCGACCCAGACAATGGATGAAGATCAGTCGTGATTCATCTTAGGCGATGATCGATTGGCTAGCCCACAGCTCGAACAGTACCTTCTCATACATCAAGCTGCTTACCCCGCATATATGCTTCTTCAGCCATACATCATTCAAACGATACAGTAATGCTGATGGACATGCAATCTCGCGACCAATAGGATGCGACTTGCATCCTCCCCGACTGTAGTGTGAATGGAACCACGGCTTTTTCATGTGATTAGTGGCTCTTGAAACGTCTGGCACGTGTAATGGCAACGCAGTCGTGTCCTTCACAAACAGGGTGCCAAAGCTGCAAGCTAAGGTACGCATGTATACGTTGCGTTATGGGCTGAGTGAACAATGGCCCAACAAGATGACTCAGACTGACATGGATGCAAGGATGACCCGACTTATCACCAAGTGGAGTGACGCCTTCGATAGTGAATATAGCCCGACCTATGATATGCGAGCCGCCTTGCTGTGGGTATTGAAGCATCCATGCAGGTTTAAATTCATAGTCGAGGTACAGTCGAGTGGTCCCCACTCGTGCTTTCTTTCCTTTCCACCACCCTGAACATGGCTGCAACAGATGATCTGTGTGCCGTATGCAACGAGCGAGGCAAGCTATGCGTTCGCTGCAACAACATACTCTACTGCACATATATCTGTCAGACCGCAGACTGGAGTTGCCACCAATTGGTCTGTCGCAGCTTCACTCAATTTGGAGATGCAGCACGCCCAAGTACCAAATCAATTCGTGCTATCCTTTTCCCAGTGGCAGAGTCTAAGCCTAGATTCATATGGCTGAACACTACGAGTATTCGGGACGATGATGACAGTGACGGCTACGAAAGGCCAGATGTCATGAATCTTCTGGGTGATGATGACCCCATCTCCGATCAGCGTCTTATCGGTCGGAGCACCTTGCTCGACAGGAACCTGAGACATACTATTGCGTTGAAGATGAGAGACACGTTTTCGATTGATGGCTCCAAACCAAATCAGAGCATCATGCCGAACATCAAATTTCTACCCAGCACCCTCACCTGGAAAGGTCCTTTCGTGGCATTTGGCTTGAAAGGATTATCAACTAATCCAAGTCATTGCGAGGATCTGGACACGAGAGATTTCAAGTCTCTGATGGACTACTTCTCGACTTACGGCGATCAGAGTGTCGGCCGTCATCAACGCTCCGCGACTGAGAAGATACAAGGCGTTCAGATCAATTGTCAAGGACAACTAGAGCAGACTGGTGAGCCACAGTTCCAGGCTGTCAAAGTGCCGCAACAACATCCAGTCTTCTTTGAGGGTAAGAAGTCTCAAATTGCCGAAAAGATTGGCATTCCTCTGTTGGCATATTCACTGCCAGTGCGTCAATCCTGGAAGAATACTGCTGGTAAATGCGACAACCAAAGCGCAGTTTTTCTTCACACTCAGCTGAGATCTGGCGGCCTTTGGCTGGGCTTCTAGTTACTGGAATATGAATAGAATTGGCAATTGTCTTGTCGTCCGCAGCGATGGGGAACCATTGTCATGGAAGGAGATTGAGGCGCTATGCCATTGGTGCCAATACGAGTTACGCCCTTGGTTTGGAAGAAGTCTAGGAGAGGATGGGGAGGATGAAGTAATTAGCGAGGATGAGGTCAGGAATATGATCACAGCGGAAGCTTTCAATTCGTACAAGAAGGAACGTTTTGGTTTGGATTGCTGATACGACTAAGTCAGTGATGGCTGACGTCTGCTGTTGAGAGCCGAAACGGTGGGAAAGAATGTCAACAGTTGAGAGTATTGCGTTTCTGTTCTATTCTGTTCTGCTTTTCTTTTCAGGAGAATCTCGGTCGGGTAGCGAGTAGCGAGTAAATGTAGAGCAAATGGTATGGTTTCTCTACATCTCCCCTTTTCGAGCTAGCTTTGATGGAAATCTCGAGTACTTCTGTCGGACGTTAACGAGCTTCATACATTCTTCTATGCAATCTCAAGCTTACCCAAGCTTAGTAGCCCCAGAGCTGCTGCACAAAGCTCGTTGCAACGCGGCCCTCAATCTTGATTTCCTTACAGCATCTATATCCACGCTTATTGTGTTATTAACATCATAACCTTACCTACCAAGGGATTTTGCGGCGGCGAAAATGTGGCGACCCGCGATGACCAGGTTCTATCGCGAATGAGTCTCTCGTTCTCCGCGGAGAAATATGCTAATTTATCGAGTTGTATCCAAATCTATAGAATGTCCGGGATGGGAGAACTCAGCTTGGGTACATTGTGCGCTGCCTCTTGTGTTCCTCCGACCTCTGAGACTGGGCAGCCTGTAGAGAGACGGTCCGTATTGCGGTCAAAATGGAGACTGATCGTCATGGCCGTGAAATAGATGACGAATATGAGACTTGATAGGGTTTTCATACTGATACCCACAGAACTGGATTTATCAAACGCTAGAGTACACAATTATTGCATCCTATCCAGGAAGACAGTTGAAACTATTCATGTACATATCTCACCTATCCAAAACTCTGATCTACAGACACGTCCTCCACCAAAACACCGGTCTGTGCCTGGAAATTCACCACACCTAGAGCGGGCGTAACTTGCTTGCTATCTTTCACGAGGGACGATGGGCGATGGGTGATTGGCATCAACGACAGGCTAACTCGCGGAGAAAACATCACAATGGTGTTCTCTCCCACTGTTCGCAAGGGGAAAATGAGTCTTTCTTTCTTGCTATTTCAGCGCAAGTGTGACTGGTATAATGGGATCTATGTGATTCTTGCGCCTGCTCTTCGTCTTTGGCGTCATCTAAGGTATGCTTGGTCGAGCTTCCGAGGGGTGCGTGTAACCACGAAACACGGTTCGAAGAACCACAGAAGCAGTCGCGTGGCTCGCGCTTGGTATGGCGTTATTCTGGTATGGAATCAAGGTAGGATATATATGCGTACGGCCACATGGTGAGGCAGGTACCGATCCGATGAGTTAGACCGTGATCGAGACTGCTCATGTGATGCGATGGTAAATACGAATTGCAAAGTATTGCTCCCGTATCATTGGGGATTTATCCCAATCATGATCACAACATCACAACATCAAGCCATTTCCTGGTCGGTGACACAGTAGAAATTCTGACGGTCCTGCAAGACGCGATTGCGAGGAAGGAGATGGAGAACAGACTAAGTATGCAACATTCACAAATCTCCCTCGCATTCCGAGATCATAGTGAGCTTGCGAAACATATGAATATGTTGTTTTGGAGACAGTGAGAAGTAGAGATTGCAAGTAACAGGATCATGCCTGCAGGAAGTCTTTTGGTCTCCTAAACCACTATTATTGTATGGAATTCAAATGCAGAGAGAAGACGCACCTCTTTGGGTTGACAAGGTTGATAGCCAGGTATGAGTAAAGATTCACAGTACCGCCATTTCATTTTATCTTATTACATCCTCAATGTTATCGTCGTACTTGAAAATGCGTAGGTAAATAGTATATGTATTTCCATCCACGAAGAATTCCTGTTTATTCTTCATTCCGACCACGCCGGTTTGATGGATGCTCTAGGATAGAACGTCTTTCATAGGAATGTATACAAGGAGGAGAAAATCAGACACAGGCTACCGCATACCCATCACTCAGAATGCCGATCTCCAGTCGCGAAGCTTTGATAAAGCTGTGGTAGGTCTGATCGAATTCATGATTGAAATGTATAAGAGATGGAGATGAGTTGGACTGGGACTATGCCCTGTAGTTGTCTTCCTTGACGTACTGTGACTGTTTTTGTCACATGATTCTTTTCTCGGAACAAAGCATATAGCCTTTACCTGGGCAGCAGTAATGCAGATATCACAAAATACCGGCAATACCATAAAGAGAAAAGAATAGATAGAGAATTTCTGCACCTTTATATCAGTTCTACAAGTCTTCTGTCCTCAAAACTCGCACATTTGGTACATTATGATCTCGTGACCTACTGGATATGAATAAGTAAATTCGGCGCAGCTCATATTTGTCTCGATAGCAATACCACATCGCATTCAAGCGGTTCTTACTTTGCCGCTCCTAGAGAAAGTTCATTAACAAGGGAGAGGAAGGGAGAGGAAGGGAGAAGAACACGCAGGCTCGAATCCTGGAATTTTCGAGGCATCTCTTGAACTCAATAGTCAATGGTAATAGATAATGAGCTGATACGAGTGAGAGAAGCTGAGATGAAGAAGGTGGATATCTTGCCCTGTCTCCGTCTCCCCTGGCGACATATACCGTACATGCGTGACCGACTACATTCCCTGCTCACTAAAGCACCCGGAAATCCTGGTCGGAATGGTTGACACGGTTGTGATCATGAGGTGTGATCTGCCTTATTCTCCAAGTCGAGAGGTATTTATGCTGATATCAATATGCGAACAAAACAGTCCTCTGCAAAGACTGAGCATCTAGGTTGAACAATTCGTTCATGTAATGACATCAGCATGACCATTAACAGTAACATCAACAGGAGCAGATTCCAAGCTGAACAGTTGTGTTGTGCACGACTGACTTGTGTATCCCTCGCCTTCTCCTCCCCTGCAACCTCCCTTTAAACCAAACAGCAAGGAGGAGACAATCCACAGGCTCCCACACCCTTGACATCTCTTCACATTCTCGTTCAAACAGCCAGTCAAAGGCCACCTCAAAATCTCTTCAAGCAGGACATTGCAGAGATATCCACTTTACCAACCCTGTAGAACCTGCTCTTCCTCCTTCCCTCTCCTCTCTTGTCCAGCTCCATTGAACTTATCTCTCTTTGATTTACTCTTAGTGCTCGCGTGGTCCAAGCTGCCTCCTCTCGGGTTCCAGGTATCTCCAGAAGATTTCTGGGATCCCCGTCAGAGAGAGGGACGCTGCCGACTTTTATACCGCGTACTGGCATACGCTGACTTGAAGACTTCTTCGCCGCTTTAGCGATAGATTCCGATAGCGATGAAACGTTTACTCAAGCCAACCCGAATTCTTCTTCTAGGAGGTCAGCTCAGATATCCGAGGAGCGCGAATCCGACTTTGTAGCCATCAATAGTGTACAAATGAATGAAGACTTTGGGCGGATAGCCCGGACTTCAGACAGGCCTCGCGAAGTTCACAACCTTCCATCGCCATCTCCATCCTCGCCTCTCTAGAAACAGAGAGAAGAAATGGTGGAGCGTAAACAAGCACTACAAGGAGGAGAGATGGATGATCCGAAATTTTGGAGAAGAGCCCTGCTATTGTGTTCGCCTCCCTCTCCTCTTCCCCTGTTATTTGAAACACAACGATGGAAGCCATGTTCCAATCGCCAGTAGCGCACCATCAACGGGGAATTCTGTAGCCGTGGCACGAATGAACAAATGACGGGAAGTGCGAAAGGAAGTATTTTTATACTCCCCCTCACACTAGGGCGCGTATATGTTGGACCCCTTGACAATAACATATGATGAACAGATAAATCATGTGATCGCTAGAAGCGCCCGAGGCTGAATTATACAGAGACAGACTTAAGAGGACAGAAAAGACATGGAGACGAGGATTTGATGATGCGAATTGACATAATGTGGGTATCAAGATACGAAGGTACTTTTCCGCCAGGCTCCTGAATTTTCATGGACTTCACTGAATAAAGAACAGCGAAGGTTCTGGCCAATAGTCGGAAGATGGCGCACGCTCAGACAGACTGGCTGATAATTAAGGGAGGGAGGGAGTTCGGACGATCAAATGGCCCAACCTGCCTTCTTCTTCCTGGACTTTTTCTCTGCAACGACTTGTTCAGGGTGCTTGGGCAGCTCGACTGGTGCTAGTCCGTCATTATGCTCTTTGGTGGCGTCTTGCGTGGTGTTGTCTTCCAAGCCTAGAGAGGCAATCTCGTCGGCCAGCTTAGGGTCATCGACTTGCTCATCTTGCAATTCGTCCTTCTCCAGTCCTTCGTCACTCTCCTGGTCTTCCAGTTCTTCCTCTACCCTGTCCTCTCTATCGACCCATGTGTATTCTTCGTCGTCTGCATTGTCTTGTTCGGTCTCTCCGGTGCGTCCAACAGCGTCAATATATCTGTCCAGCTCCTTTGCCAGTTTCCTCGAGAAACCAGTAGCTTCAACCTCAATGTCCAGTCGTACATTCTTGTCGGAATCCTTTATTGCTTCAGCAAAGTGTGGTCCCTCTTCATCAGTCTCATACTTGAATCTCTTTGCGAAGAAACGTTTTATACAGTCGACGTCGCGATCAAAGTAGTATTTTGCGTTTGCGTGAGTAGTGGAAAGCATTTGGGGAAAATCGATGAGGATGGGGATGAGCTTGACGAGACCTGCGCCTTGCTCTTCCTTGGTGGAGCCATGGACGAGTCTTCCTGGCCTGTCTTGTTGGTGTTCGTCTTCGGTAGCGTCGTTCTCGTTGAATGTGGGTTTTACTTGTTGACCATCCTTGGGCTGGACTTCCTCTTCACGAATGAGGATGTTGAACTCATTGAAATCACCGTGAATGAGTCCGACTCTTGCCAGTCTGACAATCAGATCCATGAGCTCCGAGTACAGTGAGGCAGGATCCGCGACCTCTTCTATCTGTCTCAAGGGGAAAGAGTCGATGAACTCCATGACGAGTGTGTGTCTGCTCTGGGCGACGGGCTGTGGGACGGGGAAGCCCTCGCGACGCAGAACTTGCATAAAGGCATACTCCTTCTGGGCGGCCAGCCTACTCAGGTACATCCAGGATCCACCATGGCGGTTACGAAGGTAGTCTCTGTTTGCCTTTACAGTTCTGAAACTGATTCTGCCGAGTCTGTGAAGCTTGAGGACGAGTTTCCTGCCCTCAGGACTTGCGACGACGTAGATGTCACTCTCTTTACCCACACCGATTTGGTTACCAAGAGAAAAGACGGCACCGGATTTGCGATGAGTGTTTAGAGAGAGATAGTCCAGACCACCGTAAGTCAAGCGGTAACCATCGTAACTTGCATTCTTGACTTTTGCGATGAGGCCAACTTTTGCCAGGGCTGAGATTGATTTGTGAACGCCAGTGCCGATTTTAGGACCAGAGAGGGTTTGTATGAGGGGTGTGGGCACAACTTCGTGGTTTTTGCTGCCCATTTCAACCTGCACACATGTTTGATCAGAATCAATCCCATAAAACAGTCTAGTCATGCGCCTTCAAATGATTTGACATGATAGAGGGATTAGCATACCGCGGTCAGGACCCGCCACTCCTCTGGCATGAGGTAGCGCAATTGGCGCGTATCCAACTTCATTTTGCTGTTATTCTAGTGAGAAAGTAATGCGTAGATATCTACACTGAATAATGTTGCAAATAAAAAGTAGCCGGAGGTTTCTAGACAAACTCCGACAGGCCCATGACGATTGCTTGGCGTGACTTGGCATGCGCGACGGCTTCCAGTTCATTGACGGACAGACAAGGTACCTGTGGTATTGCAACACTAGCATATCAATCACCCCAAATACACCATCTGCTTTTGTCGCCATCTGTCATTTCCTTCGGGCCTTCTGGTAAACCACGGATTAGAGGACTGATATTGACAAACACGACGCCGTTACTACTACATTCGCCTCGTGACTTGTAATCACCTTCGGACATCCAGCGGCGACCAAGTAATACATCATGGCTGACGATTTGCCCACCGACAAGGGCAAGGGGAAGGAACCCGTCAAGGATGAACAAACACAAGATGTGAACGGCACAAAGGAGTCTCAAGACAAGACGACTGCCGACGGCAAGAAGCCAGCCACCGATCTCCCATCAGGTGTGTCATTCTGTCTTCACACACCTAGCGTCATCGACCAGAACTGACTGTCGCCCAGAGGAGCTGAATGAAGAAGATCAGAAGCTCAAGGATGAGCTGGACATGCTCGTTGAGCGATTAGGGGTACGCTGTGGCGCATCATAATTCTTAAATCTGACATGAAGCTGATTGTTGTCTCGACAGGAAAGTGACAAGTCATTGTACAAGGCCGCCCTCGATGCCACCAAGACTTCCATCAAGACATCGACCTCGTCCATGACGGCCGTTCCCAAACCTCTCAAGTTCCTTAGACAGCATTACGAGAAGCTCGAGACCATTTACGAATCATGGCCCGCCGGAGAAGACAGGGTATGTCAGACAACCATTACATATTGCACAAACAAAGACTAATTACAACTCAACTTCAGAACTCCCTCGCAGACACAATGTCGGTGCTCGGTATGGTGTCCGGACACGAAGACCGCCTAGACACGCTCAAGTACCGCCTGCTCGCCCCTTCGGAAGACCTGGGATCCTGGGGTCACGAATACATGCGCCATCTCGCCCTCGAGATTGGCCAAGATTTCCAGACTCGTATGAATGACGACAAGGACACCGAAGACCTCAACGCCCTCGCTCTCGCCCTCATTCCCTTCTTCCTCAAGCACAACGCCGAAGCCGATGCTGTCGATCTCCTCAGCGAGCTTGAGATGATTGAGGAAATCATCAACCACGTCGATGACAACACATACGCAAGAGTCTGCATGTACATGGTCAGCCTCGTGCCCCTCTTGACATACCCCGACAACGACCGCCTCCTCCGCACCGCTCATGAAATCTACCGCAAGTTCAACCGCGTCACGGAGGCAATCACCCTCTCCATCAGACTCAACGATATGGATCTGATCAAGCAAGATTTCAACTGCACAAGGGACAAGTCGTTACGGAGACAGCTCGCCTTCATCCTGGCCCGCCAAAGGATATGTCTCGATTTGTCGGAGGAAGAGGCCGAGGAGGATCCCGAGCTGCAAGAATGTCTCAACAACACAAAGCTGCCCGACCACTTCAAAGCCCTCGGCAAGGAGCTTAACATTCTCGATCCCAAGGTCCCCGAAGATATTTACAAGTCGCATCTCGAATCCAGCAGGACTGCCGGCTTGACCAACACCGACTCGGCCAGACACAACCTCGCCAGCGCCTTCGTCAACGCCCTTGTCAATGCTGGATATGGAACCGACAAGCTCATGCTCGTTGAGAGTGGTATGAAGGGAAGCTGGGTGTGGAGAACAAAGGACGACGGCATGCTGTCTACCGCCGCCTCGATCGGTCTGCTCCAGCAATGGGACGTCGACAGCGGTATCGACAAGATTGACACGTACACATACGCCACAGAGGAGCCCATCAAGGCTGGTGCTGCGCTCGCCACTGGTATCATTTCCTCCGGTGTTCGCAGTGAGAACGATCCCGCATTTGCTCTGCTGGGCGACAACCTCGATGGCGAAAAGTCAAAGCAGGTTCGCGTTGCCTCGTTGATGGGTCTCGGTCTTGCATATGCCGGCTCAAACCGTGAGGATCTCCTCGAGCTGCTCCTCCCCTTCGTCACCGACACTTCTCTCGACATGCAACTTTCCGCCATGGCCGCCCTCTCTCTCGGTCTTGTCTTTGTTGGCTCCGCACAATCCGATGTCAGTGAGGCCATCATTCAGACCTTCCTCGACGACGACCGCAACAAGCAGCTCAAGGACAAGTGGACTCGCTTCATGGCTCTCGGTCTTGCTCTGCTCTACTTTGGACAGCAGGAGGAGGTCGACGTTGTCCTCGAGACGCTGAAGGCCATCGATCACCCAATGTCTCGCCCGACTTCTATCCTTGCCGAGATTTGTGCCTGGGCGGGTACGGGTGCCGTGCTCAAGCTCCAACAGCTGCTCCACATCTGTAATGACCACATTGAGGAGAGCGAATCCGAGGACAAGGAGGGCGATCAGCTTCTGCAAACATATGCCGTGCTTGGTCTCTCGCTTGTCGCCATGGGTGAAGAGGTCGGCCAGGAGATGGTCCTCCGTCAATTTGGCCACCTCATGCACTATGGTGAATCCAACATCCGGAAAGCAGTCCCTCTGGCTCTCGGTCTTCTATCGCCGTCAAACCCACAGATGAAGGTCTACGATACGCTATCTCGTTACTCTCACGATAACGACAACGATGTCGCCATCAACGCCATCTTCTCCATGGGTCTGGTCGGTGCGGGAACCAACAACGCCAGACTTGCACAACTCCTCAGGCAACTCGCCTCGTACTACCACCGCGACCCCAATGCCCTCTTCATGGTCCGTATCGCCCAAGGTCTCCTTCACGCAGGAAAAGGCACCCTTTCTCTCAGCCCCTTCCACACCGAGCGCAGCGTGCTTTCGCGTGTCTCGGCCGCCGGTCTCTTGACCACCCTCGTCTCCCTCATCGACGCCAAGTCTTTCGTCCTGGGTGACTCTCACTACCTTCTCTACTATCTGGTCACTGCCCTGCACCCCAGATTCCTTGTCACACTTGATGAGGATCTCAAGCCTCTGCAAGTCACCGTGAGAGTCGGTCAGGCCGTCGACGTCGTTGGTCAGGCAGGTAAGCCCAAGACCATTACCGGATGGCAGACTCAGTCTACACCCGTACTTCTCGGCTATGGAGAGCGTGCCGAGTTGGAGGATGAGCAGTACATTCCTGTCTGTAACATAATGGAGGGACTTGTCATTTTGAAAAAGGTAAGTCTGATCGACTTTAGCATTTCGGATGACTCAGGCTGACTTTTACACTACAGAACCCAGAATGGGAAGGCACACAGGCATAGTCTGCTCCTCGTCTTCCATTGATGACCTTGAAGTTGTGGAAACATGGCAGGAAAAGGTCCAAGGAGTGGATGCTGAACAAAGTCTTCATCATCGATAGCCCTAAAAGTATCAAGCGGGATAAAGGCATCAATCCCGACTCTGATGCCCAAGCCGGGTATTGGTCTGATTGTGGTATGCAGAACAAGCAGAATAAGGAAGCCCACAAGAAGCAGGGAAAGGTGTGGCGGAGACGGAGTCTTCCTTAGTCCAGGTAGCCGCACAGCAACATACAATGCGTGTTGACGTGCCTCGACCCCTTGCCCTTACCCTTTTGACATGGAGAGAAAAGGGGATGAGCTTGGGCAGACGGCATGCTGGCCGACCGCTGATATGAATGGCTGGCCTTGCTTTCTGCTGTTGTATTATACTCTAGACTTGAATGAAGACCAAAATGACCATTTTCAATGCTGGTCTCTCTTCGTTTCTTCTTTGACCATGTCAGTGAATTGCACATGATAGAAGTGCAACACGATTAGAACAGGAGATCTCATTCAAAATCCGCATCATTACAAGAAATATATATAAAAAAAAAATAAAAAAAAATCTACATGGTAATTACGTTACGCCATTTGTTGCATTCAAGCCAGCCATTGCGGGCGTTCGAATCTCGAGTGTTTGATGTTTGGTGGTGGTCGAGGTCGTGTCTGCGGCTCATGGAGCTGTTGTCCTGACCGGGTGGCCTTTCTCTCTCGTCAATTGTGGCATCTGTTCTTCCAGCGTGACACGGCTGTGAGGAGTGAGGGAGAGCTTGCGTGATCTGGACCTGGATTTGGATGTGGATTTGGAGTTGGTCGCCCGACTCGACGATGGCGAGAGAGCCATAGCTGTCGTTGTCCTCTTCTGCTGTGATGTGCCGTGCTGTTCTGCTCCGTTCTGTGCACGACGGACTCGCCGCTTCCCCCTCGGCCGTCTCAATACCTTATACAGCTTGCCCACCTAAGCCATATCCTCACACCCCCCCAAAAGCCTCTGCGTCTCACTCTCCTCATTACTCATAATCAATTCATCAATCTTCCCACTCAGTCCCTTCTTTTTCTCTCCCCCCTCTCCACCCGCCGCCTCTTCTCTCCTCTCCCTCTCCTCTCGCCGCTTGCTTCGCTCTTCCTCGCTAAGCCATTTCTCGTTGTTCTTGCGCTTCTCGGCACGGAATTTCTCTTGCCAGATGTTGTGTCCGTACGTCATTATGTAGGGGTTTTGGCCTGAAAAGCCCATTATCATACATCGTGATACGTCGGGGATGCCGCAGAGGGAGTCGTATTGTGTTTTTACTAGGGAGTGTTGATGGAGTTCGTAGTCGCGCAAGCCTTGGACGTTATCGGTCTTTTGTGGTGTTAGCTTTGTTTTCGTTTTTGCTCCTTTTTGTTTTTTAGGGGAAAGGGCAGGGGAAGACTTACTGTCCACCATGTCAATCTCAATGTCCCGGGGTTCAATCGCTTGGGCACGTCGCCTGACCACGCTATGTAGAGGTGTGATTTAAACATTGCCCAGTACGAGCCTAGGTATGACGGTTGTTGTTCCGGATGCGAATCGAAGAAGATGGCCGGGTAGCCGAAATCGACATTTGGTTCTGCCGGTGCTGCTGCTTGTTGTGCCATTTTTTGTTTTTGTTTTGGATTTCCTTTGAGGGAAATGGATGTGAGGATGTGAAAAGTGTGAGGTTGCAAGAGTGGTGTTGTTTGTTTTACGTATCGCGAGACTTGTGTGTTGTGTGTGCTTTTGACTTTGTTGTGGTCTTCGATCAGAAGTTGACCGCTTCGTTGTGACTGGTTTTCTGTTTGGACGGGGCTGGTGGTTGATACGGCGCTGAGAAAGGGGTTTGCGACGGATTGGGATGCGGGCAGGAAATTGTCGCGTCGAACTAAATGGGACAGGACAGGACAGGACAGGTTGAGGGATTATATGGAGTGAACGAGCGAGCGCATATGGCGGCTTTAGAGCGGACGGAGATTTGGCGCGGAGAAGGGTCGGCGTTTGCGTCCGAGGGGTCGTTTGGACCGGGCGGCTTCTTGGCGGAAGCTTTTCGGCAAGCGGTTCCCAGACTTTTGAGGTAGTTTATATCTGTTGGACCCCGAGACGAGACAGGCATCGATTGGACTGGTCTACACTGCGTGCTCTTGTTCTTTCCTGTCATTGTATTTATGATAGTATCTTGGCTGTCTGTCGTTCCTATCCGTTTGTCCTATTCATTTCCTCTTTGTGGTCAACTACACCTGTCTTTCTCTTCCTCGCTCCTCGAGTCATTCTTTCCATAATATCTTCATTGCCATTTTTATCCTTTCTCGACGCATCATATCTTGAGACGCGTACTCCAAGGTATCCTTACTACAAGCACGCTGCTGACATGCGAGTCTTTCACTGTACCAATCTTATCATTTGGTCGAGACTCGAAGTATTGATGCAGTCACATCGAGGTAGGAAGGAAAAGAAACAACAGAGAAGTATCTGGCCTTCTCTGTTCTGCGAATCAGTCCGAAGTATGATTGGCGCAGATTATCGGATGTGTTCCCATCAATCATGAGGTTGGTTTTGGCAAAAGCATCGTGACTTTATACATGCAGTGAGCTTGTATTCCTAATCTGTAGACCTTGTTGCTACTATGGGACCATAGTCAGACATATTCAGCTCCTGCGATCCAGCCAGTGATCATAGAAACATCGTCGTTGAAGTTCTCAAAGACTCGAACCACATGACATGGTTATAAAATGAGGTTGGAGATGGAAAAGCACCATGTAGTGTCGAAACAATGCCGTCAGACTCTAGCCGAGAACTTACCTATTAAGGAAGGCGGAGCCTTGCATTACTGCGCCTTATCTGATAATACCACCACCACTACCATCTCTGTTCTTGCCACTTCACTTCTACTAAAACAGAACATAACTCATCCTAGACGACAAGATGTCCGGCCTAGGAGGACTGAACAAAACTCCAGGCGGCATCATAATAAGCGTAATCCAATCCCAACTCTTCCAAGTCTCTACGCCAGAAGATCTCTCAAAAGCCGTAGACCATATCGTCTCTCTCGTTTCTCGAGCCAAGCGAGCTTATCCCGCTACAGACTTTGTCATCTTTCTCGAATACTGTATTCACGGGTTATCAATGAACATGAATGACGAAATCATGTGCACGATAGACGGACCCGAAGTCGCCGCTTTCAAGGAAATCTGTCGCAAGGAGAAAGTATGGGGTTGTTTCTCCATCATGGAGAAGAATGATTTGGGTACTGTAATCCATGGAACACGGGTATGACTAAAACGACAAAGGCCAAATCGCGGACTATTACCGGAAAAGTGAGTACCGTATCATCCCCTATGACCGAACCTATTCTCGAAATAAATCTTTTCCCGCAGTTCATAAAACCCACCTCGACTGATTGTGTCCAGTGCACCCCTGGATTCCAGTAGAACCCTGGTACCCAGGCAACCGCGACATCTCCATCTTCACCGGTCCCGGTGGCTTGAAATACTCCCTCCTCATCTGCCACAATGGCCAGTTTCCCGAAATAGCCCGAGAAGCAGCATACCAGGGCGCCGAAGTCCTGCTTCGCACAGCGGGCTACACACCCCCGATAGCCGTATCCTGAGAACGCACCAACGCCTTCACAAACCTCATGTACACTATATCCGTAGCACTGGCCGGCACAGACGGCAGCTTTAAATGCATGGGTGAAGCCATATTCTGTGATGCAGAAGGAAATGTTTTGGTCAGAGGAAATAACTGTCCGGATGAGATTTTCGCCTTGTGAAATTGGAAGGGAGGAGGTCAGGAGGAGGAGGAGAGGCTGGGGGGTTGAGAATAATTTGTTTCAGTTGGGCCATAGAGGGTACGTGGCTGTGAGGGGGGGGGGGGTGCTGGCGATTGTCCCTATACTTATATGCGGGATTTGATGGGTGGGAAGTGGAAGACTGCTGAAGATGATGAGGTTGTTGTCAGAGACGGCACTGCTTGCGGGTTTGATCCAGCTGAGAATAGTTTTGTTAATGAATTCAAGCCATGAGCTTATGGTAATGAACGTTTCTAGTCGGTGCTTGAACCCTTGGAATCTGTAAAGAACCTTACTGCCTTTCCTTAGTGGCTAATTGTTGGACATTAGGTTCTCACACCAACAGACAATTGATTGACTGTTTTGGAGAGTGCATGATGTCATATAGCAAGATCGTTGGCATAATCAAGAACTGTGACCACCACGTAGTATGCAAAACAAACTCCTAAACGATGGACATGAATGTCGAGGGTATCATCAGAATATCCAAATCACCTCTTCTTGCCTTTGGGATTTGCCTGCCAAAGCGCCTGCAGCTTCTCCCTGCCCAGTCTCTCTTTCCTCTCAAAAGGCGCGTTATAAAAGTCCCAAAGGATGCGCCTGGAATCTGTTTCTGATATCAGCATGTATCTCTTCGCATACTTCGATCAAGTCAAGGCACTTACTAGCATGGTCGTCGGCAAAAGTCACACTATCCGCGCCTTTGCTCTTGGCGAGTTTGACAGCCTCCTCGAGCAAATCACCACCGATACCCTTTCCCCTATACCTGATTCTAACAGCCCATCCATTCACCTCAGCCCTCCACTTCCTTCTCTTGTCTTTCTGCCTGGAATCTTTCGGACTCGAGGAGGCCTTGCTAGGTTCGACGCCTTTCCAATTCAATATCACTGCTCCGATGACTTCCTGACCGTACTTGGTCACCAGAATATCCGCATCAATCAGCAGATCAATCACCTTCTCTTTCTCCGCAAACTCTTCTGCTGCGAAGAGGTAGCCGCCTGTTAACCAGCGTACAAAAATCAGGCCGGCCATGGTTATACCAGCTGCGGTGGTAAAGACAATGCCAATATCACTGCGTGACTTGTATAGATAGTTGCAGACGAGAGCGAGGAGGGCGGTGAAGATTGCAATATTCAAGGGGTGGAAGATCAGAATCCTGGATGCTGTCTGGCGCATTTGGGCTATCGAGTCAGCGACTAGCTTCAAGGCGGCGACTTTCTCTTCTTCATCCTCAGTCACGTATGTAGATAGATCTGGACCTCCTTCGAGTGGATTTGTAGGTGTTTGGGGAGGTGTCAGTGCAGCCAAATCGCCTGCGAGCGGAGACGGCTCGGGAACACCAGTAAGAGAGGTTGCGCTGGCGCGCATGGAAGGGGGCGTGGACATGGGTGATGGGGGAGGTGAGGCTTGTAAACGGAGATTCGTTCGCAGGGACGAAAGGAAGGCTGCAGTGTTGTTGTCAGACAGAGTCTCAAGAAAGACACAAGACTCGCGCCAATGGCAGGTGTAGAGGAAGAGTGGAAGGTGAGAGAGAAGAATTAAGTAGAGCGGAAAGAAGAGAAAGAAAAGAACGCAAGATTGATTGAAGACATGTGCCAAATACTGGAGAAAGCTTAAGCAGGGTGGAAGCTTAAAGTCTAAAACGGCGCGAGAGGCTCATGCAGTTGTTGGACATACCAGCAGAGGTCCTGTACCCTGGAATATATTCTCCTACCGCAGCGTTATGGTGCTTGTGATTGGATCCATTGGTACATTCGTATGGGCTATCATTGGCCGCCCAAAGGTATTCATCCACGGCAAGTAAAGGTGTGGAAGTGGGAGGAGAAGAGATGAAAGATGGTGCAATTTTCGTATGTTGGTTCGTAGCTGCAGACGAGGCATGCAGAGCTACCAGCTCTCGTCTTAATGTCTCAATTCCAATCCTATGCCGTAAGCGGGGAACCATTTCTGCTCATTCCCTCCACCTGTAGATTGTGGCTATGCAGATTTGGGATTCCAAGCCTTTGAAGGCCAGTGCTGTCTGTGCTGTCTTCATTAAAGCAGCGCAAAAAGAGAAACAAAAGAGCAGAGGCATGAGGAACGTGGAGAATTGGTTGGCTCTTATGTCTGGATCAAGTACAAACCTGGTCAACGCTAAAGATAACGAACAGCTTCGAGACGGCCTTGGCAGAGATAGGCTGTGGACCGTGCCATTGGCGCTGCTTAAGGGACCGATTAGGTACTGCGGGTGCCCACTGGTTGGTCATTGTCTTACCTTAGGGATCTTCCGTGCATGACAGCTCCGTCCGCCGAGTCATATAGCTGCACGTCTGTGGCCGATGCATGTTACACAAGATAAGGCACGACCGAGGTGAAGCACTGGTTTTCTACTGTGTGCTTAGCAAGCCAGCCTACAACATCAAAGATTTCACCGAGAGAAAGTGAAAAGATCATCACAAGCCGTCCCACACTTGACGTGGCTCGCATTCGCCATGGCTCGCATTCGCCATGAGGTCGTCACGAGAGCACGTTTCGTCCTTCACCGATTTTGTTAGAGCCAGCGTCGATCATGCATCATGTTTCCTCTTAGGCGCATGTGCATGACAACATAAGCACGCAAGATAACTCTGGAGACAGCGACTGGACCACCAACTTTTGAACTATGTACGCTCTATGGCTCAACCTATGTGAATGATTGTGTTCGTCAGGTGCAGGTGTGGTGTGCCCACGGCAGAAATACCCAAAGCGATGATACACTACAGCGGAGAGTCTTATCAACAAATCAGGAAAGAATAAAATAAGCACCAACAAAGACGCACCCACCCCAGTCACCACCCAACCTTGACCCCCCTTGTATGTCATAAATCCCTCTCCCGAACGCCAATACCATATTGAACCGACTATACATCCCTTAGCTTTGACATGTCGGATGCTGAACGACAATAGAAGGGACAGGATTTTCTTGTTCGGACATCGCTCTTCTTCTGTCATTAAGATGTCTTGTCCCTGTCATATTCAATTGCGTAATCGTTGTAGGACGCTGCAATTTTTGGCTTATGCTGGCGCTGCGAGTACGATTCCTGTTCTGTAAACCGTGGGGCTTCCCGATCAGGCTACTCAAGCTCTACTTCTTTGCCTTGCCTTGGTCTTCCTTTGCTGTTGTGGCTCCTCCTGAGGGTTCGAGTGTGTGAGTATGGCCTGGCGCATGATAGCAAACGCCCTCTTCGTCTTGCCTACACACATAGGCATTTTGTACCCATGGATCCTTGAGGATCTCTTCCAGAGTTGCTCGTTTCTTGGGGTCAAGCTCGAGCATGCGGCCAATGATGGACCGGGTTTCCCGGGGCAGCAGACGTAAAAGTCGCAAAGGGCCCTTGATTTGTTGCTGGTTGACTGGAGGAGTGCTCGAAGTGTCACCGTTCTCGGCCCTCGCTGCAATTGACGAGCTCCTAGACGCGGCAAGCAGCTCACTTTGGTTGGCGTCGGGCGGGGAAACGAACAAGCGGTAGGAGTTATCTGAGAGCCTCGGAGCTTTCCAAGGGAATCGTCGCAAACACATGCAGCAGAAGATGATTGCTATTGACCAAACGTCTGCAGGCTGCGGATCGTAGCGGGAATTGTCGTAAACTTCTGGCGCGAGATATGGATCGGAACCAACAACGCCTGATTGTGTTAGTGCTTGCATCATTGGCAGGTCGAAAGGCAGGGAAAGGCAAACCTGTGGAGAGTACGATGTCGTTCTCAAACGGATACCTGAAGACAACGGCACTTCCAAAATCGATGATCTTCATGATACCATGCTCATTGACAACGACATTGTCGAGTTTCAGATCTCGGTGAGCAAGACCCATGCTGTGCAAATAGGTCACACCGCTCAATATTTGCAAGGTGCAGCATGTAACCTCCTCTCTCGACATCTTGCCTGTCATGACAATTGCAAAGAGGTCAAAGGGAGCATACTCCATAACCTCGAACCAACTGCCCTTTTCGTGGATAATGTCAATCGTCTCAATGATGTTGCCGTGATGTAACGTCGAGCCAATGCAGAACTCGGCAGTGACCTTCTTGTTGTATTCTCGCTCGCTCTCGTAAGCGTGCCTAGCACGGAATTGCTTGACAGCAAAAGTCTTGCCATCGGCGGTTCTCTTCATCAAGCGCACTGATCCGCCGGCACCTGAGCCCAGGACTCTGCCAAACTTGCCGTACTTGCTTGCAAGGCCGTGGTCGTCAGCGAATGGTATGGATTGTGAGTCCCTGGTTGGGGGAGTGCGAGTTCCGTCTCTGGTAGGTGACTGATTGCGCTTCTCCTTATTCTTGTCTCCAACCTTGAAGAAGCGCTTCAGGTTGATCTTGGAGCCGGATTTCTCTCTTTCCTTCAACCCACTCTCGTCATGACCGTTGTGTTTCTTGCCGAAGAAGCTCCCTCTCTTGCTCAAGGCCGAGTCTGGCTCCTTGATACTAGGCGGCGCTGAGGTAGCGGCGGGTGTGGTGGTGCCAGCGCGTGGAAGCGAGACCAAAGAGGTGCCGGAGTTGGAATGTCCCTGTCTGGGATCTCTGTTGCCGAAACGAAAGCGAGCATCTATCGAGTCGACATTGCGAGTAGGAGGTTCTCGCTTACTGCGCTGATAAGGGTCATCTTTGTCGCCCTGTGGCCATGGAGGTCTGCTTTGAGTGGTGCTTGATGGTGTGATTGAGCCGCTACCTGTAGGCGTGGTTGCGCCGGAACCTATGGGACTTTGATTCCTCGAAGGGGGCATAGAATCGCTAGCTGGCCCGAGGGAGAATCTAGGGGTTTGTCTTGGATGTGCAGAGACGCCGGTCTCATCGGAAGAAGGACCAGTGACAGGAGAATGAAGAGGGGTTGATTGAGCAGGTGATGAAGTCAATTGTGGAGTGGCCATGTCCCCTTGGGCTCTAGCTTTGGCCAACTGGGACACAGAGCTTGCAGTGCTTCCTGCGGGCTTGCCCTCTCGTCCTGATCGTGATGCTGACGGAGTGAGCGGAGGAGAATTCATACCAGATTGTGGAGGGGAAGGACGTGGGGATGGTGCAGCAGATGGAGCAGCAGAGCCAGCAGGCATCTGTCGGGGGAACCTGGAGTGAGAAGGTACCTGTTATAGCTTTGTCAGCACTGATGTTTTCGTAGCTCAGCTATTGTCATGCATCATGCATACCCTTGAGACTGGCTGTGAGCCAGGCAGAGACACGGGCTCGAAGCTGTAGTGCTCCATACGCTTGGATTGAAGGCCACCATTTTGAAGACTGGTCTTGAGTTGCCTCAGTTCCTCTTCGGCCTCTGCGTTCAGGGATCCCCTCTTAATTCCTCCGCTCGACTCATAGCTGGGCTCTGGACTAATCTCTTCATTGTTCTCGCTGAAGCGCACGCTATGGTCGCCCGTGTTGGCGCCTGTGGTTGAAGCCATACGTGAATCGATGAGGCAATCAGTGTATCGGCGGGGTATGACTCCACTAGGACGTGGACGTAGATAGGATGGTCTTGGCGGCGACGGTGTCACGTCAATTGTTTGACCGCCTTATGCCTGTTGCGATGAGTGGCGTCGTCACGGCGTAAAGCGTCTTAGGTCACTTCGTGCTTCGTAAAAGATGCTGGTGAAAGAATGAAAACGATACTGTCCCCTGTGTCATGCAAAGCAAAGCGCCGCCCGGCAAGAGACGGTTGCAATAACGCGGAGTGGCTTGCTCGGACTTGCAAAAGAAAAGCTCGGCAGAAAGGGTCTGTCTATCCGTCGGTTAGTGCCGTTATCGTCCGATCATGGGCAGGAATAATTCGTCAGACGGTGATAATGGAACGTTGCAAAGCAAACTTGATGTCAGGATGGAAGGAAATGTGGTGATGGTGGGAAGTAAACCGTTGTGAAATGGAAGAGTAGCTTGCGTTGATGACTGCGGAGCTTCCTTCTTGCTAAGGTACATATGAATGCTGCTCACTGCGTCATCAGAGATGTACTCGGACCTTGACTCAGTGGGCCCTCATGGACATAAACGTTTTCCAAAGCGAGGAACAATCAATTCTGTACCTGCCCTGCTTACAGTTACGACCCCTGACGCAAATTTTCCTTCCATACACCTGCCTCGTGCTTTTGTCTACAATCGACTGCGCATCGCTGATCGAGACGGGATCGGGCACACTTTCTTCACAATAATATGCTTTGTAGATTGATAGGCCAGGCTAGATGCAGGCGATACCTGAATCGCCATCGCGTCCGGAGGGGCACATTTATGCATGATCATCAATCACCACGAATCTTGGCTTAGATCTCCCGCATAGCGCCATCCGTGCGCCATACCGAGGTAACCGCTTTCTTTCTTTGTTTGTGACTAATAGTTGCTCTTGTTGGAGCAACATGTACGTCAACCCCATGTTTCACGTCTCCCTTGGCAACTTGGACCAGTTTGAAGGAATTTTATATATGGCTATGCAGTATGTATAACTGGACTAGCAAAATCGATACGACGATGGTTGAACCTCTCTAGTCACGCTTATTGTCCCAACCAACGGTCATCTGACTTTATTGGTCGATCGTGACCGCGACTTGGATCGAAATGTTCAGGTACCTACTGTCGCGCTCTGCCTTCAGTCTAACAATATCGGAGACTTGAGGTTCGTTGTTGTCGTGGTCAACGCCTCACGACATGCAGGAAAAGGCCATGGCAGCTCATCTTGTTGCTCTGCGTGCAATCGATCCCATTTCAGTATCTTGCATCGATTCGAATGAAGAGTCACCTACGATCGTTCATGATAGGCTAAATAACGCGAATGTGACAGCCGCTCTGTAGGTTTCAAGGCTATGTTTGGGTGGACACCTTTCTATCATGTTGCCAGCGCACATTGAGACTCCAACTTCGTCAATTTGGCGCCTTCTATGTTTACACTATGAACTATCAGCCCAGCTTCATGTCTCTCTCGGCCGAAGTTATGCAGGCCACATTGCAGATAATTATCTTCTGGCTTGCTATCTCTCCCACTATCGCCTCTCCTGGTCGTCACCTTTATTTGCTACTTCAAGACTAGCTAACCTAAGCAATAGCATCCTCAGGGGGGAGGGCCACAACAGCCTCAACTTCTTTCCTAGTTTCCATTCAGATGGTGCGGTGACCTTTTCTGCCATCTTACAGATCAGCGCATAGTATGAGGCCGACGCGAAAAAGGGACCAGTGGGCAACGCATTTACTGCGAGAAGAGCTCGAGACCAAGGACGACAAGTTCGAGAGGAATGTCAGTCAAGTGTCCGATGCAACTCCCTCCGAAAGTTCTCAAAGAGACGACGTTGTGCTCTGACGTAAGATGTCATAGGACATGGTAAGGTAGGCTTGGGTGGACTCATCATAACCTGACTAGCACATGGTATTGTGGATATCAGTATGTGCTGAGAATGACCGCGATTTCTCTACTCGTCCCGGTCACCAAGGGTGATCAGGCAGCCGCGCGATTGCCTGACACACACCGCGTGCCATCGTGCTGCAGCATTGAATGTGCAATCCTACTTACGGTCTTCAGAATTGATCTCCGGCGGTCCAGCATCTCGGTCTAGTTTAAGGTGCTGTTCAGACACTGCTTGGAAGCATTGATATCAGCCTCATGATCCTTCTGAAGCTCTTATGCCAAGCTATAAGCTTGTCCTGCAGGAGAACAATCCATTTTCCTAATATGGATATATGTCACAGCCAATCAACCTTCAGCCTTCTAGTTTTGCGAAAGTTGAGTTTAGACATAAGAGGGAAGATACGTCTCATCATCATGGACCCATGCTATCATACTACTAGTCTCATGACACTTTTTACCTATGAGTACAAGAGGTAAGGACAACTGTCAACAGTAACATGCCTGGTGCTGATCTAGACAGCTTTTACCATGTCATCGTCGTCACCTTGCCCCCGGTTCGAATTTGTCAACGTATTTGGTCGCCCTGATCACGTCCGCGAAGATCGAGCCCGATTCCGTAAGGTCAAGCAGCATGTGATGTATGACTACCTCAGGAAGCGAGGCAAGGTCGCTCAACATCGTTCTCGAAAAGATCCGAGAAACCGAGACATCGCACCCGCCACGCCCATGTCCAGATCTGTCTCTTCTGACACAGTCACTTCTGAAGCGGACTTGACAGATTTATCCTGCATGTCAACCAAAGCTAATGGTAGCACCGAGGTTGTGCGCCCATCACAATCGCGTGTGGCATCGCATAGTCCACCTTTCATCATGTCTATCTCAATGGAGATGGACGCCCATTTCATGGATCCGTTCGACACACTACCTGTGAAACGAACACCTACCCTAGAGAAAGGAGTTCACTGGTTCTTCATTGAGGATACGTCAAGGGCGTCTCTTCCATGGTTACGCACTTTGAACGAAATGTGGAAGGACCGGGTTTGGAAGCTATCACTCGAGCACCATGGACTATTTCATAACATGGTTACGCTGGGCGAGGCGAATCGAGCTAGAAAGACGGGCCAAATGGATATCGTAACTTGGCTTTATTACAAAGGCCAAGCGATACAAGCGATTCGGGAAGGACTTTCTAGTAGGTGTTCTTACTACTAGTGTCGATGTATACTTACTAATTGTGACAAAAAGATGACAACAGTGAACCATCTGACGCTTTCTTGATGCTTATTTCTACTCAGCTCAGCATGTCTATGCTCGGAGTTGGCGAAGATAAAGAGAGATTCCGAACTGCAGGCACACACCGTCACGCTATTCTAAAGCTTCTTCAAAGACGTGGCGGTCTGGCAAATGTCCAAACGTGGATGGCTCTCAACCACATGATATGGTCCGATCTGAGACTGGCTGCAACGACTTTCACCCCACCGGCCCTGCCCTGCGAACCGAGGTTTGCTGCCACAGCGTATGCACCAGATTTCGAGCAGGAAGCAGAACGCCGGACAATTGCCACCTTTGAACCCTTCCCCACTCTAGCAAGGACGACCGTGATCCGCAGCATATTCGGCCATCTCCAACACATGAGCCTCACATTCGACGAAAAGCACGGCCAAGCCATCAATCCCGAGACCGCCATGAACCCCTGTTACCAAGCAGCCTACCACCTCTATCACATCCTCGGCGATTACCAAGCCATCGCTCAAGCCCACCCAACATCCTTCGACCCCGTCCACGCCATTCTCATCGCCGCAGGCATGTACATATGGACCTGCATCCCCAACGGATATCCAGAAATCTACCATTCGCCCCAGATCCACAATATCCAAATCAGCCACATCTCCGCGCTCCGAAGCTGTCTAGACCGTGCATCCGACATCCTCGCCTCCTGGACAAATTCAGGAGCGAACCTGCACTCCCTTCTCTGGGTGCTGTATCAAGGTCTCGCCATAGCCATCGGTGTCTCCGCCCCCGGAAACAGTGATGTATCTTGGTTTTTGAATCTCTTGAATCTCGTTGCGGGAGAATTGGAGATGAAAGATATTAATGTCGTTTTAGGGCTGTTTCCGAGGTCGAAACCTTTTCCGAATCGCTATCATCCGGGTTTGAATCAGAGTCTGGAAGTTGCTTCTCTGATGGGTGCGGGAGCTTTGACGGCTAAACATGCTCGGACGCTTGGGTGGTCGAAAGGAGCTTTGACGAATCGATCTTATTCGATCATTTGAGCTCGGGGATCAGGTGGTAGAAGCAGGATGTGAAAACTCAAGGACACGGTACATTGTGCTTGAGCTTATAGAATAGGTCTTTGCCTCTGTCGTTTGACTTGTATTTGAGATTAGATTCCTTGGGCATTATCTGGTCAATATAGGGTTCTGGGTCAAGAACTTGGTCACGGCAGTTGGATTGGTTGGCAATTCATGAATAGCTTTGTTGTGCTATGAATACATGTCTACTCTGAGAAAACCCCTTCATATGTCTGGAACTGCAGCACGAATGCTCGTTAGATCGAGCGTCCCATCGTCCCCGTCCGTAGCAGCAGTACCGACATCGTTCAGCTGCGTTGTTGGCGACAAAGCATTTGCAAGATCGCCAAGAGTGACTCCTTTCTCGTTGTATACAGAAACCAGAAAATGTGTAGCTCCAGAGCGAGAGCAAGCATCTTCCGTGGTCGAGATGAAAGCCACATGCAGGCTAGGAGGGTGCGAAATGTGCATTTGTCTCCAGGAAGCGTCGTGGGCAGAGCCAAGATGGTTAGGTACAGCATGTTTGCGATATGGGACCATTGTTCGAATACACTGTGTGTGACGAAACTTGTGTAAGACTGTAAAGGGAGTGTGATGTTTTCCGTAGAAAACTGTCCAGAAAAGGTGATTGAACCTGGGCGACGATGTTCTACCAAGACTTGGGATCGAATGCTGCGAATTGAATGCATTGCTAGCTATGGCGTCCTCTTGGAGCCTGAGAAATAAAGACGAGGTCCAGAATTCGTCGGTAGATCTCTGACCCAATACGCGTAAGGCCCAAGTCGAGCGTTTGGTGGCTGAAAACCCGACTGTCCATAGTTTTCCGAGGCTTTTTTGGTTCGTCTCATGGATACAGGTGTGGCGGTTGCTGGACCTGTAGAGTATCGTCCGAATGACAGAGTCATTGATTTGTCGGGGCTGGGCTGGGATAAATAGTAATCTGCGAAGACTAGGTGTGCCTTGAATGACATTCTTTACTTGCTGGCAAATTCCCTGTTTGGTGATAAGATCTCGAGGGTACAAGTGGAGCAAGATCTTCTCCCATAGTTCGTCCGGAAGATAGGATGGTTTACGATCCATACTGAGATGATCAAGATTTTGTGAAGATGTAAGCTTTTGATCCGAAAGCCCGTGTCTCAGAGTCAAAGCAGTGAGGGTATTGCCTCCCAACCTACCCGTAGTCAAGACATGGGCCTGATTATATACCCTGAACGCAACTGGAAGAAGACAAAGCACTACTTTTAAGCAAGACAACACACACAAGGACAGGATCTGAAAAGAGAAGTGTCCAGACACTCCTGTGATGTGGTGGAAGTTTTGGAAGGATGTTTCGAGCATGCAACTACCTACCAAATGGTTGCGAAGAACTAAGATCAAGCCATGGGCTCGTAGTCGAGCAAGCACTGATCGATGTGAGCCACCCACTTTATATGCCTACTTTTGCTGGAATGCGCTCGATAACCATCATGTGATTGCTGCAATTTATTGGTAAAGCTTGATATGATTATAGCTTACGCGAATCAGGTTGTAGAGGTTGTGCATCACATGCGGTAAGAAAGCGAGATTAGCACGACGCTCGTATGAATGGACATGACAAGAAGAGTCAGGCATGTTGTCGGCTTGAGAAGTTGCGGTGGATGTCGGAGAAGTCACGCGCGTGTATGTCGGGGCGGCAGAAGGAGCGATCGAGTAGATTAGGTACCTACCCGGGGCTACCTTAGGTCTGGTAGTGGAGTTTAGCAGCAAATCAGGGTCTTGGCGACGTCATGCGAGTGTCTCCGAGATTGCATGCGACAGACTTCTCAAGCTGTGTGCCTGATCAGTCGACTTTCAGTGAGAAGACAAGCAGACAAGCAAAAAATACCTCTGCAATTATACCTACGGTAACATTGTCATCAAAGCATCAGACAGCTCAGACATAATTCAAACAGCAATTGCAATCTAAGAAACAACACCACCCAACATGTTCAACTGGGCCAAGCAACAGTCAGTTGTCTCTTGCAGGAAATGAATGCACTGTATCCATGCGGCAGGACTAACCTTGCATGTCATACCAGGCTTGCCAATGTCGCCGGTACTGCCGAGCCCGAGTACGGGCCTGAGGCAATTCAGTCAGTCGCCAAACACGACACGCCATACACGGAATTGAAGAAGGACGACCTAAAATGGTACACGATGGACTCGACATGTGTCGAGACTCAGACCTTCTATTTCACTGCCGATAGCGGCCATGTCGGCCTTGCTCAGGTCATCTACAGCAACGTCGCGTAAGACTTCTTCATGCACCTTCAACCTACCGAGTTAATTCACCAGCTAATAATAATAAAACATCAGTGGTATTCGAGTAACGTGCCAATTCAACACCAAGATCTTCTACCCCGACCGCAAGACGCCCAACCTATGGTCCTCGGACCCGCTCTCAGAATACGGTTTCGACAAAGAGAAGTACAACTTCCACGCCCAGGGCTGCTCCGTCACCCTCTCCGAGGATGGCACCAGTTACCACATCAAGTCCAGTACAAACACCAGCAGTGTCGTCGACCTCAAGTTCTCCAGGACTGCTCCCGGCTTCGTTGTTGGTAAGGATGGTACAAGCACATTCGGCACCGACCCCAAGGCCCCATGGGGCAAGATGAGGCACGCCTTCTGGCCCAGATGTCATGTCGAGGGCAGTATCATCACCAAGAACGAGGGCGCTATCGATCTCAGGGGACGCGGTATGTTCATCCACGCTCTCCAGGGAATGAAGCCACACCACGCCGCCGCTCGTTGGACCTTTGCAAACTTCCAGGGCCCCACCTACAGCGCCATCATGATGGAATTCACCACTCCACCTTCCTACGGTAATTCCGTCGTAAACGTCAGTGGTATTGCAACCGATGAGAAGATCATCACCGCTGGTTCCACTGGCATAGTCAAGCACACTGCATCACATGACGACCCCGACTGTCACTGGCCCGAGCCTGACGCCATTACCTTCCAGTGGTCAAGCAGCGATGGAAGCGTCGAGGCCGAACTTGGTGGCAACATGGGAGAAAGGTGGGACCGTGTTGACATCATGGCCGAGGTTCCCAAGTTTGTCAAGCAGATTGTCGCCGGCGCAGCTGGCACCAAGCCCTACATCTACCAATACGGCCCTAAGCTTGAGTTCAAGATCAAGCAGAATGGCGAAGAGAAGACCGAGGAGGGCCAGCTCTTCACTGAGGCTACTTTCATCTCCTAGGGGGAGAAGGCCTCGAACTTGAAGTTTTGACTTGAGCGAATAGCTTTGACTACACTTTTTATGACCTAGTAGGCATCGGCTGGTTTTTATTGGAATGGGTTCACGGCTTGGTCTCATTGGTATGATACATTATAATAAACGCCTAGGTAGCGTGAAAATATCCTAAATTACTTTCCTCACCCATTACAGTCCCCAAGCTTCGTTCCCCGATTTTCAATCCCCAATCCCCAATCCCAGACCCAACGATCCATATGATCCGCTTACGCCGGTCACTTTGATCCTGCATAACATCCGCATCACACCGTGGTACTGTAGTCTCTGGGATGATATACTTTCGGCACGTGCGATCGAACAGTGCAGGATTTCACCAACACTTCCGGATGTTCAGCGATACCCT
This sequence comes from Delphinella strobiligena, assembly GCA_009982845.1. Lineage (NCBI taxonomy): Eukaryota > Fungi > Ascomycota > Dothideomycetes > Dothideales > Dothioraceae > Delphinella > Delphinella strobiligena. The sequence continues at coordinate 1,499,507 of JAADKB010000007.1, read as the reverse complement.
GCTAGGCAATTATGCAATACCGGCATACGTAGCCTAGCCTTATCCTAGTACATCACCGAGTCGAAGATCCACCTGGCCTCGTGACAGTGTGTGAACCACCTCAGTTGTAAGTCATGCCACCTGCAGTTCATGATGCGTGGTCTTGGCAGGCACGGTTGTCGTCACCCAGGTGGTCCTTCGGTCTCTCCGCCTTAGCCGCGCTTTGCAACCTCTCACGCCTCTCTCATACCTTAACTAAGCTTATCAACCCACTTTTGCTGACGAGCACGTACGTGTGCAATACAGCTAGCACAGCTGAAGCAGCCGTTGCTAGGGCCGATTCGAAATCAGCGACCGTATCCATGTGTCGCCCGTATTGTATCAATCTTGTCGCGTCTTGACGTCAGTATCGCGTATCATAGCGTCGCGAAAGCGATGGCAGAGTGTACAACACACCGGAATACCTCCTAGACCATGTAGCGTGCGGCATTCAGACTTGCAGCCTTTAACTAGCCATGTAGGTCATCATAAGGGCGCCCAGTCTCATCTTTTCATGCCCTTCCAGTCAGTCCCAACAACACTCTGCTTGTCTTGATCTTCGAAGTTGTCAGATATTATTCCACAGCAACACGTCTACTGCCACGACTCTCACCTCCAATATATATTCGCCAAAGACTACGCAGGATACGATGAGATCTACGGCCACCATTCGGAAAGATTCGTCTATGATAGATGATCCTAGTCACAATCGTAAGAGACAGAAAGGTGCCTACCTATCAACGTATGAACTGATTTGTCTAGGCGACATCGCAAGAGAATTGGAGAAGCTCGAAGCAATGTTCCACATAGACCAATGCAAACTCAAGCAGATTGTCAAGCGTTTTGAAGAAGAGTTAGCCGAAGTTATGTAGGCCTGGTGAAGAAGAATTGATCACATCTGATTTGACTTTAGGTCTTCAACAAGACGGCAAGAATATTCCAATGGCCGTCACCTGGGTACTAGGTCTACCCAATGGACGGGAGCAAGGGTCATATCTGGTTATCGATCTGGGAGGAACCAATATACGAATTTGCTGGATCACACTGCTCGGAGGAGGCCGTCACGAGATGATACAAGACAAGTACCACTTGCCTCAAGAGCTCAAGACAGGCACTGCAGATGAGCTCTGGGACTTTATTGCCTACGATCTTGAGAAGTTTGTGGGCGACAACAAGCTTGGTGGTGATCAACAGAATCCTTTACTGCTGGCATTCACTTTCTCATACCCCGCAACCCAACACTACATCGATCATGGAATCCTGCAAAGGTGGACCAAAGGATTCGACATTGGTGAATGCGAAGGTCATGATGCAGCAGAGCAGCTCGGGGATGCTATCAGACGCAGGGTAAGAGAGCTTCCCAGCTAGTTGTACCATGGACTTGCTAAAATGTTACTCAGAACCTCCCAATTCGAATAGTAGCCCTCGTAAACGATACTACGGGCGCGATGATTGCCTCCGCCTACAACGATCCCGATGTCATCATCGGTGCCATCTTTGGCACTGGCTGTAACGCCGCCTACATGGAAGACTGCGGATCGATCCTAAAGCTTCCGCAATACCCAGGTCTATCCAAATCGACCCCCATGGCTATCAACTGTGAATACGGTGCTTTCGACAACGATCGGCGAGTGCTACCTCTCACGCCTTATGATGAGGAAGTCGACCGCGAATCGCCCCGTCCCGGCCAGCAGATGTTCGAGAAAATGAGCGCAGGTCTCTACCTTGGTGAAGTGTTCCGTCTCGTCTTGCTAGATCTGCACAAGCGTGGCTATGTCTTCCGCGGTCAGGACGTCAGTAGGCTCGTGCAACCATACACACTTGACACAGGCTTTATCTCGGATATTGAAGACGATTTCTCACTGAACTTCGCAAACACAAGAAAGGCTTTCGAGAATGACCTAGGTATCAAGCCCACAGACTCCGAGCTAGTCTTCTGCCACTGTCTATCAGAAATAATCGCAGAACGCGGAGCGCGTCTCTGTGCTTGCGGTATTGCCGCGATCTGTGCACGAAAGGGCATTGTTGAGGGCCATGTCGCTGCTGACGGTAGCGTGGCTAACAAGCACCCTAAGTTTAAGACGAGATGGGCTACTGCTCTCGGAGAGATCTTGGACTGGCCTGCTAACAGGAAGGAGGATCCGATCATCATGACCTCTGCAGAAGACGGTAGTGGTGTTGGTGCTGCTATCATCGCTGCCATGACGCTTGAGAGGAAGCACGCTGGAAACTCGGCTGGTATACGGGGACGGACGTGATTCCTGGGGGATCAACCTGAATTGAAAGAATGCGCGAGCAAGAAGAGTATTGCAACGATGATGACAGACATACCCATTAGCGACCTCAATCTATCTTTATTTCTATATTGACCCATTGTTCGTTGTTGGATAGAGCTTGAAACTACCACCTCGTAGGAGAGTGGATGTGATAGACAGAACAAATTTTGTCGGCCTGTTCTACGAGGGCATATGTTGACAATGGTCACAATCGCCGCACGTCTCCTTCAGCATGGAAGCCACTGCGGTGTCCGTAGACGCACTATTGGCTTGAGCGATGAGCAGACTCCCACCAGCCATGACCAATCGATTGTCCGCGATACTATGGAACAACCAAATTCAGAACGTGATTGATTTGATTGATTTGATTTGATTTGATTTTCTCAATTGGCTATGCGCGACATCTTAGTCGCATAAGCCCTAACGAGCTGACGCTAGTGTGTATCTAGTAATTTAATGAAATCCTTGCTCCATTCTACAGCCCAAACTGATAGTAGTGCCTTCCAAAGGGTGTTCTTGTCCTGTAGTGTACTAGCTCTATCCAGTATTATATAGGATTACTCCTCTTCCTCTTCCTTGTCCGTCTCCTCAGATTCCTCTCTGTTCGAGGTCTCTGACTCTTCCTCCGCTGTATCCTCCGTCCTTCTCTCCTTCCTATAATTGAATTAACTTCAGTCAAGCACAAATCGGATAGTCTCCTTTACTATATTAAAATTAGGCTTTTATTTCTCTATTAGTCTATTCCTATACTGCTTATTAATAAGAGCATATATATCTCTATCTTTTATTATATGTAATATATTATTATATTGTAGTCTGAGTTTGTTAATAAATAGTCTATATTAACTATTATAATAAGGGTAGAGCATTAGGAAATGGTAAATAGTCTTTAAGCCTTATTTGCATTTATATTAGTCTATATCTGCAATATTAATTTTATATAGGAAGCTGTTAAAACGCAAATAACCTATATAGAGCTATGCTAATATAGACGCCTCCTTTTTGTTTAGACTGTTATATAATGCTAATATATACTTTTTAAAAATAGTATTATCTGTTATTTTTAGGCTTCTTCCTATATTCTATTAGTATTAGCAGGCTTAATAGATAATAGCCTTTTTAATTGTCTTCTATCCTTTAGCTATACTGTCTAGTATATTGAGTTTGTAGCTAACTATTGTATTAATAGATGTAGTTAATGCTTTAGCTTCTTTATTAGCAACTATATAGCTTAGAATCTTTGCTATTTTTAGAATCCACTTAATAAGGATTTAGCAGCCCTATTTTGCTTAATAATCTATATATACTTAGATACTCTAGGCAACTGAGGTTAGGTTATTTTTAATATAGCCTACAGCCTTTTTGCTATCTGACCAGATAGTGGCCTAGAAGGTGTTAAGTAGTTAAATATCTGCATTTTCTAAATATATATTAATTAGTATAGTTGCTATATAAATAGCTATTAGCTCTATTAATGTGCTATTAATATAGTTATTATTATATATAAAGCTAGATTATGTTGTAAATAGGGTTAAGTAGTTGTTATATGTAGCTAGTCCTATACCTGCTTTACTGTTAGCTATTAAGCTATTAGCAAAAACATTTATCTATTTTAATTCTATAGATTAATACTTCCTAAATACAGTATTTAAAATGTCTATTCTATTTTTGAATTGTATTTCTGCTTTTCCTTATAATAGCGTATTCTATATTAGGATAATTTTGATTAATTCACCTAGGCGTTCTAATACTAATTTGATTTTTTAAAAAGGTAAGGCAAATATCTTTAAACTGCTTGCTACTTAAAGCTTTCTTATATATATTTTAATAAAATTGGAGTCTAAAAGGGAATATAGTCCTATTTATAGTTTACTAATTTTCAATTAAAAATAGAAGTAAAGGAGGAGGAGAGTTACCTCTATGCTTACTACTTTTATTAAAACTGTTTTAAAGCTTTTTATAATAGCTTAAGCTTTAATTCTATAAATTGGATTAAGTATCTTACCTATACTATTATTAGCTTTGCTTTTTATAAACTATATATACTAGACTGAGGCTATATAGTCTATTTTAAACGCTATTATTATTAAATATAATTAGCGCGCTGCTTTTAATATAATATATCTAAGTTTCTTAAGCTAATTAATGCTTTTCCAACCTCTAGATTTCACTTTAATAAAGTGATCTTTAAAGCAGAGCTCTATATTAAAGATTACGCTAAGGATACGTTCCTTTATAAAAGGCTGGACTTTATACTATCCTATTTAAAAAAAAGGTAAATGCGTTTATTAGCTTCTTTAAGTTCTAGGAAAAGTATATAAGGATTATTTTATTGCTTTTAAATATAGCTCTATTATTTTTTTACTTATTAAAGGGCTTATAGGACTACTTTCCTATTAAATATTGCTATATTCTATTTAATAAAGTTTAATATAGCTTATTAGGAGTAGTTGTTAATAAATCCTATATTGCCTCTTTTACTGTTAACTCCTTTCTTTATTAGGAACGCGTTAAAGAAAATATATAATATAGAAGCTAATATAGATCTTTATAGAAGTCCTGCTTTAATTAGCAGAAATACGTCTAATTTGTATCTGTTTACTATTATTATAGCGCTGCAGCTATATAGAAATAAGTCAACCTAGTTTATTATTCTCTTTAGAATGCCTTTTACGCGTAGGCAGCTATATATAATTAGTCTAAGTACTTTGTTATACGCTCCTTTAATATTGAAGCTAATAAGAGAAAGGATCTTCTTTTATTATTATATTTTATAGATTTTCTTAATAAGGAGAAGTAGTGCCTAATTATATAACCTTCTTAGCCTTACTCTAAACTAGGTAGCTAGTAGGAGGTTAAAAGTCTTAGCCTAGTATAATAGCCTTTAAGCCAAGACTAGCTCTATAAGCTTACTTAAAGTTAGAAAGAGGGAGATAGGCCTATATGCTTTTAATACGTAATAGTCTGGTTTCCCTGATTTCTATAATAAAAGGATGCATACTGTTTTCTACGCTTAGGGTATATACCCTAGCTAGTATAAAGTATTGAATATCCTAGTAATTAACTATATAATTGATTTCCATATTTTCTTCTATACTGCATTAGGGATACTATTGATCCTTAATGCTTTAAATAAATTTATTTTAAATAAAGCTACTATAATTTTATTTATTATAATATCCGGGTTTTTAAAATTAGCATTAACTTCCCTATTTAGGTTTTTACGCTATCTATTTAGAATAAGTAGAAAGAATATAGAAATCAAAGTAGCTGCTTTCTTATAGTCTTTTATGACTTCTATTTCCTGTCCCTCTCTATCTATAATTAGGAGAGGGATAGCGCTAAAGGCTGTAAGCTGTAGGTCTAGGTATTTAGCAGCTTTCTAAATATTATTGAATTTTATTAGGAATTTATTTTAATAGGAGCGTTTCTTTGCTCTAATTACTATATAAAATTTATATTATGTTTTTTTAGCTCTGATCTTGCTTTTTATCCTATTAAGCTCTGCCCTTTAGAAGTATATATCCTAATTCTTACATTTTATATATATATTACGTAGCTTTATTAGCTTATTGTCCTATTACGCTTTTATATATAGAAATAAATTTGTAAAAGGGTAATGCTTATAGATACATTTCCTAATTATGTTCTAAAAGTCTGAAATTGCTATATTTATATTTTTGCTTATTTTAAGATTTAGTATTATTAGTATCTATATTTTAATAGCTTTAATAACTTTAGCTTAATCCGTTTTTCTAAAGCTGTATTTTATTTTACTTATAGGCTTTGCTTTCTAGTATATAAGGCGTAAAGTAATAGCCTTATAGTTAGAGCTATATTAGGTAAAGTATAGGTTGCACTGAACAGTTTAGAACTAGAGGGATTAGGAGACTAATATAAAGTCTATAGTTATTTTAAAATGTCCTTTTAAGTATATAATTATACTTTATAAAAATGCTAAAAATACGTTATGTTTATAAATCCATTAAAGGATAGGTTCCCTTTTACTAGAATATTAAGTCTAGAGGATATTGTAACTGCTCTATACTAGGTTATATTAATTAAAGTCCCTTTTTACAATAATAAAAAGGGTCTCTCTATATTTCGATTTTACTATACTAATAAAGTGACTAAGTACTAAGAGCCTTACTATAGCGCTCTTATATAGGTCTTATTTAAAATAAGAATATCAGTTTTTACTTAAAATGTAAACTAATATAAGGAAGAGGGGTCCTGCCCTTATAGCAATAACTATAGCTGTTATATTTAACAAGTCTATTAGTATCTATATTAATAGAATATCTTTATAAATGAAAAGGAGTAATTGAAATGCTCTATAAGGCAGGCCTATCTGCTTTATAAAGGGTACTAAGGCATTCTAATATTTATATTAGTAAATAACTAGTTTATTATTAATATTAAGAATATTTAGTTTAGTAATAAATATTATTAAGTAGTTTTTAAAAGAGCAGTTATTAAGCATACTTAGTTAGGCTACTAATTATTTGTTCATATTTGCTAAAATAATTTAAATGTCTTTTATTAAGTGTTGCTTATAGTAACTTCTCTATAATTATAATAAAATATGACAATTTGCTATTTACCTCTATTGTCCGCTTTTATAGCAGGGTTTAGTCCTTTTCTATTATAGAGCTTATTAAGCTCTTTATAGTAGATAGGGTAGCTATTGTCTTTAGCTATATATAGTCCCTTATATACTATATATATAGAATTAGAGGCTTTATACTTATTTGCTATATATAGTCCTATATACTTATTACACTTAGTTTCCTTAATATATCTTATTGCTTAATAGCTATATTTATAACAATTGTAGCATTGCTAGAATTGGATTATCTTCTAATATTTATTAATAAAGGAGATTAAGCTATCTATTTTAACTATTTTTTTAAAGAGGGCTTTTATAATATTATTTTTATTAGCTAAGTGAACAATTATTAATTCTATATATTTCTCTCTTTTAAAGATTTAGTTTACTTATATAACTTTAGTAAATCTATTAATTATATTAAATTTAGCTTTAAAGGTTAGTTTGATTTTCTATATTCCTAATATAAGGACAGAGTCTCTTCTAATATTATCTATTTTAATTAGAAACTAGTTTTTGCTTTTAGCCCTTATATTAGCAAATACTTTATAAATCTATTTATTATTTAAATAAAGGTTTACTATTTTATAATTATTTACTATAATAACTTAGATTATTCTTAGCTTGATTTGGATCCTTTTAATAGCAACGTATTCAGTTTTAGGCTAGGCTTTAATAGCTTCTTAAATATAGGCTTTAATAATAGCTCTATTCTTAAGGACTTTAAATTATTTTATAAAAATACGTTTTAAATTTATAATAGCTCCTAGAAGCTAGTATAGTCCTTTTAGAGTTATTAGCGCTAATAGAAAGGACATCTTTTAATATAGCTAAATTGCTAAAGAAGAGGGATTGATCTTGCCTAAGGAGACTGCTATTACGTAAGTTATAGAGGGGGAGGCTGCTGTGTTAGGGTCGGCTATCGATAATGGGCTCAACTGTCTAAAGCTTAAAAGGACAGTTCTGCTGTTGTCTACTTTGGTACTAATGGTTCTAACTTCGGTGTTAAGGACCTTAACGTTGCTTCTGACTACTTTAAGCTCTTTTTCGAATTTGTCGTTTTTCTTTACAAGCTTGTCAATTTTTTCCGTACTAGCATTGAGTGTTGCTAGTAGGGTGATGTTCTCCTAGTGGAGGGTTTCGTTCTGAAATTGGATCTGCTTAAGCAGTTCGTTGACTAAGTTGTTCTAAGCGTTGATTTTGTTGTTCTAGGCGTTCACTGCTCCTTCAATGAGACGTTTCATTATGTCTTCTGCGAAGACGGCATTGTCACTTGGATTAGGGGAGCGAATAGGCTGAATCAGCCCTCCGCTCTGTCTAGTGTTCCTAGCTCTTCTCTGCACTGCTGTGGCAGCGTTCTGTCCCTTTAGGGACAACGCTGGTATGACTATGGCAACGGCGTTATCAGAACAGTCGGGCGGCACCCTTTCCCTCGACTAAAATCGACGGGAGTTGGATAGTCCGACTTGTCAAGTCGACTTGTAGATGAATCAGTCAAAAAAATGATGAATATCGATAAAAAATTATCGATGTCGTCTCTATAATTCAGAACGTGTATACCGAGTTGCGGGCAGAAGAAACGTGGGACGACCAGGGTCGCCCTCCTAGGTAGGGACTTGGTCGACGTCAATACAAAGCGGACAGACAAGTAACTTTCCGCAATGCTTCCGAGAACGAACATCGCTTCATGTATAAAAAATGCTGCTTTTATCTCTTGGTAGAATGGTAGAGATATATATCAGTAGATCAAGAAGCAAGTTAAGAAATCCCATCAAACTTAGCACCAACGCTGGATCTTATTCGTCTCGGGACCCAATCCTTTTGATCTGTCTGCGTGTAAGCCTCAACCCATAGTGGGTCTCAATCTGATATACAATCGGTAGCAAATGTACGAGTAAAAAGGATAATATCGTTTCACAATAGAGTAGAGTTTGTATTTTCCCGAGCTCACCTTACCGAGGTGGGGTTAAACGAGGGGAAACCGCGACGTCATGTCGTGCATGGAGAAATTGTCCCTGATCTCCATCACAACCTTCCTCATCAAGCTATGATAAATTGGCTCTACACGAGGTCCAAGCCGATATATTGGTTTAGACGCTGGATGGTCGGGATTATCATGCAGCGAGAACCCACTTCTTGGAGAACATGAGGTGATCCCTTGCGGTGGGGAATTGAGGCTCAGCTATTCTTCTGCAGGAACAAAAGTCATGGCGCGCCCCCAGACTGGTTCGATCCACTCGAGCTGGATCTCAGAAGATTCATTGTCGGCACTTTCTGAGACATGCTGGGTGCTCAGATCTTGAAGGCCCTTGTGGCTGGTCTTGCTATTAGTGCTGATGCTCTTGCTGTTAAGAGGTCTAATTTAAATGGAGTTATTCGACCATACAAGCGTGAGGCCCTGCAAGATATAGTATGCCTCCACTCATGACTCTTGGAAATGGTATAAGCTGACCTGGCAGGTAACATGGGATGAGCATTCTCTCTTTGTACGCGGTGAGAGGATCCTCTTTTACAGTGGAGAGTTTCACCCTTTCCGGTATGTCTAGAAATTCTTCCAACGAGGTTACCAGTCGTTCTAAATCGTCTCTAGTCTACCCGTTACCAGCCTTTATCTCGACATCTTCCAGAAGATCAAGGCTCTTGGCTACAATGGCGTATCGTTCTACGTCATGTGGGCACTCCTCGAAGGCAAGCCTGGTGAATTTACTGCCGAAGGTATCTTTGATCTTGAGCCATTCTTCGACGCTGCCAAGACGGCTGGGATATATCTCCTTGCACGTCCTGGCCCATACATCAACGCCGAGGTTTCTGGAGGAGGCTTTCCCGGCTGGCTCAACCGTGTTCCTGCTTTAAGTAGGACACGCGAACCAGCTTATCTTAATGCTACGGACAAGTACGTCTCCTAAAGTACTGCGAGAAGCGAAGCTGACATGTTGTAAGTTATGCACGCAAAATAAACGAGATCATCGCAAAGGCACAGATCACAAATGGCGGTCCGGTGATTCTCTTCCAACCGGAAAACGAGTACTCGGGAGCTGATCGAGCCATTGTCCCGGAATTTCCCGACGCTGTATATTTCGGATACGTAGAAGATCAGGCCCGAAATGCAGGGATAGTGGTTCCACTCATCTCCAACGATGCTTCTGCGCATGGGTACTTCGCTCCGGGAAAACAATCAGCAGTCGACATCTACGGCCATGATGGGTATCCTCTAGGCTTTGACTGTGCCAACCCTTATCTCTGGCCTGATAATGCCCTTCCCATCAACTATGGAGACTTGCATGCGGAGCAAAGCCCATCTACACCGTATTCCATTGTTGAGTTCCAAGGCGGCTCTTTCGACCCTTGGGGCGGTCTTGGATTTGATAAATGCACTGAACTACTCAACTACGAGTTCGAGAGAGTGTTCTATAAGAACGACTGGAGTTTTGGCATCACGATCCTCAATTTCTACATGACTTACGGAGGCACGAACTGGGGTAACATTGGTCACCCAGGTGGCTACACATCCTACGACTATGGCGCAGTCATCATGGAGGATCGTCTCGTTACTAGAGAGAAATATAGTGAAGCCAAGCTGGAGGCCAACTTCCTTCAAGCCTCGCCTGCCTGGTTGACCGCCATCCCGCAGAACAATAGCCACGCGAATGGATCGTACTCTAATAACGCTGATATCGCTGTGACCGCTCTTTTTGGCAACGCCACAAAGTTCTTCGTTATCCGCCACGCTGCTTACAACAGTAACGATTCTACCGAGTACAAATTGATCCTCCCCACAAGTCAAGGCAACCTGACAATCCCACAACTCAACGGTTCTCTTGTACTAAATGGACGTGACTCTAAAGTTGCAGTCACGGATTACGACGTTGGCGGTGCGAATCTCCTATACTCTTCCGTCGAGATATTCACTTGGAAGAGATATTCCTCGAAGACTGTTCTTGTTTTGTACGGAGGTCCAAATGAAGGTCATGAGTTTGCCTTTTCCAATGCTGGCACAGCGAAGCTTGTTGAGGGCACCGGACTCACCATTACTCGAAAGGGTAATGATGCCATCTTTAATTTCCAGACCAGCCCTGAAAGAAGAATCGTGCAGCTTCGCGATAATCTATATGTCTACATTTTAGGTGAGTTTCCAGAAGCTGAGCGATTCTGACGGCCGACTCTTCAGTGAGATTGACCTGTCAAAGTTGACAGCCATTGCTCCCTGATCATTATTTCCTTTGACTAAATCACTGCAGATCGCAACTCTGCTTACAACTATTGGACTATCGATCTTCCATCCAACCCTGTTTCGGGTAACTTCACTAACAACACAGTGGAGGGATCAGCTGCCATTGTCAAAGCAGGCTACCTTGTACGAACTGTTGAGTCTGCAGGATCTACATTGGCTATCACCGGCGATCTGAACGCAACCACCCCGATTGAGGTCATCGGAGGTGCGCCTTCTAATCTCAAGAAGCTCACTTTTAATGGCAAAGAATTATCCTTCAACCAGAGCAAAAGTGGAGTCGTCACAACAACTGCAATCTACACAGTACCTGAATTCTCCATCCCAGACTTGTCCACAGTGGGATGGAAAGCAATCGACAGCTTACCCGAGATATTGCCTGGCTATGATGACAGCCTGTGGACCGAAGCTACGTTGGCTTACACCAACAACACTATCCGTAATCTCACAACCCCAACTTCCCTGTATTCGTCTGACTATGGCTATCACTATGGAAACTTGCTCTACCGTGGCCACTTCACAGCTTCGGGTGCCGAATCCGCAATCTCCCTCTTGACAGAAGGTGGTTATGCATATGGCTTCTCCGCATGGCTGAACAGCACATTTATCGGGTCCTTTGATGGGTACGATGCCGCATCGATCGCCAATACTACGTTCACCCTTCCGAACACTATCGCTGGTGCAAACTATGTGATTACAGTACTAGTTGACACCACAGGTCAAGATGAAGACTACACTCCTGGCGAAGACGCTGTTTGGCAACTAGACAGCGAGATCATGAAGAATCCACGCGGAATACTTGACTATGATCTCATTGGGAGAGATAAGAGCGCGATCTCGTGGAAGCTGACCGGTAACCTCGGGGGTGAAGACTATGTGGATCGCACCCGAGGACCTTTGAACGAAGGCGGATTGTTCGCTGAACGACAAGGCTATCATCTCCCCGGTGCTCCGACCAACTCCTCTGGCTGGACAAGCAGCGCCTTAGGTCCCGCGGCTGGTATCACTAAACCTGGTGTGACTTTCTACTCCACAATATTTGATCTGGATATCCCTGCTGGCTATGATATCCCTATCGCCATCACTTTCACCAATACCACGGAAATCGGTACCAATGGCACAAAGGCTACATCATACCGAGCTCAGATCTACGTTAATGGATATCAATACGGCAAGTACATTAATAACATCGGACCGCAGGACACCTTCCCGGTTCCACCAGGTATCTGGGACTACAATGGCAGCAATTATCTCGGTGTGAGTTTGTGGGCACTTGAGGAAGGCGGTGCTAAGGTTGGCAACCTGAGTCTCACCGCTGGACCGGTTATTCAGAGTGGATTTGGACCAATCACGAATAGTCCTTTCACTGGGTGGATGCTGAGGGAAGGTGCTTACTGAGTCAGTGTGTATCTGAGTTGGTGATATGTAGTATCCGCAAGGCTTTGGTCTAGATGAGGCCTCAGGACTCAATCATCAAATACGAGTCACAATCTTTCTCGTTTCAACCTCTATGATGGCAAACTGCATATGAACGCATAAACGCACCTGTGAGTAATCGATCGGCAACATCTGTCTGTTCTCATTTGCCAAGATTTCTCCAGCCGTTCCATCTTGGACCTTCCCGATTCGTATTCAAATTCGCCCCTCTTCCCCACTGGAGAACCCCCAGGCTTGATGTTGTTCTGAGTTCTGACTCGGCCCGCGATATGTTGGTCCTTCATGACAACTTGTTGGCTTGATATTTTGCTCTGACCGTGTGTGAGGACGTATCCTCGACCTGGTTATTGTTAAACAATCGATCATGCTCCGGCATGTAATCTGTCCTGCTTCCGACCTATGAATTGACAAGGGCCTATTCTTATCCAGTATCTTTTACAATACCCCTGCCAGCCAGTCTTGACCCATTCTTGTTTTATATCGTTGGCAGTATGCGTTCATCAAGACGATCTCATGGATCTTCGACGGCGGTCCTAGAGCTCGAGCCTGTTCATCTTGTTCATCATGGGGTCTCGGAACCAGCCAAACAGTCCTCTACTCCATTCGCCACGTCCCTGAGACGTAATGATACTGATGGTAGCCAAGACGACAATGACCGAAATGAATCTCTCCCATCTCCAACGACTGCATCTCAAGAGATTGTCGAGAGATGGAATTATCCAAAGATGAACATCGCCCGCACATTTGCTGCTTTTTGGGGCTTTGTCGTGATGGGCATGAATGATGCTACTTATGGTGTCAGTAGTCCAGAATAAATCGCGATATCAAATGTGAAACCAAAAGCTAATAGACATGATGTTCAGGCTATTATTCCATACGTAAGATTTACAATGTTGCAATGTCATTCTTACCACCATCTAACTAGCTCCCAAGCTCGAAACATACTATAATCTCTCCTACACAGTTGTCTCTTTGATCTTCCTCTCTCCTTTGGTGGGCTACAATGCCTCCGCCCTGCTAAACAACACCATCCACCTCTCCCTCGGCCAACGCGGCGTGGCCTTCCTCGCCCCCCTCTGCCACTTAATCGCCTACATAGTGATCTCGGTGCACCCACCATATCCAGTTCTTGTAGTCGTCTTCATGCTAGCCGGATTCGGCAATGGCCTCGAAGACGCAGCCTGGAATGCATGGATGGGCAACATGGCCAATGCAAACGAGATTCTAGGTTTCCTACACGGATGGTACGGCATCGGCGCCACCATCGCTCCGTTGATAGCAACAAGCATGATCACCAAAGCCGGCCTACAGTGGTTCGAATGGTACTATGTCATGATCGGCGCCGCGACCATCGAACTAACGACCAGTCTCTGGGCCTTTTGGAGCGAAACAGGCAAAGTCTTTCGCGAAAAACACCCTAGGACTTCCGATCAGACAGGCAACCGAATGAAGGAAGCTCTGCTCACCCGACCTTCAGCCCGTGTGACCTGGCTCTGCGCACTCTTCCTCCTAGGCTACGTAGGCGTCGAGGTCGCCCTCGGAGGCTGGATTGTAACCTTCATGATCAAAGAACGCAAAGCAAACGACTTCGCCTCCGGCATGACCGAAACCGGTTTCTGGCTCGGCATAACTCTAGGAAGAGTAATCCTCGGTTTCGTAACCCCTCGCATCGGCGAAAAACTCTCAATCGCCGCAAGTACCCTCGCCCTGTCCTGTCCTCCCCTTTCCGCACCAGCTGACAAGAACCACAACAGATCTACCTCCCCACAGCAGCATCCCTAGAACTCCTCTTCTGGCTGGTCCCGCACTTCTACGTCTCAGCGCTCGCAGTAGCCCTCCAAGGTTTCTTCCTAGGCCCCATGTTCCCCGCCGCCGTCGTCGCCTGCACCAAACTCCTCCCTCGCCACTTACATGTCAGCGGCATCGGGTTCGCCGCCGCCTTTGGGGGGTCTGGCGGCGCTGTTTTTCCGTTTGTTACCGGCGTTGTTGCGCAGAGGAGGGGTGTGGGCGTTTTGCAGCCGATTGTGCTGGGCTTGTTGGGGGGGATTTGGTGTGTTTGGATTTCGTTGCCTGGGATTGGGAGGAAGAGGGATTGAGGGGACTGGAAGGGAGGGGTGGGTGGGTGGAGGAGGGGAGGGAAAGGGAAGGGGGTCTGAGATCTTGTAATTTGAACTGTTATGGAAAATGGGTCTGGTATGACGATTGCGTGAGTGACAGGGCGGGGAGGAACTGTCAAGATGTTTATCTCGAACAGGAGACACGGTCGCTCTTTTCATGAAATAGAGCGCGAGACAGAGCCTACAGATTATTCACATGCCACGAATCACACTTCACCACATCAGATGAACAGAGCAGTGAAGACGCAAAATATACACTACACATGTCACAGATCTAATAGCGAGGTAAGAACAACAAACATGCGACTACAACACATCAAGGGTATAGCTGTACGCAACCCCTCAAGTTCAAAACTCCAGAGAAATGCGATTATAAAGGACAACAGAGCAGCGAAATATAGACAAAGCTTGCCTGCCTGCCCGTCTGCCTGCCTATCTAACCGCTCCCAAAGAACGCCTAATGAACATTCAACTTTCGACCGCACCTCCTCTCATTCCATTTACATGCGCATATTCCTCGCTTCGTCTGTCAACACGTTTCGTTTGTCAACACATTTCGCTCGTCACTCGGCCTCGGCCTCGGCCATGACGGCCTCTCCTTCGTCGAGTACCCGCATCACTCTTCCCAGATTCCTGACCATCTCGCCAGCCTGCTGGCTGAGCAGCAATTTCTCCGCTTTCTCCTCCAGGCCAAGCCAAGATGGTGGTTCGCGCTCGGGCAGTCTGCCGACCCAGTCGGCGAATTCAGCCTTGCGGATACCACTGGGCACCAATAGCCTGTCGTCACCTTCGACAGCTTCACTCAACGAGAGGCGGTGGCCTTCTTCGAAAGCAGCAGGAGTGAGAACGGTAGTGACTAGGTTCTCGAGAGTGGCGAAATCGGCCGCGTCATCTATCTTGCCGCCGTAGCAGGTAATGGCTACGAGACGTCTAAGCATCTCCCAAGGGATTGCCGAAGGCGCGATGTTCGATCTACCTGCCGCGGTAGTAGAGACCCAATAGTCGATGATAGTGACTGCACAGTCAAAGTCCGAGTCGTTGAATTCCCAGAATCCCTTCCAGCCCAAGCGTGGGGCGTAACGGAGACGCTCTTGGACGACTGCGTGAAGGAAAGAAAGGAGGAAGTACACTCTTGTCTTCTCCACGGGTTGTTGCTCGGTGGCGGTGGTAGATTGTTGGCGAAGAGAGGCCATCGAATCACGCATGTTTGCCTTGATGCCGGCCGGTTGCTCGAACATGAGTATCCTACTTGCTCTTAGGAGGTTCACTGGAATGCGTGCACCTCCACTAGTTTCCATGGAAAGGAAAAGCCTGAACTCGGGGTGGGGCTTTAGACTATCGAGCCTCTTTTCCAAGTTTTGTAACCATTGAGGAGCGAGATGTACGTTCTTGACCAGAACCCAAGAACCTGTGGCAGCGGCGCTGGACACGGCGCTATCGGCATTGGAGAGGGACTCATTACTACCCATGGCCACTGCAGCGCAATGGGAGCCGGTCATCTCGACCAGGTGATCGACCTTGTAAGAAGCATCGAATCCTGGTGACGAAGAAAGAGCGATAGGAGTCTGTGCATTGACTTGCTTGACGATGCCCATGAGGTCTTCAGAAATGTTGAGAATCGAAGGGCCAAACAGTGCAGTGATAAATATCTCGGCAGCGGGTACGAGGCGGTCTACGCGGAATAGCTTGACAAGGAGCAGACTGAATAAATGCCTATCAAGGGTATGCACTTCGCCAGGAATGGAGGAAGCAGGAATGTGGTTTTCGGCGTACTCCTCAGTGAAGAAAGTCTCCCACTGTTCCTCTGCGACTTCTGGGATTGTAGACTTGAATTGTCGGACCCGTGCTGCTCTGGCCTTGGCGTCCTCTCTAGCCTCAGGATTGGTGCTGACATCGACTCCAGTAAGATCTTCATCGAGAATCCTGTCAATGAGGGTCTTATCCATCTTGAGGGGACTGGCTTGTGCAAGAAGCATAGCAAAAGTAATCCTGTCTTGCTGCAGAAGCGTCAAAGCAGTATTCCTGTAGATGCCGATGAACAACTCCTTGATGATGGCATCAACCCTACCACTACCAGACGAGGCGGTATTCTTTGCGTCTCGGAGCACAGTGTGGAAAATGTTGACAAAGTACTGCAACGAGAACTGATAGAAATGGTTGATGTGATGCAACTGATCCAGGACCGCAAAGATTGCAGAGCAAGACTGAGCAATGACATTGTACTCGCTCGTGATGCGCTCCACCTCTGCCATAACGCCATCAGTCTCAGCTGCCTTGGCTGCAATCTCACTGGCCTCCTTCTTGAGAGTCTCGAGCGTCTGAATGACCTTGTCGTCATCGAGAATATTGCCTTGACTCTCGTTCAAAGCGCCCAAAAGCTGTTTTTCCAAGTGACGGAGTCTCAATCGGAACTCGCCTTGTGTCTTGACAAGGTTGCTGCGACGCTCGTCCACATCTGGCCTTTCAGACTTGAGCACGTCGTTCAGTGATTGTGTGCGCAGCGAACTCTGCGTGACAGTGAAGTTGACAAAGGTGGTTCTGGAGCAGATATCCGGTGCGAACTGTGCACTTGGATCTCTGGTGGTGAGGTACATTTTGAAGCTTGGCGAGAAATCAATTTCTTGCCTGCCGAGCTGAATGAGCACACGTCCACCTGTCTTCTGATATTCCTTGTTGAGAACGTGATTGAGGATGGGATCGAGATGTTCGGCGTCTTGAATGAGAATTGGATTGCCAAAACGCAGTGAACTTTCCAGCTGCTTTGTGAACGAGCTGTCCAGGAAACTGGTCACCGTGAGCCTACGATCCTTGCACTCATTCTGCAGGAATTCGACAACACGGCCACTGGGGTCGATGATAAGCGGGTAACGGTTGAAGCGCTTGAGGACAATTGCATTCTCAGTGCACAGGTCATCGACGGGTAGCGCATTCTGCTGCCATTGCAGACGCTCATCCGCTGTCGAGAGGTACTCTGCAACCGGGTTGTGTGGCTTGTGGTGGATATTGGAAGCCGAGAGCTGGAACATCCAGTCCTCAAGCATAGCCTTACGGTACTGCTGATCGAAAAGACCACCATAACTGACAAATGCAGCAGCAAGGAAGACATCACCGACAAGAGTCTCGATTTGTGCCTCGAATGACTTGCTGCTCTCCTCCCAACGACCTCTCTCACTGGACAAAGAGTCCAAAAGTCTCAAACTCCTGTCAACCTTACTCTGCACTCTTGTCATCTCCGCCTTGATGGCCTCGGTCTGGCTGACCAAGCCGGCGTATTCAGTCTTGTAAGTCTTGATACTGTCCTCCAACTTCTGGACCTCGTTGTTGATTGCCTGAGCCTCCGCTCTTGTCTGCAGAGCCTGTTCCTCAAGCTGACCGACCTCCTCTCTTAGAGGGCCAACCTTGTCCAGAATTGCAGAGTATGTGACTTGGGCTTCGACCCACTGTACCAATGGACCACAAGCCTTGGAGGCGCGATTCACACGCTCAAAGGTGAATTCTTCCTTGGACAAATAGTCGTTCTGCATCTTGACCCTGTGGGACCTAGTCATCTGCTTTTCGTTGTCGTATCTCACAATCGAAGCAATGAAGTCGTCTCGGCGGATGATACCGACAATAGTCTTCCAATCCGTGGCCTTGTGTCCCAGGAGAGTACAGACGGCTTCAAGAGCAAGCTTGACACCATTAGGAGGGTTCTGCATAGATCTCACTTCGGTAAGATGTTGCTTCTTGATGTTGCTGACACTCTTCTGCGCTTCAATAACGGCGGGCTCTGCATTGGCGAGATCGCTCAACACAATTTCCCTTCTGCTCGCAACCTCACGATCTTGTTTGGCAAGAGCCGTTTGTATCTCCAAACTGATGGCTTTTCTCTGTTCAGCCTCGCGCTGATCGGCAATCATACGTTGTAGCTTTTCGTTGGCCTCGGCATCCTTCTTCTCAAGCTGTTGTTTCTTCTCTGCCAACGACTTGGACAAGTCGTTGACCTTCACAACCGTCTCTCTCAGTTTGTCAAGACCAACATTCAGATGGCGTTGCTGCTCCTCCAGATCTTCTCGCTTCTCGTTGTACAACTTGACGTATTGTGCCACGAAGTCCAAGAAGTGTCTTGGCGTGAGGAAAGTCAGCTTGTTCTGCTGCTTGAACAGCCTGTCATTGAACTTGTGTAGAGAGTCATGGACATGCACCATAGCATTCACCATGGCGTCTCTATGCGAAGCAGGCAACTGCAAACCTCTGTAAGCAACAGGGATCGAATCTGGTGTATTGTAATTGGCACGATCGAGATCCACAGACTGTGTGAGTTCGTAGCCAACTTGGAAGAGAGCTTGATCAGACCAGTCTCCAAACCAGTTGAGCACACATCTGTTGAACAGCGCTGGAGATGTAGCTGCCTTGCCGCCCAAGCCTCCCGAAGGAGGGTTCATGGTGAATACAACGTGCAAATTGCGGACAATTTGCTGAGTGAACCACTTGTACAGTTCCTCCTGGCTGTCGAGTAGCAAGCCCAGCTTTTGGGCGCCCTCTTTACAACTTGTCATGAGAGAAGCGAATTCATCGCCCTCAAAGAGACCAGGAACTTCTCCGTTGGCAAGCAGAGTGTTCATACGCTCCAGGAAGCCCGAGTCAAGAACGTTACTCTCATCCATGATGAAGCAAATCTTCTCACCCTTGCAACCGCATCTGCGGAGCACGTTCCGCAAGTCGTCGTCAAAGTCCTCAGCGGTGTATTTGCCATGGACCTTGATCTGGAAGACACTAAGACCATTCATCCAAGCAACGAAACGAGACAGCGTAGTCTTGCCAGATCCAGAAACACCAATGAGGATGAGGTGGCCCTGGGGTTGTCGGAAGACACGATCAATGCGCAACACATGATCAAGCACATCGTTGAACAGGATGAGCGGAACATCAAGCTCTTCCTCGCAGAACGTCTTGAGTCTCGCCTTGACATACTCACGGAGATCCTCGCGCTGTACAGGTATGTAGTTCTTGCTAAGCCAGTTCGAGAACAGAATTGGCCGCTGAAGAGCAGCCTGGTCGTCGACAGTAGGGAAGTTCTCAAGGGCGATACGGTTGACAGCTTCCTCGGTCCATTGTCTCTCATCCTCTGCAATTAGCCTATCAGAGAACAACCGCAGTGCCTCGTGCGCCCAGATCCTGACAAGGCCCTCAAGACTGAGAGTCTCCAGTGGACGAATAGCTTCGTAGACTGCTCTGACCCAACGAGTAAGCTCACGAGGCGAGTACACGTAGTGAGGCTGAATGTCAGCAGTGAAACGTTTCTGCGACTCTTGATAAAGCTGGATCATCGCCTTGGTTAATGCGTCGGAATATCCTCTCAAACTGCCAATAACCTTGAGGATAGCTGTGTTGAATGTGCCATAGATTTGGGTCAAACTCAGCTCGCCGGGATAGTCGACCATGATAAGAGGTGCGTGTCTGAGGAACCTCAAGCCTAGTGGCGTTCTTCCGGCATCAGTTGGCGGGTTACAAGCACCTACAAACTGAATTCTTTCGAGACTGACCCAGGTCTTGGTGGTGGTGCGCCAGAAACCGCCATGCTCGACCATCTGGCGGAGGAAGGATATCGCTCTCTGTGTGCCGTACTTATCAGGTGCAGGCAAGTTGATTTCGTCACAGAAAAGCACCAACCAGCGTCCTATCTGTGTGGGTGCGAGCGTGATGCCATTCAAAGTCTTTCTATACTCGCAGTATTGTTCAAGCGTCTTGACAAGCAGTTCAGGCGAGGTGGCGCTAGAGAAATTGAGTCCGACAACTTCCATAGTCGGAAGCTTTCTGAGGGCCGAGAACAATGTCATTGTCTTTCCGGAACCTGGCGGACCACAAAGCAGCAATGGCTTGTGCTCTGCGAGCCATGAATAGAGCACGTCCTCATGCCTGACGGTGTCAACGGTAGGGATGACAACGTCAGTCTGCGTAATACTGTGCGTGTTGATCTCAATACTGGGGACCTGGTTCTGCCAAGGCACCCAAGAAGCGTCGGGAAGGGTGACATCAAAGTCAATAAGACTGCCACCCTGTGGGTCCCCTATCGAAATGGCAGGAGGCAAGTCCACCATTGCCATACCGGCTACGTAGTCGCCGAAGATCTTGCGTTCTGACAGAGGACAATCGCCAACGAATGACCATACAAGGGCCAAGAGAAGCTTTTTGGAAACATAGGCCTCGATCTGTTCAGGCTGTAGAGAGAAATCAGGATGCTGAACATTGTACTCGATGATGCTTCTGCAAGTCTTTCTGAGCAAGGAGAACATTGTTGTGATGGCACGAATATCGGTGAACTCCATGATATGAAGTTTGTGCTTTGCCTCGGCCAGGACCTGCTTGCAGAAGTTGTTCCTGGTAAGCTGTTCCTGCAGCAAGTCGGCGACTTGGTTCTGAATCGCCATTGCTGCAGCGCTATTAGTTGTGGCTGATGCGGTGGAGTCCTCGTCGAGATCCTCGAAGCTTGTGCTACGAAGCTCGGCCAGATGGTTGGCGATCATAAGATCGGTGGTCACAGTGTCATCGCTGAACCAGACCATTCCGCAACGAGACACAGTAGCCAAAGTGGCGTACTTCAGCGTTTCGACTTCGAACATGATCCTGACATTCTGTGGCAGGGCCAAACGCTCACCGTTGGGCAGGGTGAGGAGCTTGTTATCGTCGAGGACCGAATTCAAATTCTCAACCCATTCAGGGTCGACGTCACCGTCAAAGATGATCCAATGGCGCTTGCTGTCTTCGCCTCTCAGGTTGTCCACGATACGTCGAAGGATACTCGTGAACAGTCCGTCTGTCCACTCACGGGTGGTTGAATCAAGAGCGCCATACAGCGATTCTTTACTCATGACCTTTGGATCAATAACATGAGGCACACCCTCAATACCATCAACCTTGGTCATGGCATCCAACAAGCATCTCCAGGCTGTGCTCTTACCAGTACCGCTTGACCCTACCATCATAACACCGTGGTGTATGTTCTGAATTTGATAGAGTTGCAACACCTTGTTCATCCAGGACTCAGTGGCCTGCAGCTTCTTTTCCTCTGCGATCTCTGAAATTGCCTGGCGAAGATCTGCAAGCTCGGCAGGGTGATATTGTACGCCTGGGAAGACTGAGTCTTCAACCTCGCGCATTATGTCGACGTCGGATCTGACCAACTTGGGCGCAATAGTCTCTCTCAGACTTTGCACCAAAATTTGAGGCTCAATGATCTCATCAGTCAGCGTTTCAGCTACTTCGCTGATCAGCCTTGCTCTCTTGAGGCCACCAGAGCTCACTAGAACACTCTTCAGGGCTCTGAGACCGAAGTCGTAATGAGGCTGTTTGCTAAGTCTTGAGGCGCAGTGATCGAAGAATGGTACTATCTGCCTAGACAACTTCTTAGCCTCGCTGAAGCCTTGACTGAAAAGCATGACTTCGGCAATAAGCTCTTTGTCTGGTTTGCTCATTGCCACACTCCTGAACAGCTTCTTCAAATTATCAGGTAGATTCGAACGACCGGCATATCCAGGGTTCATGGTAATGAACAAGCCAGTGTTGGTATGCACAACCAGCTGTCTGCCTATCAACTCAATCTGAGCTTTCTGTTGGTCCGTAGACTTGCGCAGCCCAAGTTGGATATTCTGAATCTGTTGGGAGACAGCTGACAGGATTCTCTCTTCGAGACGATTGAATTCGTCGAAACAGCCCCAGGCACCAACCTGACTGATACCGAGGAAGATACGGCCCATGGCCTGATAATCGAAGGTGTCGTCGCAGTTGAAGACCAACGTGAAGCGACCGAGCTGAACACCGAGAGCCTTCACGGACTCAGTCTTACCCGTACCGGCAGGACCGTAGGGCGATCCACCAAGCTTTTGACACAAACCCTGTGTAAGGGTCAGGAAGCATCGATCAGTCAACGGCGTCCTGACGAGTCGTTCCGGCACACCAAGATACTCAAAACCGTAAGCAAGGGTAGCATTGGCCATCTTGATCTGTACACGCTGTAGAAGATCGTTGTCAGATTGGTACTCATACCTCATCTGCAAGAGCCAC
The DNA here is from genome assembly GCA_009982845.1 of Delphinella strobiligena. Taxonomy (NCBI): domain Eukaryota; kingdom Fungi; phylum Ascomycota; class Dothideomycetes; order Dothideales; family Dothioraceae; genus Delphinella; species Delphinella strobiligena. The sequence continues at coordinate 1,476,779 of JAADKB010000007.1, read as the reverse complement.
AAGTAGTGAGTATTGGTGTACGCTCCAGCCTGGATGAGCTTCTCAATCGTATCTCTTTCATGTACGAACTCGGTAACCAGCTGCTCACACTTCTTTCGGTAGATGACATCCAGATCACCCAGTACGCTAGCAGCCAGTAACTTCAAGAGCTGAACCTGCCTCTCGAAGCATGCTGACAGGTTGGCTCCACCCTGGGCTAGAGCCGAATCGACCCATTTCGTCCAGCATGACTGTGCAGCCAGCACGACGACCTGTGCTGGATATTCTTTGATAAAGTCTTCCAGCACAGATGCCTCGACGGCCTCTTGCCCAGCAATCTGATCAAAGTCGGCAACAGCTTTGACGAAAGCTTCGGCAAGGGATTCCTTCATACTCTGCTCTAGCAGTCCAAGCCATTCGTTGACTCTCGGCGTTTTTATAAGAGAAATGGTCTTTTGGAGAGTGACCTGCTCGCCTTCTTTACTTGTCATTCCAACGATGGTGCCTTCCTCGTCAGTCACTAGACCAGAGATACCGGCGAACATCTTGCGGAGGTGCTTGGCGATCCTCTGGGTATCGGCACTGTTACCGATGATCTCTAGCAGATCCTCATCACCAACAAAGTAGAATCTAGGGAAAGCCACTCTCTCGCGCTCGAGATATTCTCCAAGGGCCTTCTGGATTCTATTGAGCTGGTCCGCCAACCGTTCGAGAGACTTCTGCACTCCTGGGATATTCAAAACGTCCAGGACAAGTGGTGACTTGTACACCTTTCTAAGCACTGCCATGAACTCGGTGTTGATGTTGTTGAAGCGATTGCTCTCTGTCGGGAGGAGAGCCTTGATGTCGGCATTACCGGTAAAGACACCCTCAAGATAGACCCACTGTCTCTGAACATCAATCCAGACATCAAAGAGAACATGGACCCTGTTCAGTCGCTCTTCCCACGTACTAGCATCCTCCTCGAAGACCTTGTAGTAAGGAGAGTGTCTCATGGCCTGCAAAGAGTTGAGCTGCTCGGAGCATTTGGCGAACAGTTCGTCCCACCCGCGAATGAGTCTGCATCGGTTTTGGTAGTTGACAAGGTCGAGTAAGTAATTTTGCCATGTTTCCTTGACCTGCCTCAGGAACTCCTCGAGCGCCATTTCTCCTTGAGCTTGAGCGATGACGTCTCTGATGATCACCTCGCTAGGGCCTAGCTGCAAATCCCAGATGTCACCCAGTGTCATCGAGATGGACGAATAACGTTGCTGAGGCCTCAATGCCTTGAAGATCTTGGCCCAGTGGCGCTCCTTCACTGCGTCTGAGCGCATGTCTGAGAGAAGAGGATTGACTTTGATCAAGCCGCGAAGGACAGATTGCACATGCTCAAATGCGGCATACTGTCGCATCCTAGAAGGCATGTCTTTGGTGGACTGTATCAATTTCTCAAGACTTTGTCTCAGCTTGCGTGGTTGGATGGAGCTCCACAACTGCTCCTTGAGGTCGGTGATGCCATCCCAGATAGTCTTGAGATTGGCCCAGACAGATTTGAAATCTTGAACTTCCTCAAGAAGTGCAGGCAGTGCGTGAATATTGCTCGGAGGTAGGTCAAGTGCCTCTTTCGCTTTCGCGACCATCTCTGCTTGATCTCTGAGTCTGGCGAATCCAGTGTCAAACTCTGTCAGAGTTGACACGGCCTCTTCTGGCGGAATGACACCAGAAATTGGTTTACTCTCATTCCACTGCTGAGACAACTCTGAAATACGTTCCATCACCACCTTGTCTTCGGCAATGATCTTGGCCTTCAAGGCATCCGTCTGGTCGTCAATGACCTTGCTCTTACGCTCGAGAACTTGGTTAAGAGCCGTCCATTCACCATCGATTTGTTCAACGCTCAGCCAGTCATGTGGAAATTGGTATCTTGTGCGCTTGAGACTCCGCTCACCATCTCTGAAAGTGCTGATCTCGGGCTCCCAGGCCTTCACTTTCCGCTTCGTCTGCTGAACGGTGGTGATAAAGGTGACGGCTTGAGCAGTGGAGGTAGCTTCTAGAGACTGGCCTTCAAGGTCCTGTCGAGCTCTTTGAAGTTCGGAGAACACTTCTGATAGGCGAGCACCAAGTCTCTGAGCAAATTGTGTCCTGATCTCGACTTGCCACTGGTCGTATTTGGCATTAACCTTGAGCTGCACCTGCTCATATTCGATGGTAAGCTGATGGAACGAGCGCATGGTCTCGGTCGTATCAAATGTGCTGCGGCGAGTCTTGATCTCGTCCAAACACCTCAGCCACAATGACAGGTCTTCTCCCAGGTGCTCGTAGACCTGTTCGGACTGCAGGTCCCAAAGTGATTGATATTGCAGCCATTCATCCACATAGTCGCTGATAACTTGAAGACTGTCCTCAACAGTGTTGTAGGCATTTGAAAGAACGTCAACGCAGAGCAATGGCAGATCGGAAAAGGTCGCCGCAGTTGCGGTATTGTTGATTGAAAGCGCCATCTCGAATCGAGAAGCTTGGATCTTCGGCAAGCTGCAAACAACACCGAGCCAGTTGTGCAGGTGGTCTGTCCAGGAGGCTCTTGCGCTCTCGAGTGGAGGGTCGAGATAAATGGATTGATTGCGCATGGCCATCTCGTGGACCTGAGGTTCGAATTTCGGTTGGTCCCGGCCGTCTTCCGGATATTCTCCATCATCCTCGATGGTACCAGAGAAGATGTGTATCCATTGTGTGAGTGCGTATTGCAATCGTGCAAGCAGTATTGATTGGATGTTCTTGTTCATGTTGTTCACCCACGCTGCCAAGTTGGTAAAGTTCTTCAAGTTGAGTTGATCCACAGCCTTTTGAAGCACATCAAGCTGTGTTCTGAAAGCCTCGTTCGTATAGGTGCACGTCTCCAGCTCAGACAATGCGGCGTGCACCGTGATGTTGATGGATGACAGGAATGACGCCTTCTCTTGTAACTCACGAACAGCATTGGCGAAATCGCGGATGAAGCGGACATGCTTGCTCTCATTCTGTTCCGCGGTGCCACCCATAGGCATTTGTCGGACATTGACCTCGTAAGCGCCAGAAAGCGAATCCCACTTGAGTGGCATTCCCTTGGCGATCAAAGATTGTACATCGCTACGTGGACCGTTGAGAAGCATTGAAACCTCGGGCATACTATCAATGACGTTGATAGTCTGAGCATAGGTGTTGACGCTCTCCATCAAGCTGACAGCGTAAGGGTAGACTCGCTTTGCTTCCTTGGAAGTATTGTTGATGGCGTGGGGAATGTTGTACTTCTGCCAAGTCAAGTTGCGGACTTCTTTGAACAAGGCAATAACCTGAGCATCGAAGCTGACACTAAGCTCGAGAATATTTCCACTAGCACGATTGCGATTGATGGCAAACAGTCTGCCCGAGACGGAAAGCTGTCGGCGGTTCACATCTCGCAGCCACTCGTCAAAGATAGGTCTGGTGTCAAGCTTCTTCTTGAACATGTTACTCTCGGATAGCAGCTTCTGGCCCTCGATATGCAGGGCCCAATCCTTGCCAAGTACGTCCTCAACCTTGCTCATGTACGCATCAAGCTGTCTCTCGATCTGTCGAGTGCGGATGATGGCGCCGGAAACGGGTGGCAAGTCTCGCAGCTGTGCCATGGCATGTGTTTCAGTGTGGCCGTAAGGATGTTTGAAACGTTCTTGCAACTCGTAAATGTCGTTTTTCACCTTGCTGATGAGCTGCGTCTGGTATTCGGAGATGGCGCCCCTAATCTTTGGTCGTACGAAAAGTGCGTTGAACTTGGAGAAGACACGGAACATCTCATTTGACGTCTTTGCAATGGCCAGTCGGTCCCGCAGGCGGGCGATGATTGAATTCTCAACGCGAGAGGTACGCTCGTTGTAGGCAGCCTCGGCCTGCACCCAAATGCGAGTGCCTTCATCCGAGACATCAAGCACGTCAACGTCCTTGAGAACTGAGTAGGCTTGAGTGATTTCTTCGATAGCATCGACATCACCCATCTCTTCTATGTATACAGGGCCTGAAGTGCCATCGCTGTTCTGGACAATGTCGTGCTCGTCACCAAGAACATTGGCGATGGTGTCCCGTAGTTGCTCATGGTTAATGCGGAAAGTATTGATGTACTTTAGTCTGTCACGGGTCTGCTTGAAGCGAGGCTCGATCTTGATGGGAATGAAGCGCTCGTTCCGTCTGCGAATAACCTCTCTGGCCACGTTGGCGAACTCTTTGAGATCCTCATCCCAAGTATCCCAGACATGATCGGTCGCCTGCATGATTGCCTGAAATTCACGGAATTCGAGGTGCATGAGGGTACGACCGTGAAGCAGCTCATGCATCCTTGTGTCGAGGTCGCCAGATACAGCTTCTGTGAGGGGAAGAGCTCGGCGGATGGGGTATGGGCACACACGTAGCTTCTTGTTGATGTGCGAAAAGACAAGGTCGAGTGCCTCCCTCACCTTGTCGAGGGTCGTAGCAGAGAGGAGCTCCTCGAGCGGGAAGTCGCGCATCAGCTGATTGTATTTCTGGACTTTGTCGGCGGCCTCTTTGAAACCTGTGTCGGCGTGAAAACTGACAGCAGTAGCATGACGCTTGGCCTGCTTGAGGACTTCGAGAGACAAAACAACCTCATCGCTGTTCTGTTGTTTCTCAATGCTGTCGAGAGCTGACTCCATGGATATCCAGAAATTCTTCTCCTGCATGGCAGTGCCAGTGCTGGGATCGCGCGAGCGCTGGGTGCTCTCCTGGATGGCCTTGATCCAGCCATTTACGGCAGCTTGGAGGTTGTTCAAGAATTGAGTGTCCGATAGCAACTCATGCGGCAAATGGGCGATACTGGGCTTCTCTCCTCTAGCTTCGGCTTCATCGACTGCAGCCTGGATGATGGGGTGTATGGGTAGATGCAGTTCGGGGACCTCAATGTTCTGTTGCAGATTGCGCAGACTGAGTTCCAATTCTGCAAACCTTCTCTTTGCACCAGGAATGCCTGTCTTTGATTCGCTGTCTGTCTGCTTTCCGAGCGTGCTGTTTGCCTCGTTCCCTCTTGTGCAGGCCTCGAAATAGGGAGCGAGAGCAAAGTGAATGAGCGAGTGAAGAGCCTCGAAGGGCGACGCGTTGGAAGTTGCATTTGGGTTCGTGCTGAGAGCAGCACCTGCACCGGGCAGGTTGATTGTCCAGACTTGGCTGCTGAGAGGAATTGTCGGCAGGATGGGCACCGGACGCTTGAGAATGGCGACGCAAGCGATTGTCGATGGAGTGTAAAGAATTTCCGATGTCAACGTGTACCTGGATTGCGGTGTGATGATGCCGTCGCCGTTGGCCTCCACTCTGTCTGTCGAATCCAGTACCTCTTTCTGCACATACAGTGCAACCTGTGCCTCCAGTGCAAATCGCTGACATCGTGCTACTGTCTCTGATCTCTTCTGCTCGGACAATAGACTGTCATGTGTTTCTAGTTCGTGTCGGGATGCTCCGAGCGTCACGTCCAACACAGAAACCAGGTATTGGATGATAGTTTCGGCATCGACTGCTGATGATGCTAATGTTAGTGGCGAAGTGGGTGTGATTGTGCCATTACTGTTCGTCCCATTCGTCCCCGGGACCGGCAGAGGGTCCTCCATTCTGTCTGTAGCTCGCTGATATTATGAAGACATGAAGGGCGCCTTGAGAGCTCCTGAAGACTGCCTTCTGGTCGAGGCAGTGGTCGGTGTAGCGTGATTTGGTCCGTCTGGACAATAATTTGATTATCTTTCACTTGACTCTCAATGTGCAAATGCTGAAACAAAGTTTGGAGAAATCACTGGGAATATCAAACCGACAGAAAGCGCGTCCGCCACTTTTTGAATGTTGATTATTGCAGCAGAGGACGCGGCAGCTTTCCTGAAACACCAGGGCACCTGCACGCTCGAACAACAGTCCGGGGAAACGTGCCAAGACTGCATAACCCCGGCTTAAGCTTTATGCACATCTATAACAGCCTGCACACGTGACTTTACAAATACAATTAGGAGTCTACCCCACCATCATGTACGTATTGACTGTTGTGATATATTTTATTGGAGAATCATGCAGCTCAACCCCACTGCGCGGATCTGGCCACCTCATTACCGTGAGTGGTCCATTCCCAATCCTGTCAATTCGAATAGCAGAGGGTTGCCTTCCGCCGCCAACCATGCGATTCCTGCGTAAACGACCAGCTTGGTGACAACCTCAACATCGTACCGAACCCTGGGCTTGTGCAACGCAAGGAACATGGCATGGTCCATGACCTTCTCTTCTTCTTCCTCTTTCGCTCCATAGTCACTAGTATGACCACTATCACTAGGCGGTGGCGTGAGCGGCTGGGTAGGAAAGTTGCCTGGCCGGAGCATAGGCGATTTGTTTTGTGCATCTTGTGCAGCAAGTCCAGCTGCCAAATCTTTTCTCGGACTGGCAAACGGGTCTTCTTCCATCGAGGGCGTGGGTGGCAAAAAGTACCCCGAAGACTTGGCCCCTTCCCCTAGACGAGGCATTGGGCTCATAGGCCTGCCGTCAGCAGATGAGCGGCTGTCTCTACGCCGCTTCTCTCTTGACGCAATGAATTCCCGCGCATCTGCTTCGGATTGTGGCCCAATCGAGACACCCCGTTTTCGAGGATGGCGAAGTGAGTTCAGCATCTGTGGGATGTCTGTTGCTGAAGGAATGACATTGTCGTCTTTCCGGAGCGGAGGCACCCGCTTGTATTCACTGCAGAGATTTCAGTCAGCATCTATATTCCTTTGTAATTCATGAGCAGCAGAATATCGTTACCTGGCTCGTGTGAAGAATCGCCGTGGCAAGGTCAGGCCAACCGTCTCGATCACTCGGAATATGGGAGGCAGGGATCTGAGCAGCAGAGGCTTCATTGCTGCCCGCCACAAGAATATCACAACAATTCCTCCGACGACGCGCAATATTGTTTTTGACCACCCCAATTCCTCGAGATTGTAATAGACCGTCGACGGCGGCTGGCTAGGGTCGGCGTATATCGTAGTCCCGAAGTGCCAGTGGGCAATTTCGATTCCGAGAACGACGCCCGCAAATGAAACACTGTCATCATAGCAGGGACAGTTGTCGGCTGGTTCAGGGTGAAAACGGACGGCAAGGAGTATGACCAGGATGACGAAAAATAGGCGCACCCACGAGCCTCCCACTACCCAATCGTCGAAGGCTTCACCAAATGCTAATTGAACAACAGCAAGGAGAAGGCCCAAAGCAGATCCCACGAATACATCAAAGAAGCCGTGCATGCCGCAGTACATGCGTCCAAGGCAAATGGAGACGGCATACGAGTAGCCGAGAAGAAGGAACAGTGCTCTGTGGGAAGGTGCAAAGTCATCAGGGGATGTGTGTAGTTGGTACAGGAAATAGGCAGCTACTGATATTGCGTTTGTTGAATGGGTTGAGGGGAATCCATATTCCAAGGCTGCTGATCCTGACATGGTGATACGGGTCAATGGCGGCGAAAGTGGTCGTGGTAGGCAGAGCATGTCTTTGAAGAAGCCACTCCAGTATACGCCGAGAGCCAACATATGTACAAGTCTGTGGATGTTAGTCTTATGACAGAAGAAGCCGTACAGATACATACGCTCTGCCAATATTAGTGTAGCCACACCAGAAGCATATCGGTAAGGCAGTCATGAAAAAAGTATGAGTACCAAGATTAGCAGTCATGGCAAAGTAAGAATCAAGAAAGTCAGATCGATATGTCTTTTGGATGCGTGCAAGATGTGCCGTTTCCCATCTGACAATTGGCAAGAGAGATTGGCGTATCCGATGTCGCCATTGAGGTAATTTGCGAGAGTCTTGTGTAGGAAATGGTCAGTATGAAAGACGAACGATAGGTCGACAGCGGTACCTACAGTGATCAAGACTCTTCATGCCGGCATCATCGGCGCTGCCAACCAGGTTGGCGCTCCCAGCCAAGGCCTCGCTCTTCTCTGCGGGGTTCTCGGTGGGAGCGGTAACGGCCACATTGGCCATTTGCGCCTGGGGTCTGCTATATGGTCGGCTTTTATGCTCGTTGCAGGAAGCGATAAGAGAGGTGGAGCATATATCTTACCTGGCGGAGGACGCGAAAACACCAAGTCAGTAGTACTCGAGCGGGATGTCTCGGTGGTGCTAAGCTTAGTAGAGTGAGAGTGGTGCGAAAATAAAGGTAAGGTAGTCAGCGACGTGGTCCGCGCCCTGCCGATGTGCAACTCAAGGATCCATGTGAAGAAAATGCGGCTCAATAGTATTTACACATTACCGTTCAGCCTTGAGGTCTGTACAAGCTTATCGACAAGCTATGAAGCGGTTCACGTCTTTATCACAACGTGCCGCCGGCCGTCCGTCAGTGGGATCTGCTTGGAATATTGCGAATGGCGCTTTCCCATTCGGGGATAGGTCCGCACCATCTGCACGGGACGGTGAGATCAAAACCGGGGCTGCCACAAACGGTTGTTGCCCCGGGCGACAGCGGTGTTCCCATAAACAAGAAAGTGCGGCTGTGTTCATGTGGAATTAGGCCTCTTGGACCTTCTGACCGGCCGCAGTTTACATTCTTCTCAGCTTTCTACACTCGCTCCCCCCATCTACTCATATCAATCGCGCAACACACATTCCACAAAGAATTAATATAGCCACCTCACGCGGCGGACAATCAGTACTATCAAAGAGCGACATTCCAACACAAGCGCGAGGGTAGCCGCCATTTTCCCGAGACAATTATAGTATCGACCACCGCCAACCATGTCTTCCATCACCGCCACACAAAACTATGACAATGCTCGCCGACCTAGTACCAAGCACGGCCACGCAAAGAACGCTTCCATCACATCTCTACGCAGACAACCTCAGCGAAGAGACAGCGGCCGTCGCAGCAACGGCACCGTCGGCTCATTCTCAGATTCAACTGGTCGAGATTCGGCCAGCACCACCGTCACGGAGCCACCATCATATTCCAAGAAGTTCGTCGTCGTGGGCGACGGTGGATGTGGCAAGACATGTCTCTTGATCTCATATTCGCAGGGTGTCTTTCCAGAGGTGAGTTCACATGTGAAGATCAATCATATCGTCCCATTCAATGACTGATTGAGAGTGTTTAAGAAATACGTACCGACGGTGTTTGAGAATTACATTACGCACACGGAGCACAAGCCGTCTGGCAAGATCGTCGAGCTCGCACTCTGGGACACGGCCGGCCAAGAGGAATACGACCGTCTGCGCCCTCTATCCTACCCCGAAACTGATCTGCTCTTCGTCTGCTTCGCCATTGACTGCCCCAACTCACTTGAGAATGTCGTCGACAAGGTACGTACCTCGTGATGAGCCATTGTTCTCCAGCACAAGACTAACCCACGCTATCTCCAGTGGTATCCTGAAGTGCTCCACTTCTGCCCCAGTACGCCAATCATCCTCTGCGGTCTAAAATCTGATCTCCGGCACAAGCGCACCTGCATCGACCTTTTAAAAACCCAAGGTCTGACTCCGGTCACTGTCGCCCAAGGAACAGCAGTTGCCAAGAAGATGGGCGCCCTCTACATGGAGTGCTCTTCGAAAGAGATGACGGGTGTACATGACATCTTTGAAACGGCCATCAATACTGTCGTTGCTGAAGAAGAAGGTCTGAATCAGCCAGCCAGCAAGCCCACCGGCAGAGCCGGGAAGAGCGAGAGCAAGAACACCCGCTACAGCAGTACTCCTTCCAATGCAGGCAATAACAGCCGCAGCACTGGTGGCAATCAGGTACCAATGACGGCACCCAGCAAGAAGAAGAAGAGGAGTGGATGCAAGATTCTGTGAGCTCCTTTGCGCTCGACACATTTGTTGACGCGTTTGCTTTGCAGATGAGTGCTCCACCGCCGTCAAGCTAGTTCAGCAGTCTGGCACATCTTCGCCCGTCATGGCTCTGATCTCGCCGGCAAGATATGCCGTACCCGTCCCCGTCGCTACCTTTCAGCGCGCATGGACTCTACGCCGTATCTTCCGCAGCGTGAGGGACTGCTTGAGGTTAGGCTGATGCATCGAGTTTCATCATGAATGAGGGTAGGGCTGTGCATGGTACATATTTTATTGGCGTTACGAGCGGGCGTGGCTAAACGGGCTGGTTTTGTTGTTTTGTTGTTTTGTTACCTTTCTGCTGACCTATCCCACCTTCCAACATATATTTTCAACGCTGGATTGAGGATTGAGAGAAGAAGGGGTTTGGCCGAGCTCTGGCAGCTCAACTTGGTCGAAACCTTCTTCTTCCTTTGTTTAGCTACGAGCATGAGACGGATGAACTGAACGTATATCACTGCTGTTTTTCCAATTGATTTGGGGTACTCCCCATCTGCAAAGAACACGATGTGTGCCTTGTGATATATACTGGAACGCCATATGTCTACCATCGCATTGCGCATATATCGATCGACTGATCTCGGCCATCATAATGTCAACGCCTCGATTCGGTATCGTATCTATCTCCCCCGTCCATCGCCCTATCGTGTCCCTATCCGTATCGTATCCGTATCTATCGTATCGTATCCCGCATCGTATCCCGCATCGATCTCTCTCCCATCCCAGCCACGCATCCCATCCCATCCCATATCATCTTCTCGATCGTGAATGCGATACCCCATCAATCTGATCGGATCGGATCGGATCCATTCTCTCCTCTCCTCTCCACCTTTCCCTCCCACGCGCATACAATCTCTCCGAGATTATTTCTGCCACGCATCATGTTGTGTTCTCCACTCCGCTTGCTCGTTGTCCCGGTCCTCCGCCATTCCGCCCTTCCGCTTTTTCGCCCTTTCCGCCCTTTCGCCCTTTGATACGTCGAGGAGGGTTCGCTCAGGAACGCTGTATGTGCTTTTTTTTTCCCAGAGAGTTTCTAGTGCTGTGCTGTGCTGTGCGGGGTTTGGGTTTGGATTTGGGTTTGCTGTTTTGCTGTTTGTGCCTTGCTGTTTTGCTGTTTGGATCTGCTCTTTGAGTGCGCTCTTTTGGCTTTGTTTGCGCCTCCTCTGGTACTGCTGCTTGTGCTGCTTCTTGTGCTTGCGCTTGTGCTTGTACGAGGCTATCAAATATTGGAGTCGTTCAATCTGCTCTCTCTCGCTCGTGAGTCGTGTCTGATTGCATTTGCGTTTGTGTCTGCTGTTGTCCTTGTTGTTGTCCTTGTTGTTGTCCTTGTTGTTGTCCTTGTTGTTGTCCTTGTTGGGATTGTGGCTGTCCTTGTTGTGGTTGTGGTTGGGATTGTTGTGGTTGTTGAGCCATTACATTCTCGAATTGTGACCATAGTCCTTCCACTTGGCTGAATTCGTTGCCGAACTTTGGAATTCGTGATCAGTTGTTTATTTTTAAGAGAGATTTGGGGGCAGAAGATAAGGAACAGCAGTGCTGGAGGAATGCATACGGCTATAACTGATTCCAGACTTCTATTCAGCAAATTTATGTTCTGAAGGACGTGTTCGAGATTCTGTGATTTTTGGTTTTACGTTAGATCAGGTCTTTGGGTCGAGAGGACGGAGGCTTTGGTTGTGCGAGTGGACGTACGATTGCGACATCGTTTATTAGGCCTGCGCGCTGTTGTTCGAAATAGGTTTGTGGTGCGCTGTTGTTTGATCGCGTTGTCGACATGTTGGAGGATGGGCCTGTGGTTTGTAGGAGAGTTATGGGGTAGAGGCTGCGCGTGGTAGGTTTGGATTGGTTTTTGTGTCTTCTTGGGTTTGAGTTGTTGATGTTGGAGGTGCGGGGTTGTGGATTATATACGGCGGAGCGGGATTACTTGGCATAGGGCGTAGATTTATCGAGATTAGGGTATGAAGTATTACCTACCTTATGATTAAGATACCTGCGTGCCTGGTAACTGTTCTTATAACACTTCATCTACAGGTAGCTTTAGCATGTTCCTTGTTGCAGCTTACGAGATGAAATGGGATTTATGAAAGTCGTCTAGTACAAGTTCACCTTTATGCGTCTACCCTATATAACCGAAAATGACTAAGTCTTCCAGCAACAGTGGCTAAGCCACAACGAATCTACCAAGTGGAGGCAGTGACGCGTCAAGAACAATTTCGAAGAGATGGACTGCTGGCGTTTGCTCGCACTTGACTTGTCACCAATACCAGATCAAGAGAAAACATCGATAAACAATTTTGCTCCACGTCAAGAAGCCATCGAGTATAGAATACTATCAAACCATGATTTTCTGGATAGTGTGTTTCCCTATTTTCTGGTTCACCCTCTGGTCTGGAACATCACCAAAGCAGGCGAGATATGTAAATCTCACCCCTGGTCAAAGATTGGCCTTTTCGGTCGCCATGGTCCTGTACGCAGCTGGTATCTTGTTCATGGGAATTGCGGCCTTGATCGATGCGATCAAGAGCACATGGTGTCTTATCGAAGCAACAGTTACCAATTGAAGCAACAATTACCAGTCTGTTGGAGGGACAAGTCATTTGGAAGTGATGGTATATTACTAGACTCTGGTTTCTCCGAGATTTTTGGGACTTGGAGACACTTCTGCAACACAAAATGTATCACTGCCACCTACTGCAGGAGGGCGAGTGTTGCCATGGCAAACATACGTCACAGAATCAATTTCTTCAAGTGCACCCTCCATTTGTGTGAAGGCAACAATCTTACAAAAGCCAAATCTAGACCCATGGCGATTCGTTGAGGTACCGGAGTACATTTAAGCGGCTGCCTAAAAAAAAGACTAATACAACAACACCCTATTCCGCTCTTATCTATGTTTCGAGGCTGTCATAGCTCGAGAGAAATACGAATGCGTCAAACTGTTTCCACTAGAGTGTTTCGATTTCTGGTACCTAGAGAAATCGCTCTTCACAACTGTGTCATTGTTAAAACCCAGCATCTATACCAAGGAGGCCAACAGTAAACCACCAAGACCAAGTTTGAAGATTCGAGTTACAACGTTTCACCATGGCGAGAAATGCCGAAGACACAAACAGATATGTCAGACACGTGCTCAGCACCCATACACTAGCTCAGGAGACAATCACACACCATAACACCGACAGAGCTATCTTCGACGACAAAGAGCTTGGCATACTCGAAAAGTATTGTTGTAATCCAACCAAGAAGGATTCGATTCTACGCGAATACGGACTGCTGGACGAGCCGGGCATGTCACCGTGTTCCACAACTTCAAGTGTCAAGGGGAGCTTGGCGGGCTATGTGGTTGTGAGAGATGCATTGTCCGAGCATGAGATTAAGATCTTGAAGGAGTGGTTTGAAAACGATCGTTCGAGTGCGGAGTAGCTTGGGGGCACGTTCATAGAGGGCTTGATATATCGGTACTTTGTCTCCCTGTATTTAGAGGCATCCACAATAGTAGATGTACCCGCGTGAACAGTATACTGTCCATGTGCCAAGTCTGTACATGCTTACAGATGCGCTGCGGCCCAGATAGAAGCGCCAACACAAATCCAACTGAGGATCACAAATCTAGGGTTATCTTGATTCCTGTTTGCCAGCTCCCAAAAGGCTGTCCACACAAGGACGGAGGCGCCGGAATTGAAACCAGATCTTTGGGGTCGAATCTGATCATTACGGAGATTGCGCATCATTCGGTCCAGAATATCGTCATCGTCGTTGTCGTCTGCATTGTCCTCATATTCTACCTTGTGGTCGTCTTCACTCTTCTGATGCTCTGATATGTCGCTGTCTTTGCCCGGATCATGTCTCGAATCAGACGCCGTGTCTCCGAAACTTCTTTGGAATGTTGGCCACAACAATGCTCATCTGATCCAGGCGCTCTTGTCTCTCTGCTTCCTCCTCCATCTGGTCGTGTTTCCTGAAGTGCTTGATATCCTCGGGATGATTGAGATCTTCCTCGGTCACATCATCACCACTGTGGTACTTTTCGAAATGGTGAATCTCGTACTCGTATTCGTCGTCGCCATGGTGTCCGGGTCCGAAACCGAAATCAGGCAGCTCCAAGCCTTTTGCAGTACCAATCGTGAATTCGGCGAAAGAGACTGTGCCAGATCTGTCCAAGTCAAAGATGTTCAGAACTTGTTGTACAGCAGCATCTTTCTCAGCAGTTGAGATGTGCTTTGTGCTCTCGTCGAGGAAACCATATGTCTTTCTGATGTCATCTGGAGACCAAAAGCCTGAAGCGTCGTAATCGTGAAGGTTGAAGAAGGAGCCGGAATCGAAGGAATTGATGTGGTGTTCCTCTGTAAGCTTTTATCAGTATATCGTTCGCGCCGTTGTCATGTACATGATAGTCGCACCTGCCATGTGTCGCGTCGCCCAATCTGCGTCGGCTGCGACAACAGTCTGGTCATGTCCACCTGCAGCGCGGCCGCCGTGCGCCGTGACGCTGAGAGCCTGCAAAAAGACCAGTCCTAAGGTAAAAATTGACATTTCGATGTTCAACTGATTGGCTAAGGATAGGCTAATAAACTGCTTGTTAATCTCTTGCTGGAGCTTCATTTCCATGAAGCTGACATTCATGATTCAGGGGGCAGCGACGACGTCATTGCTGGCCGTGCGCTTTTGATATAGGCCACGCACACCAACCTTCACCTGTTCACTTTCTGTTCACCTGGGCAGTCGAGAAATATTTGTGAAACGGACGATGCGGCATTGCAGCCCTTTCGTCCGCCACTATGCTACCATATCTCCGACTCGCATCCCTCTAGCTGCTATTCCCAGTCTCAATGTAGAGATCAGTCTATATGACCAGCAATAGATAGCCATCTACCGGTGGAAGTAAGTATGGATTCATGGTCTCTGTATCTCATCAAGCCACACAGGGCTACTCCTCAATTTGATAATCAAGACTGCCAGGGTGGGCACGAAGCGCGAGGTAACAGCTACGAAACCAGTTATTATTAATGCTAAACTCCAGGTCTCGTTGTACCATCATTTCCTGATGTTGAGACAACACGACAAGAGTTGTGGGTGCATCTCTTCAACTGACTTTCTGCTGACCATATTCGCCTCTGATTGGCCCTCCCATCTCCCACTTTTGTATAAATATCTTCGCCGCACCACAATTTTCCTCTGCCTGTCATACGTCTTCATACAGAGCAGCGTCTATCAGCTTCACCAACGCAGTTCCACCCTGACCAGACCCTGGTATCCACGCATTGCTATACATTCTCCAACATGGCACCTGTCACTCGTCAAATGCGCCTGAGAAGGACCGCTCACATCGTGGACGACCACAACAAGCGACACTGCTTACATCAAAAATTCCTACGCCGCGGTCTTTCCAAGGATCAAAGCCCGGAGAACCGCATTGAACTAACCAAAGGTCGGGTTACTGCCCGCAAAATCTCGACGACTGTCACCGGCCTTGACTTTTTCGAGCTTCCTGCCGAGTCTCGCAAAATGATTTACGCGTCTGCTTGCCGGGAAGCTGGACCCCTTTTGCTTGACTTTCTGGAACCTGCTCCGTGGATGCTTGCATCTAAGCAAGTACTGCATGAGAGCACGCCCATCTTGCTCGCATCGAACGTCTTCCGAACACTCATCTGTAGTAATGTAGACTACGATGATATGGGGCTAGCGGTCAGACAACAACCGGAACACTCAGCGACGCATGTTCCGAGGCGTATGCTCGAATGGCTTGACGGTACTCTTTGCGCCAATGCACCTTTGATACGAGACATCGGGTTTGCATTTGCCGACGATCCGCAGGGCAGAGATTGTTTCTTTCGGCTGTCATACAAGAACGACAAGCCTGTCCTCTCGCATGGTCACTGTATCATGTGCGACGAAGAGGGCTTTGGTCCTCATGTCCAACCATACGCTATGAACCACCCGGCTTTGTCACCCAGTGAACTCGTCAAAGACCGAGTCCTCGCCTGGTACTGTGACGCATATCATCGTATGAAAAGGCGTCACGACGAAGAGCTGCAACGATGGGACACAATGCTAAAATCCTTCAACCTTGGTCGGACAGGCTTGAGTCTGCAGAAAATAGAAGAAATTGCTAGGACTCTGCGAAACCATTACATTGCTCCTTATGTTTCTCAGGCAAATCATTTTGACCACAGCCTCTACCCGCCAGCGACTAACCTCGCGTATACGGCTCGTATGTTCTTCAATGCTGGCCACCTTGTGAGGCTGATAAAGCTTGGCTTTGAGTGTTGGGAGCCGAACCAAGCAGCCAAGCCGCTTTTCGGACACGACTTGATAGCATGGGACGTTGGGAGACTTATGAGTCTTGATTGTTACATACGATGTTCCTTTGGTGCTGATAGATCTCCTCTACTAGTCTTAGCTCTATCAATTTTTCTCTGATTCGAGATGAGTGTGCCTGTCTACGTGGTCGTGATCTCTGGGATGCTCATCGCATGAGAGAGCGAATGCCTCCTTCATACTGGCATTTGGTTGTGATGGAATGACTGACAACAACGAACGAGTTTTTGTCCCTTGAAAGCTTGCATTTGTCAAAGTCAGGATAAGCAATAGACGACCTGCGGCGCAGCCACGTCCCGGCACGACGCCACTAAACTCTTCCCATACCATGAGCGCCGCCAGAAAAGACGATGACAAGGAGGAAAATGGACGCCAAGCGGACTCCTTGGGGTCTTGGAGTGGGTGGCCCAGTGACGCCGCTCCGCTCAGATATCTCCCTCTTATTACTCGCTATAACGAATGCCAAGCAGTAAGCGAGGCTGTCACCAAACCTACTGACGTTGTACCAATGACGCCGGCCCAGGTGGTAACCACGTCGCACAAAGTCCAGTCTGCCTTGTATAAAAGCAAACTCCTCACACCCACAGGAAGAAAATCATCGAGAACACTGACATTTCAGCCCGGTCGTACAGAGAAGCCACAACAACAGCTTCATCATGGCATCGACGCACGAGATCGATACGGCGAACGCAAGCGCTATGCCCCCTAGTACATCCTTGTCGAATTTGCCCTTACCGTCAGAACTCCGTCTGCAGATCTTCGAATATGCCTTGACGTGTCCGGTGACTATCAGTCTGAGCGACGAGCCTAGCTCGGTCCGCGGAGGCACGGTTGGTCTGAATGAGCATATGCAGCTGCTAGCTGATTGCCCACCGGCGTGTATCTGGACGACGCAGTCGATCTTCCGCGAAGCCATGCCTGTTTTCTTCAAGAAGAATGTTTTCCGCGTCACTATTCGGCCGTTGGACGTGGAGACTACGGATTCGGCTGAGAAAGGAATACGCTTCCTTGATATCGTGCCGAATAGTATGCGCTGGCTTAACATGACTGGTGCTCCAGAAGGGCGATTTTTCCGGGAAGTTGTGTTTGAGTTGCATGGTTATACCAAGGGCGCAGCCCATGACGGAGCCGATCGGGTTCGCGCAGGACTGGCGAATTTCCTGCTACGGTATATGGGCGATGGTAACGTCGAGGTGGTCCATCGGGATTGCGCGTTTTGCCAGACTTATGCCTGGAATCTGCCTGGTGATACACTACGAAATCAATTGCCGGACCTTTCACATCCTTCACTTGCGGGCCAGGATGGGTTTAAGAGGGCCTATGCTGAAACGTGGAGGGAGCATTCGCACCACTTACGATACCTTAAAAGAGGGATACACGCGCTTGACCTGGATCCGCTCGGCGCCAGTTTGAAAGACATCGATAGGGTGGCTGATGTGATTCGCAGTAGCTTTGGGACACCAGATGCGATTGTTCCACCCATGATCATCCCCACTTTCAAGTCTGTCGCTCATTTCGTCTCACGTCGCCTTGACGCTGTACGCATAGTTTATACATCTTACCAGATCCAAGAACAATGGGAGACGCAAAAACTGTCAGAAATCGCAGCTCGGCGACGCGGTCGAGTGATGAACTTCACGATAGCAGCTGGAGCGGCGGCGGCGCATGGCTATACGATCGCGGCAGATGCTGAACGACTCGCTATTGCGCTCAAGTTTCCAAGCGCGGGCTCGGAGGGAGCGTGGGACGACCCGTTCGAAAGAATGCAGCACCCGAGTATAGTCTTTGATGATGGAGACTCTATGATTAATGTTAGAGCCAAGATAGCAGAAGCTCAGAAAGCGTTCAACAAGCTGTTGATGAGTGTGTCGAGGATGCAAGCGGAACTTCATGAGGCGCGTGACCAGCTAGGCGCTCTTGCCAATTGAGCTTGTGTCTCAGCTTAGCTTATGAAGCTGCATCCTTATGTTGGGCTGTTGAGAGTCAACAGTAGACTTCAGACTCAGATAGCTTGATGTTGGATTCGATCGTGTAAATCTTCGTTCAACAATATGACACTCCGGGCAGCTTCGATGTCCCTCTCCCTTGAGCTTGTTAGATTCCAGACTCCCTCGTGAATATATTCAATGTTAGGGTGCCTTAGACCTTCGCATGAACGACCATATATGTGCTGCTTTGGCATCCCAGGAATCTTTGACTATAATCGAACATCATGGACCAGACGGTCTGACCGCTCCAATTTTCCTGGCGAAAAGACTACTTCGAAGACGTCGGTGGAGAAATAAAGAAATCTACGACGCAATGAAACACGCCTGGGGCGTAGCTCTTGACCCGTTGGACATGTTCGACGAGTACCCGACGGCTGGGTGTCTCGGACTGGGAATAAATACCTCTGTCCTCGTCCAAGCGCTGCATCAGTTGCTCAAACGTCTGCCGGATGTTCTCGGCATTGTCATTGATGTCTGCAGCCGCAAAGTTTTCGTGAACGTGCATCCACCCACCAAGCTTCGGATCCAGAGCAGCCGCGGCAGTGGCATAGCTGCCTTGTGATGTTGGCAACAAGCCGCAATTAATATGGCGGATCGGTGGCAACTTATCTCGTAGCTTCTTAATGCGAGCCAAGGCGAGTTCATTACTCTCGTTGAAAGCTATCAGCCTTTTCTCATCTATCACAGAAATTTCTGCGGTGCTTGTGTCTCGAGAATAGACATCGACGCTCCACTTATTAGCCATGGCGCCTCGTCTTAGACCCTCGATGCTCCATGGATTAAGGTCCCATCCGAGAACCGTCTTCACACCCGCAGCCAGATAGCTGAAGGTGAAGTAGCCAATTCCACAGTACAGGTCAACCGCACAACAACCAGTGTCTGGGGCATAGGAGACAGCTGTGGCTACACTTGGCATAAGAAGTACTCGCGCTTTCTCGGTAATGTTGCCACGAGAAAACATGGTATACCGAGGCGCCCAGAACTGCATGATGCCATTCTGCTTCGTGTGGCACCAGAACGCAGCCTCGAAGTCCGATTCAGTAGGAGTCTCGGAATTGCACATGGGGCCAAAATCGCCGAATAGAGGACTTAAATTAGTCGGCGAGCGGACAATATTGTCGGTTTCATCACTGTGCAATGGTATTGGTGCATTGATGGCAATGTGAGAAACCTTCATATGCTTGCTGATGCTTTTCAAAAGCGCCTCGTATCGAGCGGCATCCAGTCCTTTGGAAAGAGTCGTCCACATTGCTGATTGGACAGCGTGCTGTGGGAGGAGAAGCAGTGGACCATATATACTGTACGTTTTTGACAACTTTCGAATGAGACTGTCAGGGCTCAATTGCTGAGGCAGTGACGAAGGAGCCTCACTAGCCGTGATGGAATACCATTCTCGCAAAGCAGTCTCCAATGCCGACATTGACGTTGAGTCACGTCGTGTGGATTGCCCATATCTCCAGATCAACTCGACTTCTTCGGAGATACCCTCATCCTGGAGGAGTTGTAAAGGAGCACCCTCGCCATCACTGAAAGCAAAGGTAGAGGCTATAACATGTTTTCCGTCATGTTTTGAAGCCCTATCCTCCGTGCCTAAGTACAAGGTAATTTTCCTTGACTGATCGGCTCTTTTCTGGCTTTCCAGGGCAATCTTCACACGCTTGACGAGATGTCGTGGTACGATGAATGACACCAACGCATCCTCATCCCCAGACATTGCTACCACACTCCAGCATGTTATTTGCTCTTGGCGAACGAATAAGGTACTGATAATCGATTCTTCGCGAAAGCTGTAGATACCGCGGGCCGAGAGTTCCACCGAAGCGGGATGACGCAGGCATCGTTCCATACCCATGCCAAGACCGTGTAAACATCTGCCTGCAACGTGTGAACAGACTGCAAACACTTGTCACAAACAACAAGAGGCCATTGAGTGGTCCGTGAAAATCATAGACTGACTCTGCTTGCCTTCATGGTTCATCCGGTACAGCTTGAAGAGCTGTACGCGATGTCTACCGGTCCCTCTTTCATTTAAAGTCACAGCACAATGTCTTTCTTTCGATCTGCTGAAGACGTAACTGAGTCGGAAGATACCAGCAGTGTTTCCCGCGTGGAAAGCCTGCCTCGAAATACTTCTACAGATGGAGAAACTTATAGCATCAACCGAGTTCGAAGCATTGAAACGAACTCTGTGTCCAGAGAGGAGAGATCAGACACATTCTCTCCTTCCTCGGCACCAGCCTCATTCCATGCGAATGCGCTTCTTCATTCCCTACTTGAGGAGAGATGCATGCAGGAAGCATTGCATGAGTTGAGAAGTAAGGGAGCTCGTGTAGACTCTGTCGAGCACCCACAAGTTCGAGCATTAGGCTCAAGCAAATATTTGCGACAGGTCAATAGCCTGAGCGCTCTTGGTGTTGTGAAAAGAGGAATCGACAGCCAACACTACAGCCCACTAAGACAGAATTATATTGCTGGACTGGATTTAATTTCCCAGCAGAATGGAGTCCAATCAAGGCCCAAGCTGCAGAAGGCGGCGAGCCAAATGGACATGGCGCTTCCGGAGACAATGCGTAGATATGTCGCGCCATCTATGGATCCGATCGATCGTCACCTGGGAATGATGACTATTGCTGACGGCCGTCCGACCACGTTTGATATGCCAAATCATCCATTACTAGACGACACGAAATACGCACGAGAATTTGACGAGTTTAGCATGCTCGGCAAAGGTGGATACGGTGTTGTTTTTCATGTCAAGCATAAGTTAGATGGCGGATCCTACGCCATCAAGAAGATACCTATGAGTGCTCATCGAATAAGAAAGATACAGCAGAATGGGGACCTCGAGTTCGACAACATGTTACTGGAACTAAGGACGCTTGCACGTCTGAATCATCCCAATGTTGTGCGCTACCACACTGGTTGGATTGAGTATGGCACATTCGCTACGAAACGACCGAGACCAAATCTTCAGAGACTGCTGCAAGCACCAGAAGTGTCAGCCGAATCAGCGATTACTGCGCCAAGCATAGATATTCAATTTCAATTTGACGACGACATTGGCAAACCGGAGTACAGTGATGGTGAGGTCCCAGCTACTCGTCAGAGCCTCTTTTCGGACAACAGTCAGGGAATACTGTTCGAAGACAGCACAGACCACGAGAGTCATACAGACCACAGAGACTATGAAAATCACGAAGGCCAAGGAGACCATCTGAGCGTACAGAGCGCATCTCTACGCGACAACGCGCTCCACAAGACGCGCTCACATGGCAGCACATTTGCTAGTGTAAGCGATGAGGAACTCGAGGTCATCCCTAGAGCAGAAAGTCCTACATCCACGTCAGGCTTGGAGACCTCCTTTACTAGCAATGAACGGCCAGGCACCATTGAACCTTGTCTCGCGTTACACATACAGATGTCTCTCTACTCCATGACCCTAGCCGATTTTCTCTCTCCTAGCGATGGCAATTTCGACAGCAGCACCATATCATCTCTACGCCACTGCTTCCATCCTTCGGCAGCGCTGTCCATGATTCTTGCAATTATAGACGGTGTCAAATATCTTCATCGTGAGGGTATCGTCCACCGCGATTTGAAGCCGGGCAATATCTTCCTGGCTGTACGACCAGGCACTGATTGCCCTCCTGGTGCTTTCGATGTCTCCTCGTGCACACACTGCGAGCGACTTGCTGAGCGCAGACCTTTTAACGTGGACGTCTGCATTGGCGATTTTGGTCTCGTCAGTTCGATTGCAAGGCCCGAGGACGAGGCGCCCGCTACGCCATCACGTATCGTAGGGACGGAGATCTACCGTCCTGAGAGTGTCACTCGCGATAACCATCCCAGCCTTGATTTTTACGCTTTAGGTGTCATCGCATTCGAATTAGTTTGGAAGTTTGGCACGAGGATGGAGAGACACGAGACCCTGCACAAATTGAAGAAGGGTGAGTTCCCGAATAGTTTCGAAGAGCACGTACCCGATTGTCCTGGCTTAATGGGCTTTATCAAAAGCATGCTCTTGGCTTCAGAAGAGGCTTGTCCTACCTGGCAGAGTCTGAAAAAGGATGCTGTCAGATTGATGGCGGACTGCTAATCTGATATATATACATCTCGAGTGCCATTCGCCAGAGCCATTTTCAGCTACCTCTGTTCCATCAGAAGAGACATTTCATACATACCACATCAGCTGCACTAGCTTGGAAACGCCGGTGTCAGTAACCTGGAAGCAACGCGAGGGAAGAAATCGCATAGAGTCGAGGGTTCCTTTTTTGTCAATATCGGTGTATAATACCAGCCTGGCGTATTAGTCGGCAATAAATCTCTTCTCAATTTTTCGAATGTAATATGACCCTTCTTCGGCCTTCAATTTGTCTCTAGCCTCAATGCGTATGCCAATTCCCCGTCAATCTTCTCGGTGCTCAATCTGCAAGACTTTGTCCAGTGTCTCTCTCATTTCAACCGCAAGAAGCGATAAAGACTCCCCTCGGCGGTGAGCTCTTGAATCGGGCTCAATAGATCTGAAGTATCCTGATTGTTCAGCAACATCACCCATTCAAATCTTGCCCCACGAGCGATGTTACAGTGATTTTGTATCGCATAGGACTAGCTTGATTTGTCATATTGAAGACTGATTCTGTATACGTCATGGGCACTAGATCGATGAGGACAGGCTGCGACGGACATGACCGATGATCCCAAGGCGCCAACAATTTCACTTTCAGCTCCTTCAACGGTTCAAATGCAGGGATGAACGTTGCAGTAATTATGCCGACGTACCTGGATCTTCCTGTAAACTGCTGTGTTCAGCCGCTGCAGGGAAACCGGATAACGATAGATTGAGTTCACTAGAAGCGACCGAATAATGCAGGGCTGGAAGCTTAAATCTTATTCGTTTTTGGGATCTTCTGATGCTTATCAATTTGTGGCTAAAAATGTCTGTGCGAAAAGTAGTACCAAATATTACTTCTGAGGCGCTCGATGTCTTGTAACACAATGAGAGTTGAAAGACAGTATGGACTACGCGGTAGACGCATCATGGTCGTCGTTGTATCTGGCAGTCTCTGGTGAGGCCTAAGGGACCATCGTGATGTGACTGCGACCTCCACTTTGTGGTGACCACAGGACCTCGCTGGTATCAACATTGGTCGATGCTTTCTCAGCCAAATTTCTCCCATCCTTCCACAAATAATGCTATCACTCGAGCTGTCTCTCCTCAGATTTCTGGCAATACGTTGCTCTCTTCAGGCAATTTGCATACACTACATATTCATTCTACATTATTTCATAATTCATTGGTGCGTCCAAGCACGGTCTGGAATGAGCGCCCTGTCTTTCAGAAGATCAAATATCCTGTTGGACCCATACTGACTTCGCAAATGTTGTGGTTACTTGAATGGCCTTCCCTTTCTTCGACTTCTCTGGCGTGCTGTATAAAGCAACGTCAGGTTCTTGGATTGTGGTATGAACGATAAGCCGGAAACAAGCTATCAGGTGATATTGTTCTCATCATTCGAAGTCCGTATAGTCGGCTTGCTTGGGTTGTTCCCTGACCGACCTATCCGGAGTGATCCGGCTAGACCCCGAGGTGCTCAGTGATCCTCCACCGAAGGTCAGGTGATTTGAATATTGGTGAGTTGAGGCTGGGTAAGTGATGTTCCCTTCTTCAACGATAGGAGCGTCTAGCCAGAAAGTTCTTCCGCTTTTGAGTGCCATTCGGCGCATGTTCACATCGTGAACTCTGTTCATGTGCGCCTTTTGGGTACCAGTAGGTCGATAGGCATCGCGAGAATGGGTGGGCAAACTGAAGCCGGCCATGCGAGCCATTGCAGCCACTATAGCTGTGGCAGCTATGCAACCAACGAGGACGATGATAATGATAGCAAAGTGACTGATCATTTCTTGAGTGGCTCCGTGGGAAATGTTTTTGGTTCCCTTCTTCCGAGAACAGATGGTGTTGCGGGAATGAATGAGAAAGAATGAGTGTGAGACGAGATATGGTCAGCTTACTAGAAAGTTACCTCGGGATTGGTTCGGAGAAAAGTGGAAGCTAAGTTTTGCTGGGCGAATACGAAGAGTGTATAGGTTGAAAAGATGAGACTGCAAAACTTTGGCATCTTGAAAACCTATTCTTATAAACCATCTTTTCCGTCTCAGCTGCGCTTGGAATTAGTTGCGTACGAAGGAGCGCGGGGTGTCGTGTGGTCTATATGTAGCTCTTCCGGTTTCGCGTTTCCCGTATATTGCGTGTTCGCGTTGCGTATACCAAGTATCTATCACGAGGGAAAACTGTGAGTATGGTTGGAGTATTTTTCAGTCCACCTATAAGCCTTAGTGATTGCGAATACACACAGATTTTCTTCTGAAGAGTCGTGTTGCAAAAAATTCGTCATCTGAACAGCTTCGAGGAAAAAATGACTCCAGACTGCGTCTTTCATTTTCGAATAATCGATCTTACAACTGTGTATACCATAGGCAGGTGGCAGATGACGGCACATAGCCTGGCAGCTTTGAGATCATTGCTGCACCCGTTCGTTGCGATGACCATCGATATGACTTACCAGTTGTTGGGAGCACAAAGTTGATATTCATCTCAGCGAGTAGTGCCATTGCTTTGTGCATATGTTCGTGATGTCGATGGACATGGTCTGTTCTTCAAGGTCACAGGATGCGAGAATGAATGATGAAGATGAACTACGAGTAAGGTAAGGTTGTCGAGTCGGCCCGATCGGGCCACGTTTGTAGATCCTCATGCGGACGTTTATTTACCTTGAGAAATGATTTTGGCTTCCACCTTCATCTTGCTTCCGTGCGGTCATCATTCCGATCATTCATCACATCTGCCAAAACATGCTGTGCCTACAAGGGATCTGCAAGCCACCCGCATCATATCTCAACGGACGCTTACCCTTCCACACACAGTAATCTGCGATAAGATCCTTGGCACCTTCAGAAATGCCTTGTGCAATAACCCCATATGGGGAGTAGCGGGAAATAGGGCGTGTGGAGAGTTCAAGTTAGCACGAATCATCTTCACAAGCGTAAAACGTGGGCTAGTAAGCCATACACCACCTTGGATAAGCCCGCCAAGCTGGTTTCAAGGCGACAGGTTCCTTGCGTCAGGCATAAGCAAGGCGCATCCTTGGATGAAGGGTATAAAGTGCAAGATGCGTTCTCACTCTTTCGAAAACATCATCGTTTTCGCTCCAGACTTGCAAGCGCTTTTCACGTCTTGAGATGGCCAGTGTCATTGCATCTCCCGAACTGAACCAAGGAAACGACACAGCTACTGATTTTCAAGACTGGCTCCAGAACCGTCGCTTTTCACACACTCAATTTGACATCGTAGATTTGGCAGCAGCTGTTGAACAGAAGAACCTTAACGTTACTGTCATAATCCCTGGCAAAGAGGTCGCAGCTACGATCGGCGGGGTAATCAGTACCACAGTTGCGCCGTTGATCGAAGCCCAGGTCGTATCCAGCTTGGTTGTCGTTGACGCGGCTTCCGAAGACGGTACTGGTGAAGTCGCTGCATCTCACGGCGCTCAAGTCATCCAAAGAGCAGACTTTGCTCCAGAATTTGGAAAGAGCCGTGGCAAGGGCGATGCCCTATGGCGAGGGCTTCTGGCTACAGGAGGCGACATTG
Source organism: Delphinella strobiligena (assembly GCA_009982845.1). Classification (NCBI taxonomy): domain Eukaryota; kingdom Fungi; phylum Ascomycota; class Dothideomycetes; order Dothideales; family Dothioraceae; genus Delphinella; species Delphinella strobiligena. Next base: position 1,451,027 of record JAADKB010000007.1, on the reverse strand, counting down.
TGGCTTTCCTCGATGGAGATACGGCAGACCCCTCGCCTGCGCATCTGATTGGTATCCTTGGACCTCTTTTGTTGTCTGATGACATTTCTATGGTTCGAGCATGCTTCGACAGACCTTTCATGTCCGCATCAGGCGAGACCCGTCCGCATGAGGTGTTAAAATTCAGACCGCTCACTTCGCTGCTGAATCCTTACTGATACGTCGATAGGGCGGAAGAGTGACTGAGATTCTTGCTAGACCTCTTCTGAACATGTACTGGCCTAGTCTTGCAGGCTTCAGACAACCTTTGGCTGGAGAGTTCGCTGCGAGACGTCAACTTTTGGAAAGCCTCTCCTTCCCTGTTGGGTATGGTGTCGAGATTGGAACACTGGTTGACACATACAATCTTGTCGGCCTCCATGGAATTGCAGAAGTTGATGTCGGACAACGCCAAAACGCGCATAAGCCATTACGAGAGCTCACTACAATGGCAAAGGCTATCCTTGGCACTGCCGAGAAGCGACTAGACAGAGGAAAATTGAGCACTGGCAAGATGTTCCTACCTTGGGAAAATGACTTCCGAGAAGTTGATGCCACTGAGAGGCCGCCACTCCAGGAGTACAGGTGTGGACCCTCAAGATCCCCGACGCTCTCGCCTCCGGCTCAGGACATTCCCGCATACCCATGCCCACCTTTTGTTATGATTGAGGGCGTACGCATGTTCCGCGATATTGGGGGCACCCCGACCGGGGTGGTGCGTCCAGGCTTAGTCTACCGTAGCGGCGAGCCTTCAAAGATGACTTGGCAAGGGGCGAAAGATTTCATGAAGCTCGGCATCAAGAAAGTTTTCGATTTTCGTAGTCCTGTGGAGATCCACTCGGAGCACAGCATACATGGAGCTGACGATACCCTTCATCGCAAGGACAGCGCCATAAACTTCGACCAGGCCAACAACCGAAGGAACACAGAGAATGCCTATTCCCAGCTCCTCCTGAAAGGGTCTGTCGAGAGAGTCGCAGTTCCTGTCTTCCGTGATGAGGACTGGTTGCCAGAGAATAGACAAGCTCGCCTGAAGCACTATTCCAGTGCTGCGGAAGTAAGTCACACTCCACCACGATGCGATGGCCATGTTGAGCATGCGAGCTTACAATTCATAAGGGTTATGCAAAAGCATACCAGTACACGCTCGCCCGCGGAGCGCCTGCTTTCCGTCCCGTATTTGAACATCTTGCACAGGCATCACCCACGCCTATCCTGATTCATTGCACAGCCGGCAAGGACCGAACTGGAGTCACCGCCATGTTAATCATGCTGCAGGCCGGTTCTGATAACTGCAGCATTGCGAAGGAATATGCCTTGAACAACCTTGACAGCGATAAGCAATGGGGTGCAAGAGCCACGAACAGACTTCTGAACCAGCCAGGACTGAACGGCAATATCGATGCAGTCACTAATGTGGTCCAAGCGCGTGAGGAGTACATGCTCGCAACAATCGAGATGTTCATTAGAGAATTTGGTGGAGTCGAGCAGTACATGTCAGAGTACTTTGGTTTCGATGCGACCGCCATCTCGAGAGTCAAGGCAAATCTGATTGCTTGACAAGTTGGAAATGATGATCTCCATAATCAGTGTCATAGAATAGCTATGAAGCGATGAGGTACGTCTCTTATGGAATCGAGCTTCCCATGTTTTCTGTCCAAGCCCAAATCAAGGTGCTACCTCTGTGCTATCTCTTGCTGTAGGTGAGATGGTCTAAGTCAAACGCTAGTTGGAAGTTGACAATTCAATCACACCCGCAAGCGTTTTAACTCGGGCTGCCTCATCACACAGCTTACGCATGCAACTTCAAATTTCAGGTTGTTGGCATGACGCTCTCGGCTGCTACTCTATCCGAGAGCTCAAATTTCGTCCACACTCCACATTTGCTGCACCCGAGGGCATGGGTCATGACAACCATGACAGTAAGCCCAACCAAATACGTAGCACAGCGTGCTTGATATCCAATGGTCCAGCTTATCGAAATTGCTTGCAGACATCAGAAGCACAGCATCAGTACTTCGAATATACCTCTTGCATGCAGATACGCGGATGGATGTCCGACCAATCAGAGTACAATTCTTGGATCACGAGGTGCGGTAGAGAAGTTCAGCGGTACAGCGGTGTCTCTATCAAGTTTACGATTTTGCCAACTTACACCATGACCAGCCTTGATATCAGGTTCATGGTGGCATGATTGCGTGATCCAACTAGTATCGCTTGCTCATGATAGGCTTGCCGTCTTTCAAATTCAAGGCCATGGACTTTGCCCAATATGCATGTCCCGCGGGGTATGCATGCAAAGCTCTTGTCCAACGTTGCGAACTTAAAGTCAAGGATATCGATCAGAGACATATAAAGAGATGCCCTCCGTTTGCTAATACATGACATTTTATTACGACCTCGCAGACAGCCATGGATCTAAAAACTATTCATCCCAGCCAATTGCTACGTCAAGCTTCCATTGATGGACTCTGGAAAGCAACTTTGGTATTGACTTTGGGAGTAAGCTGTGTGGACCGAAAATTGTCGTGCAAAGCATCCTGACGCAGTGGCAGTACTTGGTATACTCAGTTGTGTCAACGGCCTACGATGTCTACTTCGGTCCTTTGTCAAAAGTCCCTGGCCCAAAGCTTTATGCAGCCAGTAACCTTCCACTTGCCTGGTTGATCTGGTCTGGTCAGGACTCTCATGTAAAGCTTATGCTTCATGACCGATACGGGCCGGTGGTACGAATCTCGCCCCATGAAGTCATGTTCAGTAACGGACAGGCTTGGAAAGACATATATGGCCACCGCACAGCCGGGAAGAAGGCCTTCGCTAAGGACAGTGACTTCTACGTCAGATCTGTGAATGGATCCTATGATCTACTCAATAGTCCTACGGAAGAAAATCACTCGAGGCAACGACGCCTTCTGTCCAATTCATTCTCTGACAGGTCTCTCAAGGTACAAGAGCCGCTATTCAAGGAATGGGCTAATCTCCTTGTTCATAAACTGGCCGTAGACGGAGTTGAGAAGCCACTCAACATTGCTGCGTAAGTTCTCATCTTCGCGCTGGTAGAATGTAGTCCACTCATCATCCTTGTGTAGATATTACAACTTCACGACTTTTGATATCATGGCGGATCTCACTTTTGCCGAACCTCTCCACATGCTCGAAAATTCAGAGTACGTTCTGGTTTGTTTCAGATTTTTAAATCCGAGGGTCTGACCATTGAAGCTATATCCCGTGGGTCGAATTGATGTTTGACAGCATCAAAGCATCTTGTCGACTCATTGTTCTGAGAAAACTCCCTGTCGTCTGGATTATACCGAGAGTTCTAGGTAATTTCATAAGAGTCAAAGAGGCAAGTCAAAATAAGTTATATCAGTCAAAGAGCTCAGGGCCCTGGACGGCTCGACCATGAGCGGAGTCTTGGTATCTCGAATACCAAGGTCTCTTACTGCACAAACACTCCAAGAAGATACTGATCGCTTCAGTTTAGCTGACATCTTTCCAGCTGGAGCACTTCAACTACTCAAGCCAACGTGTCGACAATCGTCTTGCAAATCCTCCAACGAAGCCCAACATTTGGACAGATGTTCTCAATCGAGGGGGTAAGGATGGCAAATTGACGTTAGATGAAATGCACTCCAACTCCGTATGAACATCAAACAAAATCGTCTCTCTTGTGCTGACAAGTTCAAGTCCCTTTTCATGATCGCAGGAACCGAGACGACTGCTACTTGGCTCAGGTTAGATACGCTTTGGGTGCCGGATATACATTCTTCAAAGCTAACACTCAATTAACAGCGGAACCACCTATCATCTTTTGCGTAACCCAGCTACCATGATCAGACTTGTCATGGAAGTCAGAGCAGCTTTTGCCGATGACGAACAGATCACTATCGAGACTCTTGCGGCACTGCCATATCTCAATGCTTGTCTCCAAGAAGGCCTGCGTATGTATCCGCCCGTACCCTCAGCCCTGCCCAGGAGAGTGCCGGAGGGCGGAGCATACGTTGCAGGCCACTGGATAACAGAAGGCACCGTCGTTGCCATCACTCATTTTGCTGCATATCATAGCAAGGACAACTGGTACATGCCAGACAGCTATACCCCAGAGAGATGGCTGGGTGGCGATGAACGCTTTGCGAATGACGACCATAGCTCATTTGAGCCATTTTCTTTCGGTCCGAGAAATTGCTTAGGTAAGTTGATGGACATTGACGATGCCACACACTTACTGACGTAACTCAGGTAAGAATCTGGCATGGCATGAGGCGCGTGTGTTGCTGTGTGAGGTCCTGTGGAACTTTGACCTCGAGTTGATGGAAGAGAGCAAGCATTGGACAGATCAGAAGATGTTCGCGTTGTGGCAAAAGGCACCACTCATGGTGAAGTCCACGCCAGTGGTTCGCTAAAAGTTAACGTGTTGTTGAGTTACTGCTGTTGGCGTTGGAATACTGCTTGCATCCGCTGATTGAACCTTGTATGCTGGAATCTCAAATTGAGCTACTTTCGTTGTTATCTCAGACGGCCACGTTCTGTTGCATAGTTCACATGGGAAAGATGATATCTGACTGGTAATGACTCCTGCCATGATAATCGGGAATCACTGGCTGATCGAATAGATATTCTTATCGCTATTTGTAACTCCGATTCTGGTTTAGCGTTGTCATGATCCTCTAACCTTAACGTCGTCATTTGACGCTTTGACATTCTCCAACAGTACCTACCTTAGGTACATTACACGAGGTGTCTAGCTTTGACCGTACAAAAGCATCTTTGTTCAATATCATGCCTTGGAGGAAAAGTAATAGCGTTCATTGATTGCGTTCTTCCATTGCTCACGAGGATGTCTCTCCATTGCCGGAATGTCAATAGTGCTTGACAAATCAACTCCCATAGCGTGTCATCTCCTTTAACAACTATACAAGCATGGCCTCTACAAACTCCGAGCTCCATCTCAAGACTGACACTCCAATGTCAAAAGCATCACCTGAAGACCGCGGACAAGCGGCTCTTTCAAGCCACTCGACCTCACCAATTCGTCGTCCAGACTCAATATACCAAGTCCAGCATAACGGCAATGAAGGCATAGAAATGCACCGACTCCAAGGTCTCAATCTACCAGCTGAAAGGACAAACGACTCTGTAAACAGAATGTCCAAACCCATCAGTCGGCAGAAATTCACAACAGCGTTGAAACGCTTTTGGAAGACCTGCATCGAAGTAGACGTCGATCTGGACAACTGCCGAGACTACCTAGCCCTCGAGCGTACTTTTCTGTCATATATCCGTACAGCGGCTGCATTTGCTCTATTCGGAGTATCAGCAGCGCAATTGTTCCGCCTCGATAGCGACGTCGATCCCTCACAGGTTTCGTCCTATTACCATTTGGGGAGGCCGGTTAGGGCAGTGGCTGAAGTTATTGCTGTCATCATTGTTCTTATTGGGGCAGGCCGATGTTGGGTGCAGCAGCAGAAACTTTTGCGAGGATATGTTAGAGGCGGCGGGTGGGAGTTGTTTGTGTTTGTGGGTTTGGCTGGTGCTGTAAGTTTGGTCAATTTCCCTCATCAACCTCATCGAACTCCCTCTTGATGATGCTTCTATGTGTCTGCGCTCGACTTTGGAGGTGTAGAGTTGATTGGTGATAACAGCTTCTCCTCGTGGTTCTGATCTTTCTGGCTGGCGACACTGCAACTGGCCTACCCGAATGAGTAGAAGACACAGTAATCAGATCGGCAATTCATTCGACGCCATGACCCGAAGACCAATCGCGGCGTGACTTTAAAATACAGGAATGACCGGCGAGAACGGCATTTGCACCATTTGGATCAATAAATGTACGAACCACCTCCTTCGGATAGGTATTTCCTCACTACATCGAGATTCCATATGCGGGCCGCAGATATCTTGGGCGCGCTGACTTTACATGGAGAATATTTAGTACAAGGTAGTCGTTCAAGGGTGTATTGATTTGTGGTTCTGGCTTCGACTACTGCCTGTGATCTTACCACTTGAGATCTATTGTCCGCTCATCCTTGCGGAATCAGCAGTCATGGCAACAACATGAGAATCCAAGGGCATATATGCCATAACCCCTCGTCCTCCTTCCATAGGATCTGACCGATACTTGCTGTTTGAGAGATGCAACGAGTCATTCAGGAAATCCCCTATCCAGTAGCATTGTTGTTGATGAAGTCACTGAAGTCGCTCAAGTCGACCTGCAAGGCGATTCGATTCGGTCCAGCACACACTGGGTTTCCGGAGATCAAGCCCACCAAGTGTCCGGTCTCGGAATCAATGACAGGACCACCACCATCTCCGTATGCTTGACCTTCTCCGGTGACTCTGGTGCAAAAGTGTTGCTTGGGATCCAAGGTGTAGCATGTAGACAGCGTCTTCGCGCAAACATCAGCTGGAATGATGCCAACAACGGCACGCTTGGGGGATGGGGAGATGGATTGAGTATCATTGGTAGTGGGGCCCCAAGAGACGAGCGTGACGTTTTCGCAGCCAGGTCCAGAGCCTAGGACTGCTGGTATACCGTTCGTGACTGGCGATGCGAGATGGATGATTGCAACGTCGTTGGAGAGTGTGTCCATGTCATAGTTTGGGTGAGGCGTAATGCTGGACGCCGAGATGTTCTGAAAGGTGCTGTCTGAGGTTCCGGCTCGAAGTGTGATTTCGTCAGGGCTGAGACCGGTAATGCACTCGACAAGTGTAAGGACTTTGGTAGGGGCTATCAGGACGCCGCTGCAGATGAAGGTTGTGGCAGAGTACCCGGCCAGACCTGGTTGGAAGATGGCGACTGTGTAAGGGTAGGTGGTTGAATTGGCCACTACAGCTCGGACAGTCGTGAGGTAGGAGAGTATCAGTGACAGAAAGCACATGAAGAACACCATGATGAAGTAGAGAACTTGGGCTGAGTGGGGTGCTGTAGTTACGGGATGGTCGTGGACGGGTGTCTTTCTGATTATTATGGTGAAATGAAGATTGAACAAAACATCGAATATCTTTTATTTTGACGCGACAATTTTTACAAGGATCGTTCGTACCTTCAATGCCTGGCTGCGCTTGCCAAGCTGGTTGTTTCACCAATCTGCAGCTTCCTACTGTCACATCCTGACTGGTCACGTCACGTTCCTACTGGTCGGTCATTAATGATACCCGACATTTGGCTTCCTCTAGTATCCCTCACAGCTTGCGAGTACAAGCTACCTAGTTGGAGACCATGAAAGCGGTGGGCTAAGCCTTCGTATCAGCCATAGGCGCTCGTGCGCTGACCATTTGCGGATGGCCCTGCGGCGGATCACACAAGTCCACATAAGATGACCGGGATCAGCGGATACTTGGGAAAGCCAGTTTGGGGACTAATCTATTAAGAGATGTGTTTACGGTAACATTGCACTGTTGTCAATGGTTAAACATAAGTTAGCGCTAGAGGCTCCTTGTCACAGAGCTTCGGTCGCCGGCAATCGGCACACCGAAACGGGAATGAGTGGTATTCTTGGCGTTCTGGCGCGTCATCTTTTACCTTAATAATTAGGTAGATTCGTCATTGTTCCCTTGAACGTTGGCACTCACATCGGCTTCATTCAGCCTCTAATAGTGTTGGTTCTCGATATCTTGGGACACAAACACTGGCTTTTTGGATGTAATACATATGTTTACAAGTCGACTAATCGCGTGCGACCATCTTGGCAACACGACACAGCGATGCTATCACATGCTATAGCTTGTCACCATAGAAATGACACGGACTCTTCCATGGTTGAAGAACGGGGCAAACTCTGCAGCAAAGAGCAGTCCTAGACCTTCGAGCCCCCGCAAACCTCCCCCTAAGCGGCGTAGAGTTACGACGCCTCCCGGCTCTGATGATGATCTTGATCTCAATACCACAGGTATCTCCACGCCTTCTCGAAGACGCTTACTACGCGGGACACGCACACCTTCGACGTCCCCTCCACCAGCACCACCGGTCCAAATGCCCATGCGTGAAGGTTGGGCTGAGGATGATATCTGGATGATGGTTGAGGACGAGTTCTATAGTACAGCTCAGTCTTACACCCAGCATCTGCATCATGCTGAATACAAGCGTCTGAAAGAAATTGCAAAGAACAGGGAGCATGAGATCAAGACCAGACCCACCGACAACGGGAGGAGCACTATGTCAGTTGATGGCAAGATGGCTTTGAAGGTGGCTGCACAAGAGAAGAACGTCAAGACTGCCTTGAAGAACATGGGCGCTGATCCAAATAAGGAAGACGAGGACACTGATAAAGACGATCCTTGGATTGGCACACAATTGGCTGGCCTGATGGACAGCCCGAGGAAAGCCACTAGATTGAGAGCGAGTCGCCTGGGCGCAGGGAGGAGCGAGACCAAGGCTGCAAAGGGCTTTCAAAGAAGCTCCCAAACTGATATCACGAGTCAGGTCACGCTTGCAAGGAAAGATGGCTCTGATGATGAAGAGCCACGAGCCATGTCGCCTACCAGAGCCAGGAGCAATTGGAGACGAGAACGAGAAATACGAAGACAATCGATGAGCTTTGAGGACAAGACTGAAGATGAGGATGAGCAAGATGATGATCATGATCATGACGATCTGGATGATGACGATTTGGATGCGTATGTCCGCTCTGAACCCAGGAGTGCCGAGAAAGCCCGTCTAGAACCAGCTCGAGCTGTTGCTACCGCTCTTTCCCCGACGCAACCGATAGGAAACAGAACACACGCAAAGTCTCCACGTAAGGAAATTTCATTGGCCCCACGATCAAGCCTTCGCAAGTCACGCAACCACGACAGTACCGGGTTCATCGCCAGCAGCAAGACCTCTCCATGTTCTTCTGGCGACCCGAATCATGGTCTGGTCCCTGTAATTACAAATAGTGCCGAGATGGCAGCGTCTAATCAGGGAATGAGCATATTTGCCAGAAGGCGAGCCGAGAGAGAAAGGGCGAAAAGGGAGAAAGATGCTGAGGAGGCGAAAAAGCAGCAAGGCAGAAGGGATTCGATTGAGATACCCACTTTCATGGTATGAGATGACCATGTTTGGCGTTACATTTATATATACCCAGGAGCAGTACGTATTACATGATATATCCACTACTGGATGCAGATATTTGAAGAATCGCGTACAATACTTCCCCCTCCCGCCCCAGTTCCAAAGAACGCAGAATTCATATATGTCTGCTGGTAGCGGTCAAGTAAGCACAGAAGTGTCTCAAGGCTCGGCAAATTAGACGTATTGTACGACGCGTCCATGCTGCCATCTCTCGATCGGACATCCGGGTTTAATATATTTTCCCCAGGTTTCGTCTGTGGGGAAGACGATCACGTCAACCGCTATCCATCTCACTCTCCGATCGGAAGGTTTATGAATAAGTAATCGGAATTGATTTCTAAGCTCTCGCACTCTTGAAGACTCCGAAGTTCGAAATCAATTCTCTACAAGGAATATATATCTATCAAATCTCCAGCTTCTCGATCTCAACTCAGCTGAACCTCAAGCTTCGCTCATCCTCAAGGTACATATTTACATAAACATCATTGCCAACAACAATGGCACCATTCGCAGTCATAGCAGGTGTAGGCCCAGGCACCGGTGCTGCAGTTGCCAGGAAATTCGCTTCCGCTTACCCAGTCGCCCTTTTGGCCCGCAGTCCCGAGAACTACACATCTCTCGTCGACGAAATCAATAAGAGCGGCGGAAAAGCATTGGGCATATCCACAGACGTCTCTTCCGAGTCTTCAGTCAAAGCAGCCTTCACCGAGATAAAACAAAAGTTCGGAGGGGAATGCGCGGCAGCTGTTTTCAACGCGTCTGGTCCTTTCCAGAGGAAGGGACTTTTGGAGTTGACGGCAGATGATCTGGAGAAGAGCTGGAGCGTGAGTGTGTGAGTTTATTCTGACATGTATCAGAGATGGGAGATTTAAAATGGAAATATGCTAATTTCTATGACACAATAGCAAGGGCGCCTTCCTGTTCTCGCAATCCGCAGTCCCGACACTCCTTGAACACGTCAAAGCGGACCAATACCCACCGACTCTAATCTTCACCGGCGCCACAGCGTCCGTGAAATCAAATGCGAAAATGTCCGCATTCAGTACTTCCAAGTATGGCATGCGCGCTCTCTCACAGTCCATCGCAAGAGAGTTCGCTCCCCAGGGTGTTCACGTCGCTCATGCCATTATCGATGGTGTTATTGATATCCCCAGGACTAAGGAGTGGTTGAAGGACCAACCTAAGGAGGCTAAGATAACTGCAGATGGCATTGCAGAGGCTTATTGGGGCCTGCACGTTCAGCCTAAGCAGGCTTTCACGAATGAGATCGATATCAGACCTATGCTTGAGAAGTGGTAGATATTCTGCTGCTGATGCGACTATTGCAACGATAAGAGATGTGATGCAAAGGCAGACAAACTCGAGCTTCCATTTATATGAATAATGTTCAATCTAACAAATCATCTTCCTCTCCTCTCCATGCCTTGGTTACGAAGTGTTGCACCCAATGAGGTACAAGGATGCCAAAGATAAATCAAGCTGGGTAGCAAAGAGATCTTCACATTGCATGAGTAGAGATTCCCTATTTACTGATGCCGAGAGTCGTATCTCATGTAATATGGCTAGGCTTGATGATCGGTTTTGATCGTTTTGGTCTACGTGTGCGTGGTAGTGAGCAAGGTACTGCAACTGGATCTAGCACTCACGACAGACAACTCTTGTTCATTAGATCTACGAATTGCTAATGCTACTTGATTGCTATTGTTCTTATATGCTTCTGTGCGTCCACTACTCTACATCAGACAAGTTGGATGCTGCATAATTTCCTGCATATGGAACAATCTCATGTGTGCATTAACGAGAGTGATGCATCCCATCTGTCCATCGTTGTTATGATTTTCTGTAGTCAGGACAGTCATGACGAATCCGGAAACAACGGTGACGAGGAGCAAAAGAAAGAGCAAGAGCAAAGAGAAGATGTAAAATGCAAAGAGTCATCAGTCTTAAAGACTTCATTGCTAGAAAATGAACGTGGCGAGGATACCGAAACTCCGCTTGAGGACATGCTTGTAGATTTCCTACTATTTCCTCATCTCGTCGACAATGCGTTCATAAGACTGTTCAGGGATTATGACTGGGAAAAGACTGTACTTGGCCCTATAAACTCGTGGCATCCACGGCTCCGATCAGCAGTCATCAGCATGCTCTCGTGTCCTGAGCCTCGTGCTATTTACTGGGGCAACGACCTGCTTTTGCTTTACAACGACGCTGCAGCCCCTGCTCTGGCTCAAGTGCATCCATGTGCACTTGGTATGCCAGGTATTGGCCTTTTGGGTGCTGAAGGACATAGAGCTTTGCAGGTGACTGTTCGGTCTGGGGTGAAAGCTTGCAAAGCAACGACTTCATCAGACGTCATGTGGATTCTGGATCGCAACGGGTTTCCAGAAGAGACCTATATGGCCATTCGCATACTTCCGATAACCTCAGACGATGGCCGCTGGCTAGGCTTAATCGATGAGTTCACAGAGACCACAGCTGCAGTGTTTTACCAGAATCGCACAGACTTCCTTGCCAGGGCTGCTGAAGTCACTGCACCAGCAGAGACTCTTGCGGACCTGTGGCAAAGGATCTTGACTATGTTTGACGCCGGAGAGGTGAAGGACTTCGGCTATGCAATGCTTTATCGTACTGGTGATTCAGACTCCACAAGCAATCTCCGAGCCATGACACTTGCAGAAAGGGCCGCGAAATTACACTTGCAAGGCTCCGTTGGTGTCTTTGACAATAACGCTCTTGAAAGAGTACCGTACTTGATAGCGGAGCAGCTTAAGGAGAAAGAAAGGAGCGAAGACATCATCACACTAAGATCAAGGACTGGCACGCTTCCTGAAGAGCTAGCTCTCGTCGTGCCCGATCTCGGAACTGTTAGATCTGCCTGCATCATTCCCATCATGGACTGCAAAAAGCACGAGCTTGCTTTTGTCGTTCTTGGCCTGAATCCGAGGAGACCTTTCAACTCCGAAACGTCTCTGTTCATGCACTCCGTGCGCGACCTGTTCTCTCGAAGAGCTGCGGTTATAACTGCAAACGCCAATAGCAAGACCACACTGCCAGATGTCTATCATAATGCACCCATCGGAGTGTTCAAATTCGCAGCCGAAGGAGCGCCTTTGATAGCAATGACGCAGTTCTCGAAGTTATGGGTGTTGATACCAAGCTAGTTCAGTCTATAAGATGAACTCTGGGTCAACGACGTCTGGGCAAAGGCTATCTTACCTGAGGACCTTCACTTGGTCAGAACCGCCTGGCAAGGGCTTTTGAAGGGCAACCCTACGACCTGGGCATGCAGAGTCCAGGCTCATGCCAAGCCTCCACTCCACGGACACCGACGAATGATGTGTAGGCGCACCCGAGCTAGATAGAACTGGCAAAGTAGTAAGTGTAAGTGGCTGGATGGTGGATATCTCCCGTCGGAAGTTCGCGGAGTCTCTTATGGCACAACAATTACAAGATGCTATTGAACCAAGGAGGCTGCCGAGCGCTTCATAGACACATTCAGTCATGAGCTTCGCAATCCTCTTTCAGCCATTTTACAACTAGCAGATGGGATCTTGAGCTCAACTTTACAAGAATCCCACACCCTCTCTGCCGACGAAAAGCTCACACTTATCGATGCGGCCAGGACAATCATGTTGTGCGCTCAACATCAGAAGACGATAGTGGATGACATACTTACGCTCTCGAAGTTGGATGCCAGCTTGGTTGTTCTTGCGCCAGATATTTGCCAAGTGCCCCCTATCTTACAAAAGGCATTGAAAATATTTGACTCACAGCTCAAGTCGGCCCACATCGAGTCTTCCATACAGATCCATAACAGTTTTCTGAACCTTGGCGTAGACTACGTAATGCTCGATTCGGGCAGGGTGTTGCAGATCATCATCAACCTACTTGGAAATGCTGTCAAGTTCGTGTCACATTCACCTATACGACGGATAGTCCTCGCGCTAGCGGCCTCGAAGACAGCACCGAAGGGCGAGCAGAGCGGTACAGCCTTTTTGGTACCACGAAAGAGGTCCAGGACCGCTTCAAATGCTTCGCTCGATTTGCCATTGCGCGATGATGATCAAGAAATCTTCATACAATTCAGCGTGGAAGATACTGGGCCTGGCATGACTGAAGATGAGATCAGCAACCTGTTCCATCGATTCGCGCAAGCATCTCCCAAAACCTACAATAAGTATGGCGGCAGTGGGCTCGGATTGTATATCAGCAGACAGCTGACTGAACTTCATGGTGGTCAAATTGGGCTACGCAGCAATCCTGGATTAGGCAGTACCTTTTCCTTTTATATAAAGGCGAAGCGCGCTGCACCACCACGGAGTGAAACAGAGCAAGATTCTGCTAATATACTCGCACTGATGAACAGGGTCCATCTGAATGAGGAGAAGTCAACCAAAGAGCTGCATATTCTGTGTAAGTCATGCCCTTCAACTAGTCGCTCCTCTTTTCGACTAAAACAGGCTGACCATAGAGTGGTTTAGTGGTGGAAGATAACAAGATCAACCAAAGGGTTGTCGCGCAACAGCTCAAGCGCGCTGGCTGTCCACAGGTGCACACCGCTGATCATGGGGTTGAGGCATTATCCTTCCTGGTCACTCAAAAATCGTCCTCTGGTAACTCCACACCTCCGTCTTTGATTCTGCTAGACGTCGAGATGCCAGTCATGGATGGACTTACGGCAGCGCGGCGCATCCGGGAAATGGAAAAAACCGGCGAACTGACGCAGCATATCCCTATTATTGCCATTACCGCGAATGCACGCAAGGAACAGATCACGGCTGCTCTGGAGGCTGGGATGGACGAAGTGGTCACGAAACCCTTTCGGATTGCAGATCTTGTGCCTCGAATTGAGGCAATGGTCAACAGATGGTCGCCGGCGACCTGAATGCTACGAGAGCTTGCCCAAAATATAATGATCTTTATGAACCATAATTACTCAAAATGTCGCCGCAGCGGCCAGCAGTTCGCGGTATGCCTCAACAGGGCCAGCAACGAGAGCTACCTCCATCATGGCCAAAAATTCGTCTGAAAAATTATTTTGTGCATCGACTCAACGATTCCAGCGAGTCAACGGCTCTATCTGCGCCGTAAGGTCTGATATCCGAAATGGCTTCGATATTGTCTCGTCCATATGGACCTGAATTGCCTCTGCTCTTTGCCCGCTAGGTGCATTCGCCGAGACAGCAATGATAGCAAGGTGGCCATGAGGCGGGCCAGCCTATACAAGTTCACGTACCCGTCGTGTGCAAGGCAAACCCTTTCTCAGTGGCATGAACATGTCTATAAGCAAGATGCACATGAGAGAGGCGTCTTTACTACTGCTGTTTCAGCATTGTGAAGCTTGCAAGAATGTTCAGGTTCCCGACTGCGTTATCTGCGACATACACCTTGTCACGGATCTTGATCCAACGCCTTCACAATACCCTTTGGTTCACAAGATTGTCCATAAAAGTGAGGATTGAGCATACCTGGATGCTGTGACTGTCTGTTCGACTCTATACGAACAGTCAATCCATACTTTTTTCAAGTTTCAAGGTGACTGGAACATCGTCCACTAACCAGCATTGATGGTTTGAATATCATGAGATGTCTGTAATCAATGGCCTCGGGACCAGATGAAAAGATCACCAAAATAGTATTGCAAGGAGAGAAGCTTCGGCTTGGGCGTGAACTCATAGTCGCGTGGGGCATTAAATCTTGATGGTATACCCAACGTGCAAGAGTAGAATGGAGATAGTAAAGATCAATCAAGACTCAAGCGACATCACTCCCCGACTTCCCGAAAATATCTGTCACACCCCGCCAGCTCGGGATCTCTCCAGTTCCGGATGGCGTATGGATCGTTTTTGCGTTACTCCACTCCCGCAGTGTCTCAATGCAATGTTCGCGTCCGTAGCCACTGTGTTTCACGCCGCCGAATGGCGTACCGAGCATCCTTCTGTCGTAGTTATTGACCCATACCATACCGGTGTCGATGGCCCTCGTAGCGCGATTTGCTGTCTTCGTAGACTGTGTGTAGACTGCGGAAGTGAGGCCATATTCCGTGGAATTGGCAGTCCGGATAGCGTCATCGAACGTGTCAAATGGCATGACCTGTGACGGGTCAGTCAAAGAAGCTACTCTCAACCACAGAAAAATCATCTCGGGAAGTGTGACTTACAGTTGCAATGGTCCCAAACATCTCTTCCTTTGCAATTCTCATGTCCTCTTTGACATCGGCAAAAAGCGTGACAGGCGCGAAAAAGCCATTCTTCAACTCCTCCTCTTCAGGGAGCTCGGCCTGAGCCGCGACTCTCGCCCCTTCCTTTTCCCCCAACTCGATATAGTCCAATACTCGCTTTTGCTGTGCTTTGCTCACACAAGGTCCGACATGCGTCTTCGGATCCAATCCGTTTCCTGCTCTGATCTTTCGGACTCCGGCCGCAAGCTTCTCCACGAAACGATCATAGATTCCTCTTTGCACCAATAACCGACTCGTCGCCGTACACGCCTCTCCTTTATTGAAGAAAGCCCCATCAAGCGCATCTCTGACGGCTTGATCGAAATCCGCGTCCTCGAAGACGATGAACGCGTTTTTGCCACCTAGCTCCAGTACCACTGGCGTGATGGATTCGGCTGCTGTTTTGGCCACCGCTGCACCCGCTGCTGTGGACCCGGTAAAAGATACCATTTTGACCAGGGGATGCGTTATCAATGCCTGTGGAACCTCCGGGCCGAGTCCAGGTACAATCTGCACTACATCTTGAGGGAGAACTGTCTGCAAGATCTCAACGATGCGATAGACTGTCAACGGCGCCTGCTCTCCAGGCTTAAGGATCATGGTATTACCCGCCGCGAGCGAAGGAGCCAATTTGCCTCCCGCTACAACAGAAATCAGCATATAACCATGTAACAGCTTTCGAAAGAAGGCGCTCACTGTGAATAGGCGGCCAATTAAAAGGCAAGATGCCCGCACAAACTCCTCGCGGCTCATACACGACGGTGCAATACATAGCCCCACGATCATGAAACTCAGACGGCAATTTATCGACCAAACTCCCGAAAAACCGAAACACGTTTACCAGAAACATGACATCCATGGCCAGAGCATCGGCTTTGGGCTTTCCGTTCTCGAGACTCAGGATAGTGGCCAGCTCGTCTGTGTGTTTGGGGAGTTCATCCGCGCAGCGGAGGAAGTAGATTGAGCGTTCCCGAGCACTGAGGGGTTTCCATCGGGTTTCGAATGCCGTTTGCGATGCCTGTACTGCTTGGTCTACTGTTGAAATATCGCCGGCTTGGATGCTGGTGAGGTTTTTTCCTGTCGCTGGGTTCTCGACTGTGAATCTTTTGGTTTCATCACTGCTTGACCAGCGGGATGTGGTTAGTTTGGGAAAATCGATCGTCATGATAGAGGTTGTGGGTAAATTTTGGGGCACTCTGTACTAGGATGGCAATGTCTGTTTATTGGAGATTAAGAGCTTGTCTGTCTGAAGTAGGTGGTGTTGTTACTCTCTATATGTGTACAGCATCATCGCCCTCTTCTATACTTAAGATATGGTGACGTTATCGGAAATAGCGGCGTTAGAAGAGCTTCGGGCTCTAAACTCCATTTTCAACCAACCTTACCCTTACAATACCGGGGACGCTTCGGAACCACTATCGACCTCATGCTGGTGTCCAACTCAATGGAAGACCAGGTCACAGAATGCAGTATCCTTCCGACCCAACATGGGTCGGACCATGAGGCCATAACACTTCGAATCGAAGAGGCCAAGACGGTCGCCTCGTCAAAGGCCAAGTACAACTTCAGGAAGACGGACTGGGACAAAGCCATTAAGGCACTCGAGACGTAGGAACCGTCGGTCACCAACATCAACGACAATACCAAACTCGACCAAGCAGTCACAGAGATCCAAGACACAGTAAGCCAGTGCATTCGCGATCACAGTCCAGTAGTCAAGGAATCCACATACATGAAAGCATAATAGGATAACGAGCTTACAGAACTCTGCAACGAATACACTTAACTCCAGAACTGGAACAACGTACTACAGACTATAAGACTGGATAGGGAAGAAAGTCAGCGCGAATCCAAATGAGCTAAGCATCAGTTCCATAAAAGCATCCGTAACAAAAAGCGGGTACACTAGAACAAATGTCTAGCACAGATAGACAACATCTAGAAAGCAGCTAGGTACTTTAACCTACAACTATCTGCGTTTAGCAATATTCTTACTATAGTTACTAATATTAAAAACTAAAAGATAGAGATTAAAAGCAACAATGCTAAGGCAACTGAGCTACTCTAATGCTTCTTTCTATTAATCTTAAAAGGATGGAAAAAGGATGCTCCGAACCCTATTGTAAAATATATAAACAACCTGGATATCTTAATCAAAGAGGTAACTAAGGCAATAGCTAAAATTAGTTTATATAAAGCGCTAAATATAAACAGTATTCTAAATATTGTATAGAAACGCTTTTAATTAATTCTAAGTAGCTAAGTCACTAATATTTTTAATATATTATATTAATTAGGATACATACTAGCTATATAGAAAATAGCACATATCTTATTATTATAAAAACTAGTAAAACCCAATTACTAAATAGCAAAAGCATATTAGTCTATCTCCTTTTTAGCTACACTAAGTAAGTTAATAAAACTAGTTCTAATATAAAGAATATTATATTAAATAAAGACTTTCAATCTCCTTTTAAAGATATAATTCGGTATTAAGCTATAATAATTATATAGTTAAGCGTTACTCCTCCTTATTAAGAAAATCTTTAAAGCATAGCAATAAAAGAAAGTCCTTTTCCTTATTAGCTTTAATGTAAAAGGAGCATATAACAGCGTTTCTAAATAAGTACTTATTAATTAGCTATATATAGAAGGAATCCTAGCCTATATAATTATATAAATTGACTTCTTTTATATTAACTGACTAGCTATAATACTTATTAACAGAATAAAGTTAAAATAAGTCACTTTTATTAAGTTAAGCCTTTTATAAAGATCTATACTTGCTTTAATTCTATATATTTTCTTTAATGCCTTTTTAATAAAAGAGAAGATAAATAAAAGACAAAGCAATATAGGGTTTATAAATAACTATACTTAATAAGCTATTTCAGAATTAGTGAAATAAAATATATTAATACTTAGCAATAAAGTAGTTCTAAGGGCTTTATAATAGGCAAAGAATAGTAATACTATATTTAAAAGTAATAACATAATTCTTATACATTTTATATAGAATTATAAGAAGATTAACAAGACTGACCTCCTATTAAGAGTAAGCAACTACGCTATTAAGCTTTCAATAAAAGAGAGAATCTTAAAAATTATTTTTAATACTAAGCTACAATTTAAAAACCACTTAGCTAAAGTTAAAATAAAAAAATAAAAAAGCGCTAATTAACTTAAATACCTTTTCTATATTAGGCTGTAATTAACGCATTAACTATATTAAGCTATAATGGCTTTAAAAACTAACTATATAATAGTAATATAGTACTTTCAGTTTTTTAAAGGAAGATTAATAATAATACTACTAAGATTCTTAATTCTATATAACAGATAAGAGCCTAAATAGTAATTAAGTGCTTTTATATAATATTAGTTAAAGCGTCTAATGCTAAGGCGTTGCTCCTTTTCCTATATATTTGACTTTAATTAAAGATTAATAAACTTTAAATGGGACTCTATACGCTGCTAGAAACTAACCTATTAAAAATACAGCTTCAAAAGCTGGTTAAGAAACCTAGCGTAAAGTTGTTTGCTTCCTTGCTTTATTATATAGAAATATAGCTAAGCAAGCTGGGAACATGGATTGAAATTATCCTAGCATAGATAGCCCTATTATAGAATATAGTAACAATTAGCTGTAAGTCTAATTAATATAATTCTAATAAAATATATAAAAACTATTTTAAAACGAAAAATTAATATTTAAATATCTTTGCTAACAGTTTTATTACTAATAGACAGGTAGGAATTGGAGTAGCTATATACTTTAAAAAGCCTATACTATTGTTCACTCTCTCTTTATAAGTCAAATTAGGAAATAGCATTAATAGCACATTAATAGAGCTAATTGCAATTAAAGAAGCTGTAATAATAGCTGGAATTATATTAGAAACATTTTATAATTATAAAAGGCTGCTACTATAAGTATTAATATAATCTAATAGTAAAATAGCTATTTATATAGTTAATAGCTAGATTAGCTAAAATAGAGCTACAATAATGTAGAACATCCTTTATATAGTTAATCACTATGTAAGTCTTAAAAAATAGCTAGCTATTTAATGAATCCTGAAAAAGTTAGCTATTATAAAACACGTTAAATTAGACTAACTAGCTAAACAAGCTATAAGTTCCTCTACTATAGTATTAGATAAAGGTAAGGAAATTCTAAACAGCATAAAGTAAAAATAGAATCCTTACTAAAGAATGTTAAAAGCTATAAAATACTAGTAAGAGTCTTTATATAATAAATAATGCTATTTTTAATAAATATATTACGTTATTTTATAATAAGCTAAATAGGAAGGAGGCTGCTATCCTATTATAATTTCAAATAGGACACGCTTACCTAAATAAGTTCTTAGCAATTATTAAAGTAACAGATATAGACTAATGCAAATATAGCTAGAGAAAGGAAACAGTTCGACACTTTGTATTGCTCTGCTCTAGGTATTTAACTTAAAAACAGAAACTAATAGAAACATTAGGCCCTAAGTTTAGCAATATCTCTTAAATAATTAAGGAGCGAAACTCTTACATAATTATAAGGCAATCTTATAGGGATAGCCTGGCAGACTAATAGAAAGCAGATATAGACATAATCTATACAACTATTAGATATGCAATAGATATAGGATTGATTAATTGATTGATTATTTTATACACTATGCGCTTGCCACTGGAAGCATAAGCAATTACTATCTATAGCTTGCTAATTACAAAACTATATATAGGGTCTACATCTTATTCTACAGCTTAAACTGTTAGGGTGCCTATATACCTATTCTATTTAGGTATTCTATAGCAAGTGTTATAACTAGTATATATATATATAGTTTTTTTTTTTTTTTTTTTTTTTAATTCGTTCTCAATCTCGCTTTCTGTCTCTCTATTACTGTTCCCTATCTCACTCCCTAGGTTATTCCGCTTAGCTTCATCTTCTAACCTCCTATTTTCCTTTGTAAAGTCCAATTTTCTAGTGTCTATTACGTATTTAATAGTTGCTTAGACTATATCTGTATCTGCTCTTTATTAGTCTGCTAGTCTGTCCCTATAGGGTTGTCCTATTGCTATATAGGGGTTACGCCCCTCTATTATTTAAGAAATGTTGCTAAACTTAGGGCTTAGTGCCTCTACTAGTGTCTCTAAGTCTCATATCTGGGATATAGTAATATAAAGTGTTAGACTGTTTCCTCTCCTTATCTGTATTTGTACTGATTTAATTCTATAGTTTTAATAGCTGCTAGAAACTTATTTAGCTATGTATATCCTATATAAAGCTGTATTAAGATAGATGCTTCTTTCTTATTCAATTTATTATAAAGTAGCGTAGTATATTTGCTAAAGATAGCGCTATCTATTACGCAAAGGCTCTTACCTATCCTATATTCCATAGTCTCTATTGTTCCTTAGGTAGGATCTTGTCTTTAAAGGTGTTTTATACTTATTTTATATTATTTAGAACTATTTCTCCTTTTATTAATTCTATAATATAAAGACTTGTAGCCTATTTAGCTAGTTAGTCTGATTTGACATATTCTATAACTGTAACCTTCTTTAGAATCCATTAAATAGCTAATTATCCTTTAAGGATTGCGTAATAATTAACTATATAAAGGATGCTTTATATTATAGCTACTCTATTCTAACATATTTAGCAATTAACTATGCAAATAGCTATTTAGCTATTAAACTATATTAATACTTGCGGAAGCGGCTTTCTATAGTTATAAAGTGTTTTTAGTATAATTCTAGCTATTATTATAACTTTTTTTAATTATAATTAACTTTATTAATATGCTATTAATGCTATCTCCTAATTTGATTTATAAAGAGAGAGTGAACAGTAGTATAGGCTTCTTAAAGTATATAGCTATTCCAACTCCTGCTTATCTATTAATAATAAAACTGTTAGTAAAGATATTTAGATATTTATTTTTTGTTTTAAAGTAGTTTTTATATGCTTTATTAAAACTGTATTAATTAGATTCGCAGTTAATTATTATTATGCTTTATAGTAGGGCTACCTATACTAGAATAGTTTTGATCCTTATTTCTAATTTGCCTAGTTGTGTTTCTATAAAATAAAGCAGAGAAGCAAATAACTTTGCTTTAGACTTCTTAACCAGCTTTTAAAGCTATATTTTCAATAGGTTAATTTCTAGCAGCATATAGAGTCCTATCCAAAATTTGCTAATCTTTAACTAAAATTAGATATATAGGAGAAGGAGCAACGCTTTAACACTAAACGCTTTAATTAATATTATATAGAAGCATTTAACTACTGCTTAGGCTTCTATTTCTTATATAGAATTAAAAATCTTAGTAGTGCTGTTATCTATCTTTCCTCTAAGGAACTAAGAGTACTATATTACTACTATATAGTTAGTTCTTAAAGCTACTATAGCTTAATATAGTTAATGCGCTAATTATAGTTTAATATAGAAGAGGCGTTTAAATTGATTAGCGCTTCTCTATCCTCTTATTTTAACTTTAGCTAAATGATTTTTAAATTATAGCTTAGCGTTAAAGATAACTCCTAAGATTCTCTCTTTTATTAAGGGCTTAATAACATAGTTGCCTATTCTTAATAGGGAGTCAGTATTGCTAATCTTCCTACAATTCTATATAAAATATATTAGAATTGTCTTATTGCTTTTAAATGTGGCGCTACTGTCCTTTACTTATTAGAGGTCCTTTAGAACCACTTTGTTATTAAGTATTGATATATTTCTTTTTATTGATTCTAAAATAGCTTATTAAATATAGTTATTTATAAACCCTATATTACCTTATTTTCTATTAATCTTCTCTTTTATTAAAAAGGCATTAAAGAAAATATATAAAATTAGAATAAGTGTGGATCCTTATAGGAGGCCTGCCTTAGTAAAAATAACTTAACTTGATTTTATTCTATTAATAAATACTGTAGCTAATTAGTCAATACAAAAGGAGTTAACCTATATAACTATATAGGTTAGGATTCCTTCTATATGTAACTAACTAGTTAGTATTTATCTAGGAACACTATTGTATACTCCTTTTATATTAAAGCTAATAAAAGAGAGGACCTTTTTCTATTATCACACTTTGAAGATTTTCTTAATAAAGAGAAATAGCGCTTAATTATATAATTATTATAATTTAACTTTAAATTATATTTTTAAAAAGAGATTGAAAGTCTCTACCTAGTATAATATTCTTTTTATTAGAACTGGTTTTATTAACTTGCTTAGAGTAGATAGGAGGAAGATAAGGCAGTATGCTTTTGCTATATAGTAGTTAGGTTTCCCTAGCTTTTATAATAGTAAGATTTACATTATTTTTTATGTAGTTAATATATATTCTAATTAGTATAATATATTAAAAATATTAATAACTTAGTTATTTAAAATGGACTATAAGCATTTTTATACAATATTTAGAATGCTATTTATACCTAGCGCTTTATATAAGCTGATTTTAGCTATTATTCTAGTTATTTCTTTAATAGAGATATCTGAATTATTTATATATCTTATATTAAGATTTGGTGTATGCTCTTTCTAGCTTTCTAAAACTGGTAGAAAAAAGCATTAGAGTAGCTCAGTTGCTTTAGCATTGTTACCTTTAAGCTCCACCTTTTAGCCTTTAATGCTAGTAATTATAGTAAAAATGTTACTAAATATTGATAATTATAGGTTAAGGTATTTAGCTGCTTTCAAATATTATCTATCTGTATTAGGGATTGTTCTAATGTAGTTGCTTTTTATTATAAATGCTTTTGTGAAACTAGTACTTAGCTTATCTAGCTTTATAATAACTTTCTTCCTTATTTAGTTTTATAATTTATAATATATTACTTTAATTTAATTGTTAAATATATTTATTATAAAGCTTAATAAGTTCATTATCCTATTATGATTTCATATATAGGGATTTCTTAACTATTAAGCTATAATTATAGATATATTGACTTATTATATTCTAAATCTCTATAACTGCTTATTTAAGCTTAATAGTATTATTAATATTAATAATTAATAGTCTCTATCCTTTAAGTGCTTTAATAGCTGTGTCCTAGTTTATCTTTCTGAAGTTATATTTAGCTTTTAGTAAAGTAACTGTTTTCACTTTTTTAATTCAAAGTGTTATAGCTTTATAATCCAACTTATATTAGATTAGGTGGATACTACATTCTGTAACCTAGTCTTCTATTAAGTTAGATACTAATATAAAGTTAATAGTTTTAAAGCGTCTTTTTAAAAATGTAACTATGCTACTTAGTAATGCTAAGAAAATATTATATTAATGCATCTACTAGAGCACTAATTCACTTTCTTCTATATATTGTAATTATAGCATATTGACTTTTTCCTATATTAGGTTGTAGTAATTAAAGTTGCTTTTTATTATAATAAGGAGGGTTTCTCTATACTTTAATTTCGCTTTTGAAATAGCGCTACTTAGCGTATTAAGCCTAGTAGTGACTGCCTCTTCTAGGTCCTGCTTAGAGGAGGCATATCAGCTATAGCCTAGAATATAGATTAACGCAATAAAAATGTATTCTATTAAAGTAGTAATAACCCCTATTGTTATATCTAATAATTGTATAAAGAACTAAACAAATAAAACATCTTTATAAATATAAAATGTTAATTAGAATGTATAATACGTTAGTCCTTTTTAATAAGTAGATAGGGTGTTAGGACCTGCCTAGGAAGCAAACAGGGTTTGACTGTTTGCTTAGACGAAACCCACTTAAAAATGTAAACGTGTTTGCATTTAGACTCTGCTAAATATTGGTACTCAGCAGGAGGAATCCTCTAATGGGACTAAGCAAAAGGTTTACTTAGTGCTTAGTAAATACTTACTTACTAAGTATAGTAATTAAAATAATCAACCTAGTCTTTATAACACTTTCTAAGTATATAGTCTCCTAGTTCTTATTAGTCTTTTAGATAGTTTGTAATCAACTTATATTAACAATCTCATACTTACCTAAATAACACCCCCTGCCCTTATAAATAAGCCCCTGCTTTGCTAATAAACTATATATCAACCTGCCTACCCTATTAAAACATAACACTTTAACTACCTATAAGAAGTACTAACTTATTTATAAGTAGTAGCAAATCTAATAGCAATTCCTCTACTACTAGCTTTGTACTCTCTATTACTAGACTATTAAATCAATTTAACAATATCTCCCTTAATTCTAGAATTATAAGTTCTAATAAGAGAGGAAGATCCATTACCCTAACTGTAATTATATCTAATGGAGCTAATAGCTTTAAGGTGTCAGCCTCTAAGCTATTTAGTAATAATTAAAAGAAAATATAGTTGTTTATTATTTAGGTATTGTTAAATATTAAGTTTCATTTAACTAATTTCACAATTAAAGATAAAGCAGTACTATATATAGCAACTTTTTTAAAAAATGGAGTTTTTGAATAGTTTGAACTATATTTTATTAACTATATAGAAAACCTAGATGCTATAAATAAAAAGGCTAAAATTAGATAATTGTTTATTAGCTTTTAAGCTTTTACTATGAAACTTAAATCAGTCTATAGTACCTAAGACAAAGAGCAAGCTGCTAAATGCAATATGTAACGCCTTTATTAAACTACTTCTGTTATAAAATACGCTTCTAAGTTTTAGTAACTTGCATCTAGGATAGAATAGGATAACCCTACCTTAGCTGCCAAATTCTACTATAGCTTAAAGGAAGGCGTCAAAGACAAAATCTATAGGACTAACAGACTTATAACCCTTATAGCACTTATAAAGTTAGCTATGAAAATCAATATAAGAATATATAAGCATTAATTAGAGAAGGGCTAGTAGAGAAAGGCAACCTTCTATCTAAACACTTCAAAAAGGCGTAACCCTCTATTAAGAAGAGCTACATGCCCTGTTAAAATGGAACTAGACGCTATCTAGGGAAGGAAGCAATTAGGACTTATTAAAGCCTAATAAAAGGAAAGGATAAAGAAAAACCTTTATCTCTATTATAGTAAACCTAGATACTAAGCTAAAGAATGCAAAGCAAAACAATAGCAACTAAGCTTAATGTAAGGCAGAGGCATATACAATATTACTAGATTAGTAATGCTATATATAGACTATAGCAATTGCATGTATTCTGTTTATAACTGTACTGCTTTAATAGAATAACTAGTAGCTAAGCTATACTAGAGGATGCGTAACTAATATAAATATATAGACACTTTGTGCCTAATGTATTCTATATATTAAGTAGCTATAATAGAACTACCTATTATTCTAGAATTAGAGGATTTAAACAAAATTGAAAAGCTTAACCACCTAGACTATAATATGCTACATTACTACTATTGTGCAGACCCTATATGTAAATACTATTAAAGGTTGTATTATAAGGCTAAGCAAGATTAGCAAGATTATATAAAAAGATACGCTGCTATGTTATAGATAGCCTATTATAATAACCCCTATTAAATCCACTTTAGCAGTAAGTAAAATGTAAGCTAGTTTTTAAGGAAATCCTATAGTAGGAAGAACTGACAATTCATTCTATTAGAACTACAATAAGAAGACGCAAATCTTATAAATAATAAGACAGAGCTATTAAAAAACATTAATAGCTTTTACTTATAAACTATAGTAAAGAGCCCTAAGCGCAAATAAGCGCTAAATAGGTTTAATACTTATTATATACTAATTAGGCTTTAATATACGTAATATATCTATTCCTTAATATAAATGTAGAGGAATAATAAGCTTAAATTATAATTAATTCTAAAGCTACTAGAAACTATATTTCTTAAAGATTTATAATAAAACAGCATCTCACTATAAAACCTAAAACTAAGCTATATTATCTGACCTTAGCAAATAGATCTCCTATATAATAGAACAATAGCTAGGTTTAATATAAAGTTTATATAAAACAATTAAAAGTTGGAAAGCATATTAAAGAACTTACTTTAGATATTGTTAATATTAACTATAACCTAATTCTAAGTATACTATAGCTTATTAAGTATAACCTAAACATTAATTAGATATAACGTATTTTAATATTCCTATAATATAAATATATAAAAGGAGCATAAGCTCTAAAAGTGCCTTTTAAAAAACAAATATAGATATAACTAGGAGGTAGAGCTATAGCTATAATTATAAGTAACTATTTATTAGAATATAAACAATTTAGAAGGATCTTCTAAAAGGAAGAACCTAAATAGGCTTTACTAAAATACAAAGCCTAGGATTACAAGATACCTTTAGAACTAGGAAAGAAACCAACCTATAAGCTAATTTATTCTCTATTAAAAAAGAAGCTTAAGGCATTATAAAAGTACTTTATTAAAAACTAGAAGAAAGGATTTATTAGGCTTTTAATATTGCTTACTGGATATCCTATTTTATTTATTTTAAAGAAAGACGGAAGTCTCTGCCTTTACGTAAATTATTAATAATTAAATTTAATTACTATTAAAAATTGCTATACTCTACTACTGATCTTAAAGCTATATAATAGAATCTAAAGAGCTAAATAGTTCACTACACTTAATCTTTAGAAAGCGTATAACCTAGTATAAATAAAGGAAGGCAAAGAATAGAAAACTGCGTTTTATATATAATATAGACATTTTAAATATATAATTATACCTTTTAGCTTAATTAATGCTTCTACCATTTTCTAGTTACTAATAAATAATATATTTTAAAAGTATCTAAACTAATTCACTATAGCATATCTAAATAATATTCTAATTTATTTCAAAACTTATAAGAAATATATATAACATATATAAAAAGTTCTAATAAAGCTATAAGAAGCTTCTTTATTAATTAAAATTGAGAAATTTAAGTTTTATAAGCATTTTATTAAGTTTTTAGAATATATTATTTTAAATAAGGGAATCTAAATAAATAAGTCAAAAGTAAAAGCAGTTTTTAAATAACTATAGCCTACTTTAATTAAAAAGATATAGTCTTTTTTTAGCTTTACTAATTTTTATTAATAATTTATAAAAAGCTATTTTAAAATTACAGCATTTTTAATAGCTATAATATAAAAAGGAGAAACCTTTATATAGAGCCTAATAGCTAAGTCTGCTTTTTAAGAACTTAAGAGAAAATTCACTATAGCTCTAATTTTAATAATTTTTAATTTAGAGAAGCAGATTATATTAGAAACTAATGCTTCTAACTATATTATTAGTATATATATAAGTTAACTTAATAAAAATAGCAAATTGAAACTAGTTGCATTTTATTTTTGAAAAGTAATACTTATTAAATTAAATTATAAAATTCATAATAAGAAACTATTAGCTATAGTTACTATATTTCAAAAATAGTAAGTATATTTAGAAGAATCTAAATACTTTATAAAAATATACATAGACTATAAAAATCTATTATATTTTATTATTATAAAGCAATTAAATAGATAATAAGTACGCTAATTAGAACTATTATTTGCTTATAATTTTAAGATTTTGTATTAGAAAGGCAATAATAATGCTAAAGCAGATACGCTTAGCTAGAAATCTGACTATACAAAAAATATAAAATTATAAGCAAATACTATTTTATAATTAGAAAGTGATTTTTTAATTTATAATTACTTAATAACTCTAGCAGCAACTTTAATTATTTAAAATAACATTTAAGAAACTTAGATATTATTAGCTTATAATAGTAATAATATAATCTAAATATAGAAAAAACATTTTAAAAAGTATTTACAATTTAGCAAATAAGAATCAGGTTTGATTTTATATTAAGAATTGGTATATATACTAAATCCATTTTAAGAATTGATTTTCTAAAAATATTATAATAAGCTAACCTAAGGACATTAAGGAATTAATAAAACACTTAAGCGCATATTATAAACCTACTATTTCCCTAGAATAAGGAAATTAGTAAAGCGCTAAATAAATAATTATAATATATACTAATATATAAAGGCTGCGTAATATGTATTTTATAAATTATTATAATTACTAAAATTACTAAATAAAGCTTAACAATTTATTATTTTAGACTTTATTATGAAATTACTAATTTTGAAAGATCCTTTAACTAGCAGCTTTTTTAATAGTATACTAGTTATCACTAATAGACTTATAAAGTATGCTTATTTCAATCTATATTAAAAAGCCTTAATAGCTGAACAATTGGTTTATACCTTCCTATACGTAGTACTATCTAACTACAATATGCCTAAAGAAATTATATTTGATAAGGACAAGCTATTCAAATCTCATTTTTAAAAATCACTTATAAATTAACTTAGCATAAAGTATAAAATATTAATAGCTTATTACTTTTAAATAAATAGCTAAATTGAGAAAATCAACTAGACCTTTAAACAATACCTACGTTGTTATATTAACTATTATTAAGATAACTAGGTAAAGCTATTACTGCTAGCGCAGTTTGCTTATAATAATAGCAAATTAGCTATTAGTTATTCATCCTTTTTTACTAACTTTAGCAAGAACCTAACAGCTACCTAAAAGCTAAGAAACATTGCAAAAATATCCTAGAAATTAACAATAAACGTTAGATAATTAATTAAATTGTATTATAAATTAATATTTAATTTATAGTTTATTAATACCTGCTTAATAATATATTATAATAAGAAAAGGTCTAAGGGACTAGCTTTTTAAAAAGGGGACCCAGTCTATCTATTATAAAGAAATCTTAAAATAAAGAGACTTAATACAAAATTAGATTATATAAAACTTAGCTTATTTAAAATTTTAAAGATTATAAGCAAGACTACATATAAACTGAAACTCTTAGCTTTAATGCAAATCCATTCTATATTTCATATTTTATTATTAGAACTAGTATTTGAAAACGCTACGCTAATTGTTCCAGAATTGGACTCTAAAGCTAGAATAATAAATATGAAATAGATAACATTCTAAATATCAAATTAGTTAATAGTTAGCTACACTATCTTATTAGATGGATAGGATATGAAGAATCAGAAAATACCTAGGAACCAGAAAATAACCTTAATCTAATATTGTTAGCATAGTTCTGTTAGAAAATAAAGCAGAAAGCTAAGCCTTATTTAAATAGCTATTAAAAACATTCTAAGCAGCTAGCTGTTAAGACCCGAAGGATCAGGACCCTGAATCACTTGCTTAGCAAGTGATTGCGGAAAGCAAACCACTGAGTATTTGCTCATACGTTAGAGCATCCAGCTAATGCAAACATGTCCATGTTTGCACTACTACGCTCACTCACTTACGAGTGATCCGAGTGATCAATCACTTACTCACCAGTGATCCTAGTGATCACCTACGAACTCAACAAGTATATAGTTTCCTATGTCTTCCAGTAGTTAGTCAGTTCGTAGTCAACTCATGTTAGCAATCTCATACCTGCCTTGAACTGCTCTTCTAGAACAAGCCCCTGCTTCGCCAACCAACTGCGACTCTTGTATCTGAACTCGAGACGTAACACTAGCAACAATTTAAAAACATTATAAAAAAGGAAAGGATGCTTAGGCGCCTTAACCTCTTTAACACTAGGTATAGCTAAAAGAGATTTAAGCGCTTTATAAGCCTTAATGTTATTCAGTTCTTTAATTAGAGTATTATTAATGCGTTGCTTAGTAACACAAAGTTGCTTATATAGACAAATCTTCTTTATCTAATGCTTAGCAAGCTGCTGCTATTATATAGCAAGCTGCTACAGAAGACAAACCTCTTCCTCTTTAACAGAATCAAGCTCCTATTGCAACTTATCCTAATTCTCCTTTAACTAATGCTATTATAAAGCAGATATAGTTATATTATAATAAGAATATCCCTTATAGATATATTCCAAATATTTTCCAAATTATAAACTTATAATACACTTTAAACGCAGTTTGCTTTTAGCAACTTTAGCATTGTAATAGTAAGAATAAGAAGCTATTTTTAAATTATTCTGTTTAATGTTAACAAATAACTTAAAACAATATTCAATTAAAGTTTTAGAACAACAAGTAGTAACTAAAGGAATAGTATTAGATAAAGATAATATAGTTATCTTTTAGTTAAAAAACTGTATAAATATTATTATTTAAGATTAAGCGTTTAAAACAGACTAAGCCTAAATAAGGGATAGTGTTAAGACACAGACTTAGAACAGGGTCCATTAACTAACTAGAACTGCCTAGGTGTTACATTTTAACAGGGCAGGCAGGTTGATATACAGTTTGTTAGCAAAGCAGAGGCTTATTTACAAGAGCAGAGGGTATTATTCAGATAGGTATGAGATTGTTAACATAAGTTGACTATAAACTATCTAAGAGACTAATAAGGACTAGGAGGCTATATACTTATAAAGTTCATAAGTAATTAGTAGTGATTAGTATGCTTAGTCTAATTATACTTAGTTGAGTTACTTAGTCTGATTATGCTTAGTCGGATTTGCTTAGACTGATTAGGCTTAGCTGCTCAGTCTGCCTAGTGTTAAGACTTAAAGGATTAGGACCCTGGATCATTTGCTTAGTAAGTAATTATAAAAGCAAACTACTAAATGTTTGCTTATATACTAGAACAACTAACTGATGCAAATATAAATATGTTTACATTACTATGCTTACTTGCTTATAAGTAATCTAAGTAATTAATCACCTAGTTATTAATAATCTAAATAATCACTTATAAACTTTATAAGTATATAGCTATCTAGTCCTTACTAATCTCTTAGATAGTTTATAGTTAACTTATATTAACAATCTCATACCTATCTGAACAATACCTCCTGCTCTTGTAAACAAGCCCCTGCTTTGCTAACAAACTGTATATCAACCTGCCTACCCTGTTGAGATGTAACAATATGTTGAAAAGACTATATTACAATTTAATACGTAATTTAGAATTTATAAATATGCGTTTTATAATATACTACAATTATAAAAGGTCTAAAGGACTAGCCTTTTAGGAAGGGGACTTAGTCTACTTATTGTAAAGAAATCTGAAAATAAAACGCCTAAGTATAAAATTAGACTATACAAAACTTAGTCTATTTAAAATTACCAAAGTTATAAGCAAAACTATATACAAACTGAAGCTGC
Source organism: Delphinella strobiligena (assembly GCA_009982845.1). Taxonomy (NCBI): domain Eukaryota; kingdom Fungi; phylum Ascomycota; class Dothideomycetes; order Dothideales; family Dothioraceae; genus Delphinella; species Delphinella strobiligena. Next base: position 1,419,659 of record JAADKB010000007.1, on the reverse strand, counting down.
CTGCTTTAATACAAATCCACTTTATGTTTTATATTTTATTACTAGAACCAACACTTAGGAACGCTAAGCTGATAATACCTAAACTAAACCTTGAAAGCTAGACTAATAAGTATAAAATGGATAAAATATTAAATGTGGAACTAATAGATAGTTAGCTATATTACCTTATTAGATAGATAGGGTATAACAAATCAGAAAATACCTAGGAACTAGAGAATAACATTATACTAATATTATTAATATAATTCTGCTAATAAGCGCAAAAGTCTTTTAAAAGCTGTTAAGAAGCCTATTAATAGCATTCTAGGTATAAGGTAATAAGTTGATATTATAGTTGTTAGGGATTGCTAGGAACTCTATAAGCTCTACAGCCTCTTAGCGCTTAATAGCCTTTAATTCCTTAATGTTCTGTTCCTTAATTATTATAGCTTTACTTGCCTCTTTATTAAGTAAGTCTATTTCTTAATAAAGATGCATTTCCTTTATATATGCTGCAGATAGAGCTTTATATACCTATATTTATTTATCTACTACCTCCTTTAGCGCTAAATAAAGACGCTCTTTTTTATTCTTTAAACGCGTCTATTTTAATTAAGTAATTTGTAAATTGTAGTATTAATTATAATAAATATAAGTACTATACTTCCTAAAATAAATATACACTTTATATATATAATTATGCTTTACATATATAGAATAAGGCTTTATTATAATATTTCTAGAAAAATTAATAAAATCTGTAAGTTGTTTGTAATAAGTAATACTAAATTTAGATTACAACTTTGGTATTATAATAAGAGGATATAATAACTTTAATATAAAGTTAAGTTACTTTATAACCTTTAGCTTCAAAAGCGAAAGCTAGGCTGAAAAGGGGATAATGTTAGGATCTGCCTAGGAAGCAAATAGAGTTCAATTGTTTACTTAGACAAAACCTATTTAAAAATGTAAATATGTTTATATTTAGACTTTTCTAAGCATAATAATTAAAGTAATTAACCTAGTCTTTATAATACTTTCTAAGTATATAGTCTCCTAGTCCTTATTAGTCTCTTAGATAATTTGTAGTCAACTTATGTTAACAATCTCATACCTACCTGAACAATACCCTCTGCCCTTATGAATAAGCCTGTTACATCTCAAAGTAGGAACAGGAGTTATAGGGTTGGTTAGCAAAGCAGGGGCTTATTACAAGAGGAGCAGGTTAAGCAGGTATAAAATTGCTAATATGAGTCAATTACAAACTAACTAACTACTAGGAGACATAAGAGACTATATACTTATAGAATTCATAAGTAATTACCTAAATTATTTGTAACTAAATGATTAAGCATTTAGATCACTTATAAGCAAATAAGCGTAATAGTGTAAATATATTTATATTTGCATTAGTTAGTTGTTTTAATATATAAATAAATATTTAGTAGTTTACTTTTAAAATCACTTGCTAAGTAAGTAATTTAGAATCTTAATTTTTTAGATTTTAATATTACTTCCTTTTTATTAGTTAATGTTTACATTAAGCTTTATTAACATTGTGCCAGTTTCTAATTATAAAATAGGTGTTTCTTATAGGTATCTTATTAAAAATGACTTTTTCCGCTTTTAAGAATTGTTTTAGACTTACTACTGAAATTCAATATTTTAGTCGACTTTCTAAAATTCCTTATAATTACTGTTTCTTTTTTAGCTATAATTATATTATTATAGAAAGAGCTTCTTATCTTTGTTGTTCTAAATGTGTCTAGCTAGGTTAGGCCTATATGAATCTTATTTAGGCTTTGCTAAATTGTATTTATAAAGAGTATTAAAAGAAGGTGGATAATAATAAGAATAAGCTATATTAGCTGCTTGCTTGCTTAATACGTAATAAAAAGATCCTATATTAAGTAGAGGCTTGGATAAGGAAAAAGGCAGTTTATCTAGTAAATAAGTTAGAAGCCTCTAATAAATTAGAGCTAAACAAGGATTGTCCTATTACTAATGCTACTATAGGCCTTTCTCTTACTATATAGAGCATTCTTAACTTTATTAATAACTCTATTAGCCTTTATTCTGCTTAGGGTGTCTCTTCTTCCTTTAGTGCTAGCGTTGATACTAGGCTACTAGCTTTGGGCTAAGATTGTTTTCTAATTCCTAGGTATTTTCTGATTCTTTGTATTCTGTCTATCTAATAAAGTAATGTAGCTGACTATTGACTAGTTTGACATCTAGGATGTTATTCATTTTATATTCATTGTTCTAGCTTTTAAAGTCTAGTTTAGAGACAACTAGTATAGCGTTTTTAAATGCTAGTTCTAATAATAAAATATAAAATATAGAATGGATTTGCATTAAAGCTAGGAGCTTCAGTTTATATATTATCTTGCTTATAACTTTTAAGATTTTAAATAGGCTAAGTTTAATATAATCTAATTTTATACTAAGTCTTTTTATTTTAAGATTTTGTTATAATAAGTAGACTGGGTCCCCTTTTTATAAAGCTAGTCCTTTAAACCTTTTCCTATTATAATATATTACAGATTGTATATTAATAAATTGTAAGTCATATGCTAATTTATAATATAGTTTTATTAATTCCTTAATATCTATTATTAATTTCTAAGAGATTCTTATAATATTTTTTAGTTCTTAAGTAGCTATTAGGTTCTTACCAAAGTTGGTAAAGAAGAGTGAATAACTAATAGCTAATTTGCTACTATTATAAGCAAACTGCGCTAGTAGTAATAGCTTTACTTAGTTGTTTTAATAATAGTTAATATAACAACGTAGGTATTGTTTAAAAGTCTAGTTAATTCTCTTAATTTAGCTATCTATTTATAAATAATAAGCTATTAACATTTTGTATTTTATGCTAAGTTAGTTTATAAGTGATTTTTAAAAGTGAGATTTAAACAACTTGTCTCTATTAGATATAATTTCTTCTAGCATACTGTAATTAGATAGTACTATATATAAGAAGGTATAGGCCAATTATTTAGCTGTTAAGGTTTCTTAATATAAAGTAAAGTAAGCGTACTTTATAAGTCTGTTAGTAATAACTAGTATACTGTTAAAAGAGCTGCTAGTTAAGGGGTCTTTTAAAATTAGTAGTTTTATAATGAAATTTAAAGCAATAGATTGCTAGGCTCTATCTAGTAATTTAAGTAATTGTAACAATTTATAAAGTGTATATTACGCAGCCTTTATTTGTTAGTATATATTATAGTTATTCACTTAGCGCTTTATTAATTTCCTCATTCTAAGAAAATAGTAGGTTCTTAATATACGCTTAAATATTTTATTAATCCCTTAATGTTCTTAAATTAACTCATTATGGTATTCTCAGAAAATTGACTTTTAGAATAGATTTGGTATATAAACTAATCCTTAATATAAGATTAATTTTAATTCTTATTTGCTAAATTATAAATACCTTTTTAAATGTTCTTTCTATATTTAGATTATACTATTGCTATTATAGGCTAATAGTATTTAGTTTTCTTAAGTGTTATCTCAGATTGTTAGCATTGCTGCTAAAGTTGCTAAGTAATTATAAACTAATAAGTCGCTTTTTATTTATAAAATATTGTTTGCTCTTAATTTTATATCCTTTATATAGTTAAATCTCTAGCTCAGCATATTAACTTTAGCATTATTATTACTTTTTTAATATAAGATTTTGAAATTATAAGCTAAAAGAAGTTTAAACTATTAAACTTATTATTTATTTAATTGCTTTATAATAGTAAAATATAATAGATTCTTATAATCTATATAAAATTTAACAGGGTACTTAGATTCTTTTAAGTATACTTGCTATTTTTAAAATATAGAGACTATAGCTAATAGCTTTTTATTATAAATCTTATAATTAAGTTTAATAAATATCATTTTTTAAAAGTAGAATATAATTAATTATAGTTTGCTATTTTAGTTAAGTTAACTTATATATATATTAATAATATAGTTTAAAGCATTAGTTTCTAATATAATCTGCTTTTTAAAATTGAAAGTTGCTAGAATTAGGGTAATAGTGAATCTTGTCTTAAGTTTCTAAAAAGCTTTTTTAGCTTTTAGTCCCTATACGAAGGTTTCTCCTTTCTACATTATAGCTATTAAAAATGCTATAATCTGTAAATAACCTTTTATAAATTGTTAATAAAAGTTAGCAAAGCCTAAAAAAAATTGTAGATCTTTAATTAAGGCGGGCTACAGCTATTTAAATACTGCTTTCATTTTTGACTTATCTATTTAAATCCCCTTATTTAAGATAATAAATCTTAAGAACTTAATAAGGTGTTTATGAAATTCGTATTTCTCAATTTTTATTAAGAATTGAGCTTCTTTAAGCTTTTTAAGCTTTTTTATTATATGCTTCACATATTCCTTTAAACTGTTAGAATAAATCAGGATATTGTTTAAGTAAGCTATTATAAACTAATTAAGGTATTTCTTAAATATATTATTTATTAATGCTTAAAAGGTAGTAAAAGCATTAGTAAGGCTGAAAAGCATAACTAAGTATTTAAAATATCTATACTGTATATAAAACGTAGTTTTCCATTTTTCGCTAGCTTTTATTTTAATAAGGTTATATGCTTTCTATAAGCTAAGCATAGTAAACTATTTTGCTTTATAAATGCAGTTATATAGCTCTAAAATTAATAGTAAAGTATATTAATTTTTTATAGTAATGTTATTTAACTGTTAATAATTAACATAAAAGCGGAGGCTTCTATCTTTCTTTAAAACAAACAGGATTAGGTAATTTATAAGTGAAGTAAAGAATTAGATAAACCCTTTCTTTAAATTGTTTGCTAAGTATTCCTAAAGTAACTTTAATTCTTTCTTAAATAGAGAATAGATTAGTTTATAAATAGACTTTTTGCCTTGTTCCAATAGTATTTTATAGTCCTATAGTTTATATAAAGGTAACGCTTATTTAGGTTCTCCTTTTTTAAAGAGTTTACTGAATTATTTATATTCTAGAGGATAGTTGCTAATAGTTATAACTGCTAATATTTCTTTAACTAGTTGTATTTAATTAAATACTTTTATATATTTACAATATAGAAATATTAAGGTACGTTAAGCCTAATTAATGTCTAGGTTATGCTTTATAAGCTATAGCATACCTAAAATTAGGTTATAATTAATATTTACTATATTTAATATAATACATTCTTAATATTGATTAATATATAGTTAATCTAAATGAACTTTGTTTTAAATCCATTTATTATTCTATATTATAAGTGTCCTATTTGCTAAGGTTAGGAGGTATAGGTACTGTTTTTGTTTTAGAGTGAGGTGCTGTTTCTCTATATATTGTTAGGATATGTAGTTCCTAATGGCTCTAAAGTTGACTATAACTCTAGCAGGCTTCTCTTCTAAGGTCGCTTTAAAGCGGAGATGTTATCTATATATTGCTCTTTGAATAGTATATAGCGCTTAATAGGCCTAGGATGCGCTTACTTACGCTTAGAGCTCTCTATTTCGGTTTTTAAATAAAAGCTGTAGCTATTTTTTAGCTGCTTAGTCTTATTGTTAGTAAGACTAGCATTAGAACAACATAGCATTAGTACTGCTTGTCCTCTTGTTTTACGCTTCTTTTTAGGGAACTATCTAGATCCTAGCTTATTGCTTATATAAGTAGCATATTTATTATTATAATAAGCTATTTAGAATAAGGCACTATATTACGTAAACTTATAGGCCTGTTTTGCTTATTTCTAATATTAAACACATTTTTAGTAATTATAAGTATTAAAATAGGTAGTTAGATAATCCAGGTGTTTTGTTTTAGTAACTAGGACTTCTTCCTAGTCCTCCAACTGGCTAGTTATAGCTAATTGCCAGGGTTAGTTCCTTAAGCATTAGTTATCTGTATATCTGTCTTAGTTATAAAAGGGGCAGTATAGCTGTGCCTCTTCCTACTTTAAAAAAAACAAATACATATAATTAGCATTATAGTAATTTATGCTTCTGTAATAAGAATATGCTTTTAAAAGTCCTATTATATTATAGGCTCCTTATTTTTATAAAGCATTAAGCTATTGTTGCTTTGCTTTATATTCCTTAGCTTAGTGTCCAGGTTTGCTATAATAGAAGCAGAGGTTCTTCTCTATGCGCTTCTTTCTCTAAGCAGAAGTTAAACCTTTCCATTTATAGGTTATATTAAGCTCTATTTTAATAGGATACGCCCTTTTAGATATAGGTTCTTAAATTTAATGTTGCGCTATATTAGTATAAAAGATAGGCTTATATTACTATTTATATTCTATTTATTGTTTATAAGCTTAGTTATTAATCTTAATTGCTAAATCTATTAATAGTTTAAAGTCAGTTAATTGCTTAATATAAGTAAGCTTGTCCTTAACTGACTTTTTAAGACTATAATAGAACTTTGTAGCTAACGCGGAGTTGTTTTACTTTAGTTATAAAGAGAGTTGCTAGAACTTAGATAAGTACTTAATTATTAAGGATATCTATTAGAGTTTCTAAATGTCTTTTTTAGCTATACGTTCTTTATTAATAGAACTGTATACAGCTCTGATCCTTTTTTTAAACTTAGTATAATTATTAAAAATATTATTAGTTTCCTATTTATAATCTTCTAAAGCGTTTTTTATAAAGTCCGTTATATACAGTTCAAACTAATTAAAGGCTGCATTATATAGGTATATAACAGCGTAAAAGACTTTTTTGCCTTTTTTGTTCAGTTTAGTTAAGTTAAATAGAATATTAAATTTAAATTAGATTAAGAATAATTATAGTTTTCTTTAATTATTATTAAAAGTATTAAGTAAGCTAACTTTAAGCTAGAATAGTGCTAAAGTAGAAGCTAGGGCTGGAGCTAGCCAAGCTGGAGCTACAGCTGCTGAAGCCTAGCTATTGTTTCTTTCTATTTAAGACATAGTTAGCTCTAAGGATAATTTAAAGTGATCAAATAGGTTGGATAGTCTAGTGGTTGATAAGGCTGGACTAGAGACTAGTGATTCTGGAGTATCAGAATTGTTACTGCTTATATATAAGTCAGTACTTCTTATAGGTAGTTAAAGTGTTATGTCTCAAAATAGGAATAGGAATTGTAGAGTTAGTTAGCAAAGCAGAGGCTTATTATAAAAGGAGCAGGTCAAGCAGATATAAGATTGCTAATATAAGTTAACTACAAACTGACTAACTACTAGGAGACATAGAAGACTATATACTTATAGAGTTTGTAGGTAATTATCTAAATCACTTATAACTAGATAATTGAGTATTTGGATCACTTATAAGCAAGTAAGCGTAGTAATGCAAACATATCTATATTTGCATTAATTAGTTGTTCTAATATATAGACAAACATTCAGTAGTTTGCTTCTAGGATCACTTGCTAAGCAAGTGATTTAGGGTCCTGATCCTTCAGGTCTTAACAAAGCCTCTGCTTTGCTAACAAACTGTATATTAACCTGCCTGCCCTGTTGAGATGTAACATAGGGTTACAGTAGTCTAGCACTAATATTAGGAAATGTATAGTTTACTATTAATATTTGTAATACTTAATTTTGTAATTATAATTACTATAAACTATCTAATAGATAGATTGTTAATAAAGCTAAATTGAACTAGGGATTATCCATTCACATTTGCTAAAAGGAAACAGATGTCTCCTATTATATATTGCTTATAGTGACTTTCTATCTAGTTTGTTAATTAGTAACAGTCTGCTATTCCTTATCTCTATTATAAATAGCTTAATTAGTATATTGTCTTCCTTTTTAGATTCTACTAACTTTATTACAGTATATAAAATACTCTATATCTATAATAGTATATAGTCTATTATATACTATATATTTAGAGGCTGTAGCCTTATAGTTATTAGTTTTATAATTCTCTATATATTTGCTATATTTTGTTAATTAGCTACATCTAGCCTAATAGTAACTGTATTTATTATAGTTATAATATCTCTAGAAGCAGTAAAGTTTCTAGTATTTACTAACTATAGCTATATTTTCATTAATCTTAATCCTTTGTTTAGCAAGAGCTTATTAGGCATCCTTAGCTGTAGCTAAATAGACTACTATAGATTTAGCAGGTTTTCTTCCTTTAAATAGCTAGAATGCCTTAATAGCGCCTATAAACTCATTCTTAGCTGTAAATACTATTATAAACTCTAAGCAAATTTTATTAGTGTCAGGTTCTAGGACTACTGTCCTAAGTACATTGTCAACTTTAATTAGGAAGCAATCCTCTCTATAAGTTCAGGCCATTTTGAATACTTAATAGACCTATTTATTATTTAATTATAATTATGCTATATCTTTTTTATTTTAAATAATGACTTTTATAATTCTTATTTTTATTTAAATTCCTTTAATAGTAACTATATATACTAACAGCTAGAACGTAATTACTTTCTTAATTTTTTTCATTATAGCTTTACTATTTATAGCTAGCTCACATTATTTAATTAGCATTTAGCTAATGTTAATTATCACGTTTAGAAGTTATTATAGCTTTTTTAAAAAAAAAAGTCAGTAAGGTTAATAGAGTTTCTTTATTTATGTAAAGTTAAATAGCTAATAATAATAGATTAACTGACTTTAATGCTGTAAATACATATAAAATTAATAGTGATACTACTATATTAGGGTTAGCTAGGGACAATAGGCTCAACTGTTTAAAGGTTAAAAGGACTGTTCTTCCTTTGTTAAAGTTAGAGCTGATAGTCCTAACCTCTATATTGAGGATTTTAATATTGGCTTTTAATTTAGTAAATGAGAGTTCAAGTTTCTTCTTTAGCTTCTTAGTCCCTATAAGCGACTATTCAAGTTTTATTTCAGTAATATTGAGCTTTATCTTAGCAATATTAAGTTTTTTTAATAATAATATTAAATATTGCTAATAAAGTGACGTTCTCCTAGTGGAGAGCCTTAATCTGATTTTAAAATTGCTTATTCTGATTTTAAAATTGCTTATTCTGATTTTAGAAGGCCTTGTTCTAATTCTAGAAAGCCTTGTTCTGAGCTCTAAGTTGCTTAAGTAGTTTGTTAAGTTTGCTATTCTAAGCGTTCATTGCTCCTTTAATAAGACGTTTCATTATGTCTTTAGCAAAGACAATGTTATTATTTGGATTAAAAGAGCGAATAGGCTGAATCAGCCCTCTACTGCCCTGTCTAGTATTCCTAGCTCTTCTTTAAGCTACTATAGCAGCGATTAGTCCCTTTGGGAACAACGCTAGTATAACTATAGCGACAGCGTCGCTAGGATAGTCGGGCGGCACCCTTTCCCTCAACTAAAATTGACGGGAGTTGGATAGTCCGACTCGTCGAGTCGACTTGTAGATGAAACTGTCAATAAACTGATGAATATCGATAAAAAAATATCGATGTCGTTTTCAATAGACATAGGAAGACTGGACTTTGCAGAGGAACGTATAAGGCTAGAGGAGAACACCGAAAGGGAGGACCAAGGGGACGAACAGGGGACAGCGAGGGAGAGCCGGAGAGCGACGTTGAGGATGGATTAAAAAAAAAAAAAAAAAAAACACATACAGCGAATACGGCAATTGCCGTAGAAGTACCCGTACGGAACAGATGCACGGGCATCCCAACAGTTGAGCTGCAGAATGAGACGCAGACCCTACAAATATTTGTGTAATTAGCAAACAAGTAAATAGTAGTCGCTCATGCTTCCAGTGGCAAGCGCATAGCGTATGAAATAATCAATCAATCAATCAAACCCTTACAATACACTAGCCTTACATCGATACTATCCAACATCATGACAACCATCCCATCTCAAGCCAGATCCCTAGTGTCCTGAACCTTCAATAATAGCCTACACAACAGAAGTCCATACCGCAACGCCAGCTCCCATCACAAACATCAGCGCTTCCAACCAGCCATCCCCACCCCCTCGAACCGCGCGTTCTAAGTATCGCTCACTTGCTTCCACCCTGCAATATCTCACTCACATCGCCGTTCTAACACTTTGCTTCGATCCACACTGTATCCCTTCGAAATTCTCGCTCAGGTGGGCGACCCTGTCCTGTCATCCCCGGTGAAGCATGCCATGCGATCATGATCAGCTAGCTGGTTGGGAACAATTTCGAAGCAAAGGACTTCTCACAAATCTGCACCTCACTTGATCACGCACGTCCAGTGACGTTCACAGACGGACGTATCTGAAGGAATCGGTTTCAAGTTATCTTGCGCTGCACCATCATTGACGGGACAGTAGGAGAAGAGAAAAGTGGTCAAGTCAATTCGGTAGAGCATGCCTACCTCATCCTAACACGTTTTTATCACTCGGTGCCCCAAACTAGTAGTAAGAAAGGAAAGTGAAGACCAGTATGCGCATGGAAGTAGAAACTCCTAGCAGTAACGAGACAGGATAACCATTCCTAGCCACTCTACTCTACATTGCACCAATCCATCCGCATGATCGGAGCCAATCACGTACGAGAGCGATTATGACCAGCAAGAATGTCAATAACGAGAAAAGCCATTAAATCTCACACTCAGTAGACAACCGCACGCACCGCAACCGCATACCGCATGTGCAGAACATTAGTGTAGTTGTCTCCAGTACAGCCCTGTAGCCGAGTGCATTACTAGCTCTTGATAGTGCTCCGAACCTCCACCCACCGAGTTCAGAAGTGGAAGAGGTCTCAAGTCCACCTTACCGGCGCCAAAAGATACGAGAGATGTGAAAAGCATAGCCCGAGCTGCATTAAGAGCAGAGCGACCGACTTCCGAGTTCCATTGGATACGAGAGCAGGGGCGGGTTAGGGGCTGGTGATCTGACTTAAAGTGAGGCAGGAGAGGAAGAGGATTGTTGCGAGACCACGGTATGTATGATGTACGGATTCACAGGGAGCTGACTGTATTGGAGTTGACCAGCTAAAGCAGGAAGGGTTCTTGGTGTTGCCATTCCTGGACCAGTAGACTAGCCAATCCGCATTGATGATGTGGGAGTCATGAGGTATGATGGGTGCATGTGTTATTGGTGCCGTGGTTCCGGGTATTGCTGGATTGAAGACGTTTACACTTTAGTGGCTCAGGAAAATGGCTAGATATGTGGTATCTGTGCAAGGTCACACTGATCACTATTGTTGCAGGTGGCAGCGGATCACGATATGATGATATTCATGAAGAACATGTCGTCTTGTGGATCTCAAGTACAGAATTTACGAGCGAATAGCAGCGGAGAGAAGTCAGTAAGCAAAGGCGGGTAGCATGATATTCATGGCAGCAGAGGATACAAAGGAGTCTGAGTGTCAAGCTATTTTCTTCTGCCATTCATTTTTAATTTCCCATTCCCCTAAGATATTCAATAACACTCTGCTAAGAGTTTGATCGGATGAAACGCAAGCACGCAAGATACCACTCTAAGCCTGACAGAGGGTCGCAATACTAAAACCCCACTCTATGTGCCAAGAGCAGCAAATCTCTCTCCCAATAGAGGTATATCCAGCGGGAGCAGGGCAAGGCAACAACCCAGGGCGACTCGATCTCCTCGAGTACAAAAGCCCCCAGCGACAGGATCGCCGACAACGCGACGTGTTTCATGATGTCGAGGCGTATCGTGTTGGACACCATCTCACGGCGCAGAAATCGGTCGTGTGTCTCTGACGGGCAGCTGAAATGCATGGTTTCGCTGTACCTGTATATCGTGACTTGATCATATCAGTGACTTGAAAAGAAAAGCAGGAAATCTGCTGAAATGCGAAGTCACCACTATACTCGATCTCGGGTTCCGCAGAACCAGAACCAGATGAGATGGCCCTGCCCTCGTTGTCGCTTTTACTGTTTCATCACTGAGAGAGAGGTCGAATAATGGGATGGTTGAGAAATACCATGCTGGCTGGGCTGCTGGTTGTGTGGATACCTTATCTTAGTCTTGGTGACTTTTGCTGCGAGTGTCTTGCCAGCGAGTATCTTGCCAGCGAGTGTTACGAGCGAGTATTAGTAAAAGAGATGATTTCACGGGGAATTAGAAAAGTATATATAGTCCCAATGTTCCTGCTTCCGCCGATTCGTGTCTTTGAAATAATATCCAAGACCGTATCTGCCAGAAAAACACGAGTACGATACTTACAGTCAATGTATCGACCCGTCCTAGGACATCTAGCCATCCCAAGCCATCTAGCCATCCCAAACTATCGACCCGTAACTCGCTAGGAATCTAAGGATGAGAGCAAGACTTCGTATAGACGAAGCGAGAGCAGATATTCGTATAGACAAAAGCGGAAAATGAACACGACACAGAGCGAAAGAAGTGGAGTCGACAAGAAGAGAACAAGACGAGACAGAGTATAGAATACGACACCAGACGAGACAAAAGTATAGAATACGACACAAGACGACACAAGACGAGACAAGACGAGACAAGACGAGACAAAATATAGAACACGACAACGAAAAAGCCAATAAGCAGCATAGTAACATCGTGAATCAGGCCATAAACTATCCGCTATCCGACAAAAAGTGTACAACAAGAACTTCGGAAAATACAGACTAGTCGAATCAGGCGAACGATCTCGAGAACATGTCGAAAAGGTGAACAAAAGCAGCAATAAAGTGCTCGCTCATTCTCCCCTCCGATGGCCTTGATAGATAGGTACTTTACAAAAGTGTCGAAAGAAAAGGGGCAAGAGGTGAGGAGATTCTTGGCAGATTATCATATCTTATCAAAAGTATCATAGAACACAAAAGAGCATGTTTGAAAAATGTTTGGATTCGCGTTTATAGTCTCATATGAGTGTGGTATCGAGATGGATAGAGAGCGGAGAGCTCATCGATCGAGGCCGGAGACGACACCAGCCCAAATGACAAACATTCCATGCTATTTTCCAGTCTTCTGTTTCCTTCTCTTTGTACCTTGGTCAGAAAGGACATTTTTGGGTTTTGTGATTGAGTAAAGCTCGGTGCATGATGCCTTGTCGACCTTCCCGGCCACTTGAGTGACTAGTGTCCATCCTCATGCCGGTCGGACCCTCACCACGCTTGCTTTGGTGCTCGTTCTGATCAAGTGTTACAAAAGAGGATGGAAATGGTAATTCGAAACGCCAGCCAGCCAGCCAGTCACCGGAGCGGCCAACCCATCTCCATCGTGTCCGTGGCCGAGCTACTCCATCAACGCCTTGCAATCGAGAACCACTCGCGTTGCTCCCCTGTTGATAGCCGTTTCAGTGTGATTTCCGCTACTCCAAATCAGGAACCCGCAATAGAGAATGAAAAAGAGAAATGAAATAAGAAAACCGAATATCGGATCGCGTGACAGTGCAATGTCGTTGCTCTAAAGATGATTGGTTGGTAAAAGTGCAGTGCTTGGTACGTACTGACTTGAGCCACAAAGACTGGAAGAGCTGCCGTTGTGTGCTTTTCAGTTCTGGCTACAACTCGGCGAGCCTTGACGATGTATGGTGTGCGTGTGTCTGCGATGGACCGATGAAGACGAGGTTGCTATTGACCCTAAATTGCAGATACGGCAAACAAATGCTCGTTCATGGTGCCTTTCTTGTCGGACTTATGTCGCGGGCGGTGCAGATGGGCCTCACAATTCCTCGTCTTCATCCGGCAGAGCAGTGGCTGAGGCGAGGTTCTGCCTGTTTGTATCACTCATGGTCTGTTCTCCAGAGCCATAGCCTCCGAAAGGTTTTAAGGCTGCGTTTGGTGTTGCCGAAGCCCCGTTTGCAGTGACTCCGGCGAAAATGGCACCTGGTACCTCACGAACATTTTCACCAAGCACATCAGCATTTGGGCTTAGGCCACCAGCGCTTTCGTCTAGACGTAATGAGCCTTCAAGACCCTGGATACTAGACCTCTGCTTCTTGAAAGGACTCGCTACGTCATCACCAGCCGACTCGGCGTAAAGCAGGTCGGCCAAATTTGGTTTCTCGTTCGGTGTTCCGGCAGTCGCGGTGGCTGAGTTTGGAGTGTTGGTGCCGGCAGAGGGAGAGTCAGCGGAAACATAGTTCGCAAGACCGGATTTGGGAGCGCCAGGCGACTTGGATGGGTGTAGAGTTGCTAGATTGGCGGCATCAGAAGAGTGATGGCGTTTGAGCTAGATGAGGTTAGTGGTGGTAGGAGGTAGATGGAGTCGGGCAAGCCACTTACTTTAATCCGGCTCACACCCTGAGCAACCTCTTCCTGCCTTCTGGATTCCTCGGGATCAAGAACTTCATCCTTTGGAGCATCAGCCTTGTCATCATTGTCTTCCATTTGATCTGGGAGATGGTCGTTGTCTCCATCATCATCATCGTCACTGTCCATGGCATCATCGTCCTTGGTACCAGGCTTGCGAGAAGTGTTCTTGTCACGGTAGGAGCTGAAGCCCTTGGTACCAGTATTCTTGAGTGGGCCGAGTTTGGAGAAGTCGGTTTGCACAGATTTTCGCTTCGGAACGGTAGGACTGGCAACTTTGGCGACGGGTGAGTCGAGGATGCCCATTTTTTGTAATTGCTCTGTATCAAGTTAGCATAGCTGAGATGGGAACCGTGTTAATGGTCTGTACATACTCTCGCCACGATAGAAAAAGGTGAAAACAGCGAAAGGCGCGTCAGGCGGGTCCAGGCCGGTGACAGTCTGAGTAGAAATGCTCTTTGGATCGAGAGTCTTGGGCTTTGCAAAAGATGTAGTGTGGTCGACATCCTCACCACCATCAATGTTGCCCTGCCCATCGACTCCTTCATCGTCGTGGACATCGAATTGGGGACTGTATTCTCCGCGCTTGATCTCTCCCGAGGCCAGGACACGGAACAGGGCGACCTTAATCTGGCCACTGGCCTCAAGCTCTGGCGGCTCGTCGTCTGACGAATCTGCGGACAAGTCATCGTCGTCGATGACAGGCTGAACAGGTGCGTTGGCGTCACCTCCGTAGCGTAGGATAGCATTCCTGTCGAGTCTAGGCTTCCGTTCATGCATGTCCTCATCATCGCTGTCCATCTGCTCTTTCTTGATGCGCTGTTTCTTTTCCAACTTTCTCTGCCGGCGCTGGATCTTCCTGGCCTTATCGGCACCAGCGGACAGATCAAGCCCATTGAGCCACCTCTCCAAACCGACCTCGCGGAACAGGAACTCCCTCTCTGCAATGCCACCACCTTCGCTATCAGGGATACTAACCCAGCGACTGTTGACCCATGTTTCCTCGCCTCTGCGTAGCAGCGTTGCCACCTCTTCTTTTTGGCGGCCGTCAAAGTAGATGTAGGCTGCTACAGTCTCATTGGGCGAGCTGGTGTGTGGTACGTATGGCTTGACAGCGCTGTGATATTGACCGCGGAGGGAAGATGTGCCGGGTAGGCCACCCACGATTGCTGGTTGAGGGTATGGATTGTCCATTGTAGGCTTTGGTGCCGAGTAGGGTACGCGAAGACCGGGAGTGAGCAGCGTTATTGATACGGCAAAGGTAGAAGGTTGAGGATTTCCATCGTCGCCGAACTGCGGTGCGGGGACAGGTATGTACGAGGTGATGCGGCCAAACTTTTGTTGTCGTTGGATCGAGTGCTCTGGAATGGGACCATCGGGGGTATGAATGCTGACTGCAAGGCCCTGAAAGCAAGGCATCTTGAATGTGGTAGTGGTGGAATGGTATGATGGTGGAGAGGGAGTGTTCGTTAAGGTATGCTTCAGACTCAGGTTGAACGTGTGTTTCCGGGTGTATGCAGTAGCAGTAGCAGTACGAGTAATTGAGAATAAAAGCGGCGACGCTTGTTTTACCCGGTGTCCTGTGCTGTCATTCACCAGACTTGTCGTGTCAGATATTGACTATGACTTTGAACAAGACTTGTCGGCACTCAAGCACTGTCAGAGGGCACGTGCGGCGAGCTCTCCGTTCCTTCTTAGTGTAAGGTAACTAGGCAAAGCAGACAAAATGAATTGCTAGAGGGGCAGCGGTGAGCTCCCACAGTCCTCTGCTTGCTGACTTGCGGAATCCAGTGTCCAACGAGGCTGTGACAATCGACCGCGCTCCCAGAGACTGTTTATACCCTGCCAGAGTTAGTTGCTTGTCGTCGCACAGAGTAAACTGGCTTTGGATGGAGCGTGTAATGTGAGTCGTCCAAAGTACATACGCCATGTCAACTTCTAGGCCGCAATGTACCGCCAAGAGAACTGTAATCGTACGCGCCTAATCTAACCGCGGGCGCCAATCATCGTCGCTCACACATGCTAGCGCCATCTTTGAAACTGTGACATTTAATCGACTTGGCTGATCGTGGTTTTTCTTTGGTACACATCGTGAATAGTCTGTTTCCATATAGATCGTACATCTCCGCATTCGATGAAGCACCGTATAGTATTACGAAAAGGCAAGCACTTTCTCGAACTCTCGAGATTGTATTTCCAATCATCACTCTCCACTGCTTGAATCAAAAGCCTGCCAACACCCCATTTCACCAAAATTGCGCAATTTGATATTTCTATTTCGAGGAACTT
Source organism: Delphinella strobiligena (assembly GCA_009982845.1). NCBI lineage: Eukaryota > Fungi > Ascomycota > Dothideomycetes > Dothideales > Dothioraceae > Delphinella > Delphinella strobiligena. The sequence continues at coordinate 1,403,247 of JAADKB010000007.1, read as the reverse complement.
GGTTGGGTTTTGTTATAATCATCTGGTACGATAGTTGCAACTCGTAATGACCGACCGCTGCCTTTTCGACGTGCTATTGCTGCTGCTTAATTCCATGGATTCGATATTACCCCTTTCTTCTTAGATCCAATATTTCTTTGAGCTTTACCTGGCCCTTGGCTCCCCATCCAGCAACACCAGGTTCAACTTCCGGCCTGATGCTCACGTACCATGACCAAGCTCTTCGATCCATCTCGTTCTTCCCCAGCACTCCAATCCAAGATTGGAACAAGAGTTTCAACGCTCTCAGCAGTGCTCCGAGATTCTCTTCCTTCTCTCGCACAATTGCAACTCCCGTCCTCTTGCCTTTTGCAGTTACCTTGGCTTTCACACTGCCATTTGCTTTTGCTTCTTCCTCTTCTGCAATGGCTACCTCTTCGTGCGGAGCAATAAATGTTTCAAACGCACGAAGAAGATATGACTGTGCCGAGTGCGGAGAATAGACCGGCAGTCCTGCCGTCTCGCCACCACCATGTTCAGACGATGCGAATGTCAGAGGTCCGTTCAGCTGTTTCAGTTGCTCGAGATCCAATGCCCAGAGTGCTGCCTCGCTTTCTGTCGGAAGGTCTTCGTTGTCATGTTCGGCCTTTTTGTCCTGCTCACTTGCTTCTTTCTTAATAGTGTTGTTGAGTGTCTCCGCATTTACACCTTCAGCATGAACTCCTTGATCCGCCTTCCATTCGTAACCCCATCTTCGCAACACCGGAATCTCCCTCCCAAGGACTTTGACAAGAGGCTGTCCCTTTCCCCAACCCTGATCCTCAGCACCTTCGCCCTTCTTCGCCAACCCAATGCTCACAGCTTTCGCCCTGCTCCCTGCGCTGACCACTGCCTGCGCCAAGCTCAACTTACTCGACCCTGGCTGTTCAGGCATCGTAAACTCGAGCACCGCATAAGCAAAAGCTAACAATAGCGGCGCGCGATTAGTCGTCAAGACTACTTTCTCCAGATCTTCTGGCGTCAACGTGGACATGGGAAGTCGAAGTGAGTTTTCTACATCCGATGGTGATTGAGAGATTCGCAGGTCACTCGAATTTCTTCTTCTTTTGGACGATGTAATGGTAGGAGCATCGTCGCCAGCTGCTCTCTTTTTGCTCAGCCTTTTAGCCGCGTTTAGCACCGCCCTCGCAACTTTGTCGTCGCCGTTGAAAATTGGCGATAGCATTTTGAGATTGGACTTCGAGAGAGCATCTGGGCTTCAGGAAGTATTAGATGAGCCTCTTCATGGTTCGATTGACTTGGCCTTCTTGCAGGCAATGGCTGATGAGTCTGCGCCTCGATCTGTTTGGCGCTTTTTAAAGGAATGGAAGTGACGAATTTGCAGACGGACATAATAAATCATTACGGACGAACATCGAGAAATCGGTCGCCTACCTTGCAAGCTGTGCCTGTTGAAGATCTTTGACCTTGCTTATCGCCAATGCAAGAGACACCTTGGCATCCTTGGTCAGGAAGCGTAGAAGCCCTTGTATATCTACCGGATCGCTCATACTGTATCAATTTACCAGGAGCTGTCGAGGAGATTGAGAAGGTAAGATCGTGTCAGTGATACCCCGCCATGGCTTGGAAGTGAACTTGTAGCGAACCTAATAATAAGGTTCCATTACCTCAGCATTCCACTCTGCCGGGATGTGGAGCGTTTGGTGGTTCGGTCCGCTTTGCCGTGGTTGGAACCTTCGCACTCGGATCAAGCACTTGACCGGTACCCGACGACTCCCCGACGACCTGATACGGACTCCTGATACGGGCACCGAGGTAGGCGGATCTCTGCAATCGGCTACTCCGACAACCCCGCTTGGATTCCTTGATTATATAAAATCGGTGTAGGAACTACGCATTATGGCGTTGATTTTGCCTATCTTGCGGTCGTGTGAAATCAAAGACAGCTCCTTTACCGTGACTCTCCCCACTTCGTTTTGCAAATCATACACACCCACAGCCCACCTATCCTTGACAACCAATATGGTAGACCGACCCACCGATAGAGCATCGATTGCTAAGCTGGGTGAGCCAGACCCCGAATTGACTGCTGTTCGTTAATCTTGTTGATGATATTCACAATGTCACTATCATGCTTATGCTCACGCACACGTGCAGTTCTTAAACGCGAATCCGCTGCCCAAGTCAGACTGGGTCAATTATAAGGAGTTTCGCGCATTCCGGAATGCAGTGGAGAAGGACAGCCTTGCAGCTCTTGGACCGCCACCGCCAGAAGTGGATGAGAGCTTCATCAATATCCGCATGAGAGATGGCTATCAAAGCGAGTTGAAAGTGTTCAAGCCTACGCAGCCTCCCCCAGGTGGAAGTCCTCTGTTCGTACTGGTCTATGGAGGAGGCTTTGTTGTTGGCAGCAATGGTCAGCTTACTGCTACTGCCCGTGCTATTACAAAGCTGTTTGGAGCAACCTCTGTTTGTATCTCTTACCGGCTTGCACCCGACCACAAGTTCCCTACTGGTGTCAAGGATGCATGGGACAGTGTTCAGTGGTTGTCTAAGAATGCCTCCACTCTTGGAGCCGACCCAACCAAGGGCTTCTTCCTGGGCGGTGTCAGCGCTGGAGGAAACTTCAGTGCCGTGATCGCACAAAAGGCGTTGGACGAGGGCCTGTCGCCTCCTTTGACCGGCGTCTGGCTTTCAGTGCCAGTGTTGTTTTCATCGATCGAGAAAGTTCCAGAGAAGTATCGTGACCAGTGGTTTTCTCATGAGCAGAACAAGAATGCACCCATTCTAGACCAGGCAGGCATCGATGCGGTGGATGTTCACTTGGCGGCTGATTTCGACTCCGACTGGTACTCGCCTTACAACGCCAAGAATCCCCACAAGGGCCTTCCCCCAACATACATCCAGGTTGATGGCCTTGATCCGTTGCGGGACGATGGTTTGATCCACGAGCAAGTTCTTCGCGAGCACGGCGTGAAGACCAAGCTCGACCTTTGGTAAGTGCGCAAGGTTAAAGTGCGTTCATGCATGGCTGACAATCTCCAGGCCGGGTGTACCACATGCTCATTTTGCATTCCTTCCCATGTTGACCATCGGAAAGAAAGCCTTGGTGGATACAATCCTGGGTTTTGCATGGCTTATGGGCAAACAAGTGACGCCCGAGCAGATAAGAGGTGCCATGGCGGCTCCTGGCGGAGCCTGAGCTGAGCGCCGTATTACCGGAAATGTCATACCCTATCATTCGAGGGACATGACCTTCTGTGTGCATACGCCAAGATTCTAATGCATTATACCTTACATGTAGACTAGCGCCAGGAATACCTTTGTCTGCCGTGCTCTTGCTTGATGAATTATTCATTGACGCGGCGTGAGTCCCAAGAGCTAAGCAATGCGGGTGACAGTTTCGGGCGCAGTTGGATTGTCAGCCTTGCCGAATCAATCTTTCCCAATTATAGATGATCCCGAATGTTTGATGAGATGAACGCCACTTGACGCCTCCCGATTAAGCTCTCGGTTCGTTGTCTTGTGGTAGCAGAATGGTTAGCAAGGGCATCTCATATTAACGTAACTTCTCCACTGCCCTCCACTGCCCCTTGATGCGTATGGACCAAGGCTAGTTGTAAGATCGTACATCAACTCCAAAGTAGGTCAGCCCACACTGCCTTCTGCGGAACGGCCAATTCTGTAATTCCGTATACAATATCCAGAGAGCTCGAGGCGAGATTATGTAGTGGACGGCGTGACTGCGGCATATCCGAGAGTTTTGTGAGAGCCATGAAAGCTGCGCGTTGTAGAGGACGGCGACCTGGAGCCTCTGCTAGATATTATTTCTGTACAAAGAGACTATCATAGTGCGAATCAGAGACCAAACAACCTCAATGATGGAAGCCCGTCGGTGTCTTTGAATTTACGCACGCACAACAAAGGTGCATTTAGCGAGGACGAAGCCTATTTCATTAGCGGGCAGGATGCATATATGATGGGAAACGTCATGCATCGTTGCCGTTCGTGAGCTCACTGTCGCCGAGTCAAGGGCGTGCGGTAGCTTCGGTTTCCGTTATCATAGAAGTCAGAAAGTGATCGTGTGGAAGTGGAGATGGCCTCGTTCACTAACGAGTCAATTGATAGTCGACTATCGCTGTTTGTTGCAAAGGTATAGATGGTATCTTCGCCGTGAAGCCGTATCTGTTAGTCATTGTGCTCGATATCCCTGCTGCCACTGGATCGAGACGGACGTAGGTGAGTTTACAAGGAAACCGGATGACCATGATGATGGTGTGAGTAGTACCGGACGACTAGTGGCTACGTGTTGATTGCTTGGTATCTGGGCAACATGGTTACCAATCGTCCAGTTGCCCTTGAGCCCTAGCCAAAACCGAGTCTCCATCGTTACGAATCGACCTAGCGGAAATAAAGTGATAGTTCATGACTCGAGATCATGGGGAAAAGCGAGACGTTGTAGGAAGACTCGCTTCGCCTTGACTCCACCGGCACGTAGTCGATCCATCCCTTGCCGAACCAGGACGCTTGGATTCTACGAGAACCAGACCGTCCTCGTAGCCAATGATTTAATTAGCCAATTAACCGATTAGCAAATTAGCCAAAGAACCGTGCTGTCGTCTTGCAACGATCTGCGATGTGCAACGGGACGCTATTCAACATATCGGCCCGGGTTGTGGGGCTGAAATATGGTCATGGTCACTCAACGGGAGACTGTACATACAGTCTTTTGGCTGAGTGATTACCGCGATGAGACTTATTAGCTCACACTCTTGATGCCTTGTGTCCTTGCATTCTTCTTGCATGTGCTGTAGCCCCACATCGAAGCAGCCGAGACCGAGGGGATCAGCAGCGAAATGAATTGACCTGATTCGTAATGTCAAGCAAACTGAAGGACTTGGTAATCATCACCTTGCTTGATGAAATGGTAAGGATGGCCATTGGTTCGATACAGTCACTTCTGTTTCAGCCAGTCTTGCGACGTAAAAGAAGCCCTGCTCGCTTGCACATTTTCTTTTCTTGTACAAAGGATCGATCAGACACTATTCATACTTCGTTCAATGCTTTCAAAACGATACTTCAGACCTCCAAGTACTGCCGAGCCCTCAGATGGCATGGTCCATCTCTGCTCGCATTCGTGCTCATTCCTGTCAACAGAGCATACCGCCATGACCCCTACTCAGTGACTAAGCTCCTGACTGCGCCACCAATGTGACAGCGGCTCTGCGCTCAAGAGACACAGTGTGGAACACACAGGATGCTGAGATGGTGGGAATGCCGATCCGAAAGAGGCTGGAGCTGGCGGAAGGGCCTGGGTATATTGGAGCACTTAGCGAGGTTCCCCTGTCGGAAAGAGCGGTGGGAGTGTCCAGTACATAAACACAATGAAACTCAATCAGGGAGCAAGCTCTTGCTACTAAAATTGGTTCTCGTGAGCCTTGCCCTTGCCTCTGCCCTTGCTCGTGTCCTCGTCGAACCCGTCACTTATGCTTTCGTAAGCCATGTCCTCGCTCAGAAAGGAGTTGCTGCGCCTCATTCCATCTACCAGACCGTTGGCTGTCTTCAGCTGCTCTAAAACCTCGAGCGGTTCTTCCGTAGCTCTGATACGACGGAAAACCTCGGCCGCATCATATTCAGGTTGCTCACGAATGACACGATAGAGCTCCTTGTAGTGCTCGACCTCGCGTTCGAGGGTCTCGTTCTTCCGCTTGAGAGCACTGGTGCGAGTCGTGTTTGCCTCAACATCATATTCGCAAGCCTCTTCGCGTCTTGAACACGGAGTGCACAGTGGCCTTTGTCCGTCGCACTGTGGTGATTAGTATCAGTGGGTGGTGGAGTTCTCTTCAACGGCTTTATTGACAAACCTTGATGCGCAGTTTTCGGCAAGCTAAACAAGCAACGTGAACGACAGCGCGTTTGGGTTTCGCTGCTCGAGGATCACGAGGTTCGTGTATGACAGAGCCAACTGAAGGGCTGCTTTGGCCACGACTTGGATGGCTTGGTGCGAGAGGGCGATGTTCTCGTCTCGGGGTATCTTTCATACTGCAGGTTAAAATGCAAAACTCGTTAAATTTCAAATGGCTACAAATGGACGTTAGAGCTCACAGCCAAAGTGAGTTGGGTGAACAATCAGGCCTGGGCAACAATGTCGACATTGCGGCGCAAGGGCACTCGGAATATGGTACCTCAACAGAGCGTCGAAAGCAGCGCACCGCGCTTACCAGATCACGACATTAGCGGAAAGACTTAGCGATGTTTGTGTCGGCCTTCACTCCGATCGGATCTTGACAGCCACTCATCGTGCCCAGGGTTTTGACCGTATCAAGGTGCGACAGACGCTCAATTGTACGACAAGCCCGGCCAGGTCACTCAAAGCACATTTACAAAATTCTGTGGGGATCCGGCAGGGCTATCTTCAGGCCAAGTTTGTTCTTCGTGAGGCATAGTGCCCTGGAACACATGGTTACTTATCAAGCTTAACGAAATTTCGGTACCTCTTTTTGGCTTTGGTGAAGGATTGGGAACAGTTTAGGGTGTTGATATGCAGCGAGCTCCTAGAGCCACAGATTCAGCCGAGGTCGCGGGCAACCCACAATTGATTGACATGAATGGGTCTGTATCTCAGTAGTTCAATATAAATTGACGCCGTTGAGAAAGCGGATCTTGATCGACGATACCGGTTCACTCGACAATGGATAAGTCATCTCGCCTAGGTCTATTGTCAGCTGGCCCAGGCTCTTCGGTGCCCCTTGTGGCCAATGGATGGTCCGGCCATTTAGAGCAAGATGTCGCAATGGTTCCCTCTCGAGCCATTCATGCTACTTTGTGCTAGTGCCGCACAATGGAAAGCAGAGATGAGTATACAGATTTGAGCCAAAACGGTGAAGTACGTGGTGGTGCCAGCTGGGCGCATGGGCGAATGGGCGAAGAGGTGAGTCAGAATCAGTGTCTGCGTTTCGATGGATGGACATTGCCTTCGTGTTTGAGCGTGTTCGAGTATGATGGTTGAAGAGAAAGAGATAGGGAAAGAGAGAGAGAGAGAGAGAGAGAGAGAGAGAGAGAGAGATAGAGAGAGAGAGAGAGAGAGAGAGAGAGAGGCTGGCCGTGGCCCATCCATGCTCGCACACGCTACATGTATATCCCTGCTCTTGATTTTCCAGATCAGACTAACCTCGTCTTTCGGGCGAGTATATGAATCGTCTCAACGGAACAGGCAAGTCGTTTGCCGAGGCTTGTGGCAGTCATCAAAATGACCAGAGAGACCTAGAGCATCCTATAGCATCCTAAAATGGATGTGGTCGTACAGTCATGACCATGATGGAGGTTTGGAATTTACTGCTTGTTCTCTTGTTCTTCGGAGACGGACACTTCTCCGTAGCCAGCTTTTGGACTTCAATATCAGGCATGCTGCCCGTGACTAGGATATGCGAGACATGTGCAACCAACATGGGCAAGCAGAGAGGTAAGGTAGTGGTAAAGAGAAGGATGCAGTGCCAAATAATGTTGGCATAGCGTAACAGAGCGTACTGTCTGGAAGCTGTCTGGAAGAGTGTCTCTGTTAGCAAAATGAAACTGGCCGGATTTCTTCTTTCTGTCAAAAAGCAACGGTTGTATTTGCAAGCATCCGTACGTGGCATTTTGCTGCATACTGAACTGAGAGCGAAGTAGGTCAGGCACAGGATGAAAGAATGTTGGAGGCTCAGACAGCTCCAGGAGTGGAGGTCCAATTGAGCTTCTTCCACAAGAAACCTTATGTCGCACGGACAATAACCTCCACTGGCATTCTTGATTGCTCTTCGAAACGGCTGACACCACATCGCTCATTCGAAAGAGGAGTTTCCATCGCTGCAGACCTGCTGCTCGATTCGATGAATGTAGCCTGGCCTCTCACAGTTGCTTCAGGCCTCGAATGCGTCCACTCTTGATGTGGCCGGCCCCTGAAGTACGCAGCGAGATCGGCACCGTGCCAAAGCAGCATTGCAGCATGTGAAGAGATGCTACAACGTGCTTTGCAGCCAGCAGGAAGTATCTTCGCTCATGCTTGCGCTCTCCTTTCTCTTCAGGTGTTCATCACAGTCTGATAGAAGACCCTGTTGCGAATGTGGTAGCCATTGTGGGTGACACGTTAATCACGTCAACGACCCGTAGTCACTGCTGCTGATGCTGCAAGCCGGCTATGCTCGCCTTGCTTACCACGCCTTTAACTTGATAGAACATCTTCCAAAAGGCGGCGGCCGGCTCTCGATCCCCTCCTGACTTTTTGCAGCTGCGGCGCTGACAGTATCCCACGTCACCTCTGCCATACAGAGACCTAAACTATTATCAAGCCCCGCTAAGAGACATCTTCATGCTGTTAGAAACATAAACATAGCCCGCTTGCTACACACCATGCCTATATGAATAGCGCGCTCCTGGTGCCCTGGAGACCACATCTGAGAACCAACTTGTCGAATACAGAGCCCCAAACTATTATCTGATCCACGCTAAGAGACATCTTCAAGCTATTAGAAATATCAACAAAGCTCGCTTGCTACAAACACTGTCTAGATAACTACAGCGCGCTGCTGATATTCTGGCGACTACATTTGAACACCAATCTCGTCGAATACAGAGACCCAAACTATTATTTGACCCACGCTAAGAGATATCTTCATGGTTTTGAGACATCAACAAGGCCCGCGTACTACACATAACAACAAGGCCTGCGTACTACACACCATGCCCATATGAACAGCGCGCTGCTGGTACCTAGAGACCACATCTGAGCACCAACTCGTCGAAAACAGAGACCCAAACTATAATCCGATCCACACTAAGAGACATCTTCACGATATTGAAAACATCAAGGCCCGCTTGCTACACACCATGTCCATACAACCACAGCGCGCTGCTCGAGACTACAATTTCAGGCACCAAATCTCGTCGAGCGCTTCAGCGCTGCAGTATACAGACAGACAGACAGCCTCATCATCCCTCAGCAAATACATCTCAAGCATCGGCTCGAGAGCTCAAGTTACACAATAAGTCTGGATCAAAGGTGGGCACAAGAGATATGGGCACTTAGAGGAACATCATTGCAGACAGCGAGGGAAGGACATTGGTCTTCTGCCAATTCAGGACTGTGACGGCTATTTATTGCTGCACTTTCTATTCTCACTATGCCGCCTGGTTCGATTTTCATGTCGTCCTCTTTTTCTAACACGTTCACTTCATTTACTATTATATTTCCGTTTCCATTTGACCCGTGTGGTGGTGGGAGAGCTCGCACTGTATAAGGTACAAAGCCGTTTCTGTATCAGCTAAGTCGGCGGAGCGACTCCCACGACAAGAATGATTTGAAAAGTATTTTACAACGAACGGTCAGGCCTCGTGGACAACTCCCTTTGCGGGGAAGCCCAAGTGTGCATAAGGTAGGTTGGTCAAACTGTCCCCGAGAAAATATGCCATGATCGTTTATTCGTCACCACATGTCAGAACCTAGATCTGCAATACGGGAATGCTCCTATTTCCGTTTGCTTTGTCCTCGCATCGGCATACGTGATTTTGCCCGATCCCAAGAAAAACAACCTCCACGCCTTGCGCCGATAAATACCTTTGTAATCCAGAATCCGTGGGACAAGGTACTGGATCAGAACTCCATGGCACTTGCGCGAGTTTCAGCGTCGTCCAGCCATCCATGCGGGACACCATCCAGGAACTTGGCAGGGCCCAGATTGCCCAAAAGGGTACTGCTACTGCCACTGCCACTGCCACTGCCATTGCCATAATTGTCCGCACCAGTCAACATTTGCCAACCAAATGCGACTGTACCAGCGGGAGCCAGCGGGTTCGCCATAACGGCCGGGCAGAAAGGATCGTCCGGAGAGCCATTGCCATTGGAAAGGACACCCTGAGGATGAAAATCGCCAAAGGGTCTGCGCACCAGACTGAAGAGTTCTGCACAGAGTGACTGCAGTCTTGGGTCCGGGCTGGTGGCTAGAGACGCTCGCGAGACCGCCATGGAGTTGAGGGCTTTGTAGAAGGGCCGGAGCAGGTTGCAGAATTTTGCTGCCACGGCGTCAACCTCACCGCAGAAATCTAAGACTTCCAGGCATCGTCGCGCTTGGTCCAGATCTTCTGCGTAGCAATCCTGGCTGATGGGCTGCATAAGTTTTTGTGCTATGCCATGCAGAATGAGTAGAGTTGCGCAGTATGACTGGTAGATGGAAATCCAACATCTTTGGACGACGCAGTTGTCCGCGCGAAGGAGATTGAGGATACGAGAAGATTGCTGTGCAGCAGTGACGGCATCAGTATGGATCTGGTAGAACAAGCCATGACTTCCTTGATCGATCGGAGGCGGAGACGTGTTCAGAAGTTGCCGGTACAGCAACATCAATGATACCAGATACAATAAATGCACAATGTAGATGGATGTCCGCACGCCGGTTTTCAGATCAGGATTGTTGAGCAGGTTCGTGAGTCGCATGGCAGCCGGCAGATCTTGGTGCCATTGGTGAAGGTCTTGTCGTACGATCTCGAGAGAGGTCTGGTGTTTGGACGTGACATCCATGCGTAATATTGCATGTTTCAGCATCGCTAGCTTTACCATTTCCGTCTCAACGATATTCTCAATCTCTGTCTCGCCTCCAATCTCAACGTCCCTGAACTGGAAGTCTATAAGTAAAGAGAAATGCAAACGAGATGCGACAGAACTCACACTATCGTTCGGAGACATCCAGTCACTAGAAGAGACGTAACCGAGTGTTGAGGATGTCCAGCTAGACCTTTTTAGCCAGAGTCGACATCAAAGCGTAGACCATGCTTACCATGCAAGGAATATCAGAGTCCTCCAGGCCTTCTTACGATCTAAAAGCTCACGCTGCGACGAATCAGGGCAGTGAAGAGCGGTGCTATTGTCGCGCTGTACTAGATCTATGCCGATTTCGAGGTATGCCAGAGCCACCGTAGCCTTGCTCATAACGTTGTATAGTGCCAAGAGAGCGCAGCATTTTGCGGCTTCCAAAGGACTTTCTTCGATCACATCGTCCAGCAGAATACGAGCCATACGATGTGCCGACTTTTTCGTCTCGGACAGCTTTCCCATGAAGAGCACGCCAACAGCTGCGACACAACAAACTCCACAAATGACGCTTTTCGGCGTAGCATCTCGTGTTGTTAACATGGTGTTCAGATGCAATTCGGTCTGTTGACGACTGAAAACATGAAAAAGTTTGGCGGTGCTCTGGTAGAAGATCCGTATAGCGTCTCGCAGCATATGCTCATCAGGTAATTCCAAGCCAATTGATGATAGGTTTTTCACGGATGCTCCAGAGTCGATGACCGAATATTTTCGTTGTGGCAAGCTATATTCATCTGGAGAGACCGAAGATTTTTTACCTCTCCTCGAAAAATCTTCACTTATTGAGAATCCCCTGTCGGCCGATTCTGACGATCTTTGGGATGAATCGGTAGATGGTGTCTTATGTACGTTCGTCCTGAAGTGTTGCAAGAACGAGTCGACATCTTGGCTGGCTCTCAACCGATCCAACATCGATCTTGCATCTGATAACGGTTCAGAGCGCAGTGAATCAAGTAATTGCAAGATCAAATCGTGATTGCTTTGCAGACTCTCGGTTTTTTGCTTCGCTGCTGCTTGTCTGGTCTCCCCAGGGTTGACGCTGTAAGAACATGCTTTCCTCCCTCGAGTGCAGCGCGCACAGCGAGGCCTGCCGCCATCACACTAATTGAAGTCAGCAAGTGTTCACCAGAAGAGCTTTTTTAATTTTTGCCTTTGCTTTTCGTGCTCTACATTCTTCACAAGCTGCGCTGATAAGAGTGCGTTTTGGTCGTTCCTTTTTCACCTTGTGTAGCTGCGGGGAGGTGGCATTGAGAGGAACAGCTACAGGCGCACTGCCGACAGCCTTGCGCAATTCGGAAATAGCATCCATAAGTGGATATCAGTAGTAGGGACTTGGGAACGCCTAAATTCGCACCTCCATAGAATGGAAGATCGCACAAAATCTGGGGAGGAGGGTCATATCGTGGTGCCCACGCAAAGGTTCACGGCTGGTGACCCCGGTATTGGCTAATGACTTGTGGACCGGGCTCCGTTTGTTGGACGGTTAAACCCCAGTTGCGAGATTTTTCCATAGGGTTCAAAAAAGGAAGCAAAGCAACGGATTCATTCGGAACGTTGAGGCGAACAGGACCCTGATCACTGAATCAGTGATATAGCTTTTCTGCCTAGCGGAGTATATCGAAGTCGAAAGTCGTGGTGGGGAAAATTTGCCTCCGAGGGCTCTTCCATTCGATAGCTTGGTTCACATCACAAGACGATTGGAGAACTAGTACGAGAAGAGCGCCACTTCCAGATGACTAGTCGAGATCACTACAAAAACTATGCAGCCACCTGCGAAGTGCTAAATGTAGACATAATACACTCAGCGACGCTGAATGCAGCGACTCTGAGTGCTCTGTAATGCATCCTACGACAGGCGTTGGACGGGATCGATCATCACGTGTCGCTCAAGTACCGACCAAAAAACATTGAGCAATGATCGATGTATTGACATCTCGTTTACGAAATATGAGCAGAGCGGTGCACAAATTCATGCTTGTAGAGGAATGAGAAAAACATTGTAGCATGAAGCTTCTGTCATTGTAAGTCATTATGTGCAATTGATAGCCTGGATGCTGCTTGTTCGGAGGAGTAATCGCAATATTGTAAAGTGAACGATGATTGTCTGAATAGTCCCTTCAACGAAATTTCATTAGTATTCCGTCAAATTTTACATTTTGGCAATGCTCGCAGAGCGCGCTTGTTCGCTCTGAACGTGATCTAAGGATGTCAGTTTCAGGCGCCACATGAAACCTGAGGATGCGATGCTTACCAAAGCTGTACAGGGGTTCGAGCCTGGCGCTCTTATTCATGGCAACATAACGCTTGAAGAAGTAAGGAAGAGCCTCAGTGAGTTGGTAGTGCATGTGAGTGCGAGTCGGGACCGCGAAAACGTAATCAAGCTCTTCCAGAGTGCGCTGTTTCGTCTCAGGGACGAACAGGAAGATCATACAGAAGGCTAGAAGATTGAGGCCAGTGTAGAATCCAAATGCGCCTGTGGCTGTCATTGCAGACTCCATGCTTGGCCAAGTGAGAGACAGAACGGCGGCCCAGAACAGGCATGTCGCGACAGCCCAGCTCATGCCCACCTCACGATGAGAAAGTGGGAAGACCTCGGCGGAGTAGGTGAATGGCACCGGGCCCTCACCAGGTGAGTAGAAAGCGGCGAACATGAATATGAACAACGAGACAAGACCAAGGTGCGCTCTGCTCGAGTCGGGGATCAAAAAGCAGAGTCCGGCGGCAAGAAGAGTCCATGCCATGTTGGGGAACGTAAACAACAAGAGCGCGCGGCGACCGAATGTGTCAATGGTCCATATAGCTGGGAAGGCAAAGACGAAGTTGACCAGGCCGAATCCAAAACTGGCGAGCAAGGCTGTAAGTGTGGTCGAACCGGCAGCCACGAAGACACTGGAGCTATAAAAAGCAATAATGTTGATGCCACACATTTGCTGGGCCAGCATGACCGTGAACGAAGCAAGTGTTGCTCTTCTAACGCGAGGAATGGTGAAGAGCTCAATGAATCTTGTCAAGTAATTGCTCTCTCCAATAATGGCGGACTCCTCGATCAGCTGGGCGTGGACATAGTACAGGTCTCGTGCAGCCTGGAGAGGAGTGTTACGAAGTCGAAGGAGAGACTGGTATGCCTCCTGGTATCGGCCCTTCTTCATATACCAGCGAGGCGACTCAGGGCAGAAATAAATACCAATGACGAGAGGAACAGCAGGAATGAAAGCTGATCCGAGCTGCAGACGCCAGGCTAGACGCCCAACCGTATACATGGCGAGGTTCGCACAGAAGCCCAAGAAGATACCGAATGCAGTCCACATTTGCCAGGACATGACTAGGCCTCCGCGAATGGATGCAGGCACATTCTCAGCGGCATATATGGGCACTGTGGAGGCCTTGGACCCCATGCCAATTCCCAGAAGGAGACGGCAAATGAACAACTGATACCAGTTTTGTGTGCAAGCAGAGCCAATCACAGACAGCAGACAGAAGACTGCTGCGAAGAAAATTGTGCCCCGGCGACCAAAGTAATTGTTTAGTGGGTCAGACAGCCAGCATCCAAGACAGGCAGAGGCGATGTACGGAGCAGCGTTGATCAAGCCAACAAGCCACAAGTTCCTTTGGTAGTTTGGATCCCCAGGTGTGTCGGGAATACCAAATTCGACTGGGAACGAAAGGTTCGCACCATTGCTACCCTATCACTGATGTTAGTATCTCGGAATGATTGATATCTTCGAAAACCTACAGTCTGGTCCCAGCCCTGAACAGCAGCTCCAACGGAGCACAGAATAACAGTGATGTACATAGCACGTGGCTGGCGCCATTTGTGCAGGACCTCGTTGCGGAGTGCTTCTCTTTCGTCGTCGTGGAGGCCCTCAACCGTATCAAAGTTTGCTGGGTCCTGTGCAACCAGAGCACCGCGTTTAAGAAGATCGGCAATGTCGACCATGTCACGCTCTTCTGCAAACTGTTGGACATTCTGGAGAAGCCTGTGCTTAGGAATGCCCGCAAGTGGATTCTTGATCCTATGCCGAGAATCAGAAAGGACTATGTGTGTCTCGAGCGATGGGACTACTCACTTGGCAGAAAGGTTGGAATTTAGATTGACACGACCCGGCTCGTAGCCTTCCTCAGAAGAGGAGTCAATATGAACGGGATCAATCTTCTCTGAGGCCATGATGTCTTTTGCGCCGGGAGATGATAGACCTATGAGAATGGAGCTCTGGAGGTCACAGGTGCGAGGAGGCAGCTAAGCTATATATGCGTCTTCCATAACCGCCTGGTTACATCAAGGCTGCATGACTGCAATCCATTTCCGCGTCCGTTTCCCAGGAATCCATGTGGCGTCTGTGCTTGCGAACACCGCGGACGCCATCTGAGACTCGGAGCCGATCTATCAGGAGGTTTCCAATGCCAAGGTTCACAAAGCTGTCAATAAGCGGGACAGTGCACTTAATCTGTTCGGATGCAATTGGTCCCCATCACTGGAGATCTCGTCTGGTGTCGGAAGAAGCCGTGCTTCTCCAGCTATTCAAACTACAACCCGTATATTCGGGCGCGACCCCTCACACTTGGCGGGACGCGTTGCTTAGTCTAGCGCGAAAGTTTTCGTGGGGTATATCGGATTGATCAGAAACTTCTTGAGCCGCTTTGAAGTGTCGTGAAGCAGCAGTCTCGATGGCGAATGTCCTGTGACCTGTGGTGTATCGCTGAAATCTCTAGACCACAACCCCTCAAGATCGCCGAGATCTTGCAGGGTACAGAGGTACAGAGGTACAATCTCTCCTCTAGACCACCGGGGTTGTCACATGTAGTTAGGGAAATGCTTGTTTCGAACGAGGCAGGTAGACACGAGTCATCAAAGACAGTTCGTGTTTAGCCGTCAGACCAATGGACGATCAGGCTACCCTTCGGTTAAGCCGAGAACCACATGACCTTGTACAACAATGATCCGACGATGGCGCCGCATCTGAGCTAAATGTGGCGGTCTGGCACGCCACACGCGTGAATTGGCTGGTGGCGGGCCGTTGATGTAACCTTGTCAAAACCGCAAAATGTGCACGGTAACTCGGAAAGGCTTGTAGGAATGATGAAAGTCGCCTACCCGCGCACGAAACACCAGAAGCCTGACAAGAGAATTATGATGCTCACGCGACGAAAGAGTTTTCTAGGCTTGGTCTAGGCTCTTGCCGCTTTTCACGGCTGATTGATTGGTGACAGGCTGACAGGAGTCAACAAGAAGAATGGCGTGTATGCCATACTTTCTCGGAAATATATTGGATGATCGTTGCGGGGCTCCACACTCCCCACGTTTCCGTTCTCAAGAATCTAAATCTTGCCAAGCAGTAATACATTCCTTGTCGTGATCAGCAAGTCAAATCTCCGGTGCCTTTTCACAACAAGACATTTCGGATGGTGTTCACCTCTCATTACTCGCAGCAAAAGGTCTGCCTCTCTCAAACGGAAGGGGTGGCAGGTGTGGCGGCTGTACTAGCAGAGGTGAAAATGAACAGAACGATGGAACGGCAGGCCGCCGCTCCCTCCCGCCGACCTCCTCTCTTTTAAGCCTCCTCGTCATCAAGTTGTATAGCATTCAGAGTTCGGAGAAACGAATCGGCAAGGGACACTTGCGCAGACAACCAGGCGACTTGGCCTCGGGCAGAAGCCCGGAGGCATTCCAATGGCGACTCCAGAGTACCTAGGATGAAATTTGCAAGCTTCCTTGGCACAAGACTGAAAACTATGGGCCGAGACCAAGAATGCGTTTGCCGGGAGAAGGTGTGAAGCGAAAGAAGTTAAGTCGGCAGGTTGTTGAGCATGCCGAAGTCAAGGCTTGTATGGAACGAGTGGTGGAGTGAACAGGAAAGCAATGTTGAAAGTGAGAGAAAAATGCGACGCTAGTCGATGTGCATGTTTAGATGTTCAATGATATGTTATTGTGAGCGTACAGCTGACCCAACCCGTGCTATCCAAGGAGGGTTGGGTAAACTACTAGCACGGGTATGCTCGACTGTATCCTGTGTTATTGTTCATGAGTTTCAATGGTATCATTTTATTATTATTTTTATAATTAACAAAAGCATGGCACGATTGGTTAAACAAGCTAAAAGAATGCATGTGAAAGCAGCGAAGTCGGCTCATTCGCGCGACGGTGATTGGACAACAAATTGGTCAGCAGCAATGACGGAACTTTCTTGATATGGATGGATGCTGATTAACCGAACAGTCTCGCCATCATCCTCTCTGCGAGGAGGTCATTACAGAAATAATACACATATACACAACAACCATGGCACCGTCAAGAGTAGACGACAACATGGACAACCAAGTGGCCGACTTCGACGCACCACTCAAGGCAGCGCCAAAGTTGGTGGCACCCGAGCCTGGTACGATAAGACAAGACATATTCAGCCTCACAGATCAACAACTAACAAGATATCAGAACACTGTCCAGGACCGGAATCAGAGAAAGCAGGCCAAGGCGACGCATGTGCAGGCTGTCCGAACCAACAAATCTGCGCCACGGCACCAAAAGGACCCGACCCAGACATCCCCCTCATCACCGCTCGATTATCAGGCATAAAATATAAACTGCTTGTCCTTTCCGGAAAGGGCGGCGTCGGCAAATCTACCTTTACCACAATGCTCTCGCATGCTTTTGCACAGAATCCGAACAGCACAGTCGGCATAATGGACACTGATATTTGCGGCCCCTCGATCCCCAAAATGATGGGAGTTGAGCAAGAGACGATTCACGTCAGCAGCTCGGGCTGGAGTCCAGTCTGGGTCTCGGAGAACTTGGGTGTGATGAGTGTACAGTTCATGCTTCCCAACAGAGACGACGCTGTCATATGGCGTGGACCAAAGAAGAATGGCCTCATCAAGCAATTCCTCAAGGATGTCGAATGGGGCGAGCTGGACTATTTGCTTGTCGATACACCGCCTGGAACGTCGGATGAGCATCTGAGTGTCAACAGTTTCCTCAAGGAGTCGGGTGTCGATGGTGCCGTTGTCGTCACCACACCCCAGGAAGTCGCCCTTCTGGATGTCCGCAAGGAGATTGACTTCTGCCGCAAGGCTGGTATAAGAGTTTTGGGAATCGTGGAGAACATGTCTGGCTTTGTTTGCCCCAACTGTAAGGGCGAGAGTCAAATCTTCAAGCCTAGTACTGGTGGCGCCAAGAAGTTAGCTGCCGACATGCATATTCCCTACCTAGGCGCTGTCCCTCTGGATCCTAGGATCGGTATGGCCTGCGACTTTGGAGAGAGCTTCTTCGACGCCTATCCTGATAGCCCGGCTTGTAGGGCTTTGAGAGCTGTCGTCAGGAGGGTTGGTGAGGAGATGGGTGTGCCTGCTGATGAGGTGCTTGACGTTGAAGACTGAGGAAGACAGAGATGACTCAACTCATGAAGACCACGAAAAGTATGAAGACAAGCATTTGACACAAACCTTCCCCACTGTCATTTTGGCAACACGAGCCAGCGGGTCAATCAACATGTGGGCACATGAGGCACCCCTCCTGCGACAGGCGCCCATTTGCAACGTTTACCCCGGCTATTGGTAGCTGCAAAACCGCATAGTAGACACGCCGGGGCGCCATTCGGTTGAAGCTAAGTCTCCAAAAACATGCTGCACACTTCTCTGCAGCAACGATCATCGCAAGATCAAGTCGGACAAACGGCAAATGTCCCAAGACTGGAAAGGAGGCCTTTGAACAATGACCTTGGACACCCAACTTTCTGGCACGAGCTACAGACCGTCAAAGTCGCGTCTCGAAAGATATTCACATCACATGCCGATGTAGATAGGGGTCGAAAAGCCCACTGGACTGTCCATGTGTGGAAGGCAATCAGTGCGCAACAGATGGTATAAAAGGTTTCTAAATCACGTACTACCGAGAGGATATGGATATTGACACGATGGCAGTATATAAATCCATCCATTTGCATAATCTAAGAAGTTCCGAGTATATTATATTATATAATGCAAGCATAAGAAGCCATTATCATAATCCGTCGAACCAAACATCTTTCCCCTCCAACATCAAACTCATCAACTAGTTTGAGTATAAGCCTGCCACTTGTTCCCCCCGCCCCCAATAAGCGCAGTAAACATGGCCCTCCCACCCCCATAATTAGCATGAAAAACAGCCCTATACCCATTAACAGCAATATCCAACCCGCCAGGCGCAGTCAGCCCCAACGTCCCAGTAACAAACATAGGACCATATTTAGTATAAGGCCCCCTAATGCTCTTGGCAGTAGCATAACTGACATCATAAAAGGGCGTAGCGAAGCAGTTAGAGCTAAAGAACAACACAAACGTCCCATCGTCCATCTTCGACAGACTGGGCGCCTCGACAACCGGTCCATCCGCCTTCCCATTCGTTATCAGTGGTGCGGAGGGCGACCCTATCTTCGTGTGCCCATCGGCCGCACTCACTTGCTGTAGCAGGATAGGCGTGGAAACGATGGGCGGGTTGCCATTGTTGCAGATGCCTCCGTGGCCGATGGCGTTGCCGTCGACTTTGTACACCACCCAGCGCGTGTTGTCCGTTGCGTCGTAATAGCCGGCGGGGTCGATAGCGCCGCCTTGCTCGGTGGGGCAAACCCAGGGGTTCGTCATATCAGTCGGTTTAAAAGGCCCTAGTACCGCGCCGCTGGTCGCAACACCTAGACAATGCAATTTCGGATTCGACGCGAGCGCCGCCGTGTAATACATGACGAAAGTCCCATCCGCCAATTGCACCACGTCTGGAGCCCAGACTTGGGGGCTTGTCGGGTTGATCCAGTTGGGGAGGACGGGGAGGGCGTCTCTCGCGCCCATCCAGGTCCAGGCATCGAAGGAGGAGAGGGAGCGTGCCATTTGCACGTGGATTCTTTGGCCGGATATCTTGGGTGACGTCGCGTAGGCGTAGTAGTCGTTGCCTACGCGGAGGAGTGAGGGGTCGGGAAAGTTTTGGCCGTTCATGACGGGTTTGAGTGCGTTGTCTCGCTTTGCGTGGTGGGTGTCGTTTGTGGGTGGTGCTGCTGTGGTTATGGTTGCTGTGGTGGCCGCGAAGGCCATTATGGCTATGCGTTTTAAGTACATTTTTGGTTTGAGACTATAGATCAGTGGAAAAAGGGGTTACAGTAAGTCTATGACAATGGTTCGGCAATGCGATGATAGTGATGGGGGATCGTCTCGATCTCGGTGAGTTGTCTGGCTATTTAGTCTATCTCTTGAAAGAAAGAAAACCGGCCTCAATGGTCGAGGTCTAGAGAAAGGACAGCCTACAAAGAGGAGTCTTTGTTGGGGCAGCGAGGGATGCGGTCTGGCCGGACTTGGACCCGGCAGTCTTCATTGTCCTCATACAACATGGACTAAACAAGTTTCTTCGAGATTGTGTTTGAAGAAAGGAGTGAGTAGGGGACATAAAGAGGGAACTTGTTCTGGCTTACCTGGTTGGCAGACTCGCTTGGACGTGTGCTGAAGAATAGGTCTAGTGGCTATGTTGTTGCTATAGCTTACTCGCACCTACTTGTGAGGAGCTACAGCGAACAGAATATCCATGTCGAATGGGTGCTCAGACTTGTAGTATCGAAGAAGGAAAGCCGATTTCATAAGGCTCATATCTTTATCCATTGTCAGCGGTTCAAAGGGCACCACATATCTTGTTGTCCAATGAAACCTGCAGCGTGCCATAGTTGGGAGAGGAGCTAGAAATCTCCAGATAGAAGCTGATTGATGAGGCTATTAAATAAACATAACAGACCAAGGCATATATTCGAGATGGAGGAACAAGCACGAGGTGAAGAGTATAAGAAAAATGAATACACAACAAGTCCGTATTCATGGGGGCGTTGCTGACGAGTACAAATATGCCCAGCGTAGGCCTACGTTAGCACAGATTTCTTGAAACAGCATTATCATCAACACGATCGTAAGATATGCATCAACGGAAACGGTACACCATAGCAGGGTAATATGACCTGTTCAGTGAGCAACAGATGTTCTTTCTCGTCTTAGACAGCGATAGAGGAAAGATATAGTGTATGAGAACTCCGCATCTTGAGGCTTCAATGCTCAAAGGGCGGATGAAGTGCTGAGAACATGTGTGCGGTATACCACATGGTAAGGAAATGAATAGGATGGTGAAGAAATTTGGGAGCGACTTAGTGGAAAAACAACTTGCGAACAACAGAAGCCTCTTTCGACGAATCGTTGCCTTCCGCAGACTCATGGATGTTTTTGCACACAGAGTGCGAGCACGCATGCCTGTTCCCGTGCGTACTCATAGATGTTATGATTCTCAGACCGGTCGACGCCATTCAGTCTCGAGCCAGTCCTGACGCAATACACTAGTCATACTTTGCAGTGCCGGAGGCCATGTTCACATGCATGCAGGACAGATGGAAACATTCAAGGCAGCAAGGAAATCATTCGTCCACATGTGCGTGCCTGTGTCCTGCTTCGGCCCGCTCGCGACGGCATTTCAGTGTTCGGCCATGCTTATACCCCACTCTGAATTGCATTCAAGTTGGGGCGGGCGACGCTATTGATGAGAACAAGTGCACGTCCCAAACCCCGCGGCCTGCGATGGCTAACTAGGTAAGGTAGCACACAATTTCACGGGAAAGAACTCCACTCTCTCACCACTCAGTTGAAGCTTATGACTCTGGGCTTCTGTTGCTTTCCTTTGCCAGCTGTACAGAATCGCAATACAATTGGCTTTGCGCAGTCGGTTCTTGCAACACTTTGACGAGGCAAGGCCACTGCCACCTATCCACGCTTTTATGAGTTGAAGACATCAATATGAATTCGACTGGTATTGACCCATCTGTCTTGGCTGGTGAGATGCGCGATCGCCAACCTCAGAACACTGAGCAACAACAACAAAGCTACTCTGTCGATGAGGCTAGAAAGACTGTCAGAGAATTAAATGACGGCGAGGCAGGAAAAGATGAAGAGAAGAAGAGAACATATGGCCGTACGCCCGATGGCACAGGTTCGTCCCTCCATCGCCTTTCATAAGAGTGTTCAGATACGTGGCAGCAACGCTAGAGACAAGTCCCAATATGCTCATATATGCCCATATGTGCTGTCGGCTTCGACCTTGTTGAGTTGCTTTCTCGGCTCACTCGCACCTGCATCCCGGATCTGGTTCCACATGGCTAATATAATTGTACAGTCTTCGTGGTCCCCCAAACTCATGACATGGTATCCCAGCTCCTCTCCCCAACGCAACCAAAGAACATCTCCGATATTATCATCTTGACCGTACTTGCCTGGCATGTTGGCTTCCTCTATCTACTGCCGCGATGGGTAAGTATCCCGCTCTTTGCCTTTATCTACCTATTTTGGCGAGCAGGATACAACGCGGGCATTGGCTGGCTCCTCCACGTGCAGTCCCACCACAAGCAGCTTGTCGCATGGGCAAAGAAATCAAAAATATTCGAAGATCCTCAAAAGGGCCAAAACCCGCATCCTGAACTATACAAACAACTAAAGCGTGAGATGGAAACAAAAATTGCTCAAGATTACAAGTTCGAAGATGCTCCTATCGAGTACAACACATGGCTGCTCTTCAGGAGAGTTGTCGACCTGATTTTGATGGCCGACTTTACCTCGTACTGCTGTTTCGCGATCGCATGCGGTGGCCGGCCAGTCGGCGAAAGTTTTGCCATGTCCATCGCTCGTTGGGCTTGTGGTATCACTCTCGTTGCCTTTAATCTGTGGGTGAAGCTCGACGCTCACAGAGTCGTCAAGGACTATGCCTGGTACTGGGGTGATTTCTTTTACCTCGTCGACCAAGAGCTTACCTTTGATGGCGTCTTCGAGATGGCTCCTCACCCCATGTACTCTGTCGGGTACGCCGGTTACTATGGCATATCCCTCATGGCAGCCAGTTACAGAGTCTTGTTCATCTCAATCATTGCCCATGCAGCACAATTTGCCTTTTTGACCTTCGTGGAAAATCCGCATATCGATAAGACCTACAATACGCCACCACCGTCCAAGAAGCAACGCAGCGAGTCCCAAAGCAGCAACGATACTCGCCCACCCCTGTCCATTAACAGCGGCCAAGGCAACGGCTACAATCCCAATGCGACAACCGAAAAGCCATCCGATGTCCACAACCTCATTGGTTTCCATAACACTGACTTTCATCGTGTCACTGATATCTCCGTTCTCGTATTGCAACTTTACATGTACAGCGTGGCCCTGCTCACTCCGTCAAACACACTGTGGCAAACGCTTTTCGTAGCCAATGCCGTAGCATGGCGATTTTGGTATTCGCTCGGCATTGGTTTTATCCTCGATCGGCAATCCAAGAAGAAGAACTGGACCCGCCACTTTGTCAAGTATGGCGAAAGTAATGATGAAGCTTGGAGACAATGGAAAGGCGTCTACCATGTGAGCATGACCATGTGCTACACGAGCTTTCTATGTGCGGCTTGGAAGATGTATTACCTGCCCCCAGATTGGACTTATGGAATGTCACTCTTGCGCCATATCGTCGGCTTTGCTCTGGTGGCCTTGCAATTATGGACCATCATCAGCATGTACGAATCCCTCGGCGAATTCGGATGGTTCTATGGCGACTTCTTCTTCGACCATGCCCCTAAACTCAACTATGGCGGCATCTATCGGTTCCTGAACAATCCTGAGAGAGTTATTGGTCTTGCGGGTGTGTGGGGAGTAGCCATCATCACATGGAGCAAGGCCGTGTTCTTTGTCGCACTTCTCAGCCATGCACTCACCTTGGCCTTCATTCAGTTCATCGAACGTCCTCACATGCAGAAACTTTACGGCCAGACACTCCGCTCTGAATCCGGTGTATCCAAGAGTTTGAAGCGCTCCCTACCACGTCCTATCAAGCAGTTCCAGGGAAGCGTTGATCGCATCATGGAGGAATCCATGGACTTTGTCGAAGACTTTATTGAAACCGCTCGCCCGAAGATGGCTGCTGGGGTGGACACTATTGTACGTGATACCAAGACTCTTTTCAGACAATACCCTGCACGTATCAGCATTACCAGACTCGCGCCCGACCTAGCTGGTTTCGATCCGAAGGACTACTCCATTGACATTCAAGGCGAAGTATCTTCATCTTACAACGGGCTGGAGAGATACAGTGGCCGTGAAGGAGGCATCGCTCGTAATCCTCAGGAGCACACCTCTGAATTCAGGACTCTCATGTTCGAGTACGGTGCTCCCATCAAGGTCAAGTGGCGAGCACCGGCTAACCACGGCAAGAAAGACTGGATCGGACTCTACATGGTTGCCGACAACGCATCTCGCGAGGTCACTCGCGTCTCCTCCCAAGGAAGATGGGTCGCGACCACACTAGACGCCTACGACACCACGACGGCAAACAAAGGCATCCTCGTCAACGATCACGTGGTCGAAAAGACTGATGTCGATGGGAAACAGTACTGTGAGGGTGAGATGGAGTTTTCAGGCGACAAGCTCTGGTGGACTCACGGCGTCTTCGAGTTCCGCTACCACCACAACGGCAAGCACAATGTCATGGCCGTCTCCCTGCCTTTCGAAGTCCGCATCGGACGCTTCGACGAGGATGATGTCGAGGTGGACGAGAACGGACTCATGATGGCTGCGGTAGAGCAGGCCCTGCTCCCAGTAGTCAGAAACTGCTTCGATCGTGACGAGAACGTCGCCCCTAATCACGTTGAGGATCCGTTCGGGGAGGGACTGCAACGAGACGGACGTTATGCGCGAAGAGTCGTCTTTGCCGTTCACCAGATGTACGTTTCCATCCTCGCCCTTCCACTATGCAGTGCAAAGCAAGCAGCTGACTTTGAGATCACAGGTTCGGAATCGAATTCGCACCTGAAGTGGTACTGGCCGACGGGAGCGTAAAGAACCTCGCTTGGAGGATCTGCAATGCTAAAAAGGTGCTCGTAAGTTCACACGCCAGCGCTTTCTTATCCGGGCATCGAAAACTCATCCTCCTGCTACAGGCACCATACAGCATGTCTCCATCCAATGGAAGATCTACACCGGCGGAGTTGAAAATCTAAATATGGTGACCTTTTGACAATCTTGCAAAGCAAGAGTAGATCAGGCGCGGGAGATGGATAGGGGCGTGGCTTGGGTCGGTTGGACGACAGGATCGATGACACAAACCTTGATCGAAAGTGCAATGATGAGGATTGCTTTCAGCATTGGAGGTGGTGGACGTAGCATGATAGGTTGTAGATATCAAAAGTTGACATCGATTGCTATCAAAAGAACCTCCAGAGGACGAAGTTGGGAAGTCTTGTTCCTGAAGAGTCGGAAACTATGCACTAACGCCTCATGCTCGAATTGTCTTATGATACTAAAGGCCTACTTAGCTTGAAGGCTTGAAGGCTTGAAAGAGGTATATGCCCATCGTTCATGTGCGGGCAGTCTCGCAGGATTGGCCCTATATTGCTAGCCGCCCCAGGTGTCACATCCTCTTGTCCACGATCCCCCAGCTCCCACACCGATATGCCATATAACGAGCACATGACCGCGAAAGCAAGTCACTTATAGCATACTCAAACGTCCCGAGGTCCGAAGAGCACACGCTCGTATCGTAAATAACCAACGATCAGGCCTCATTTCGTCGTCACTCATTCAGTCAAGATGAGTCGGAGCGCGGGGACACGGGACTCAAAGCTGGACTGGCGAAAGAGGGCCTGAGCTCGGAGGCATCTGACTGAGCCTGCAGAGGGGAACGGTGAGAGACGGTACAGCGTCAGCAGTATTGAGAAGAGATAGGCAATTGCAATTGCACCTCCATCGTGCAGATCTCGGTGCTTGGGCCGCCACTTGGTAGGTCTTCATTCGGCTGCTCTGCGTCGGATGCTCCGAGCAGGGAGGGGAGCTTTGGGCGACCGTCGGCCCATGTGCGTGTTTCTAAATAAACACGAAATGCGAAAGCGGCTATTGCTTGTATAGGGATAAGGAGGTTATTGTTCGTGCTGACGATTTCTGACGTCTAGGCATGTGTTTGCTGGCACAACTGTGACGGAGAAACGTCAGGATTCGAGGTCTTTGTTTATCCATCGGGGATCATCATCTTCATCCAAGAGGGGATGAGCATGTTTGCGTCAATGCAACCCACTGGGTTCAGTGATAGCTGCAGGACCACATCGCAGCCTTGCAATGGTGCCCTTATAGACCCCTCCATCCTAAAGAGTAGTTGACGTGATCTGGAAATGACATTGGTCTTGGAAAGTAGATGATATCATCGAGGTGTCAGTCCGTGTCACTGTCCTCATTTATCCTTTTCGTATCTTTTTCACCAGTCTTACATCAATCTCCAGAGAGAACATACAAAAGTGTCATTCTTATGCCTCAAATGAACATTCTCGAGGCCAGTCGTGTGTGATGCAATAATCGGCATACAGATCAGTCTTGGAGGCTCTCCAATTCCACTTTCGGGGCTGAGCAGGCTGTAAAGCAACCTTGGAGAGCGTGCCAGGACCATCAGGTTGTCGTTTTGGGCAATACCATATTCCGAGAGAATATACTAAAAACGTGTGCCTTAACGACGCGTACATTTCATCTCTGCCAGCACACGATGTCCCGATCTAACGAATCTGAGGGAAACGATGGTATAGAAGAGGAGGCCAGGCTGGTGTTGTGCTGCAGGTCATCTGGCGCTGTCGCTTTGTTACGTGGAGAGTAATTCCCCCTCGGAACATTGTAGATGAAATCTGGGAGGAAGAATTCTTTAATGGTGACAGCCGTGGCTCGGGGAGCTGCAATCCGGGTTGTCGCCATTGGAGTAACGAAGGTTGCCTTGCCGGATCGTTGCTTAGATATCTTGCTTGAACTACCTTGCGATAGAACGTTGCGAGCCCCAGATCTCTCGCACGCACGCCGCTGCTTCGACAGCCTATACCTTCTGTATATAATAATAAAACATCTTGGCACGTGTATTCGATCTACTACCACTCTCAGATATCAGCAATCTGATGCGCGCTGCGCTCACAATGACCTCTACATGCCGTGCACGTCGTCAAGGTTCTTCCTGCTCGTGACAGTCGACATGAACTAGGCACGACCTCGCCCAGTGAATTTCGAGAATGACGGTCGAAGTGTCTGCGTCATGTCATGATGATCAGATACCTATCGATGTACATGTGACCGATCGAGACAAATGTGGACACTCACGATGCAGGAATCGTGGAGATTGGAGAGAAGGGGCCATCATCGTGGAGACGCACCTTTGGAGGTGGGACCACGGAGTTTCACTCCA
The DNA here is from genome assembly GCA_009982845.1 of Delphinella strobiligena. Lineage (NCBI taxonomy): Eukaryota > Fungi > Ascomycota > Dothideomycetes > Dothideales > Dothioraceae > Delphinella > Delphinella strobiligena. The sequence goes on along the minus strand of JAADKB010000007.1, from coordinate 1,376,425 downwards.
CCTGTGGCGCTCGACTGAAACAATGCCCTAATGCTAATGTGTTGATAGTGATGATTGATTTCTTTCGAGTTTCATAATGATATAGGCCAATCGGAAGGACCAGCGTGCAGGGTAGAAGAAAACGTGTGCTTAGATACGTGGTCCTGCACGAGCTGAACCTCCATACGCACCATCAAAGATAACGGTTGTTCGGCCAGTGATGGTCATAACATATGCATATGCCATGTTACCTGGGTTTCTTTCGGTGACAATATGCACGTGTCTTGTGTGTGCGATTATCGTTGCATCCGTGGAACCTACTATGTATTACGGTACGAGCCTTGAGGTTATTGTGTTCGAAAGCAGGAGCCCGCCCGTGGTACTCACTACTCTGGCTCCACCCTGATCGGTGGTCCGCTAATTAGGCTAAAAGCGCAATCGATACTGCGAGATGAGCAGCTGCGTAACAAAAATCGCACAAGCGACAGTAGACGGCACCGGATGTCACCATAAAGGTCAATGGATGCGAAATTCGGTATCAATTCGAATGGTCGAGTGGCGCCCACGAGGCCGCCATCATGTCAGAGGCGCTTTGGGTTGCGGCCGCTATTGGCTTCTCGAAGCGCCAAGCCGATGGTGATGAGAAGACGTGCATGCAGGCTCAGTCAAGTGACATGGAAAAGGGTGAGGTCGAGAGACTCCTGCATACACAGAAGGGTTTGAGAAGGCGGGCAGATGATGTCTTCAAAAGCTTGTTTGAGAGATGCGGGAAGAAACAAGAATACTGGGCGTCAAAATGAAACGGCTAGAAGGAGTAGGGGATATCCTCATTTGCTTCAATGCCACTTTGAGCGGTTGATTAGACTTGGCTTGGCATGATAAAGCATGCCCAGGGCGGCTCTGAGTCAGGGGTAGTGTTTACCAGGCTTGCTGGGTGAGGAATGCGACAATTTATGGCGGCTGCAAGCTGTTACAAAGGTGGCTGACAGACTGGACGGAAAGCAGGCGAGTTGTTATCGGGTCTAATAATAAGGTAACAGAAGCAGCAAGCAATCGGCCGTGGGCTCGGTGTGCCGGAAGTCTATCATGAATTGGCGCCATGCTGGCATTGAGATTTGCAAGGAACTAGTGTCCAGCTACTCGATGATCTCCTCTAGAACAGCACACGCGCTCATACAATTACACACAAATGTTGGCATTGGCAGTATAATAGCTGAGACACTGGCCAAAGGGGCGGTGGGACTAGTAGTGTAGTAGAGGTTCATCATCCATGAAGCTGACATTTTGAGTCGAAGCGAGGAATTGATCGAGGCAAACACGGAAACGACAGCTGTGCACGTACGTCGACGCGCATTGGGACGCGAAAAAGGCAAGGGCCATGGCGCGCCAGAGGACTAGAAGTGTTGGCGGGTATGAGTAATAATAATAATGCAATTGCATGCTGGCGACCGTGCGAGATTTCTCCAGAGTTGACCCTGTGCTCGCGGCTTTAGCCCTACGTAGAGCAGAGTTTCTTCACGAGTAAGTTAGGTTGCCCTACCTGCCACTCGCCATTAAGCTACGAAGTACGAGCGGACCGTCCTGCTTTCAACTGCATCCCGTGGTCGAGTGATTCTCCACTCTACCCTATCCGAGCGACTCCAGTTCTTCATCACCCATACACGGTCAATCGGTCTCACTGGCCCATCCATTTACCTGATCATCGTCTCTCGCTCCCCAGTCGTCCAAGTCTCGACAAGCCTGCCGCCCCTTGCAATCGATTGGTGGTCACATTGTAGACAATCGCCAGGACCAGCCCACCGTTTTTCGCGCCGAATCCACCTGCCCCTCTCTCTTTCTCTCCGCAACGGACTTCGCGAGTGCACGCAACAACAAAGTCTCTGGTGTCTATTCATCACTGATCACCTGCATCTTCGGATTGAACCCTTGATTTCTCATATCGATTTCACATCTTCCTGCAGCTGCCCTGCATCACACAGCCGTCATGGCATCAAAGGTATACAACAATGCGTCGGCAGGGCGGTATCGTTACGCGCAGAATGGCTAATTTCACGTGTGCAGTTTCTTAGAGAATACAAACTCGTAGTGGTGGGTGGAGGTGGTGTTGGAAAGTCTTGTCTCACCATCCAACTCATCCAAAGCCATTTCGTCGACGAATATGATCCAACTATCGAAGGTCGGTTGATATCCTGCTGCCGTTATTGCCGCCGTCTCAACGGATTATGCTCTCGAGTATTGACATGTCAACGCAGACTCATACCGCAAGCAATGTGTCATCGATGAAGAAGTCGCTCTGCTCGACGTCCTCGATACAGCGGGTCAAGAAGAGTACTCGGCAATGCGCGAACAGTACATGCGCACTGGTGAAGGTTTCCTGCTCGTCTACTCGATCACGTCTCAGCAATCCTTCGAAGAGATCAAGACGTTCCAACAACAAATACTGCGCGTCAAGGACAAGGACTACTTCCCTATGATTGTCGTGGGCAACAAATGCGATTTGGACGGAGAGAGAGAAGTGTCAACAGAAGGTGTGTCATGGATTCCATGGTCATGTACAAGGTGTCCGGTAGCTAATCCACACCAATCACAGCTGGCAGAGAGCTCGCCCGCAACTTCGGCTGCAAGTTCATCGAGACATCAGCCAAGTCCCGCATCAACGTTGAAAATGCCTTTTACGACATTGTCCGCGAGATCCGAAAGTACAACCGCGATACCGTCGGAGGTGGTGCTGGCACAAATGGTGGCCCGGCCGAGAAGATGGACATGGAAGGCGGCGCTGACGAGGGCGGATGCTGCAAGTGCACCGTCATGTAATGTCTGACGCCTTCGTTGTCGACATCAACCTCCTCCTCCTCCAACTCATCCTCATCAACATCAACATCATCATCAGGCTTTACGGTGCGGCGTTACTATATTCCCCTTTCGGAGTTCAAGCAGCTCAAAAGGCTATCGCTGCTACCTTCCTTTGCTCCTTTTTCTTCTCTACAACTCGACCTTTCTTCTCCTTGTCTTTTCGCAGCATCAATTCCCCCGATTCGTTCTGTCTTTATTCAAATCTATGTTGTTTAGTATGGGTGGCGGTGAGAGGCAGAGAGAGACAGAGTTCGAGAGAGCATGGAAAGCACGCAAGAACGTCCGCATGAGAAAGATTGCGGTTACAGGTACACATGGACATGTCGGACAGCGACGCACTCGCGGTCGAATCAGGCTGGCAGTGCAGGGTACGATAAAAAGAGAAGACGACAGGCATAATATACTTTGTTCCTCCACCCTTGCAATAGAGGGATTCGGAAGAAGCCAAGGCAAGAGCAGAGCAGCGGAAGATGGATGGATAAAGTCTTCTCGTCTGTCATAAGACTGCCTGATACCTCGCGAGAGCATAGTCGGCAGAAGATTAGTACCCTCTGACGAACGGCGTTTCATGGGGAACGAATCGACTTTCTACATTATCATGACTGTTTTCTTGACATGCGTGTGATACGCTTTGCTTGATATTGTTCAGCTTTGCTCAATGTTGTTCCTTTCATGACTGTTAAAGGCAAGCATATACATCACCTTTCTACGTTATCAATTGTCATGCTACTTGGCTACGCGCTCCACTCGGCCATTCTCTATCCCGTTCACATAGTCGTGACTGGCTCATTGCATCTGTCATTTCCTCTTCGCCAGTCATTCCTTGGAGAGGTGGACACTACCTGGCTCGCCGCATCGATCCGTGGTGCCATCTTCTGATTACGTCTGCTCGAGTATCACGATGGGATGTATGCATCTAATCTTCTCCCTTGAGCTTCTCCTCAATCTCCTCCAAGTCCTCGACCTCTTGAATCTCAATGATTTTGTTCACCTCGGCCGTATTTCTCATCAGCTCTTTCGCGCCGGCATAGACCATTTTCAGCTCTGAGTTGCAGGTCACGGGGAGGTAGTAGAGCATCACATAAGGTACCGAGAGACGTCCCGAGTCCTGCGAGTACTGCATCAGTCGGCTGTTTATGGAAACTGAAAGAATGGGGTTTCAGTGGCAGATTGGGAGGAATGTCGGTGAAGAATGGGCTGAGCGCGTGGAATCAAGATATGAAAAAGAGAAACATACCATCGTGATGGGGTATGAGAGGAGAATGAGTCGTGGTGAGTGGTCTGGTAGCTCCTCGCCTAATTGTGATAGATCCGAGTACACCTCATCGTCGGCTTGGGAGATCTCGAGAGTCTTTTTGTCGATTTGGTCTGTTCATTTTGTTTGTCTTAGCCCCGAGTCCCTCCTCCGTTAGGAAGTTGCAGTCCGCGTACATATCACTGCTTGTGGGTCCTTGGCTCTCGAGGTGCCGAGGCGGAACTTTCGCAAGGCAGTCTTGGTCTCCGGGGAGAAGGTGTACAGGCGGGCTTCTGACGCCTGTTGGGGTACATCAGTGGAGCTCAGTTGTGACTGGCAAGATTCACTTACCATGGCTCTAACAACGAGGGCGCGGTGGGTAATTATGATATTGCTGGTGACCGATCTCGACTTTCGGTTGTGTCGAGTCCCTTCAACGATGCTCGATGTCATACCCCGCGAGCCCGTGCCCTTCCCCACATTCGGAGCCTGTGGCCACAACAACTTTCAAGGTTTCGTCTTTGTTGACACTCTTCGCTTCTTCTTCATCTTGCTCATCGGCACTTCTCCATGCAGTTCCTGCCTCTTGGAAGGACTCAACACCGCGGCCCTTGATAAAGAAATGTCCTGCGCTGATGCTAAGCTAAGGTAGGCAGCAGCGAATAGTCACTCGAGTCAACCAAAATTCTTTGTCGAAGTGTAAAGAGGCTCATGGAAGGTCCATTGTGTGGTACCGCTTAGTCTCGGCGTATGTGTCGTTCAGATGACCAGTCGAGATTTATCCTTCATCTCGGGTATCGTCCTCATCAAGCCTTGACTCATTTGCACGTCAACATTTCCAGGCTCTTTGCTGGGCCTGTTAGGAGCTACCAGAAGGTCATCCATCTACTAGTTCTGATTCACTAAGAACAATACTTCATTATACCCACCTATTGGCCACGTTACTCATAATCCCATCAGACTTCAGGGGCAAAAGACAATATCATGCATTTCAATGTCTTACAGTGTAAAGTCTTGGTTGAGTCCACTACATCCGGTCAATAGATCAACAATAGTGGTTCGACCTACTATGATCGGTCAACACATCAACAATAGTGCCACTGTCGTCCTATAAGTACCTTAACATGGTTACATTGTCCTCTTACCTGTGGCACTACACCCAGCTTCTATATATGATTGAGATACAAGATCCTACTATAATCGGTATACAGGATATATTAGAATTTGGATAAGGGAATGCTTGAGCTCTTCAGACGGTCCCCTCGCACAGGCAAGTCATTGGCATGTCGAGATGAAGATCAGAAACCTAATGAGCTTCAAGTCAAGACGCTGGACAGGCAGTGCATCTGGGCCTGCGGTGCCGACGACGAAATCGTGGATCCCTTCATACAGCCACACAAACACACCAGCATCGTTTTCCAAGAACTCTTCGAGAGAACATCTACTGAGGAACGAATCTATGTCTGCAAGCTTTCATATGGCCAGCGAGATTATTTCCCGAACAAAGGCGAAATGAGCACCATAGACCCAAGAGCCCTTGCAGGTAGTACTCCCCTTCTCAGATCCATGTATCTGCCTCTGGCTCCTCCAGGACTTCGCATTGTTGACCTGCAGATATCTCAGGAAGCCATGTATGTCAAACGTCCACGTCTAGTCTACTTTGATATTGAGCACAGAAGAGACCAAATCGCTCTCAACTTCCTGGAGGAAGCCCTCGTTTGCGAGCGCATCGCAAACAATCCCCATCAAAACTTGGCGAACTATCTTGGAGCCCAGGTCATCAATGGTCGTATCTCTGGATTGTGCTTTGAGAGATACGAGAACAGTCTTTTGGACAAATCAGGATGTTCCAGTAATCAAGAAAGAGCAAGAATCATATTGCCCGAGGAGGAAAGAGAAGAGATTATGGATCAGATCACCGAGGGGCTGGCACATCTGGCATCATTTGGTCTGATTCACACATGCATCACCCCATCGAAAATCATGTTCCAGAGACAGGTCGAGAACGAGAGAGAGAGCTTTGTTGTCAAGATTGTCGGGTTCGATTGTTGCAGAGAGCGAGGAACGGAGCTGAAGGAATGGATGCCTCGACAAGGAGGATGGTATACCACCCCGGACCCACCTGATCTACCCAAGGCCACCCTGGAAAATCACAAGAACACATACTATCTAGAGAAATGGATGGAGGATGATTACTGGGCATCGTGCAGATCAGGGCTCCCCCAAGGTACGACTCATCCACATCCCTTGTAGTCTTTCACTAACTCATACTCACATGCTGATCACCCTGAGCTATGAAATTGTGCGCAAGAAGTTGGAGTTGGAGCTTTCAGGTGGCTGTTTTTCTTTTCCTCTCTTCCTATATGTCGAATAGATTAAAGGAGTAATTATATCATGTCCTATCAGAGCTTTACCACCTTCGTACACGGCACGTCGAAAGTCAATTCCCAACTAACTACTTGTGCTAGCACTCTATATTGAACCCAAGCAAGCGTACTCGTACTGTACCTTACTTGTAGTGCCAAGGTAGATGCTCGATCCGCCCCGCTGCTGTCGTAGCTCCACCCGCTCCCCGCAATCAATGACGCACTCTATCCCCAAAACCCAGGACCCCAATCACTCCACCGTCCTCGCACCATTGGAAACAATCCACACAAAAAAAGCACACATGTTTGCACGACTGAACCAAGTAGCACGCCACCTCAGTCGTCCACTTCCGAACTATCTACACCAATCCGCTGCCGCCATTGCTGCACCAATGTCTAGCATTACCGGGATTAAGATGGCCGAGGCCAATGGAAAGCGGACCATCAATACGGCTGCGTGTCTGATTATCGGTGATGAAGTTTTGGGTGGAAAGGTCGGTCTTTTGTTTTTCTTTTCTTTTCTTGAGTGTCTCAGGTCGTTGAGAGAGCCTTGAGTCTCGGTCATGAGGACGTTTTGAGATCGTCCTTCTGCGTGATCATCCTCACCTATCGTAATACTGTGAAAACAATGCACCATTTCAATTTCGAGATTCATGAGATTGGAGAGAAGAAAGAGCCCGTATGCGGACGCTGCGCCCAGTTCTAATGATGCTCTTTGCTATCCAAGCTGGACTCGGTACATCTTAACCAAACTAGCAACATGCTCCTGAATCTATCTAGCAACAGCTCGCAGGCGAACAATCCACTAACGACAAGAATCAGACCGTCGACACAAACTCCGCCTACCTAGCCAAATTCTGTTTCTCTCTAGGCATAAATCTCAAACGCATAGAAGTGATTGGCGACGAAAAGTCCGAAATTGTCGAAGCGGTCCGTCGCATGTCCTCCAACTACGACTTCGTCGTAACCTCTGGCGGTATCGGTCCAACCCACGACGACATCACTTACGCGTCGATAGCCTCAGCCTTTGACCTCCCCCTCGTCGAGCACGCCGGGACCTTTCACCGTATGAAGAAGCTTTCGAAACCGCACCCCAGCCAGCCAAAATTCGATTACGAAACCCCTTCGCCGGCACTGGAGGCTAAGAAGCGCATGGTCATTCTGCCCTATGACAAGGGTCTGCCTGATGAGGATCAGGTTGTCTTCACGGCGGAGGATCTGTGGGTCCCCGTCGCTGTTGTTAACGGAAATGTGCACATCTTGCCCGGTGTGCCTAGACTATTCGAGCGTATGCTTGATGGGCTGAAGCCCAGCCTGTTGCCTAGACTTACGGATCCCGAGGGCAAAGGCGTCTACAGAGTTCTCTTTTCCACGCCGTTAGCCGAGAGTGCAGTGGCGAGTTATCTGACCGAATTGGCCGCCAAGGTCGAGCCCGAAGGCGTCAAAGTCGGGAGGTAAGTCTAGTCCATATCACCCAGCATCTTAGACGTGTCTGCATCATGGCAGCTAGCACGCATCGGCTAACATTTCCTCGCGCAGTTATCCTCGGTGGGGCAAGAGTAGAAACACCGTCACCCTTGTCGGCAGAAACAAAGAGTACATGGACAGCCTGATCCCCGAAGTGGAAAAGGGAGTCGAAGGCATACGAGTCAGCAAGGAAGACGAAGCCGACGAAGCCGACGAGGCCGACAAGGCAGGTCCAGGCTCCTAGAAGAAGTCGGCCAGGGCCACCACCTCATCAAGACCAGGGCACCGTTCAAGACGATGAGCGAACCCTTCATGTGATGGTCAGGCGGAATCGCGAGACTTTTGGTATAGCTGAAAAGCTGGTGCCTTTTTTTCATTTGGTTCCTAGGTCTTTATCATATTCACGATGCGGCAGTCTGGCCTTGAATGTAAAAGTTGATTATGATTCTTCTCGTCTCAATGCTTTCTGTCGTCATGCTTGTGGATGTAAACACGGCGTGACCAAATCTACACGAAAACGTCCATATATAATGTTAGTTCAGTCTCGATCATGTCATGGCGAGGTGCGTCCAGCAGACGATCAATCGCAAGAACAAAGTGGCCTCGGGGAGACGGCGCGACGTAGGGACTGAAAGACTAGCAATGCCCGTCATTCGGCACGACTGTCATGCGAGATTGATAATGCCCGTTGCCGTTGGGCTTGTTCGGACTTATGTCTTATGGGAGAGCTTGGTAGGTGATACTGTTCTGGAGCGGACAACCACTTTCTTCCTTGTCTCGTGAGGTATGTGAGCCATGCACTAATGCCCCTCTTCCCTCGAACAGTCCAAAGCCAGAGGATACCGTATTTCCTGAGCGCCGCCTTTCTATCCTTCGCTCGAAAGCAGCCGGATGATGTCTTTGTACTAGTGAACACCGTATTACGACGACATCATCTGCTCAAGCATGAACACCTGGAGCGGTCATGACATGATTTATTGACGCCAATCGCCTCTCCATGGCCTCTACATATCGGGAGTCGGGATCTCTCCTGATTTTGATCGAGCTGGTTCACGTGTCAGCTGATTCTACGCTAGGTGCTTTGTAAAGGCAGAAGCAGCACTTACGGTCGACGTCTACATTGATCACATCTTTGGTGCCCGCATTTGCTGCAGGTTTGTGCTTGGAGAAGAGGGACGTCGCATTCGTGGCACATGTACCTGATTCTCTGACGTGGTTTGCGATAGACTCTTTGGACGGCCGGATACATCATGGGTCGGCCGTCGTTGGTTAGAGTGGGGTTGGTAGGATGATCGTGTGTCTCTGGAGGAATTGTCAGTACGACGAGAGATTGAGCTAGCGTGGACGAAGAGACGGAAGGCGAAGAAATGAGAGTCATACCTCGAGATGGAATGCCTGTCAATGGAGAGAGATAGTGGATAGATGATCTGCTTCGGACACTGCGTCCAAGCTGTGACGAGAGTGACGACGATATACCCGTCATCACGTCCGGTTGTAAAAAGGGATCAAAGGTCTCGAAGACACGAGACCGCCGCGAGCCTACTTGTTCGAAGGAGTTTATCCCAGTATCAGGGTAGTTTAGATCTATGTGAGGCTGATCGGCTTGCGGGGTTGAGTGACCTGCACATGGTTCTCCGACGCCCTCAGGTATTGAATCGTCCCTCAAAGGATCCGGTGGTGGTAGTACTGCTGATGGATCGGACCAAGGCATCAATACTCCTTTTCCCTTCCATGGCCGTTGCGTTTGAGGTTCCAAGGAATCACCGCTCTCGTCAACTTCTAGAGACGTTTGAGTGGCAGGCGAATGGTCCCATCGGGTGGTAATCTCCTTTTTGGGGTCCTGGAGATTGGGCTTCGTGCCATTTTGTGGCTGTTTCTCGAGTTCCTCTTCTTCATCAACCTCCAGGTGCTGCAAAGCGAACATGTTGAGATGCGGCTGAGATGCAATGGCGTTCTCGAGATCTCCATTGAGGACTCGCGTCTGCTGTTTGACTTGCGACCCCTCTGCTTCAATGGCCTGACTAGCGACACCAGCAGTGGCAAGAATTGCCTGCTCTCTAGTCTCAGTCGGCCCAGTCTCCATCTCACGATCACGGTTCTCTTTCATCACTCGGATAGCTGGCTCCGCCATGGCCTGAACTCTCCTTCCGGAAGACCTGGGACACCGCTTGCAGATTTCATGGGAGCATGTTGGGCACTTCTTGTGGAGGCCGAAATCAACACCGCACTGGTGGCAAGCACGATGCGTCCTCATCCTTGGAGCCCTCTGGACACGATAAACGACTGGTGGGAGATCCATAGGTGCACTTTCGTCTGGCCGAATGTCAACACCATACCGGGATCTCAATCTCCGAATTCGACTCTGGTGAGCAGATGCACGGTCCAGGGACCATTCACCACTGATCAAGGATCCTTGTACAGGTAAACTCGGATCTAGAGATGATAGATCATCGGAGGTGGTACAAGATGCGGTAAGCAAACCATCACTCCCGTGTCCAGAAGCAGCAAGATGATAGGGTTCATGAGCTTCAAATTGTCCGGAAATAGAGTTCTCCATAGAAGAATGTTCTGTCTGTTGGATAGGTGAACCAGGCGAGGTCGAGCAACTGACGATAGCTGCCATGGAACTTCTTTGGCCGTGAGCCCTCCGAAAAGTGGTGGTGATCCGGCGGAGAGCTCTGCGTAAGTGACCTGTCGTTTCGGCTTCGGGAGGATTGGTACTCGAGGACATGACAATCTAAATGTCTCAAATCGGGCAATAAATAGAGTGATGTGCTTGTATGTGTTGCAATCGTCCGGGGATTTGGAAAGAATGTGGACCAAGACAACCAAGGACTCGAGAAACACCGTGTGCCAGGCGTGTAAAGGACAACAAGAAGCAATTATTTTCAGATGATTCGCGTGCGTGCCGTTGTCCGACACAGGTTGTGCAACGAGATCAATGTTTTTCCGGCGATGACGAGTGACCAAATATTAAAGCGGCGTGATCGTCCCAATCCAGCGCATCATCAGCAGACTTCTACAGCCCTTGTACGACGATATGAATTCTCCGAGTACAAGCAGAAACACTGTTCAAACCTTGTTCAATTTGGTCTATTAGGAGATGCTGAAGTTCGACAAAGAGCGTTCGCCAAGAGAAGAGTATCCGATGGACGGGGTTCGAGGGTGAATCCCAGTTTTGTGGGAAGAGGTTCTAAAGGAATGCCCTTGGGATTATTAGAGTTCAGCTCGCTAAGGACAGATGAACTGATGGTGGAGAAGCGGCATCGACGACGTCGAATCATGCACGAACCCACAGTTTGACGATTGTGTCCGGGCGCGTGATCCCTCGTCTACACCTGCACCCGAGCTCCTAAGCGCTTGTTGCAAATGAGCGGGCTGCATCGCCTCTTCTCCTTCTCAGAATGAGATATTCAACGGAAGTTTCAGGGCAATCAGATCTCATCTGCAATATCAATCACGATGAACAACATCTGCATGCTGACTGGTTTGCAATCCTGGCCAACGGGTGAACTTCCAATAAGGTGAAGGTGGAGAGCAGCAAGACACATTAAATCAGCACCTCCAATCATTCTGCAATGGTCGGAGGTGTGCACATGTCAAACGCAGTCAAGTAGCCGTCCTTCACGCTGGAGATCGTGGGCAGTCTTTCAGCGCTCCGAGCCCATTGAAGAGGCCTCTACGTAATTAGTTAGATGTCTACCATCTCGCGTTGCGCAACTCTTTTACTTACGATCGTAAGAGCATGACTCGATGACAAGTCCTATTTGGGCCAATGCAATCATGTTGGGTTTCGGAGGAAACCGTTCCGAGCAATGGTTCGAGGTGCGGAATGATACCGCTGCGGTGCACTGTCCGCCGCCGTGCATGGTCCGCCGCCAGTGGGGAAGATCTCTGCCACGTACGTCTCACCGAGAGAGTTATTGTCATGAGCCCCTCCTGAAGTATTCGAGGGCCATGCAAAACTCATCTGGCTGAATGCCGAGATTTTGGCTTACAATACCGTAAGTCAGAAGAGAAAGCTCTAAACGACTTAGTGGCGGCCATCCCAGGTTCTCGGGTCTAGCAGTGAGACCATGAGTTCTCGAAAGAGGATCGACAAACGTCTGTGCAGTACTCTAGTAAGCATGCACGCAGCACTCAAGAAATTGGGGCAAGCGCACGTAGAGCCACAGGAGCTAAATGAAGAAATCCACATCTCGGCGTTTGTTTCAAAACCGAGCGAAAGCGATTCTCGAGATGTTTCTTCTATCGACTTATCGTACTTTCTTTTGCGTGTAGCCCTTTATGGGATCAATGGGCCATGAGATCGCCCACAGACCGTGCCCTTCCTCTAGCTTGGCTGGCCGCCCATCGTATTGGGATGCTTCCCGCAGAGCCGCGACCGCTAGGCGTAGGAGCAGGGAACAATATGATCCTTGTGGGGCGACAAGGTCTGAGTCAAGCATTACTGTACATGTAGCAACAACTGGCCAAGTGCACAAGTACTTCACGAGCTGTGGAAGCAACGATATGCTACTGTGCTAGTAAAGACAATCGGCCCCGATTTGTTCAGCACAGGGTCTGGCCTGCATAGGGTACATTGCGGAGCGTTTCGCGCTGGTAATAATAGGCTTCGGTTCAATAATCGGAGGAAGAAAGCTTAGCCCGATCAGAGAGATTTAAAGCACTGCGTACTCTTGCAAACCTAGAGTTGCGACGAACTTTTGTAACCAACATCTGCCGGAAATTCTTACCGTACTCGAATGGGTAGATGACTCGCTACCCGTATGCTAAGCCACTGTGGGCTTACGTAAGCATACCTATGGATGCAATATATGGTCAGGAGCTGAAGTGGACGTCTAGACGGACCTGCCTCGTGTGCCTTGACTCTACGATGCCACTTTACATCAGATTGGTTGGCCCTCACCTGTGTTCACTTATGACAACCGGTCATATCCGAATCGAACGCTAGACGCTTTATTCTGGCAGCTTCGGTTGTTGCTCTTGTCGATCTGTAAGGTTTCTCTCAACAGAGGCTTCATAATCCCGCAAGGAGCTAGACGCCCTGTCAAATGCGCGCCAAACGAGGCCTCCATCCTGTACGCGTACCTGTGTGTATAGAGGGGCTTGTTAATGCAAGTCTATTCGAGACGCAGTAATATATGCGGCAACATCGAAGATGGTCGCAGCCACCCATGGATCGCATCCTAGGCTGTCAACGTAAGCGTCAAGAATTGAGCTGGGAGCATGTCATTTCAGCGAGACCTGGCAATGAGAAGGTTGAGACGGATGTTCATCCGATATCTAAACATGCGTCAATTATAATGGCCCGGAGGCTGGAGCACATCTCCAGATACTAATCTATCTAACTTTTCGGTCATACACATGCACGGACAACAATAAATGGAAGAGAAAATGTAAGCGAATTCTTGATCGCTTGTCGATATCATGCTACCTCGGCTTGAGGTGAGCATCTATAGGTCCTTGTCACACGCACGAGAGCCATTCCACAAGTCTCAGGAGATTGGACTCTGATGCTTAGCCGTGCAACAGCCTGGGCAATGCACACGGCATCGATATCGGCATCGGCATCGACATCGACACAAACTGACCCGCGCCGCAGGTCAAGGAAAGTCTTGATTGTAGGTGCTGCAACGACTAGCATTAGCCAGAGGAGCAAATAGAGTGATTGACAGCGCCTGCAAGCAGCAGGAGACCACCCAGAGTATTTACTCCGATCAGAAGCATGAAGGCGACTCGACGAGCGTGAGTGTCAAAGAAGTTCCAGCACGAGCAGGCGTTCGTGTTACTTGAAAATTAACTTTTGAGTAACAACCGACTGGTATGCCCCAATGTACCAATTACTCAAGGCGAGGGAATAAATCCCTACGAATCTTCCCCGTCAACCTCACCCATTGGTTTACCCTGCATACCCGGCTGTTTGGTTGAAGGCGCGCTTATGCAGCTAATCATGCACGCTGCTAGCGAACAAACGCCACATTCATGGCCAATTCTCCACACGCACATGGCCAATGCACCACCTGCCAGGCCCCTGTCCCTGATCGCAACTCTGTTCGGTATTGTATCGCACCAACAACCACAATACTGGATACACTGATTATCATGAAAACTTGTCACCTGGGAAACCCGGTAACAGAAAATCCTCCTGGCCAAAAAAGAAATCCTCTCTGACAGGGCCCGCAGGATTTGGAGACGTCATGGGGAAGAACATCTATTGAGACTAACTCCAGCACATGGACGAAGCGAGGCGGCTTCAACCAGGCAACTCATATATCATGCAGGGCAAACCTTTTGCACTCTAACCTGTTTGTCCGAGGTCACATATAAATTCCCCGGCACATGTAGCGGCTCGGAGGACTCGTGTGCATAGACTGTCAAATACTGCTGAGAAAGTACCGTCCAGAAGGTTGGAACCCATGCACCACACCCCATCCTCGGCACATATTCCGAGCGACATGCCATTTCTCGGCCCATGAGGAGTGACAGCTGCAGCTACAGCTAACATGGATTCTGCTCTCCTGCAGGACAATCATCTCGGCCTATCATTTTCGTTTCTTGCACCTGTCCGAAGAAGAATCTCATACCTTCCACATGTTTGTTGAGTTCCCGGAAATAACGCAGGGCAAGATGCAAGGATAGCACATGGAGTGCCTGTGCTGCCTGACCTATGGGTCCCGATCATATGCCGAGTCAGTCACGGCAGATGCCAAAAACCTCATCCATCGGTTTCGGTTTCGGGTCTCTGCCTTTTCCCCCTTTCACAATTTAGCGACATTTCGTGACGGTTATGTACGATACGAGTGATGACAATTCGTGTTTGCTAGATGGATTGGTAAGCGCGTGGTGCGGTGATTGGGGTGATCGTTGGATCTTCTTGGACTTTCAGCAGGGAAGATTTTTGTTTCGTTTCCTTTCGTTTCGCATGACTGGTATTACAATCTTTGCTGCGATGCGGTGGATAAAGTTTTGTCAATGCGGTTGTGACGATGAGGGTGAGGAGTAGCGTACTCGTACGTTCCTCACCTCTCTCTAAGACTCAAGAACAGAACTTCTAGCTATCTCATGTCGAAGCTAAAGGGAGGCAAGGTAAAGGCAGCCAGCAAAGAGACCAGCGAGAGACCAGCGAGAGACCAGCAAAAACCAGCAAAAGACATAAAAGCTCTCCAGTCCACCCCAATAAGCAAGCAGCAAGTAGCAAGTAGCAAGTAGCAAGTAGCAAGTAGCAAGTAGCAAGTAGCAAGTAGCAAGTAGCAAGTAGCAAGTAGCAAGTAGCAAGTAGCAAGTAGCAAGAAGTAAGTAGCCATGAAGTAGCCATGGACCAAAGCAAAGCAGGTGACAAACCCAGTAAACACTCCCAAAGAAACGAGAAGAAAGAACCGAACACATCGATGCCCCATGCAAGCCATGCTAATCCGCACAGACTACCCGCACAAACTACCTCATGCATGTAGACCAGCCAACCAGCCGACCAGGTATATAGAGAAAGCGAAGGTATCCTTGCATGTAACATCTAGCCAATGCGGTCGTGGTAGGAATGCAATAGCAGACTCAGTAGCGAAAAAGCAATACAATAGCAGAATCAGTAGTGCAAAAAGGCAGTAGCAGAAGCGGTAGCGAAAAAAGGCAGTAGCAATATTGGGTTGAAAAATATGCATGTGAAAAGTAAGGTACAAAAGTTACTAAGGTATCATACAGGATACACAAGTTAACTATCATGCGAAACATACGAGCCAGGCCAAAGCAGACAGAATGAGAATGAGAATGAGAATGAGAAAGTATAGCAGTCACAGTCGCAGTATTGCGATGACAAACAACAAAGGAAGTGGGCGAGAGTCATCACATCACGGATGGGAAGCAAGAGTCATGACGAGAAGCGAGAGACTAGATAAGGTACAGGCTCAATGAAGACTACAGGCTTAGGCTCAGACTCAGGCTCAGACTCAGGCTCAGGCTTAGGCCCAACGAAAAGACATGAAGCAAAGCAAAGCATAAGGTCGAGATATTGAAAGCAGCAGCAGCAGAATAAGTGTGAAGCAGGCCGAGGGAGCGAGATATCGAGAGGGTGTTTTCGCGGTTGTGAAATCAGGTGTCAGGGGGACGAAGAGGGCGTCTTGGTGGAGGAGGATGCAGTTGCGGGCTGTGTCGGAGTGCGGGCACGATAGTTTCCCAGTTGAATAATTGCACACCTTCATCAGTAGGTAAGGTACCTTACTCAGGCTTTGAAAGAAGCGGGGAAATGGCAAAGTTTATGATTAGCTTGGAGTCGAGCTCCGGAGCTCATGGGGTTTCATTGTGAGTGGGTATCTATATAAAACTTGGGTTGTTTTTGCTTCTGCTTTCTGCCGACCCAAGGTCCTTGCATCGCTTCTGCTCTTCTCATCCTCGTATGCTTGATGTATACATGTCTGCCCTCTAAACTCCTAGTAAAAGTTTTGATTTCCTCCGAAAGCTGTCATGTCATGCCCTCCATCCATGCTGTCCATGTCCATGAATTCGAAGGTTGGGTCATTAGGTGGGGCGGAAGAGGCACCTGCCGTGGCGACAGCACCGTTCATGTTCATTTGGTGATGGGCCTGTTGGGCAAGAGATATTTGCTGCTGCTGTTGTTGTTGTTGTTGTTGTTGTTGTTGTTGCTGATGCTGATGTTGGACTTGCTGCTGGGGCTGTGGTCTTTGCGGCTGAGGTGGCAGCTGAGGAGGTGCATCTCCATCGATGAGTCTGCAGTCTGGAGGGACACTCCCGCCTAGCGCATCCTTCCTTTCTATCTTTCTCGTATCAGGCACGGCTCCTCCGTTGCAATCACCCTTGGCATTCATGATTGTGCCAACTTCTTGGAGAATGCCCTGTCTGATGTCGTTCTCGTAGGCGGCGGGACCCTTGAGCAGAGGCAGCAAGAGAGTAGCTTCGTACCAGCGACCTTTGATATCTTTTGTTTCGAAGCGGGCGTTTTGTTTTCCTGGTACCGTGTTCCAGTACGTGGCGGTACCTTTTGTGCCGACGGTGTGTGGATTCCGACGTATTGTATCCTCTTGCATACGCTTGGTGATACCCTGTTTGATGGCACCTTGAGGAGTGGGCTGGCGGTTGTTGTTGTATCGGACTTCGGCATGAACAAAGACGTCGCCAACAAGCTCCAGGCGTTTCCAGCTCTGGGCATTGAAGGCGGAAGATTGGGTGCGCTCAACGATTTCGCGGATTACAAGGACATGGATGGTGGAGGGGTCTGTTGATTTGATGCGTACTGTATCACCTACCCAGACCTTCTCAGCGCCCATGAATATGGCATTCCAGCGCAGTTCGGTGACACCAGGAGTGGGTTCGGATTTCGATTCGAGGGATATGGTAGTGTATGTCGAATCGATATTCTTGGCAGCCAGAATAGAACCGTCGACGCCAATTTCGCCTTGACCAAACTTGCCACTGGAAATGGCATACCAGTCGACGGTATCCCACGACAGACCGGGTAGATTGTTGAGGCCGTTGTTTGTGAAGGGAGGGACACTCCATGCCAGCCACGGACGCAAGTCGGAAGTGCTCTTTGTCTCTGCGGGTAAATGGGCGCCTGGCCAAGACAGAGGTTGGACTCTGAAGTAGGATTTGGTAGGATCGTTGGGTAGTCTCCATCGTTGAGTGATGACAGCCAAGCCCCAGGCAGCGCCGCGGTTGTACCAGACCATTTCACCTTGACGGAATATGTAATTGTCATAGCTGAGATCTTGTTCATGGTCTCGAGAGCGTGAGATGGGGGCCGGACGTGTGGTCTGTTGGGACTGGGGTTGCGGTGTTGTTGTGGGAGCTTGGCGCACGGTGTGGTGAGAGGCAGGCTGATTGACAAGGGCTGGACTGGCCGATTTCCTTTCTTGTGCTCCGGTAGTGCTGGCACGACGAGCAGCACCTACAGAAGGGTGTCTGGCGGGCACATTGGAGGCGGGTGTGGGGATTGTGGCCGACGAAGCGGTGGTGGTATTGGTGGTATTGGTGGTGGTGGTGGTGGGTGGTAGGGCAGGTGTTGCAATGGGTGTCTCGGACTTGAATGGTGCCTGGCTTGTCACAGTGGGAGCCGGCTTCTCGTCCAATTCTTCTGGACAGCAGATCTTGCATGTGCAATTGTCCGGATCTCCTTCCCCGTCGGTCGAGAGCCACAGAAGATGGGGAAAGTAATCGGCAGGACTGCGGAAGCGCTTCTTTCTGCCCATTGGGTGGCCGTAGAGGTATGCATCTTGTCTGTCGTTTCCTCCTCCTGCATGAGTCTTTGTTGTCGTCATAGCCCTGCCTTGGTCATCCGTCTTCTTTACAGACTTGACATGCTCGTAGAGACGGTAGTTTTCAGGGAATTGAACGAGGATGTATCCCTTGTCCGAGTCTTGCAAGTTCAGCTCTCTGGCCAGCATGCTCCCCAGCTTCCTCCTCCAGTCCATGTGTTTCTGCTCATCAATGGCGACGGTGCGATAGTAATCACTGGTTCCCGAGGCATCTGGCTTGCTGTCGAGTTGCTCGGCCGTGGGTTGGTTGGGCTCTTTGCGCTTATGCGTCGTTATCGTCTCCAGCTTGCCGTCTGAGCGACGCACGTATAACGGGAGGAATCGACCCATGATGCGCTGTCTTTTCCTTCTATGATGTAACGATTGGCACAGGCGTTGGGATGGGAAGGAGTGACATGGAGAAGCACTTCAGCTCATTATTCTTGATGCTTGCACACTCTTGCACACTCTTGCTGTCTTAGAATGACACTTCTGTGCTTCTCCCATCCGAGGCACAACCGTTTAAAGCTTCCGCGCGGTTGCGCTTCTGTTTCTCCCAGACGGGTGAATCCACAGGACCCTGACAGTTGACGTAGCTCCGCACGTGCCACATATCTGTACTCGTAACATTCCACTTTCACCAAAAGACGTGACACAGTGGCCATCTGTGATGCTATCATTGCGCAACCCCGCTGTGCTCCCGTTTGGACTTTACAGATACAGGTATTTATGAAAATTTCATTCCTTCTATCAAGTCGCCTTGCTGGAATCCAAGTTTAAAGTCCTAACTTCTCAATCTACCTTCACAACAACCAACTCTCGACCTCTTTCGAATCAAAGTCTGAAGTCCTAAACTTCAACCTTCAACCTTCACAATAACCAAGTCGCGACTCTCTT
This sequence comes from Delphinella strobiligena, assembly GCA_009982845.1. Taxonomy (NCBI): domain Eukaryota; kingdom Fungi; phylum Ascomycota; class Dothideomycetes; order Dothideales; family Dothioraceae; genus Delphinella; species Delphinella strobiligena. Next base: position 1,357,385 of record JAADKB010000007.1, on the reverse strand, counting down.
GAATCACCATCATGTCCAACACACGTTCCTCCTTCACCTCGTCGTCATACACCTCCTTCAGTTCCTCCTCGTCGTCAAACTCGAATGGTGAGAGGACTGGACACTCATATCAGCAACAATCCTCCTCCAACCCCAGCGGTACCACCGTCCGCACAACCAACCAGACCTTCGGAGGTCCAACTGTCGAAGAGACAAGACATTATGACAACCAAGGCCGTGAGCTTCTGGGCGCTCCCACAGGCCTAGCAAACAACCAACAACGCATTCAAGATGTTGAGGTTGAAGATGTCACCGACGAGCCTGAGACCGAAGCCGACAAGAGATACAGGGAAGCTATGGAGGAAGAATACGCGAAAAGGGAGGGTGGTGCCTAAGCCACGTAGCTAGCACACTTTTCTGTGCCCGCCTGCATTACTTCTCTCGCCCATGATCAGACGCGAAAGGACAGAACTTACGATACCATGACACACCTCTCTTCTGGTTCAGAAAACATTCCATTAAATTCTCAATGAGGGTCCTGCACCCATCCCTCGCCTGTCACAATCCCTCGCTGTTCCCCCTTCTGCTCTCTTGACCAAGCATGCATTCCCACACGGTACGTACCAGTCAGAGAAACCTCTAAACACTGGGTACATCCGACTCCACCTCGACTTGGTGCAATAGCTCTAGAGGCAGATGTGAATACAGATAGCAATATGAAACACAATTTTTCGATCAACGGTTCTGTGGTGTAGTTGGTTATCACTTCTGTCTAACAAGTTCATCTTGCGCACAGGCGGTCCCCGGTTCGAACCCGGGCGGAATCATTTTGCATCTTAAGCCTACTCGAGGGCTAACGTGCGACTTTTGCAAAAAACCTCCACAAGGGGGCGTGGGTTCTGTGCCTTCGTCTCGTTGACATCCACCCTGTATAGATCTGGTTAAGCATTTTCCCAGTGACACAGCTACATCTGCCTCATCGCTTGTCCCCACTGTGTTGACATTGACTTCCCACTTTTTACACTTTTGAAACTGTTAGTGGCGGCGTGGAGAAGTCCAAGTTGAAGCGGAGAGCAGGTTGTGGAGAAGCTTCTTTTTGGTAAGAGATTTAATCGCCAAGCCGGCCTCAGTTTACGGCAACAGCGCTTGATGAGTGTTCTTCTTTTTGCTACAATGTCCCCGCTCTGACGTTCGCTCTGACGTTCGCTCTACTCAGACGAGCAACAGCAGCCGGACCTTATACCGCTCCATCTTGCCGTCCCTTTTATTCTAGTCCGATCTCGCGTCAAGACTGTAGACACTATATAGCTAAGTTTTCTTGTCGGTTGGTATCTTTCTCTGCCATACTCTCACTCTCACCTCTTCCTCTGTCTCATCCTCTAAAGCTTTTACTGTTTAGCCTGCGGTCATCGCTAGAATCTCGACCATCTCTTTTTACAATGGCTGGTCAAGACGTCAAAGACATGCACATCTGCATTGCTGGGGCTGGTAGGCATCTTGATCTACATGGGAGACGAATAACAATTAACAACACGCGCAGGTATGGGCGGCCTCGCCTGTGCTCTCTCTCTAGCACATGAAGGCTTCAAACACATCGACGTTTTCGAGACGGCCTCAAACCTCGGTTTCGTAGGCGCCGGTATTCAACTCGCGCCCAACATGGCCAGAATCCTCGACAGACTCGGCGTATGGGACCCCATCGCAGCAGACGCAGTCGATCTCGTGACAACAAGCATCAGACGTATGCAATGGAAGAAGCCAAAAGTGCAGAGAAGCAAGAGGCTAACACATGACAAACAGAGGGCGCCACAGACGAGGACCTCGCAAACGTCGATCTCCACTACATCCGCAGCACCTATGGCTACCCCCACATGGTCGGACACCGCAGCAACCTCGCCGGCGAAATGTACAAAGGTTGTCAAAAGCAAGAGGCGTCGATCAAATTCCACTTTTCCTCGCCCATCACCAACGTCGAGTCCTGGTCCCCAAAGCCCACCTTCACCGTGACGCCGCGCACCGACAAAGGCGGAGGCGAGCCCTACAAAGTATCCTGCGATGTGCTCCTCGGCGCCGACGGAGTCAAGTCAGCGATCCGCGACCAAATGCTCCGCGAGCTAAACATCGACGCCAAAGTCGTCGACTCAGGCCAAGCCGCCTACCGCATCATGATCAAACGCTCAGACATGTCCCACGACCCCGAGCTCCTCGAACTCCTCGACGCCGACCGCGTGATCCGCTGGATCGGGCACCGCAAACACATAATCGCCTACCCCGTCTCCTCGAAGCAAATCTACAACCTCTCGACCGCCCAACCCGACACTCACTTCGCCTCGGCCCCAGACGAAACCTACACGACCAAAGGCAGCCAAAAAGACATGCTGGCCATGTACTCGGACTTCTGCCCCAAAGTGCTCAAAATGCTAAACATGGTCCCCACAGACGACCTCTGCGAATGGAAACTCCGCGTTCACTCCCCTCTCCCCACCTGGACCAATGGCTCCACGGCTCTGGTGGGGGATGCCTGCCACCCCACCCTCCCCCACCTAGCCCAAGGCGCCGCCCAAGCAATCGAAGACGCCGCCGTCCTCGCAGTCGTCCTCTCCCGCCTCCCTGATTCCAGTTCACACTCAGTATCCAAAGCCCTCAAGGTCTACGAGATCTGCCGTAAAGACAGGGCCTATGCGCTCGTCGATCTCGCCGCTGCTAATGGTAGGGATATGCATCTAGGCGATGGCGCGGCGAAGCAGAAACGCGACGAGGCGTTTAGGGCTCTCAGGGAGGGGGGGGAGAAGGGAGGGAATGTGCCGGATAAATGGGCTGATGCTGATGTGCAGAGGGTTATTTATGGGCATGATTGTTATGCGAATGCTCAGGATGAGTTTGCGAGGATTTTTGGGGGGTTGTGAGTGAGTGCGTGCGCGCTGCTTGCATATAGACTGGGACCTTGGTTTTCGTTCTCGTGTATCTATGATTTAGATGAAATGACTTTGTCGGATGGAAAAGTCTTACTTGGCATCCTTTTCTGATCATCTTCGTCGCGAACATATGTCGTCACTGGTTTTTTGTCTTTTTTTCTGGACATGAATGGCATGGGCTGCTGGTTTTTCGGGCCCGGGAGGCGAGGGCGACCCTGTTCGTGTCGCATTCTCGCAGCCATATTATAAGCTATTCCGGAATTCAAGCTAAGGTACCTTGAGTCAGACTGCATGAGCGACGCCTGCATAATATGATAGAGCTATATACATATATATACTCGTAAGATTATTGTTATGCTTTTCGCGTCATGCCGTCGCTCATTGCGCAGGTATTCTAGATTAACACACGGGGAAGAGACGGAGAGAGATGATTTCTTACGACAAGTGTTTCATCTTGTGTTGCTGTGGTTGCAATGTCTGTGTTGGTGTCACATTCAGAATTGTCAGAATGGACGCCTTAGGTGTATTGTGTAAAGTAAGAAAGAAAGAAAGAAAGAAAGAAAAATCATTTGTATTGCTAGATATATTAGTCTTCTAATATACATCGAATGTCAAAGTGCCCCAAAAAATCAAGTGCCCCAGATCGGATGCCCAAAGAGCTACTTCCTCAAACCGCTTGCATGCATGCAGTATGGCGGCAGAAGAACCCATACGTCCGCTAAATGCCACCTTGGCTACTACTCCATGTCCTCATCATCATCATCATCATCATCATCAGCACCATCGGTACCATCACCACCATTAGCAGCACCCTCCCTAAGTTCAGTGAAATAAAGACGACCGTTTTCGTCCTCTGCGACGTCACCAAAGACACGCAGAACGGCGCGCAGATCGACATTACGGCGCTTCTTATGGTCCTTCATGACCTTATCAATCTCCAATTTCTTGAGAGCCTTGAGCTCGAAAAGGCGGTCGTCGATGGAGCCCTCAATGGCCAGATTGACCATTGACGTCTCCCTGTCCTGGCCGATGCGGAAGACGCGGCAGAAGGCCTGTTGTTCGATTGCTTCGTTCCACCAGGGATCGACGATGATGACTTTGCTGGCGACTGTGAGGTTTAGGCCCAGCCCGCCGCATTTGAGAGAGGAGATGAGGATGCGGGTCTCAGGGTCGGTTCGGAAGCGGTTGAGTTCGCTGTCGCGTTTCTTGTGCGATAGGTTGCCTGTTAGCGTGCAGCAGCCCCATTTCTCCGTTTCGCACATCTTGGTGAGCACTTTGACCATGCCTAGCCATTGCGTGAAGATGATGATTTTGACTTCCTCGTCGCCGCCGGCCTGGGGGTCCCACCAATTGAGGATCTGGGATTTGGTCGCGATGGTCTTGGTGCTTGGGAGGACCTCGCCGTTCATGTTGAGCCAGTCGTCGTCCTTCTTTGCACCACCCGGTTCGCCAGACGTCTCTCTATTGTTGTCGTTGGTGGTTGATGTGTCAATAGGTCTGGAAGTCATCTCTTTGCCGCAAGAGGCGCAGGAGGCCTTGTTCAGATTGTCGTTGGCAGCCTCTTTCATCAGGTCTTCCAGACAATCCTTGCAATAGATGTGGAAGCAGTCCGTGATGTGTGGCTCATGGGGTGGTTGATGGCAAATGACGCATTTGGCACGCTCGTTCATCCTCTGGTACGTGACCGATTCCTTGATAGTGGTCAGGTACTTGGAGAATCTCATGTTCTTGCCATGAGATTTGCCAACGTCGGTCAGCTCGCCAGTCTCATTGTTGCTGGTGGCATCAGGTGGTATCTTTACATGGTACTGCTCATCGGCACCATCTTGGTACTCTTCGGCAGTACGAGCTTCGGCAATGGCTCTCTCCTTGGCGAGAACGTTACGCATGGCGATGATGAGCTTTGCACCGTCGCCGCGATGGGAGTCCTCTCTCTCGACAAGACGTTCGAGCTTCTCAAAATCCTCGCGCTCCAGGCAGGAGCAGATTTCACCCTGGATCATCAGAGGATGAGAGGTCAACTGACGCAGACGGAGCATAAGCACGAACAAGTGTGTCATCTTGCTGCGAAGCTGACCATCGTCTGAAATCTGCTGGATTCGAGTAGCGAAACGAGTTCTCACGATCTCGTAAATAGCATGCTCTAGACGTGTGAACGTGAGGTGCACTGTTTCAGCTCTAGCCTTGGGAAGGTTCACGAGACGAGCTCCAAAGAGCTGGTTGCGGTGAGTGTACCTCGTCATGCAGGCTGTCATTTCATCGCCCAGCTTGTCGAGACTCATAGGATTAGTAGTGTCCACGAATCTCTTCTTGAAACCGGATTGGGTCTTGATGTCAGGGTGCTTGATGAATTCGAAAAGAGCATAAAGATCAGCTGCACCGTTCACCATTGGCGTACCAGTGATTGCCCAACAGTGTTCGGCAACTAAGGCGCGACAGGCTACCGACACCCTGGTATCCGCATTGCGAATCATGTGAGCCTCGTCGAGGCAGACTCGCAGGAACGTGGTTTTGTGAAGCAGACCTCTCTTGCCGTAAAAGTGTTCCTGAAGCCACTCATCCTTGACGGGGCCTAAATCAGGGGTACCTTCTGGAATGTCCTCGGCTGGCCAGCTCCTTGCCACCTCGTTGTAGGTAGTCAAGACGATGTCGTGAGCCAATAGATCGGCTTCGTCAAATTGACTACAATGTCTCTCGGTATACACTATCATGGACTGGAATCCCCAACCTCGACCTCTCTTGGTCCTCTCTACGTGCCTCTTAATCTCTTCTTGCCATTGAGTCAAAAGTGCTGGTGTGACGACGACCAAAGTAGTGTAGGCCTGGTCTTCGCGAATGTCTCTTCCACTGGCAAGATTGGGATTGGGCCTTCCGTTCACAATGTTGGCCAGAGCCATCAATGTCTTACCAAGGCCCATCTGATCGGCAAGGATACCTCCTCTGGGCTGCTCCGCGTTGTTCTCACGCCTCCTCATGAAAGAGGTACCAATGACTTGATGTGGGGTGAGCGAGGTCTTCATGCCACTCACTAGCCACTTTCCTCCTTCTGCAGGCCGAACAGCTGCGCGGCCGGTGAATTCTTTGATGGCTTGGTCGAGGATGCGTCTGTCCGTGACTGCGGTTTTACGGGAGGCCTCGGGGACGTTCCGAACGAGCATGCGTAGCGCATCTGCTCGACGCTTTCCTACCTCGTTGATGTCAAATGTCGGCTGGTTTTCCTCCAGCCCTTCAGCTGCTTGAGCGTCATCAAAGATATTGGAGGGACCAAGGTGGCCGTGCTCGCGATTCAGGCGGGTAAGGGTCTTCTTGTTCTTCTTGGCCTTGGCCTTCTTGGAAGCATTCTTTTTGGCCTTCTTCGGAGCCTTCTTAGTTTCGTCGCTTTTTGGACGGCCTCGACTTCGCTTTTTCGGAGGTTCTTCATAGGCGCCATCAGAGTCCGAATCATCTGATGGTGCGGCTCTGCCTCCAGACTTGGCCTTGCCATTGCTAACACGCTTGGTAGGCCTGACAAAGATCTCTTCTTCCTCTTCATCATCGGTAGATTGAACGATGACCTGATCCTTCTTTCTGGATTGCTCAAAGCTGCGCTCAATCTTCATGAATGCTATCTCATCCTCAAGCTTGAGCGTATTGTTGATTCTCTTGCGATAGAACTCACGCTTGGCTTGATTGTACCGCAACTCCAGATCATTGGAGTCGTCCGGCTGACCAAGTTGCTGCTGTTGAGACATGAAGAAGTCGTCATCATTATCATTGTCATTGGCGGTATGAGCCTGTTGGTTCATGTGCTTTACGGCTTTCACATTCAAGGCATATGTCTTGGACATCTCCTTTTGCTGGGATAGCCACATTTCACGGGCAGCCTGCTCTGAAAGCATTGGCGTGACGGGGCTGCTTCGCTGGAAAATGGATGTCCCAAGATTGATTCGGGGCATCTCGTTACCAGTATCTGGTTGCTCTGAGTGGTTCGGGCCAGTGCCATTTTCTGGCTCCAGATTAGTGGCAGGACCAATGAACGAAGAGCCCTGCTCAGTAGAGTGGGTATGCTCGCGTTCGCCACCCAACGAATTCTCCTGCCTCAAGTGAGTTGGTGACGTGGTGCTGATAGACTCATGGTCGCGCAATGGGTCGTCGCTCGATGGCTTATTGCCAAGCTCGGGGGAACCACGATCAGAGGAGGCAATGCCTGCTGTGAGTCCGTCACGAGTATTGACAGGCAAGTGTCCGCGTTCATGCTCATCTTGGCCAGAATCAGTAGCCGGCTGCTTGGAAGTCGCTTGATCGAGGCTGGCAGACTGGGAAGTCTCAGATACGGGGATTGGAGCTGGGGTTACCGAGAAAGGCCGGCTACCACCGGCTTCGATGGAGGCAAGCATTGGGATATCGTCCTCTTGACGTCCCTTGACAGAGCTAGATGGAGCCTGATCTGCAGATTCAGTCATGACCACTTGGGCATCAGAGTTTCCCGACTCGGTAATATGGACATCATCTGAAAGCTGTCTTGAAGCGTTCTCGTCCTGAACGTCCGTCATTGTGAGAGTTTTGAGTGAAGGATTAACTGAAGTAATTGTTTTGGAAAATGGCGAGAGTAGCGAGGGTGAAGTGACAAGGCGCTTGGAAGCTGTAACGAGATGATTTGAAGAGTGAGGGTCAAAGACAGGAACGTTAGTAGGTCGTTGATGAAGACCTCTGACTGAAAGAAAAAGGGGGGGCGGGCAAAGTATTCGAGCGACCAGTGTAATCTGGAAGTGAGATGAGTAAGGCTTCTAGTTCAGACTCATGCTTGAAAGCATATGGTCGGAGTGGTGAATGAAGACAAGACAGAGTGGCTTACTGTTTTCTGTATGTCAAGTGGCCTGGATGAGGTAGTCGCTGGCTACTGTGATGAAGGATTGATGTGAGAAGGGTGTGGTGATCCAGATGATAGAGGATTGATGAGAGACAGGAGTGGTGATTCAGGTATTGATATCTGATGATGCAATCTTGGGTTTGATTATGGGATGGGTTTATGTTGATGTAGTGGACAGGATGTGTTTCGGAGAGAAAGTTGGTCATATACAGGCAAGCCAGGAGGAATGGAAGGTGCTTGTCATATAGACTTGCAATCAGGAAAGAACCAGATGACTTGCTACTTTCGGAGCAAAGCGAATCGTCATCGAAGTGATGAGTTCTTTGAATGAATGTCCAATTTGAACAGAGAGCATCTGCCTGTGCTTGTAAGAGATGTATGAGGAGTCGACACGAAGAGAACAGAAATTGAAGTGGGACATTATACGTTGGCACCGGGGCTGATCTCGACAGTTTCGCACTCGAAGGACGTTTTTCAACAAGATGAGCCTTCCGAGGACTGATACTGCTCGAAGCGTCCGCACCAGCTTTGATAGAGTGCAAACATACATATCTACCGAGTATTTTCTGCTTCTGGAAGCGTGGACAGATATATTGGGTCAGCCCAGCTGTATTTTGCATACACAATGTTCGGGAGCATCTTACTAGCGTAGAAATCCAGTTTATTGACCTAGGTGACAGCATGCTCAATGCCTATGGCAGTCATGGTCGAAGTCCTGCGCGCCTTGGTTCAGTCCTTGTATTAGGGGTGAAAAGATGACTGCAGAGCTATAGGTCGTATGTACTGGTGATATGACTCTTGTCGAGGGAAGCATAGTTGCTTGGCACAACCTGCGCAATTAAACAGGAAATGGACACAGAAAAAGCACGAGGGAGAAGTCGATCGAATTGATTAATTGTCTGTCGCTAATTTGACATTTGCTCCAGTAGAGCGTGTCGCTTTCGATCTTTAGCGATCGCTGCACGTCCCGAACGCCAGATTTTGATCGCTGATGCAAGAATTCCAAAGTTAGTTCTCCTTGTCCATTCGCACATAAAGAAAAAAAGTCGCCAAGATGCAAGCAAAAGGGGTATCAGAGAAGTAGACTGCATCCCGATGAATCTAAAGGCCACCCGTAGTCCTGGAGTGTGGCTAAGATTGGTCGTTAATGGATAATAGTTTCAAGTTCGTATCCAAGATGCGAATCGTGGTAGGCCGACCAGCAGGGTAGGTAGAGTGTCCTCAGTCGTGAGAAACGGGGTGATTGTAAGCCGAGTCTCGTGCAAAAGCCCATAGCACTCCTGTGGTCCGGAACATGATATGATGGCTTGGGAGTATCGTCGAGCTCAGCTAACGGCACCTGTTACGGGGTAGAACCAGGCTGTAGTGGCGATAATAACGTAGAGACACATGAGTAATGTGCCCTCCAGCCAATGACTCTCTCCGTCCTGAATCAGATAATTGACCAGAAGGATGGCAATGAAGAGGACAGCGACCTGAAAGCCATCAAAGTCCAGAGTCATGGCCTCATTACCGACTCCGCACCAGCTGATGACGACCATCAATGGCAAAACCAGCAAGGCAATCTGCATGCTAGATCCGACTGCAACGCCAATGGCAAGGTCCATCTTGTCCTTGATGGCAACAGTTACGGCAGTGGCGTGCTCAGCGGCATTTCCGACAATGGGCACCAGGATAAGACCGACAAACTCCTCTGATATCTTGCCAGTCTCGGTGATGTAGTCGATACCAGTGACCATGAATTCGGAACAAAAGGCGATCAGCACAGTGGCGATGGTCAGAGTGACGAGAGCGCCAGCTATGGTCAGGCTTGGCGTTTCCTCTTCCTCCTCGTCTTGGTGAACAAGATTTGACTGGTTGACGTGACCGCCTGCTGCGGCTGCAGAGCCTGCGCCCATGGTGGCCAGGCCGCGAAGAACATCTCCTTTCTCTTTCTTGCTCCCCTTGATCTTCTCGGATTTCTGACTGGGGGCATTGTAGATTGCGACGTGGGTATGGAGCTGAAAGACGAGATAGGCGGCGTAGACGAAGAGCAGAATGACAGCAACACCATGAGAGACGGAAGGAATACTGGCGTCGCCGGTGCCAAAGGCATCGAAGGCGGTGGGGACAATCAATGAACCAATGGCAAGAGCCAGCATGCTCGAGGCTGTCTGTGCGACAGTGATGTTGAAGTGTTGAGTGACGCGATTGATGCCTCCGAAGAAGAAGCACATGCCCAGAACCAAGAGTAAATTGGATAGCATACTGCCGATCAAAGACGTCTGCACAATGACAATCTTGGACTGGGCCAAGGCAATGACACCGACGATCAATTCAGTCGCATTACCGAAAGAGGCATTGAGGAGGCCACCCAATGTCTCTCCGACGTATAATGCAAGTTCTTCTGTAGCAAAGGAGAGCATGGCTGCGAGAGGGACAATGGCAATGAAGTTGACGACGAAGATTGAGATTTTGGCGTTTCCTTGGAGATTGGCATATCGCACAGCGAAACCAATGGGTACGCAGACGAGGAGAACGTTGACCCATGATCCGAACATGACCGTCTTGAACTGATCCCATATCTTGATTTTAGGCCTGAGTTTCTTCGTCTCGTTGGTGTCGGTGCGCTGCATATCAGCGTCCGATTCTTCGGCGGATTCAACATGCTCATGGCCGATCAAACCCATGAATCTTTTACGCGGTAGAGAGCCTTGTTGAGTCGAGAACAGAGAGCCAGGTATCGATCGTCCACGTGGTCCAGTCTGTCCAGTCTCTTGACTACTCGATCGAGCCAATCCACGTTCCCTCTCTTTCTCCTCTACACCTGGAAGGTCTGAAGGAGGACTCTCAGTCATAGCAGTAGAAGGATTCGATGTGGCAGCATAAGAAGTATTCTTGGTCGGGTCGGTACTCGAGTGGTGAATGTGATCTTCATGGTCGACACCATGCATTTCCAGAAAGCGGGCTTGTCGTTCGGCTGTTTGGTCGTCGTCGGCCGTGTTCGTCTTGCGCAGTCCACTCTCTTCGTCATGTGGGCTTTTGTTTCTGACATAGGATCGCGACCTCTTTGCAAAGGGATTGTAATTGACATATTCATCGTCGCCATATCTCCAGGCGATGTTTCTTGCCTGGTGTTTAATTGCATCTGCATCGAGGAGCAATCAGTCAAAATTGCATCCAGCAGAACAAGGTAGTCTGTGTCCACTCACGCATCTTGCCCGTCATGCACGGTTGATGTATGTGTGTCGGAGCTGTTGTTACGGCCCCTAAACAATTGGACAATGAGAGGTATTAATAGTTAAGGATTGGCGAATGAAAAGGCGGTATGAGTGCAGATAGCCAACGAGCCAAGGGTAGTGTCTTAGAATCGAAGTGTCGTAAGAGGGCGGTGCTCGCCTCGAGCTCAACTCAGGCGCAGTCTGCACAGCAGAAAGTAAGGGTAAGGTATTGAATGGAATGCGGGTCACACGTCAAGTCCAGGTGCAAGTCCAGGTCAAACGTCTACCGGTAGAGATACTCGTAAGTTGGGGGCGAAATAATGAAATGCACAAACACTTCAAGCCGACCGAACCTGTGCACCTTCCACTGGAACGCCAATGATGTGATGTACAATCTTAGGGTTGGAAAGGGAATGTCCACTTTTCGTGGCGTGGCTTGCGGAGAGTGATCGTCCCTTGGTTCCGTACCTTATTATTGCTGGGGCTGTGTTTGAGACAAGCACACTTCTAACTTTCAAGCTGGAGCGTGAGATGGCGACCCTTGCGACAAAGATGCAGTAGCAAACGGACGAGATTCTTAGGTTCTATCAAGAGAGAGAGTGTCGACAACTCGCAACAGCTGCATATGCAGCCCAAGTCGCAGAATCCTGTTTTGGGCTGTTTGTCGCTTGCGTTGTTGGCAATAATTTGACCTAATAATGCTCTCATCTCGCGGTCAACGACTTACGCATGTAGCCAAGACAATCAAAACATCTAGTTCTTCTTGGCGACGAGTTGATTGTAAACTTGTGGCCCGCATGACGAGGATCCGTATGTAGGTACCTGTTCTTTAAGCGACGTCTCCATCATCATTACCGTGCCTATGCTGGCGAGGCTGGGAGTTCTCATCTTGCCCGCCACAATCTACATTCTGTCATAACAGAGAGACCGAGGACTGTGGAGAGTGGAGACAACGACCGCAGCAAAACGTCGGCGGCGCACATGTGGCGCAGACAACGTCCTGTGGCTCAGTCATATCTGATTCGTGAAGGACTATCTAGGCATCAGCCGCATCACCAACCTTCGGCGCCACCTCCGTATACGCCCATCAAATTGCTGTATCACCACACATATTCACATACGAGGTTGTGCAAGCTATCCGTGGCAACTAGATTCAGACTGGTGCGCCTTGGCAGGCCTACAAAGAGTGCTACTCTAGGATACGACAATACGCACTTGTCACTTTGCAAAAGAGCGTCATCGGCAAGAGGCTGTTCTCTCTTTGCACAAACTACCCGCAGCTCATTGCAATCAATTATGACTTGTGGACTCTCACATTTTCGCGAAAGACGACCTCTGCTCAGAAGTGGAACACAGCGTTTGTTCCGCCTGCCTGCCATTCCATACTTCATCTCCGAAGCCCGTCCGTAAGTGGGAGCTGTGATGATTGGCTTCTGTCAGATATTTGCCGACCCTCTGCTGTGCAATTGACTCGAAACAAAAGCAGTTGGACAGAGTTGTGCCGCAGGATTCATATCCAAGTCCCACGTATCTAGGCCTCTGTGCATCAACTCTTGAGTTAGTTTTCACCTTCGACAACGTGGATTAAACTCGACCAGCCTGCCGATCTCGTTAGCCAGTCTGTTACATTGACGAGGGCTCCCATGCGGTATTTTTCGTGATCCTCCACACTCGTACAGGGAAATCAGGCTCGCCTACAGCCGTCTGATCATTGAAGTCGGGATGCAGAATGTCATTATACATATGTTACCTGCCACATATACCATACGAGAGGGCCCTCTCCATGGCGGATCACCTAAAGCCCATTCCTACCGAGATAGCTTACCATAGCATCCCCATGTCTGAGAACTCGCTGAACAGATGGACTTTGAGTTGGTCATCGGATTTTGAGTTTGATAAACAACTACGTATCTCGTCAATAGACTTTCGGCGACCGTGGGGTCCAGGAACTCCCGATCAAGCAAATCTCGCAGTATAATATACCCGTGGCCGTGCGGCTGATTTCGGTGTTTCAGACACCTCTTAGTTGTTTGATGTTCCAAAGATTTTCTTGTATAAAGGCTTGGTAGCATGATTGCTTACAGCAATGCGGAGCAAAGAGGAAGTGGTCGCACTATATAGCTGCAAATGATGACGTTGAGGAGGAATAGATCGATTTGTTGCAGCATTCTTGGCACTTTCCATCATAGGGTAAAGGTAAGGTAAGCAAGGCACTGATAAGCTCATTCTCCCTGTGTGGCCGATCATGCTTGCAGTCTGCGCTGTCACATATGCATGTCGCCGTGAAAGAACTACCATGGGTACATTGAATTGATCTTAACTTGTATCCTGCAATGAACCGAATGCTCCTCTATTCTGTCGCTCGAATGATCAGTGAGTGTTCTTAGGCGATTTTTGGCAGTGCGTCTGTTCCGAGATGCCACTTCCTGTCTTACGAGCACTTATCCCTGTACTAACGGGCCATATGATATCAGGACTAAGAACGGGATACGGTATGGTCTGTACTGTGAATGATGGCACGAACGATTTTGGCTGTGGAGGCAACAAGAAGGTACAGTACTCTCCTCATGATACCGGATTCAAGGGGGAACAGTAAGGTAGCTAGCTGGCTCTGATGCTAGGGCGTCCTCTCGGTAGTATAAGCCAAACTTGTGGATAGTCATATCACTGACATACCTAGCACAGACACATACACCAATATGCTATCATGGATGTGCCAGCATATGCACATATGTCTTGATCTCTGAAAAACTATTGGTCCTTTCGTTGACGCTTGTGGTGTATAGGACGTACAGCCAAGCCTGCCCGAAGAGACAACGAAACTCCCGCAGATAAATCAAGTATCGACTTAAGAACGAGTTGCTTGACCGGCACTTCTTATAGTATCTAGGTCCTGACCAACATGTTGAGGTAAATTTTCACCTTCAAAGACGCAGGGCAGGCATAGCCAGAATGCGGCGAATCAGGCGCACGACCTGGATTTATGTGCGCTTCCAAACAATTTGTGGACTCCTTAACACTGCAATAGAAGAAATTTGTTCATTGACTGCCAGCTGTCGCTGCGTTCGGCGTTCATCTAGGGCTGATCGGCACCTCGTCTTTGGAAATCTGGCAAAAGCGAGATCTTCGCTCTCAAAGTGCTCAAGTAGAGTCGCTACTTTCAGATGAACAACCTGTCTAGACCTTCGGCGGGTCACATATCGAGATGCAGGTCTCATCGATCAAGACTGTCTTTGGAAGAGCCGCAGCGTACCGAACGAACCTTGATGTCTCCAATCGTACACTGGCAGACACCAGACAACGCCTATAAGGGTAGCGGTGAGCTGAAGAAGGCCCTATTCGCATGCACTCGCTCCCCCTGAGGAGGGCAATGAGCTCGACTTCTGGCTATTCTTTCCATGAAGCCGTGGTCCGAGAGTTGCTAATAGTGCGCAAGCCATTTACCACAGTCCTGTGAGGAGTGGTCAAGGCTCGCTACGAGCTATAGAGTCATATTTTCATTCAAGTAGATTAAAAACGGAAGAAAGCAGATATTGGTACCGAGTGCAGATGCGCTAAGACCTGGAACGCCGTCATCCCAGCAAATCAGCAATCGTACATATATTGAGATTCGAGCTCGCTTCGTGGGGTAGACCCTGCCCGCCATGTGCTCGGTGTCTCGTCCGCTACGACTGTTTTCAATTTCCCCTGAAGACTCGAGTCGAACATGAGCAGGCCAGTGTACAAACGCTTGATGATCGTACAAAGGAGGAGGCTTGACCGATCATGTAGATTAATTCATCATGATGGCCTCAAATCCTTCGCGAGTCCCTTCCCCTCTTTCACCGTCTTCGCCTGTCGTCGTTGAGCCTTCTTCGTCAGACGTTGTCGCCTCACAATCTCTAATTGTTGCAGTCTCCGCTGGCGAAGTGTACCAGCATGTCATTCTTTAACAACCTTCGTTTACTGCCAGTGGCATCTCTTCTCTTTCAAGTCGTTCTTTCAGCTTCAAGTGGAACTTGCTACTATCCGGATGCAAAGACTGTGTCAACCGTAGATGTTCCATGCAATGTCAACTCAATCGCTTCTTCATGCTGTCCATCGGATTCGTTCTGCATGGGCAATGGGTTATGTTTCCGAGCTGGTATAACCTCGCGGGCGTCATGCACAGACCAAGACTGGAACTCAGCGGAGTGTGCGGCGTATTGCACTACTAGTAAGTACCTTATCGACCAGTGTTCACCAAAAAAAACTGACATCAAATTAGCGGAAAATTCGACGACGGTTTCTCTGACACCATGCGATGCCGACACGGACACATTCGTCTGCGGTCTCAACAACACAGATTGTCAAAGCACTGAGAAAACCTTCGAAATCGACTCAGGCACCTCGCTTGTTCTGCGGCAGTCCGAGGTGGCGGCTCTTATAGCCGTCTCAGACGGAAGTCAGGGACAAAAGTACTCGGCGGGCGCAATGGCGGGGGTAGCCTTGGGCCTTTCTCTCCCACTTTTGGTCGCACTCATTGTGGCACTGGTTAGCCTGAGAAAAGAGAAAAGGAAGAACGTGCAAAGTTCGTTGTACAAGTCCGCAGATGAGCCTGATGTGCACTTGTCGTCCGTTCGACCAAAGCATGACGGTCTTCTTCGCAGTGAGTCGACTACCTCTTTTCATTCAACAAGCAAGCACCATTACGACCGTAACACGGATTCATTCATGAGCGAGAGAGATCTCGGGGTCCCAGTCTACGAGATGGAATCTTCCAGCCCACCGTACAGCGAGTCAGAAAGGGCGGGGGTACAAGGAAAGATGTTTTCAAGATAACTTGATTATATGCATTGCAATTGGCGTGGCGTTGGTGGGAGATTCTCTTTATGATTCTGGATCGAAATTTGATGTCCTGGGCAAGATACCACACCGGCGTTTGAGAAGACAACTCACTGTTTACACCACATCATTCCCTTCAATTCTTTCCCTTTTCAAGACATGGTTGCATAGTACGTGACTTACGATCAGCAGCTCTACCATCCCTCCGACGAAAAAGTGTCACAAAGACACCGAACCAAGCTCAGATGACATGAAAATCCTGGCAAAGCCGCGATCTCAGCCTCTGTGATGGGAGACTATGTCACAGTGTCCACCATTACTGGTCCACTGTGCCATGGTCAGGAGATTGGATCTGCTACTCGCATGACCTGTCGTTTCGTCGATGGGTAACAGACTCTTCGGTGAAACGCACTCGAAAACATATCATCGGGACCTGTAGCTGCAAGATGCCGATGTCTTGTGGAACCAACGCTGTCGTACTTGTCAATCTAAGTTGATAATTCATCCGTTAGCAAATTGACGCGTGAAGTACATCGGCCCCGTTGCCCTCGTCGCTCCTTCCTTAAGCCAGAAGTCGCGCTGACAGTCATGCGCTTCCACCTAGTAAAATTGATGTGCTTCGCTTGAGTTATTGCATATCTTCCTTTACGCTCATACATCAGTGCTCAGTGTATTTACAGAATGGCAATATTCTCCTTCTCAAGCATGAATCTCATCGCACCTATCGTAGTGTTATTTGCAAGCATGACCAACGCGCGCCCTCCAAATAGCCCTTTGTTGGACAGCTATGACTACATTGGTAAGTCTTCGAGCGAGAGTGCCAGGATGATAGTAGCCTGCTGATAAAATCCCAGTCGTAGGCGGCGGACCTGGAGGTATGACAGTAGCAACTCGACTTTCTGAAGACTCAAATGTCACAGTCCTTCTCCTTGAAGCTGGACCCATCGATCAGGATGAGGCATGGGTGCGAATACCTTTTTTCGCCGGACAAGGTGTTGGTAGCGTCTACGACTGGAACCTCATAACAACACCACAAACCTCGTTGGATGGACAATCCCGGGCAATACCGCAAGGGCGAGCGCTTGGCGGCGGTACTATCATTAATGCCCTACTTTGGAACCGTGGAGGTATCGAAGACTATGATGATTGGGTGACTCTAGGAAATCCAGGCTGGGGATGGTACGATATGATGCCATATTTCGTCAAGGTGGACTTTGTTCATTGGTCTTGAATGAATAGGTCTGACTCTTTGTAGAGCGAGACATTCACCCCATTCCCTTCGGACGAGGCGGCGAACGCGGATGGTATAGGATTCAACCCCTTCGTACATGGCGCTAGCGGACCTGTGAACGTCAGCTATTCGCCTTTTGTCTACGACCAGACCCGAAACTTCTTCGCTGCGCTTAAGGAGCTTGGTATACCATCAGCGTTTGATCCGAACGATGGCTCTGTTGCTGGAGCGTCCTTTCTACCAGCATCAGTTGATCCTGTTCAGCAAGTCAGAGCCGACGCCCGAACGTCTTATAGTCCCACAATTTATACCCGTATAAACCTCGATATCTGGACTGAACAGCATGTCACCCGAGTGTTGTTCGAAGGAGGTGCTGGTAATTCAAACACCACTATACCAGTACCAGGCGCCAGCTCGGGTCAAGGCAGTGCGAGTAATCCTGAATGTGCCCTTTTCGGTGTTAAAAATGCTACAAATGTGCTGCAGCCCACCGTGTGCATAGCTCCGCCGCAGTATACACGGCGGTCATTTGCATCGCGAGTACTGATCAGGTTCAAGAAATGGAGAGCTTTTCATATCCGGAAGGATGCAGGTAAAGTTATTTCAGCAAGAGAGGCTGGCTTGCGGGCAATTGGTGTCGAGGTAAATGATGTCGTGCCGAGCGACGAGCACATCGTGGCAATAACAAGCTCGTAGTTTGCCCCAAATGCTTCTTCTCCGAGACGGAATATCACCGCAGCCCGCGAAGTAATCGTATCCGCTGGAGCAATTCACACACCACAACTGCTCAAGCTTTCAGGGATTGGTCCGTCTTCTGAACTACAGGAGAACTCTATTCCGGTGTTGATGGACTTACCTGGTGTTGGAACCAATCTTCAGGATCACGCCTTGGTTGGAGTCTTCTGTATTCATGTCACCATACCTAGTGTGTAATCCACTGACTGACACAGGCTATAGATCCATACGCCAATCAATCTTATTTGACGAGCGATCAGATCCGAAAGAACAAGACATTGATGAACGAGTATCAAGAGGAGTACACTGCTAACAGAACAGGACCATGGACTGCAGGACCTCCAGACGGAGATGCATTCCCGGCTCTCTCAAATATTGTGGAGGTTAACGACACTATCGTGTCTGAAGCAGAGGCACAGTCTGATGGTGCTTATTTGCCAGAAGGTTCCGACTCTACGGTGGTAGCCGGTTATACTGCCCAGCATGCTCTCCAAATACGAGCACTACAAGACAACACCCGAGCAGCGTATGAGCTTCTGAATTTCAACAATGGAGCTTTTTCCAATGCAAATATGCGACCCTTTTCTCGTGGAACAATTACTGTTCGTTTTCCAATTCGCTGCGCCCGTCTCATGGTCACTGATCTCCGGTGGGTAGCTCAATTCGTCCCAGCCTTTTGAACCACCAAACATTGATCCCAGATATGGATCCAACCCTGTCGACCTGCAATTACTTCTTGCGTCTATTCTCTTCAACCGTCGAATACTGGAGACAGCATCGATGCGCGAACTTCAACCTCAGCAATTAATACCGATATCCAACGCCACTGAAAGCGATATCATGGACATCATAAGAAAGAACATTGCAACAGAGTACCACGTGAGCTGCTCATGCCCAATGCTGCCTCTGAGCCAGGGTGGTGTTGTCGATCCCGAGCTTCTCGTTTATGGTACGCAGAATCTACGCATTGTAGATGCTTCAATCATGCCGATGATCCCTGCGGGACATTTGCAGGCTATCGTATATGGGATTGCTGAGAAGGTAGGCTGATACTTCCCTCCTTGTCCTCGTGAAATTTTCTGATGTGTTTCCAGGCTGCGGACATTATCAAAGTTGCGAATGGGATGAGCTCGAGCAGTTCGCTGGCGAGTCTCGGCACTTCATCCTCTTCAACCTCTCCAACCTCATCAGTCTCGCTGACAGTCTTGCAAACGGCCTCAACCTCGTTCACTTTGGCACAGGCCTCGCCA
The DNA here is from genome assembly GCA_009982845.1 of Delphinella strobiligena. Taxonomy (NCBI): domain Eukaryota; kingdom Fungi; phylum Ascomycota; class Dothideomycetes; order Dothideales; family Dothioraceae; genus Delphinella; species Delphinella strobiligena. The sequence continues at coordinate 1,338,423 of JAADKB010000007.1, read as the reverse complement.
ACATCAATTAGCACAATTAGCTCTATACCAGGTTCTCCAATCCTGCCTAATTTCACCTCGTCTATTTCGACTTCACTACCGCAAAAACCTTCCTCAATCTCACTACACCCATCGAGTTCAACAGAAACGCCATTCGCATTCTTGCCTACCGAGTCCTCCGAATCGACTTATATAACGTCAACTACAAAATCTTCAAGCTCATCACAGACGTTGTCCGCACCAACAGAAATAGTGGTGGTGGTCACAGTGTCCAACGGTACGTGGTTCATCCTTAGCCTGAGGAGATATTACACAGTGCCGTAGCGGGACAAACTTTTGAGCTCACAAATTACATTCACAGGTTTCTCATCCCAAGACTTGTTGAACTCGGTGGTTACTTTGGCTTCTAGTGTGTTGGTGACGTAGTTCGTTACCGCTTAATCGTGTGGCCTGGACAGAACACGATACCTATCTTTTGATACTTGCTGGTGGGTGTCTCATTTCTTGACCATGAAGAGATAGGTCGTAAGGCATGAGGAGACGAGGATAGGAATGACCAATCACGATGATACTGAAGGCATCAGGTCAATCAAGTATCTTAACATCCAGTAATGACATATGATATATACCAACACTTTACCATACCGAACCATGTCGTCGACAAAAGGGTATCGTGAAAAGAATAAATCCCTAGAGAGCACGACTGAGAATAAAATAATCGCCTCGATCACACCACATTTCACAGCAAAAGGTCCCAGAAAAGGGGCTTCAAATCGCAGCTCCCAAGCAAAAAAATCCTCGGTATGATCTCATAAGGTACTATAAAGATTTAGAAGCAACAAAAGCAGCGCTGAAAATGCATGCTCAAAAAGAATCAGGAAGGAATTCAATGAGCTAGCCCTCCGTGCCACCAAATTTCTGTTTCTGTTACAGGTGCCAAAATGCAGCAACAGAGCCGACCTCCCCTCCCCTCCCTAGCTTAAGGTAGCTGATTCGAAAACCGATTTCACTCGCGCCACCATTTCAGAAATGTCCATGTCAGATTTTGAGTATATCGCTCGCGCCACCGTTTCGTCCATGTCGAATGTCGGATGTCAAGTAGATCGCTCACTCGCGCCTCGTGACTCGGAAGTCAGGCAGGCAACTCTAGATCATTCTTTTCTTTTCTACCTTTGCTTCTTGCTTTTGTGGCTGGTGGAGGGATATGATTCCATTGGGCGTCCGTTCTTTAGTCTTGTCTCGCTCTCGTCTCTCGTCTCGCTTCTTTCTATATGCCCTCCATGACAGACTCTTCTAGCATGCGCGTCGGTCATTTCTACGTTATTCAGTCTATGATCAGTTCGCCTGTCCTGCTACTCTCGTGCAGCCTTCTTGTCCTTGTCCTTTTCGTTGCCGATAGGGATGCCGAGATCGGCGATAGTCATGCTATTGCTGGCGGTGCCGCTGGTGCCAGTGGTGCCGGTCCCGGTCGTAGTCCCGACGAACGTCATGGTGGCCGTGTTGGTTGTGCCGGCTGTGCCGCTCGTGCCCGCGGTGCCCGGGCTCACGCCTTCGTTCAGCTCTGAAGCGGCGGCCGAGGTGTTGGTGCCGCCGCTCAGGCGGTTGAGGGTTAGTTTTTCCTTGCCCTTTTTGGCAGCGGAAGCCCCGGTGCTTGTCTTCTTGGGGCTTTTGGCTCTGCCTGTGCTGGCTGCGGCGCCGTTCGCGTTGACGGTGTTTGTTCTGTTGGAGGTTCCGACTCCTGCTCCGCTGCCTGGTCTGCTGCTCCTGAATTGCAGGTTGACGTCGCTTCCGGCGCGAGAACTGTTTCCTTGAAGTGCGAGATCTTTGACTTCGCGCAGCACTTCTCTGAAGCCTTCTTCTAGCGTGTTCATGCGGGCGAGCATTATGCGGCCGACCATGTTTTTCTCTTCCTTTTCGTCTTGACGTTCGCGCTCGCGGTCTTCTTCGCTCTTGCGGCGAGCTCGCTCTTGTTCGCGACGGCGGTTTTCCAGATGGCGGAGCATGTCACGTTCGTGAAGGAGTTGCTCGGAAAAGGATGCTGGAAGGCCTGGTTGGTAGGAGGGGGAGGATGGGTCTGGACCATAGCGGTTGTCGCCTAGATCTGAGGCGAGGTCTAGTGCGTAGGTGTTGAAGGAGGGGGCGCGGGGGCGTTGGCGGCGATCGTTATCGAGGAGGCGAGAGGTCTGGTCTAGATTGAAACGTATGTTGGGCATGGTTTCGTTGACATGGCGGCCGAGGAGAGCGGGCCGTGGTTTCGAGGAGCCCGGGCCGACAGGTTTGGTAGTTGTTTTGCGGGTGGAGGGGGGAGCTGTGGCATTTTGGAAGAAAGCCGGGTGTATTGGGGGTGTGGTGCCTGAGAGGCGAGCAGTCACTGGCTGAGAGCGTGGCTGGGGTTGTCGACGAGGTACATCGTGCAGAGAAGAAGCCGAAGACGAGGTAACGCGGTCTTGGGCTCTTAGCACAGGCGAGTAGAGGATTGTTTGGCTGGAGACGTGGCGGTCATGGGCGGCTCGTCGTGGTTCGGCGTCCATCATGCGGGCCTTTGCTGCGTGGGAGACAGTGCCATAAGGTGCAGCCTTTGGTGTTGGTAGGCTACCAAAGTAATCCTTGACGAGTGGTGCTACCGTGACGGGCGTATTCTCTTTGTCCTCGTTATCTTGTTGCTCTTCTTCTTCACCTTCATCAGCATCATCTTCAATATCTGCGGGGACGCCTGGTAAATCTCCTGTCACAGTACCATTATCGGGTTCAACGTCGTCATTAGTGAGAAGTTCGTCGTCGCCATCCGCGTCAGTCTCTTGGGGTTGATCATCTCTGCTTAGCTCGAGCTCCGTCTCTTCCTCAATCCGGAGAGGTGTGGTCCGGTTGTAGCCCGCATTGTCCTCGGGCTCCGACGTCACCGACCTCGTACCTGTCGAGTATTGTCGCTTGAACGTTCCCAGACGATTAGTGGTTTGCGCTCGGCGGTATCCTGGCCTGGTGCGGTTTTCAAGTCTTTCCACAACAGACCGTGGTTGCTCCATTGGCGGACTTGCCCCTCCCTCTATGCTGACACCTCGCATCCAACTACCCACCACGTTGGTGGATCTTCTGCGATCGTGGTCTTCTCCCTGATTCCCGACAGGTGTACGGAGGGGACCTTCCTGGTATGGCCTCTTGAAGACCTCGTCCAAAGCACGCTCTTTGTGGAAGGAAACGATTGATGGCTCTCTCAACCGAGTGCCCGGGCTGAATGGTCCTGCGCCTTTGTTGATGCTGAAAGCTTGGAGCCTATTCTGAGGCCGTGGTTTCCTTTCGACCAGATCGGTAGGCTCGTATGCGTTCCTGGCGAGGAACAATCTCTCGTATGTGAAGATGGTGAATAATATCGGGGAATGGGTGACCTTGATGATGTCCCGATTGATCCTGACAAAGACGCGAAACGGCATTAACCAGCGTAACGGCGTTGCCACCCAACCAAAGATATTCGTTGGTGGGATGTACGAGAAGAGGGCATCAGACTTGACCATGGAGATTGTGTTGACAGCAAAGAGGAATTGGTGCTCTTCGTTTGCGTTCTGCACGATGGCCATGAAGGAGTTGGTCAGCACTGTAATCAAGATGGTCACGATCAGGAAGTGACAAATGAAGAGGAAAAGGATGAGAATGGACCGGCCCAGTATGTTATACGTGGGCCACATGTCCCAGGCAGCAGGAGTGAATCCCATGACCAATTGAAATCTAAACGTGTCAGTCGGAAACAAAGGGCAACGTGATGGTTCAAACTTACAAGGCATAGGCAACTTTTGGTCCGTCGGTTCTGTCATCGCTAAAGGACAAGGTGAAGGCGACGAAGAAACCACTGCAGCAGATGACAATCAAGACAAGGATAGCGACCATATCCTGCGCCATCATGCGGAAAGCGATGAGGAGTTGTGAAAAGTACTTGTAGTGGTCAAGGACACTGAACAAGCGTGGGAACAACATGATGGCAGAGGACGCTAGCACATCATATGCCATGTTAGCCACGGTATGCTTGCGAGAGTCGTCCATCAGCAGTCCATACAGGCGCAAGAAGTAGTACATGAAGAACAGCAGCAGGATGCCGAGATCAAATGCATTCCAAACGCTCATGATGTAGAGGCCGAAACCTTGCTCACTGAAACCAACGACTTCGTCAAGCATATAGCCGGCGCTCCAAAACCAGAAAAGTATTTCGAGCGGAGTGATGGTGAGTGATCTGTCAGCCAGCACTGCCAGAAACAGTGCGAGCATAATGGCAAAGGATAAAGTGGAAAAGATCTGCCTGTAGCGAGGAACACGCAGCCGAGACAGCTTGAACAGCGAAGCGTCTCGTGGGTCGTACAGGGTGACAGAGCGCCTGTAACGGGAGCTGGGAGTCAGATTGACATCTGTTGGGGGCCGTGCAAGTGTGTTGCCTGAAGACTGCGCAAAGGAGCCATAACCACCACGACCACCGACTTTCAGCTTCTTCTCTGCCTTTGGCTTGCGGTGGAGATTGTCGGCAGCAGAGTGGAAGACAATGCTTCCGGCCCAGATGGCCTCCAACTGTTGCACGACCAAGGGGTGCGCAAGAAACCTCTTGGCCTGGGATCGGATTGCGATCTCGACAGCCGAGATGCGAGCGCCCCGACCGTGCTGTCTTGCCTTTACACCACTGATTCCTGTTAGTGCTACGCCCTCGAGGGGATCAAAGTCGTAACTCAAAGCATCAATCAATTCCCGAATGCTAAACTCTTTCAGTAGCCTCATTGCTAGCAACTCTGACACCATGGCTCTTGTCTTGCTGACTCCGGCCATTCCAGGGTTTGTCTGGGCTTCTTTCTGGAATTGAAGACAATTGGCTATTAGGGCGCAGATGGTCGCTCTGTTGAAGTGGTCTGCGAGAATTGAAGATTGGATTGGCTTTACGACAAATTGTGAAATTTGTGGTGCACGCAACTGATCCCAGGAGAGCGTCGTCTCGACCTTTTGAACGATGAGAATGCGGCATGAGTGCGTAATGTTGTACAGGGGCAACTTGTCTAAGGAGAAGGATTATCAGCCTACATCTGGTTGTTGCAAGGACGCCTCAAGAACTCGATCAGCCAGCTGAAGTATTGTGGTACGGCGCAGAAGCAAGTGCGGGCTTGAAGGAATTTGAGATTGCGATCCAAGAGACTTTGCTCTTTCCCCAATTCTGTCTGTGTCGACAACAATACTCTTCGCTAGCATGATCGTCCCGAGGCAGTATATTGTTCTCTTACCAAGGTGTTCAGAAGCGAATATAGGAAGTAGAGGCGTTTCGATATCATCCTCGTCCTCGTCACCTTCTTCATCATCATCGTCATAAGTCATATCGCCATCATAAACATCCTCTTCCTCTTCGTGATTCTCAACAACACGCCTGTTGTTGCTCAAAAGCGGCCTCCGCACGGCGACTGGCGAGGGCGTCCTGCTTTCAGACCGCTTCTTTCTATTACGCGGCCGCAACAGGGAGGAGAACATCACAACTCCCTCGTCAAGACGTGTGTCTCTACCAAAGACTCGAACGGGCAACGTGCAAGGTCCGAATCGAAGATTATCTAGACATTAGTATAAACACGCCAGCGAAACCCTTAGTCACCTGCCGTGATTGAAAAGGCCGTCCCGTGGCCACAGCGTATCTGTATCGTTGAAGGCGGGGATTCAAAGAAACGGTGATGCGAAACAACACGCAGGCGGTCAGGCCTCGAATGTACCACAGTACACCTCCTCTCTCCTTATCTCCTAACCGGGAACAGGAAAGTGCTGTGAGCCTCGCAGTCTCTGCACCTTTCCGTCCACTATGCGCGCGGCGGATCGTCCGAATCGACTCTTTGTTTCCTCGTTGCGGCTCGTCTCGCTCGCTGCATACCCCACGATTTGTGCAGCCACACGCCGCTATAGTCCACACTATCCAATCAAATAAAGCACTGGCCGCCCATCAAATCAAACTTGAGTCCTTTTGCTGCATGTGATACCGATGTCATACCGTCCATTTAAAACACTACATGCCGATCTGATAACCTGAGGTGGAAAAAGACGTCTTTGCTCGCCAAGTCAATAGGAAGATCTATTCGCCCTCCGATATCCCTGCTAGCTGGCGCTCTAGTTCTTTTCTATTTTGTTCAGAACCAGACAAACAAACAAGTAATAAATCTTTCGTAACGTTTGACCACTCGCATCGATTGTGAAACTCCCCGTCGCCAAGCGAAGTCTGGGGGTCTGCTTGCCATTGATTGACCGACGTTAATAGACTCTACCTGCGTGGTGTGCTTGATGCAGATCTCTGCTGATATCTGCTTCAGTATCATCTCTCTGGGCTCAGGGATGTATCCTTCCATCGCTGCGAAAGCATGCAGCATCGAGTGTCACCCGCAATGGCCGCTGGAACCGGTACCAAGATTTCAACACACCTCTTCATGCAGAAGCGCCCCTTTGTCATGCAAGTCATCAGACAGGGAAAGCATCCACTTATACATAGGAGACTGGTACCACGGCTCAGACTAATAATGCCATCTCGTCAATTCAGACACTATAGCGGAGCCTCTTCCTACTGGAGGAATGTTTAGATCAACATAATGATGCAGACTCTTCGGGTACTTTTTTGTCTTTCTACATCCTAGTATTTCATCAGTATTCATGTTCCACTGTTTCCCTCTGATCATGTCGGAAGCAAGGAGATGCAGTGTTTCCATTGAGCTATCTCTATTTCGAAAGGCCATTGACATGCCGCTTTTCTCGCACTTGGACACATGTAGAAGGCCATGATCCTTGGCGAAAGCTCAGAACGTCCCAACGAGATATCAGAGTAGATAGAAAAGAGCCTCGGGCAATGTCGCCACGCCCCACTACTGTGCCTTTTCCTCCTGTGAATGCAGGAAAATGATTATCAGAGGGATACTCCTGTTTGGTGAGTCAGAGTTGGTCGTGTCGTCATCGCTGTCAATTTCGTCTTGACTTTCATTCTTCCTCGGTGTCGTCGTCGTCGCTATCGTCGCTCTTGTCGTCCCCATCCTCCCCGTCGTCGTCTTTGCCATCTTTGTCGTCCTCATCCTCGTCCTCAATGTCAGGCTCCACGTACGAGACCATGTGATCAGTGACACCCTGTCTCTTTGGCCTTCCGGTATCACGACGGACAGCAGGCTCGGCAGCCTGCAACTTGCGCTTGATCTCATCGCGCTTAGCTTGTGCTTTAGCGATTGCCTCTTCCTGTATCTCGTACTCCAGCTGATCCAAAAATGCCTTTACGTTCTCTTCCAGTAATGCTTGAAGCTCTTCGAAGCGGCGCTTGCGAGCGGTACAATAGCGGCAGCCCTTCGTCAGGGGAAGGCTGTGTGCGAGATATGCGTGCGAGGGCTTACAGCTATCGTCCTCTGAGAGGGTGATGACGTTGAGAATTTTTGACACATCTTCACCGCGTTCGGCAAGCATCTTCATGATGGGTACAAGCCCCGCTGAAGTCCGATTGCCAACTTCTTTTGTATCGAGAGTATTGGTTACATCACTCAGGTCAAATTCCAGGTGTGTGAGATCTTGAGATTTGGCCAATTGAACTGATGCAGCTAGGATGCTTGCTTCCATTTTCCTGTGAGAGTAGGAATATTTTGGCTCAACCTGTTCAACCTTGACGTCTCTCAGATGTGGACGATTGTGGACCAAGAATGACATGAGAGCAGGAAATCCATAGGCAACGAATCTGTTACAGCCATAAAAAACCGATGCGGCCTCTTCGTGGATCTCTTTGGATACAGAGAGCATGGCGAGGCCCTGAGTCAAGGATGGTCGAGCCCTGGCTTGAGGAGTAGCCCTTGCCTGGAAGCGTGCCTGGAAATTGCCTGCTTTCTTGCCTCGGAGACTAATGTCATAACCTTTTGGGGCGAGAAGGAATGTATATATCATATTTCGAAGTTCAGGTGGGAGCTCCATGAAGGGAAACTTGTGCTCGGGCACTGGAACGAGAATGAGGGCCTGATAGCCTTTGTAAGGTCCCGAAAGAAAAGTCGTCTGTCAATGTCAGTCACCCATACCCACGAACGTCAGCGAGATGACTTATTCACCTGTTCAAGCGCAAAGGACTTGTTGGAGCTCAAATTGGCACTGAATGTAAAGCGGCCGTGCTCAGAATTGTACTGCACCTACACATCAGCATTGCAGGGCAGAGAAACTTTGAGAGAACCTCGTACTTCTGCATAGTTGTTGTTACGACCGAGAGCCCAGTTCGCATGGATCGTTCCCAAGTTGCTGATAGTCTTGAGTTTGCGTGAGGTCGTGGTGGAAGATGGTTCTTCTTCGTCCGTCTCTGGCAGCTCATTTTCCTATGGGGTATGTCATTGAAATTCTCTGAGCCTGTCTCACGTCTAATCCGCTCACCTGGTTGCCCTTGGAATTAGCATGATATGCAGAGTCAATAGTCTTCTTTGGCTGCTGGAGAGTCTTGGTGATCTTCGCAACTTTCATGGGCTTTGCAGGGTGCTTGGTGGTCGCGGTAGTCTTTACAGTCTTCTGTACCACAGCCTTCGGGGCAGCCCTTGCACGAGTCGTTGGCGCCATGATGTCGCAGAGTCAGACACAGCCTGGAAACAGGAACGAAGGATGTAGCTCTTGATGAGCGGTTGATACAGGATGAGTATTAGCAGGGCAAAGTGGGGTTGTGGGAAGGCAAGAGCGATTATTACAGGCTGCCATCCGCGTCAAGCGCGTCGCGTTCTGCACCTTTAGTGAAAGTGAGACTGTACATCTCTCACTTCGATAAGGAGAAGATTGTTATATTTCATAACTTGAAGCACACTTAAAACGTCACAATTGATCCCACTATCCTCTATACCTTACTGTGTTGATATTCAACAGGCACAGTAATACAAAAATATTATATGGTTCCACAGGTTCCGACACTTATTTTAAGTTGTGGAATTTCCCTTGTGAGAAGTGATGGACAAGAACGAAAGAAGGAGCGACGGGATCAAAAGAAGCGACAAGCCAAGAAATGCGGGGCGGGCGGAGCGGAGTCCTTTGAGCGGAAACTTGGATGAACAAATGAAAACGTCGGAGGTTCGGCGTTTCACTTCAAAGATGGACAGAAAGGATTAGTTCCTACTCAGAACATACCACACAAAATCCAGAATCGAGCAATTCATTTCCCCATGGGCAAGCCTAGACGTAACCTGCTGGCCACAGCAGAGGAGACAATGACTCCGCCAGACGCTCTTACCGATGCCCAGTCAATAGCACGCGTCGTACTCGCAGCGGGCAAAAACTTGTACCACGTCGAATCTCCGTCCAATGAGAAGCTGCTTGTAGAGCTTCCAGCGCGCTTTCGCAATGCCATCTGGATCAAAAGAGGAAGCTTTGTCGTTGTCGACAACTCCACCCAGGGAGAAAGGGAGAACAAAATCTATGGCGAGATTGTGAATGTAGTCAGGAATGAGAAGGACTGGAGGAAGAGGGCATATTGGTTCGTACTCTTCATGGCCTCTTGCAATACGTATAAGCCATAGAATTGACAAGACCTATTCAGGCCTTCGGAGTTCGTGCAAAAGGTCGTGCAATACGATGACTCCGACGAAGAAGAATCCAACGTCGGCAAAATGCCTCCTTCAGATTCCGAGGACGAATGACTCCACCTCGTTGCGCATTTGAAAAGCATTAATCGACGTGCTGATGCTCTACGGAAGAGTCACTACCATCCTCCCTCACTGTTCCATTCCACAGCATTGCGACTGTGACACCAAGGCCTACCACTACCGCTGCCGAGCTAGCTGCCGTGCTAGGGTACACATTCCATGCCCATTCCTGAACAAAGAATAGAGCATACTGTACAACGGGGTGGGCACCCGCACGCCATAAGAGATACGGCGTGGTCCACACGATCCAAGAGTAGAATTGATAGTGAAGAGACCTTGCACACAGCGATCCTATGGCCATCGCCCCAAGGATAGTGGTCAGGATGAAGCGAGGCGTTGTTCTCGCCGAAATTACCGCTTGCTTTTGAGGCGGTAGTGACGATGGACTGAGGAAGGATCGGACACTTTCTGCTAGGCTCTGCCTGGAAGGCTTGAGCCAGCGAGTTGTGGTGAAAAGGACGAGCAGGAAGACATGCGAGACCAATAGAGCCCGTGAGAACGCAGACGAAAGAAACCTTTCTTCGCCAACGAATCTCCAATTGACTGTCCATTTGAAGAAAAATTGTCTGCTAAATTCGAATGCTCGGGAAAGATAGGCTTGAGCATCGTTTGTGAGAAATGGCAATCCAGTAATGATCTGTGTGATGTCAGCTTGCGACGAGGAAATCAACTCGCTAGACCTCACCTGCACTGCTACGATAAGAACGGCGTTCTTGATTGCGCCATTACGGCCCACGGCCTGCAGTAAAATAACACCTACAGCTGGCAGAGCCAGCAGCAAACTCATCTTCACGCCTAGGCCGATCGAGTACACGACTGACCCGAACGACCACAGCCGCTTTTGAAAGCAGTATATGGCCAAGAATAAGAAGAAAACGGCCCAGCAATCGTTGAAACAGCGAAGGACAAAGATTGAGTGCATACGCTTTGACAAGACCAGTAGCGGGAAGACGTAGGGGGAAACCTTGTTTGCATTAGATATTGGTCCAGTACCAGAGACACGACACCAGCAAAACCGACCTTTGCATTACGATAGCAGGCCATTGCTAATGCCAATGTTGCAAGATAAAGTGCCCCGAAAATGATTTGAGCAAGGCGGATATCATGTCCTCGGTCCGTGATATTGTAAAGCCATTGATAAATGTAGACATGAGACGCAGGATAAACAAGCGGTCCAGTTCCACCATAAATCTTCGTGTAATCACGTTCTCCAGCGATGTACTGTTCCACTTGTTGCATGTAAGCTTTCCAGTCAATTTCTGTGTCTTTCACTCAGGTCAGTATTGCAATTCTACAACGCTAGGGTCAGGTCAACCCCCTTACATGGGATCTTCCATATAACGAGCCCAGTCAGTCCTGCATCTGCCAGGAGAAGCAACGGACATATCCATCTGGTATGTGCTGAATCGCTTGAAATTTTCAAGCAACTCCGTACCACATTCATTTTGTTAGCCAACGCGTCGACGCTCACATTAGCCTGTCAGAAAGAGGACCAAAATTGGCCACGAAGCAAGGAAGCTTTACAGCTGTCCTTACATAAGCAGCGCTATAATGCGTTCGCATAGAGTCGCATATAGCCGAACGCCTTGCAAGCGCCCCGCAAACGCCCCATCTCCACAACTTCACTTTCAGGCAGCCAGGGTACGCCCACGACCATTCGGACGTTATGCCTTCTACACTTGACGTACGCCTCGCTCTGAAGGTCTTCGTACGTTGCATCCGCATGCATGACTTTTCATTTGCTGAAAACAGTCGCTCTGAAATTTGTCCTCAGAACAAGCCACGCAACCCTGACATGTGTGTGTTGTTTGTCGGGTGAAACAATCTGGCTGCCCAAGGAAGGCCCGCAGATCTTCAACACCGAACAAATGCGGGAACTGAGATTCGATCGATGGTCAAATTCTGTCTACCCGGCTACCAGTTTGACCGGGATGGCAGACTATATAGCGTTTTCAAGCTAAGGTATTGATTGCCTGGCTCATGGTATCGGGCATCTCTTCCGCCACCCACGCGCCCAATGACACGTTAGACCGCTGTGTGGTGCATATGACAACCTGCAATGCACGCCACAAAGCATTTCTGGTCAACCCTGCAAGCTTCCGTTGATCGTATCCCAAAGACCCTAAATGTCCTGAGACAGCGAGTAACCGTTTTCCCACTCGACTGATGTATCACTCTGGTTCATGCGCATGGATCGTCACGAGCTGTGGTACGGGAACAAACACCTCGCCCCTGTCCTTTTGAGCATTCAGGGAATATAAAGACTCCATGCCTATACCCATGGTTCGGGTATGCATTCCGCGAAACCTTTCCTTCATTATTTGTAAAGAACACTTTTCACAACAGTCGCTACTCCCTTACTTAGGCAATCTTGCAAGCTCACTCAATAATTTCGTTGACAAGTGAAATTTCTGCGTTAACTCCTTGTGTTGGCACGTCATCATACTCAACACCCAACATCCTCTCTTGCCCCGCCTTCGTTTGCATAGCACATCAGCAAACGGACCCCAAAAATAACCTGCCATGGCCTCTCAACCAGCACAAACCGGCAGAAAGTGCTTCATGGATACGATTGCTGAGCCGCTTCCTGCTTTGATTAGCAAACCCTCGCTGCTCTCGAAAGAATCTGTCTCGCGATTATCGAGCCTCGACACCTTCCTGGAGTCCAAAGAGACCGAATGGAAAGGATCGGTGTCTAGGGCATCATCGCAACGATCTGTAGGGACAACAGCATCCGCAAAGGGGTGGCAAGAAGACGAGGCTGGTCCTCGTCGACGCTTTCGATCGACCACGGCCGAGGTTGGATTTTGCTTCTCTATGGCTGTAACACAGCTTCTTGCAGTATGTTCCTGTCCTGCGTCCTCCTCACTCATGCTGATTTACCACAGGAATATCTCATCTCCGGCTTCTCAGCCCTCCTTCCAACTCTCACGAAGCAGCTTACTTCGGACAGCACAGCGTCAAATTTCTGGCCAGCCTCAATCCTCTCTTTGATATTGTGCAGCACTATTCTGACCTTTGCTCGTATGAGCGACATGTACGGCGGGTACAGCGTGTTTATGGCTGGAGTATTCTGGCTCTTTCTCTGGACGCTTATCGCTGGCTTCTCATCACGCTCCTTCATCTTATTGGACGTATGCCGTGCCATGCAAGGTCTCGCCATTGCTGCTTACACTCCCTCGACCTTTGCCCTCTTCGGTGCCATTTATCCAGCTGGACCCAGACGCAACATTGCTCTCGGTGTCTACGGTGCCTGCGCACCGCTGGGCTTCTTTGCTGGCATATGCACTTCTGCTTTACTGCCGGAACACCTTTGGCAATGGTATTTCTGGATTGCTGCGATCCTCTCCTTCTTGGCCTTGGTAACAGCTTACCTGTGTGTTCCCTCGGACCGAGCAGACAGACCCTCTCTGGAACTATCGATGGACTGGGCAGGTTGCATCACCATCACATTTGGTCTCATCCTTGTCGCATATGCACTTGCTGCTTCTGCTTCTGCTTCCAAGTCCTGGAAATCATCTTCCGTTCTTGTGCCTTTCGTCGTCGGTTGCATCTCCCTGCTCGCAGCCGTGTATATCGAAGCTTGTGTCGCTAGATCTCCTCTGCTTCCGTTCGACTTCTTTAAGCCGAAGAGCGTAAAGCCTTTTACGTTGGCATGTCTCTTCTTCTACGGCTGCTTCGGAATCTGGCTTTTTACCTCGACCAATTATCTTCAATCAGCATACGAGGCATACGGCATAAAGCTAGCCGCATGGTACACACCCATGGCAGTTGGTGGCTTTTTGATCGCCACCACGTCTGGTGTCGTGCTACACCGAATTCCGCCAACGCTATTGCTTCTAGCAAGTGGTTGCGCATGGGTCGCGGCACCTCTGGTACTCGCGTTGGGAAAGAAGAGTGCAGGGTATTGGGCTTTCCCTTTTCCAAGTATGATTTGCGGCACACTCGGAATCGATGTCACATTTACAATAAGCGTTGTCTTTTTGAGCTCTGTACAGCCTCTGAAGTACCAGGGCTTGGCCGGAGCTGTCAGCTCGATTCTTGTCAATATGGGCATCTCATTCTCTCTTGCTTTTGCGCAGATCATCGAAGATCAGGTCACTAGTAGGATTGCCGAGACGGGTGCTGCTGCTGTTGAAACTGTAGACCGAAGTGTATTCTTGTTTGCTGCGGCAAGTGCTGGGGTTGGAGTCATGATTGTAGCGCTCTCTGTCAGGATCTCGACAAACATGGTGGATGGAGAGGACAAGCAGAAGGAGGTCAACGTCACTGTCAGTTGCTGAAGTCTCAGCATCAGTTCCTCCGAGCTTCAGCAGGAGAGAGCGCAAAACTCGGTCATGTTTGCTGTCAAGGCAGTGTCAGGCAGCAAAGTTGGGCGACGAGATGTACATAGATCGATTGGCAAGGAGACGGTCAAGATTCTGGAACTGGATTCCTTGAATTCGTTATACATTGGAAGATCGGGCAACCGAAAAATAAGGACTCTGAGCTCACGCATTTTGCATCGGGATGTAAAGGACAGAGGGCAAACGCATAATAGTATGATGGTATGTTTTGCATATCAGTATCTTAGCAAGGTGTCCGAAACCACATTCCTATCAGGTCAGGGGCTCATTTATCTTGTTTGATACATGTTTGTTTCTCTTCCTTGCTCGAATGTTGAAGCCGCGTCCTTCCATAGGGCATGGTATTCTTGGCATGCTGATGTCATGGTTCATGCATAGACGGCACCTCGGACCTCTCTGCTGATCATTCCAAGCTACGAGCGTCGCTCATACACAAAATTGAATGGACCATGAATTCTATGCTCTTACGCTCCTCTACTGGTCGTTTCCGCCCTAGTAAGGTGTTCAGTACGGTAAATGTCCAACATCGAAGCTTGCATCTGGCTCCTCCGTTCCTATTAGACGATTATCTTCCTCGTTATCAACTGCTATCCTCGATTGACGAGGCGAAGAAACGATCAGCGGCCTACAAGCACCTGAGCAATTGCAATCTATGTCCGAGGCTTTGTGGCGTCAATCGGTTCGAAACGACAGGAACATGCCTTGTTGGCGCAGACGTAGTTGTCAATACCATCGCCCCACATTTTGGTGAAGAGCCGTGCATTCAAGGACATAATGGATCTGGCAGTGTCTTTTTCTCTGGATGCAATCTCCGATGTGGTAAGATTGCTTTTCATCTAACAATTTAGCAGTAGAATGGAGGCTGATGAAGCATCAGTGTTTTGCCAGAACCATGACATCGCACACCAGAAGAACGGTTTCAACCTCACTCCTGAAAAGCTAGGAGAATGGTACATCAAGCTGCAAGATATAGGAGGTGTCCACAATATTAATCTGGTGACCCCTGAGCACGTCGTTCCACAGATAGCCCTCAGCATCCTCCATGCCCGCGATCTGGGTCTAAAGGTACCCATCATCTACAACACAAGCAGTTTCGACTCACTTGACAGTCTCAAATTGATGGATGGCCTGGTGGATATCTACCTTCCGGACTTCAAGGTGTGGAATAACAGCACAAGTAAAAGACTGCTGAAAGCAGACAATTATGCTGAAGTGGCAATGGAAAGCATCAGAGCCATGCACGCTCAAGTCGGCGACCTTTGCTTCACCGCGGATGGTATCGCCAAGAAGGGAGTACTACTACGTCATCTTGTCATGCCGGGCAAAGAAGAAGAGGGCAAACAAATCATGCGCTGGCTCGCCGAGAATGTATCCCAAGATCTCTTCGTGCATGTGATGGAGCAGTACCACCCACGTGCACATGTAGGCAAACAGAGGAGAGGCACCATCGGTAAGGCAGGTGATCTGGCAGCAGCCGCTGTCGAACCTGGTGGCATCAAGATGGACGACCAGGCCAACAAGCAGGTCCGCTATGCGGATATCAATCGGCCTGTCGGCTTGAAAGAGGTTGATAGTGTTACGCAGGCAGCTAAACAGGCTGGACTTTGGAGATTCGTCGAAGTTGCAGAGCACGGCGGCTTTAACATCTAGCATTCACCTGTCCCCAGAATATCATCCATTCAATCCTTTGTCTCACAGATGCCATGTCGCGGCTTCCGGCACCTACTTGGAAATGTTTCCAACACCTATTTGATTCAGCGATAAATATGCTTGAATTTTACTGACTGGCAGCTGAATAACAGGTCCATTTAGGTCCATGTCTCTCTTTGTTGTTAATATTCAGACTTGTTTGCGGCTCTTGGCTTGGCTTTGTCCAGGCAGTTGGTGAGTCTCAAAACAGGTGCCACGTCGTACAAGACATTCGATGTTTGCCAACAGCATCATGTCTCACATGAGAATTAAGATAGGTATTCAAAACGCTCTTCAACGTGGACAGCGGGAAGGCACCCAATTCAGGTTATATATCAAGATTTCCCTCCAAGGTTGTGGAGCCACCTATGTACAACTGGCTTTGTCTTTTCGTATGATACATTAATGTCACGCTCTAACCAATCAATGCCAACCTGGCGCCGCTCTCATGAAAGAAATCACACTTGTGGCACCAAGCCTTTACCAACAATCAAGGCCCCGCCTGCCTCCGGACGCAGCTGGACCTTCAAAGCCATCAAAGGGAGTCCTCAACTGGAATTACTGCTACACTGGAAAGAAGTACTGTCCTTGCTGTCTTCGATGCAGACGCTTACTTCAATTGCTGTCTAGCCAGACCTCCATTATTGAAACTATCACCGCCTCACCTAGCCAATCAGACCAAATCGACATTTCTTGCACACCACATCGCTATTATTCTTGTCACTGCTCGACCTGTCTTTCGAGAGAGTTGTCCCCTACAGACTCAACAGCTTTTGCTGCCGAGATCATGTCAGTGAACACAACCTATGATCTTCTCTGGTCCCACCAAATCCTCCTTATGCGTGAAATCGAAACCATCAACCAGGATATATCTGCCATGCAACACACATTGAGTCGTGCCAAATCCACACTCTCTCAGTCATCCTCACCCCGCAAAGTGAAAAAGAAAGCTCAGTGGGCCCTTTCAAAGACCAGCCGTGCTCTTAACGGCCGCGAAAATGATCGGAGGATCATGTTACAAAATCTGGCTGTCTGCCAAGCACAGATTGCTGCTGCACACGAAGCTGCGCAAGGCTTCATCGCCAAAGGGGAGAGTGCGGCTCAAGGGCCTTTTACGCCACTCATGCAGACGGTGACGCAACGAGCACAGTCTACGAGGTGGAATAATGCAGCCAGTACCGGACCAGAGACTGGAGCAAGCGTCTCGCATTATCCTCTATCCAGCGGACAGGAAGTCTGGGATCTTTCACGAATCCCACATACGCCTGCAACGCCGTCTTTCCGCTCAAACTTCACGAATCTTGATGGAGCGCGGAGGACACAAAGGAGAAGGGATTCGGGGTTCTCGGAACCGCCGCTTTATGCTCAGCCCTTTGACTTTGGGCCAGCCACGGCACAACACAGCGACAATCATGTTTTTTCTCATGAAATGATGGTTGTATCGCCTCTATCTACCGCTCCCACTGTTCCAGCCTCTGCCTCGACGATACAAGATGTTGGAGGCGCTTCTGCGACGGACCAACAGAGGACCAAAGCCACTGACCTGAATCCAGCAGCCAAGGAGTTCACAGATACACCTGGCCCCTCACCAATAATCAAACAGGCAGACTGTGGCAAGAAAGCCACGACCACTACATTTGCGCTCCCGGACCGTTCACTTGACATCGAGCACCTCAACCCCACAGCGGCGTCTTTCTCACCCACCTCTACTTCATCATTCTTCTCAGAGCCGAACATGGAGTCGCTCCCACCACACAAGCGCCGCTACTCACTCGCAGCAATCGATCTCATCGAGAGCAGAATGAGACAGAAGGATAAGCTGAGGGGAGGACAAAGAGAGCAAGAAGGTAAAGAAGCAGTTTATAGAAGGCGAGGAAAGAGTACTGCTGATGTCGTGGTGGGGATATGGTATCATGGTCCCAGTGGCGAGGAGGTCGAGGAGATGGTTTGGCCACAGACTACTTGAGGAAGGAGAATGTGTGGTTCGCAATCGAAGATGTAGATGGTGGTTCGCTCATGAGAAACACATCAGGGGCGTGGTTGGTTTGAACTGATAGTGACGAGGAGACGATTGTATAGATTGTGATTTGAGCGCTTGTCCATTACCGCTCGTGACCGCAACGGAAAGGGCCATCAAAAATTCAAACCGTATAAATCTAAGTCAACCCATACCAGCTTCTCACAGCTGCTTAGCCTGCTTTTCCCTAACCCACCCCCATCCCAACATCAAAACAAAAAATTACAGCCTCACATACATCCAATCCCCTCCCTCCCCCAAGTAATTGGGACGTTTGGCTTAGCAGTCTAAGTTCCAAATCAATTCATGCGCATTCTTCTCAATCATCTCTGACTAAACACGAAGTCCGGGTTGGGGTAGAGGGGATGTAAGTCGCGATAGACCGAGTTCGATTCTGAACTTCTGCTCTTTTGTTTTGCCGTTTTTATTTTGACGGGTTGCTTTTCTGCCTATTTTTTTGGTCATCATTTCTTTTTGGTGCATCTCTTTTGTTAATTGATGGTGAGATAGGTGAAAGGATCTAGGGGTGGGAATTGAGTTGGTGACTTTTTTTGAGTTGCATTTGGTTATGGGGCGGGGGAGGGGGATTGCGGTAGATCTTTCAGCTGATCGTGGACTATATCCCGAGCCTACCTGGTCTGCCACTCTTCTGGTCTCCTATCTATGCGTCACAATTGCAGGTTTGAGAACCAGAGTAAGACTCCAGCACTTCCATCTCTGCTCGTAGCATCCCAGAGCGAGTAAACAAAAAGCTCGTAAGCATATTCATATTTTTCAAGTGTGGCAACATGATGAAAAGACCGCATCGTGGATTGCGTTTACTTGTCATTGTTTCGACCTCACAGGATACGCAGAGAGGACTCGAGAGCAGAGTAGGCTGCTTTCCAGTCCGTCTGATCTACATCTCTATGGTTACTCATCCCATAATATAATTTCTCCTTTTTGCGTTTGGAGACCAGTACCCCTTTGTGTATACGGAGATACCACGAAGGGAACATCAAGCCTGCGGATTCTCCTCGTTTCCCTGGCGTTCATATTGCGAAAGATAGTAGCGGTTCAAGGCAGATCATGCGCTTCTTCCAGGCATAGTGTTGATGGCCACCATATCTATGAAAGAAAGAAAGAAAAGTATCAGCAAGAAGAAATGATATGGCTTTTGTGTTAGTGTTCATAGGTGATATCTGGAGCTGAATGTACCTTCCTCATCCGTACATTCTTTTTTGGTTAGCCTTTCTTGGTTTCCACTTGCTTTTGTATGCTGTTTAGACTTATTTCTCGAGATTTGCTTGTCGAAGGACGGAAAGGAGGTCATAGACTCGGAATGGAACCGGAACAAGACCAGGACATGATAACTTACCACGAGGGCATACCTTGATGGTAAAGACCTTGGGTAGCAGAGGAGAATATTGATGACAGGCTCAACTCTCACCTCCAGGCTCTCCGTGAGAGTTACAAATGAAGTCTGTTTCTCCACTCCTTTTCGCAGCGCATCTTGCTCTTCTCCGCAGAGATATCAACGTCTGAAACATATGTTCAGCCTGCTCTTTCCTCCACCATCCCTTTTGCTATGGGAATTGTACCATCTTAACATTAATTCAAGCTCTCATCTAGAACGGGACAGTGGGAGAGGTAGTCTAAAGAATCTGATGTGCGAAGGCCTGTGGTGATAGATGGTCTACTTATATACCTCAGTGCAAACCCACATACCCAGAAATGCATGTGACGAGGTGTCTACCACTGCAAGTGCTCATGGCAAGGTTCTTCCAGGAAACATGTGTTCAACTTTATCCGTATGAGACGTCGTCCGAGTATGAGGACATACATCATATCTCTGACTTCGAGGCCAACCTGAGCGGACTCGACACACTCGATGCTAGTTCTGAGCTCTTCAAGTAAGGAAGCGGGAGACAGTGAACAGGCTAAGGTTGTGACAGCCAGTTGAAGCCATCTCATGATTCTGGACCTCTTATCATTCTCGACGTCATCGAAATACCCAGATCTTGCTCGCTCTGCAGAGATACCCATGACTGATGGTTGAATCAGTAGCCTGTAATTCTCGTCTCTTGCCCGTGATGCATATAATTACCAAGTGGTAGGGAAGCACACTCTTCTTCTCTCTGATCCCCCAATGAGCGGTACATGAAGATTGCCTTACCGTCGGTACTCGTGAGAGAGAGAAGAAATGATGATGGCTGGATTGAATATTTATATGTATCAACCGCTTTACCACACCTCAATTTCTGTCTATTCGTGCTCTACTTAGATTTGCTTCTGTCCAGAAGTGTGGAAACAGAGAACTCCTATGATTTCCTCATGATGGAGATGGTGGAGTAACTTCCGGTTCCTGACTTCCGGTTCCTGACTTTGTGGCAGAGAAGAGGTGGGATGCAGGCTATACCGTATCAGCAGAGATTCGTATTTCCCAACTCATGAGTATGATCTTCCTCCTTCCAATCTGATTGATACCCAAGTCTTCCCGATATTTTGAGAGAGATGCTCACCTCAATAGTTCCCTGCGTGAATGCCTGGTCATTTCTTCTTGTTGACTTCATCTGCGCCCACCACTGTCACATGCAGCAAGTTGACAGAAGCAAAGAAAGTCTATGTCCAGGACAATGAAGTCGTGGCACTGGTACGACTACTGTTGTTGGTACTCGGACTGGCTTAAACCCCAGAGGAATCAATTCTCGTATCGTACTGTAGCTGGTCATGACCTCAGCCGCTATAGACTCAATCATCTGTGAGTATACTAGCTCTTTCACAAGAGTCCGTGGGGAAGGATGTCTCACTCGCTCTGTGCAACACGTGGATGTGGCCGAGGTGTAGGATTATGTGAACGGGCTTTTCATCCAGCATTGCAGAGGGGCAAAGATTGAGTGCTGGCTATGGGTCCTTCACAATTCTCACGTTTTTCGGACTTCGTGGTCATGGTTATCATTTACTTAATTGTTCTTATACAGACTTGTTATGGTTTGTGCGGAGATGCTTGTGGTCTGGAATGGGAGTGTATGCCTGCCTTTTCCTCCTTGCTTGTGCCGTTCGATCATCTGTCTATTTTCGTTCGAATGTGTAATCACAGCACAAGGATCATGATGCCAGTGTTGTTGTTGGTGATGTCAGCAAGATCAGTCAAAGAGGGACGAATTGTATGCGTGCCACCATCCCTATCACACTTTACTACCTTTTTGGGGAACACGTGACTTCTCTGATTCGGAAATCTGCTTTGCAATTCTCCTGTTCGTTAGCGCACAAGGCAAAGGTCACCATGTATAGTCGTTGCCTGTTGGAGACTATCGTTGTATGATAAGTGTGATACAAGAGTGTAAATTGAGTGGCAGTCCAGCAGACCAAATAAACAACGCTGCATGGAGACTTTGCACAAAGCGGAGAAGAACATGCTCCACAGAAAACAAGGAGAGGGGATTTTCTTCATACTCCAACCATCTTTCCAACTCTACCCAAGCGCAGCAGCACTCTTCCAAATCTGCCAAAAGCTCAAAAAGGTGCCGGCGGTGAAGGTCATGCTCCTAGCATGGGACAAGCTCTCGGTCTCAGTAGTGACATACAAAAAGTTATAGACGACTCTCAGGACGAGAAAGGTGGCAGCATAAGCCGCAGATCCAAGGTCACTGCCGGTGGTCTTCTCGGCAAAGACAGCTGCCAAGATGGTGGCGAAGAATAACGGAGCGTTCTCGAGATTGTTACGGTGGGCGGCCTGAGCGCGCTCATAGGTTTCATTTTTGGGAACCGAGAGCAGTGCGGACAGCGGCGATGTGGTCGGATCCGTGGGGGTTCTTGTTGTTTATGCCCTGTTTTGTGCTGGCGAGGAGGGAAGCTGAGTACATGTGGGGGGTCATGGCCAAGAATGAGTAGACGGGGATACTGAGGAGGGCATAGTTGGGCGACATTATTGTGGGACGGTGGGCTGATGCGAGTATGAAGACAGAAGGGAATTGAGGTCGTGTAGATGTCACAGTGGAGGAAGTAACAACAAAGGGATTGATGTTTTTGTGTGAGAGAGTTGGAGAAAAGAAGAGATCCTCGTACAGCTTATGGGCGGGGTCACCTGTGTTGATATATTCAAGTTGAGCCTTCGGGTCTTTCATCCTCGTAGGCAACATCAGTAGCTGAGCTCAGCATGCATGTTACTGACGATGCCTTCGGGAAATGTGGTTCAGTCCACAGATATGCCAAGGAGCGGCTGATAGACTCTCGGATATAGCCGCAGATAAGATCTGTGATAAGCTCAGGGCAAGGGCTAATTTCACATCATGTGGCGGCGGTTTGGCGAGTCTTTCTTCCCCGCGCTTAATCCAAAAAAACGATCACAATAAAAGTTGCCGCACACGACATCAAGTTTTCGGGTGATACTGTACGTCTATTACACGTCGCCATCTTCGCACAAGTTGTTTTCAGAGGCATATTCGACGACTAGCGTTTCTTTGGTTTCTCCGTTTTCAGTGATACCCAACCGTTTCTTCGGTCTTCAGTTTCCAGTTATTCATCATGTCGATGGATCTCGACTCGGTATCTATTGCGCCTGCGCAGGCCAGGGAGCAAACTGCGGCGACGTGAGTCGGCTTGACACATAAGATGAGACTTCTCATACTGACCGCAACAAAAGTATTCTCTGCTGCAACTGTGGCGCACCCATCGATGGCACACAATCAGCAGGCGCCCTCTGCTACGACTGTATCAAGCTCACTGTCGACATTTCCTCGGGTGTTCAGCGGGAAGGAACACTTCACCAATGCCGTGACTGCGACCGATGGCTGTCACCCCCTCAACAATGGGTCGTGGCTCAGCCCGAATCCCGCGAACTCCTCGCCCTCTGCCTGCGCAAGTTGCGTGGTCTTTCCAAGGTCCGAATTATCGATGCCAGCTTCATCTGGACTGAGCCTCACTCTCGAAGAATTAAGCTCAAAATCACCATCCAACAAGAGGCTTTCCAAGGCACAATCCTGCAACAAACTTTCGAGGTCGAGTTTGTTCAAGCAAATCAACAATGTCCCGACTGCGCCAAATCCTTCACCCACAACACCTGGCGCGCCGTCGTTCAGGTCCGCCAAAAAGTGCCCCACAAGCGTACTTTCCTCTACCTCGAACAACTCATCCTCAAGCACCAGGCCCACAGAGACACAATCAACATCAAGGAAGTCCACGAGGGTATTGATTTCTTCTTCTCCGCTCGCAATCACGCAGAGAAGTTTGTCGATTTCCTCACCTCGGTCGCACCGGTGCAGAACAAAAAGTCTCAAGAGTTGATTTCTATGGATACACACACCTCAGTCAAGAGTTACAAGTTCTCGTACTCTATTTCAATCGTTCCAATTTGCAAGGACGATCTGGTCGCACTTCCCATCAAATTGGCAAAGAGCATGGGCAACATTTCTCCTCTGGCCATCTGTCACCGTATCGGTACTGAGGTCAACCTGCTCGATCCCAACACCCTTCAGACTGCCGCAGTCAGCACACCCGTCTACTGGCGCGCTCCCTTCTCCCCTCTGTCCGATGTTACACAACTCGTTGAGTTCATGGTCATGGACATCGAGCCCGATTACTCGGTTCAAAAGGGTCGCTTCGTCCTGGCAGAGTGCACCGTAGCCCGCACAGCAGATCTCGGTGTTAATGATAAGACCTACTTCACACGCACTCATCTCGGCGCCATTCTCAACGTCGGTGACACCGTCATGGGTTACCTGATGAACGGCACCCAATTCAACAACAACGAATTCGAGGCCATTGAGAACAGCAAGCAATACGCCTCTCAGATTCCCGACGTCGTGCTGGTCAAGAAGTCCTACCCCCGCAAGCAAAAGGCCGGTGGCGCCGCCAAGCGCAACTGGAAGCTCAAGCGTATGGCCCGCGAGGAGAGCGAGATGGCCCCCAGGAAACAAGACCAGGAGAGACTGGAGCGCGATTTCGAGATGTTCTTGCGCGATGTCGAGGAGGACGAAGAGGTTCGCGCCGGCATGCAGCTCTACAGGAACCCCGACGGTACCGTGGGTCAAAGACCCGCCGAGGGCGAGATGGACATGGATGAAGATAGCGGTGACGAGGGCTTGCCGGAGATTCCTATGGACCAGCTACTTGACGAGTTTGACGAGATGACTATGCAGGATGCTGCCTGAAACAAGCAGCACTTTGACGAGTCGAGTTTCTTGCAGAATGAGTCTTCTTGATAGACTTGGTTTCATGGGGAAAAGCATCGGTGGCGTTTAAGGCGTTGGACTCGCATGGTCAGCGGGGTCTTGATATCCTTTTTTTTTTCTCACGCACTAGCTCCTTTGCCCAGATATCCTGAATGGTAGATGTTTGTGCCCCTTGATGAGAATACCAAATTCCCACGCCGTCGTATCATCCTGTCCTCTCAAGCTCAGAGTATCGATTCTTCGAGTCCTTCCAACGTTGGGACGAGCTGTTTGCATCATACTTGGAGATCGCAGCAGTCGTGGTGCCTTTGCTTCTCACAGTCAACACTCACGCTCACACTTCAGGAGTATCACTCTTGTGAAAGGCCCGTTCTTGTTCTTCTCCCTTCCCGTTCTCTTCTCCCTTACTAGAACAGACACCGCTTATCGTGATCAGATCAGATCAGTATAAGGAAAGATGCGATCGGTAAAAAGAAGAACCCTTGATATACAAGTACTCGCTGAGGCCAAGTACTTGCAAGGGACATGGGTACACCCACCAGATATTCGCCTAGGTTTATGTATACACCAGATATTCTACTAGGTCAGATGTACATGCCAGCGATGGGTCGAGATACATAGATAGGGTTTCACTTATTGAGATCTATACATATATATATATATTCTATTCACGGCACGAGACTTTTGTTCACGGCGACGAGAAGAGATGTTTTTCTTTTCAGACCTCAGACCAAGATATGTGGATATTGATGAAATATGAAATGCATGAAACCGATAAAATGAATTGCGCATGTTGGAGGTGGCAGAGGTGGTTAATCGAGTAAGAGGTAGAAGATTTGTTGTGAGATTCGTGCGACTGCTACCCCTGCTGCTGCTGCTGAGAATCATACAAAATGAAGAAAATGCTTGGCTAAGGTGAGTGTCTTCCGCCCAGGAGAGATGAATTGATTGATAAGAAATAAGGAGTGGGCCAGCAAGATCTGCTCAATTGGCTACTCTGATGATACCTTAGGTCGATTGCATGATGACTTGTCGAGGCGTAGATGACTTTTTTCCTGGTCCGGTGCTCATGAAGTGTTCTTGTCTTATACTGCGATATCAGGTATGATTCTGTTTCTTTGATATGAAAGCGATGATGTTTTGAATAAGAGAATGCTATGTAGTAAGTTAGATACCAGGGTCAACAAAAACATTCAATACAGAAAAAGTAGATCATCATTATTTCGTCAAAAGAGATGGTATAAAAGCATGTCCCGCGGTGCTCGTACATATAACGCTGTCTCCGATCGTATTGCAACAGGGCGATGCACTTATTGAGGTCGACAAAGCAGATTAGTTGCAAAAGACTCCGAGGCCTGGTAGAGCCTTCCAGGAGTGAAGTGAGACCAACCAACCATCCAAGTAGTATAGTTGAACAATCATGTCCAGAGGAAGAGTTGTGCCGAGCTGTGGATGACTCATTCACGAAACTGAGGGCCCCTCGCTGGCCCACATGGCAACGTATCCTCTCGGTGGCAGGTAGTAGAGACATCGAAACATCTCGACGATGAGGAAGAGTCGTGTAAGAACGTAAAACAGGCTTATAATCTCGAGCACTAACCTTGCGAAGGTTTCCGAGATGTTTTGTCGGTCCCACGCTGCCAGACACATCCAGAGAAATGCAATCACGGGAAGACCAGCCGTCACGCCTGCCATGACCTTCCAGAGCAGAGATTCGATATGACTGGGAAAAGCAAAGCCACAGGCAAGGAGATGTAGCGAGCCCATCACAGTCCCAGCGGCGCATCCTGCCATTAGGGCTATCCTATCCTTCCAAGATTTGTAGGGTTTATTCTCTAAACGCGTTGCCCATGATAGAACGAAGCCTGTACGCGGTATGGAGGTTCCTTCTGCAGATACAGTTGCCATGATATCCGCTATAGTGGGTGCTCGCTTCGCACCTACGATCACTGCAGCGGAAGCATACTGGGGTTTGTGCCAGAGAAGACCGTATACAAATAGCATACAGAAAGCGATGGCAACAGTGCCTATCCCCAACTGTGAGGATGGCAATTTAGGATTCCACGCAACCCGGGAGATGAGCTGGATGATCAACCATGAGCCTTGGGTGATAGCCAGTACCTTGACCATGACGTCGCTCTTGCTTTTGTCCATAAGCTCCTCTTCTGTGATGTCAGGAAGATTGATGAAGCCTTGGCTGCAAGCTGCGATGAGTTGGGAAGCGTCCACCGTCCAGATATTGCCTTGGAGAAAACAAGCTGTTCGAACCAG
Organism: Delphinella strobiligena; assembly: GCA_009982845.1. NCBI lineage: Eukaryota > Fungi > Ascomycota > Dothideomycetes > Dothideales > Dothioraceae > Delphinella > Delphinella strobiligena. The sequence goes on along the minus strand of JAADKB010000007.1, from coordinate 1,312,346 downwards.
ACTGTGTCCCCTTCTTGATAACCGTTTTGAGTGCCCTTCTTCTTTTTGGTATACTTGCTTGATCATGTCCCTGACCAAATCTCGAAACAGTGGCTTCCACCTCATAGTGCCGAACCTTGACGCGCGATTCAAAGAGAGGGGTACAGGGTCGTTCCTGCCAATATTCAATAGCACTTCCGATGTATCACCATGAGCGCGACTGAACAGAGGCGCCGCATATACAGTGGCGTCACGGAAGTGTTTCAGCTTAGACATTGCCTTTGTTGGACGTTGTTCCCTGGCTCTAGTCACCTGTGCTTCTAAGATGCTTGGTGTTAATGATGCTCTGTGTTCGTCCTCTTCTCTGGTGTTCGTCACGAGGTTCTCGCCAAACTTGATCTGGAAGCCACCCATGTTCGCGAAGGTGTGAGTGAGGGTCCACTTCACGTTGGTATCCTCTGTTAGTTCCTCAAAGTCTTTGGTGATACGACCAGCATTCAAACGCTCCGACGTGGCAATCATGACAAAATACTCCGGAGCGAGCACTGCAACGATCATGTAGACAATCTTGCGCTTCGAAGGAGTCTGGTCGCGAACCTGTAGAGGAAGACTGGGATGCTGAATCGACCATGTGCAGAGAATGAGAACAGTGAGACAGCTCCAAACGATATTGAGCGTGCCTCGGACATTTGGCGAGGAAACCAAGCCTGGCTCGGATGGAAGAGTGCAATTTGTATGAAACGTCTTCATGGTGAATCGTGACAGCAGTCACAATGGCAGAATACAGGAGCTGGGCAGTCCGGACTCTTCCATCTCAGCTCGACCTACCAGCCTTTTATAGATCTTGACTCTGTTCTGTAATGAGTGTATCGCCACATATCCAGGTCACAGCCTTGCACTCTGAGCAGGATGAGCCAATGCCTTCCTGACATGCAGGTCCTGACTCTGTTCTGTAGTGAGTGTATCGTCGCATATCCAGGTCACAACCTTGCACTCTGAGCATCGAGCCAATGCCTTCATGACAAGCTGCCATGCTTCGAAGGTAGGCAGGCGTACACGGCCTGAGAACAAGAACCAGGCGCATCCAATAGTCAGTTCTCGAACTCACAAGCTGTCCAGTCCCATAGAAGTTGTCAAAGCCTTCTTTGTCTCTCCCTCCCTATTTCTGGTTAGCGACCAAATGCACCACCCCCAAAGCAGCCACACCCAGCAGCACAGCAGTGTGCAGAAAAGCAACGGAGTAACATTTCTGAAACTTGCTCAGCGCAGCAGATCTGGTGTTATATAGGATGTATTGGGATGCGATGGGGTGTATGACCAAAGAGATAAGATTGAGGTTAGGTCGATGGAGCAGAAGAGACGGGGAGTGATGAGTCCCTTCTCGGCCCGAGATTAGCGAGACGGTCATGTGGGTGGGCGACCCTGTCTGCACAGGCAATTTCATCTCGTGTTGATGGAGGTCGTACGGTGTCGCAACAACATTAGCAGAAGGAATCAGTCATATTTTGTTGTTCCTACTGTTGTTTGTGTGAGTGGAAGGTGGGTTCGTGGGAACATGTCGAGTGATAGTTATGGGTTTTGGACCAAAAAGTGTTGATTATCCTAAGAAATGGAAATTGAGTGGATACCAAATTGTCACAGCAGGCATCACAGCACATATCCGGTTTCAGGACTGGTACGGGACAGAGTAAAAAGTACTTCTCATCGTCATAGCGTGGTGTTAGCATAAAAAAGGGAGGATTCAATCCTCTACCTTACATCGCTATATCATCTAAGGAAACATCAAGATCAGAATCGGAAAGCGAAAAATGCAGCATCCTTTCTTCTTCCATAAATGTCCCTTCTTTCCTCCCCATGCATGTCCTTCCATTTCCACCCCTGCGGCATGAGTATGAGTTGTTTTCAGAAGAGAAAAATCGCTAATTACGCAAATCAGAAAATATAAAAACCTCACTTTCTTTCTTCGCTTGGTGAGCAAGACGAAAGAGAGCGTGTTTCCCTCACTCGTCCCTCTGCATAAGCGGATCACCGGCATCGCCGACATTCCCGTTGGGTTCCGCAGCAATGTCGACCATGTCTCCAGCACCGCCAGCATTAGCAATGCCCAACCTCTCCTCCTCTCTCCTCTGCCTGGCAAGTTCAGTCTCTCGTCTGAGAGCTTCCAAGTTCCAAGTACCGTCGTTGCCATCATCACTATCAGCATCGCTGTCTTCCTCGTCTTGCCAACCACCAGTCTCGAACATGGCACGACCGGTAGCCTCCTTCATCTTCTTGGCTTCCTCCTCGGCGGCACGCTTGTCTAGACGCTCCTTCTTCCATTTTGCGAAGGATTCGGGAGTGACGGGAGTGAGTGTGCCTGATAGCTTGTGACGCTCTGATTCGAGGAAGTCTTCGAGTGTCAAGGTGTTTAGAGGAGATTTGTCCATCAGGGCCTTTTCAGCTGCGCGTTGTTCCTTTGTTTTCAGGACGAATCTGGAAGTGGCAGTCAGTAAAATGCAAGGCAAAAGAAAGAAAGAGACGGTCAACATACCCAGGCGGCAAACTATGCTTGTACATGCATTTATCACCTCCGTTCGGGCAAGTCCAGAACCAACCGTACTTGCCATCCTCGACGGCCTGAATAAAGAACTTGCAAACCTTGTCCGTGGTAGTCTTGGGGTTGCCATGCTTGCTCATGACCACATTTCTCAACTTCTCCTCATCCCAGTCAGCCATGTCATCCTTCTTCTTCGTCTCCTCTTCCTCCTCCTTCTCCACATCTCGAGTATCAGTATAAAGCGACTTCTTGGCGCTGTTGACATTCAAGTCGTGACTGAATTTACACTTCTTGCCCTTCTCACAAGCGCCCTTCTTGAAGAATTGACATAGCACTGTTTTGGGGTCCACACCAAACGGCACCTTTTGAATCTGTACAGGCTTGAACAGCTCGGCGGCCTCGCGCTTTGCGGCCTCGGCGGCGAGCTTTTCCTTTTCACGTGCTTCCTTCTCGGCTTGCTTGCGCTTGGCCTCGGGCGTCTTTGCCGTGTCCTTTGCTTGTTGGATTTGCTTGACATATTTCTGTGCCGCTCCACCCTTTTTGTTCTTCATACCGAAGGTTTTGTCGACGGCAACCTTGTCGACCTTTGGGGGAGGACCCTTTTGCTTAGGTGGCATGATTGCGGCTGTGAGGAGATTCGGACTGGTATAGGATGGTGTTGTGGTTTTGTTGGAGGGGATTTAGTCGGGTGTCTGTGGTGACGCCAAGAGAGTTGGTTGTCAGAAGTGTATGCCTGCGTGGCAAGTAACTGCGCGCCTGGTCGAGTTTTATGAATTCAAGAGAGTTGTCGGAGATCGAGAACAGTCCTCGTTCAACACCAGCTCAAATGAATGAAAGTTGCAATGGTCGCGTGCGTCGAGTGGCTATGGCAGGCGTCAAGTCAGAAACTGAGGATTTGAAGTTCTGTGATGTTCGATTTGCGAAATATGCGAATATGACGAAGGTGGGGAGGGGATCTTTTGCGTTTTGACCACTTGCACCTGAGGCCAGATGATTGAGTCAAACAATCTCGGTCCAGGTCCCTGATTGGGCTTTGTTTGAATCAGTAGGCCCTTACGACGACGACGTGGACAGCTTGCCCTGCTCGTGATTGCGAATCGCGCATTCAGTTCCATTAAATCGTTCAATACAGCGAAATAATACCTTGTCTCGAGTCTTGGTCGTACGTGAGTGCTTTCTCCCGACATCTGCTATATTTGCTTTCTTCTGACAAAACCAAGCCATCTCCATCATACCAACTCAACTCAACTACCATCAACAGCTTCCCAAATCCGCAACAATGATTACGGACGCAGGCCTCTACACTCTCTCAATCTTTCTGGGTAGCGCAGCAATGCTCTCGATAGTCGCATATCACTTCTTAGAAGTAAACTCCGAGCCCGACTCTCTGTCCCCTCTGTCCACTGCACGCAAAGCCGACACCGTACCTGGAGCCAAGGCCATCAAGACGAATGCTTAAACCACCCGTGAAGGTACCTTGGCTGGGACGGAAAGGAAATCAAGCACCAAGTTTTCGAGCATGCGAGGGTTGAGTGCAGTTCAGGGAAACCTCACAAGGGACTGTGTCAAGACTGGAAAACGCGTATATAATTGTCTGTCAGTCGCGGCTGGAGGCAGAGACGTGCGAATTGGCGAAGCAAGGGCCGAGAGCTAGGATAAGGGCTCGCAAGAGATGGAGATGCCTTGAGTCCAACGAAAATGGGGACAAGCATTGGCGTTCACGGAGTTATAGACGGCAAAGGAATCCTTCGAGAGAGGGGGACTGCTTTATTTACATGTCATTTGCAATTGGAAATGACCATTGATCAACTTGCATTCTTCTTGCTTGCAGTACCTTATTCACATTTCGCTGCCCTCTGGCAAATACCGAGGGCAGCCAAGAACAAAATGGATATCATTCATCACACAACGCCACGCTAAACTTGTATGTCACCTCTCGGTCTTCCAGGGGTCATAGACAGCTTGCATTCACCTTGGATTGATTGCCTCAACCCCAGAATGGCGAACCGATCTCTCTCTCGCTATCGTAGTCGAGCTTGTCGCACTCAACTAACTCGTCAAAGTCTTCGTCATCGTAGAAGCCTCTCCGCCTCGGTTCAGTGATGAAAATACATCCGGCGGGGCCAAGACCTGGTCCAACCATCCTCTTTTCCTGCTCCAGTTGCTGCAACAACTCCTCACGCTCCAAAGCCACACCTTTGAGGCCCGAAATTCTTTTCGCAGCTAGCTGCCTTTCACATTGCCGTCTCCGTTCTGGCGTGTTCTCCTTAGCCACAGGACTGGGCTTAATCTTGGGTGTGATGATGCGTCCGGTAGCGTCGCTTAAGTAAGCCTCGCTAGCCTCGGAGTCGTGCGGGACTGCAAAAGGCATAATGGTCAGTAATCTTATGGACGCGTGTGAGATGCTCAACAGGGCATTCATGAACCTGACAATCCCAACCGAGGGCCATCGCCTAGTAGACGTGCCATTGGCTTGAGGTGCGTCTTCTCAATATGCTCCAGCCACCCCGCCATTTCAGCAAAAACGAAAGACGCGTCTTCGCCTTGGTCGAGACAGTCTTTCCAGAAGCATTCGTAATCTTTCTCCTCCGTCTTCTTGCCGTGAAGCTTGATGACGTGCTTGCGGAGAGTGTCAAGATTGTGAAGTTCAGCTGTGCAGCCTTCCCATTCACATTTGAATACGTTGAATTTTGCCTCTGGTTCGACGCTTACGCTTTGTGCTATTTGCTTGGGGGACGGCCGGGTCGACGCTTCTCCCCGTTGTAATTGGGGGAAGGTTTGTTGACGACAGAGGGTGGAGGGATTTCGCCACCAGCTGCGGCCACAGCAGCTTTAGAATGGACAGACTTCCTCCATCCGACAGGCCGGCCTCTCCTCTTGATCGGCTTGCCAAATTCGTCCACTTGGTTGTTTTGTTGGTTGAATGCTGCATACCCAACCGGCGCAGGAGAAGGCGTTCCGCTCATATTGGCATGTCGAGTCGCTTTGTTTACTGGCGTAAAGGTCGATGATGCAGGCGGACGTGAAGCACTAAGCGCGGTTGATGAGCGCGCACGTGAAGTCGGAGGTTGACCGTCGGCTTGATCCGAGGTTTCCCCGCCCATCTCACCAGTAGCACGTGCCGTGCTCAGGTTTGGCATCGACTTTCGAGGACGACCGGGTTTATTCTTCGGGAACGGCTTGCGGTGCTTGACGAACCCAGTCTTGATCTCCCTGTCGTGTTCCGACAGAGGTTGCCTTTCTAGAGCTTGGCCAAGCTCCTCTTCAGTCTCGTTGACCTCGCCTTCATCCGTGGTCGCTCCAGATGCTTTATCTTCTGTCGTTGCATCTGGGATGGGCTCGCCCGGATCGATTAAATCCCAGCGGATAGTTGCCAAATCAAACTTGTCGCCCTCGGCGTCGGCGGCGTGTGGCTTAAGAAACTCGTGCATCTCGAACAGATGTTCGTTCAGCGCCCTCATATCAGGATGACGACCTGTCGCCAGTAGGACATCCCTACAGATCGTGCGCGAATCGTAGCGAGATTTACGAGCGACCTTTTCTCGCTTGATTCCATCCACAAGTTTCTTACCCTTCAGTTCTGCCGCCAGGTTGATCACGGTAGGTGGAGTGTCTATCTGCATTGCTTCGGGCATGAGAGCCTGGGTGGTAGCTTGCATCGGCGCTTGAGGGGCTGGACCAAAGTTACTGGTCCTAGAATTGTCATACATGTATCGATGGAAGGACGGTGTCCCTGAAACGATACCAGGCCCAGTAGGAGGCGCGACATCGGCTCCTGCAGCAACCTGTCCGAAATTAGGAAATTTCGGTGGCGGCTCCAGATCTTCTTCCTCAGAGTCATCTGCCGCAGTAAGATCGACGAGGTCGGCAAAGTTTCGCTTGCGAGCGGCCTCCTCTTTATTCGCTGGAAGTCTCGAAGGCGGTTGTGGCTGTTTTGGTCGATATCGTTGGCCGTCTGGACGAAAGATACCGGTTGAAAAATGGGTTGAAATATATGGAGAAGAGTATGATGTCGGTTTGAGACCGGATGGAAAATGGAAGGACCCAGACGCTGATTTTGGTAAGGCAGGCGGTGCTTGGTAGTCGTCATCATGATCATCAGGAGCTGGCTGTGTCAAGTCGAGTCCAGATTGATAGGCAACAGTGTCAATGTTACTGCTTGGGCTGTCGCTCGCAAGAGCATTCTGATACATTGCAGTAAGTGAGGGGCCTGCACTGGATTCACCAGTGCTTGTGCTCGTGATAGGCCCGGTGAGGTCGACGATGCCACTGCTGCTTGTCTGCATTTGCTTCAGATTTCCCTTGTAATTCCTCCTTTGCTTGACTGACTCGGTTGGAACAGCATCCTTTTTGATTCTGCCTCGGACGCTCCCGAACCTTCCAGTTTTACCTTTGGTATTTTTCGTCGTGCCATCGCCGGATGGGGTTACGGCTGGAATCATCGATTGGACATTGGCCTGACTAACAGCAGATGGAGGCGCGAGCCCAACATCAGCGTCAGCGTTCACTAAAGGCTGCGCTGAGTTTACTTGAGGCGTACCCTGATGCTTGTTCACATCAGGTACAGCAGAAAGAAGAGCGCGCGCGAATGCGGCGCGGTCGACAGATAGCTTCATGCTTTCGAGGTGTTCGCAGAGGAGCAAATAAGAGGGATTCGAGTCAAGTAAGTTAACGACTATGTCGCGAGTAACATGCTTGCCAGCATTCTCTGGCCTTGCGTTCAGCCATTTCGCAGCCGCTTCGGCTAGATGAAGTTTCTTTCCGGGTGGCCAGATGGCAGGTCCAGAAGAGGACTGTGCAGGTTTTGAGCTCGAGGTCGAAGGCGGTGCCATGTTCTGCTTGGCTGAGTCAGCACCAATTGTGGCTTGAGGACGAACAGCTAGCGATTGAACGGGTGCCGTTGAAGAGATGCTGATAGGAGCAGCTGAATCGCCTTTCGATGTCTTGGGCTGGGATGGTTGCTGAGGAGGCTGAGTGGCCCGCGTTGCAGGGGGCTGGGCTGGTGAGGCAGCAGGTGAGTGGACCTTGGCGATGTGAGCTCGTCTCTCTTGGTCCCACAAGCGTGCAAGCATGGAGGGGTTCTTCTCGTTGAACTCGCGCATTTTCTTGAACATGGCAAGCATTTCAGTTTCAAGATCACTACCGGCAGGTGGAGCTCCACCCATTGCTGTTGCAAAAGCAGTCATTGATTTTGCGTCTTCAGCTTGGGCTCTGGCATCTTGGGCCGCTTTGCGGTCGTCCTCTGCTTTCTTTGCTTCCTGATCTCTCCTCGCTTGTTCGGCCTTTTCGGTCTTTCTCGCTTCTTCGACTTTTCTCGTTTCTTCAGCCTTTCTCGCCGCGTCTTCAGCGAGCTTGATAGCTTCTTCCCGTTCGGCAAGCTTCTTCTCAAACTCTTCCTTCTTCGCCTTTGCAGCATCCTCCTCTGCTCTTCGCTTCTCGGCCTCTCGAATTCTTCGCTGTTGCTCGGGCCACCTGTCATAGACTTGGCTTGGATCAACAGTGGTCGGTGCTGAAGTATCATGCATGCTTTCTCGACCAGGTTGACCATAATGCTGCTGTTGTAGGATGGAACTCGGCGTCACACTAGGCGCACGTGGCTGTCCAACATTTGCATTTCGTTGATCATGCGCGTAACTTGGAGCTGTAGCAGCAGCGCTGCTGTTAGCAGTGCTCGCCTTATCCTTATGAGATCTTGACGGTGGCATCCTTGATTGCTGCTGTTGCGCAGCGTAAGGGCTGTCGGGACGAGAAGAAGTCGCGGTTGAGTGCGGATTCGAGGCTGTTGTGGGTTGGCCATAGGTCGCGGCAGGCGACTGGCTCGGGCGGGTGGAAGCATTCGGAGCGGCAGATGAAGCATTCTGGGCGGACTTTCCGTAAACATCTACATATTGATAAGTTGGAGTAGTCGTGGCTGTGGCATATGGTTGGGTGGAATTGTAAGTCGAGGCACTCCCTGTCTGTCTCGCTGGTTGAGAGAGCTGGCTAACATGAGGAGAATTGTTCGTATCTCTCGGCTGTGTCGCAGCTGAAGCAGGTTGAGCAGTCATACTTGGTGTGTATGTGCTGTCATAGCCTCTAAATTGCCTCGATGCAGCGCGAGAAGCTGGCGTTGTCTGATCCTGGGTACTCAGGTGGCTCAACGTCTCGGCAGCCCTGTCTTCTGTACTGTGCTGTGCTGGTTGGGGACTCTGAGTACTCCAGCTGTTGTAATATGAATTCCCGTTGTTCGCATACGAAGTCTGGTAAGAAGGCTGGTAAGAAGGCTGGTAGGTGGAAGCCGACGTCGACGATTCAGCATAGTGAGGGGTCGCAGCAGAACGCTGGTTCTGGCCTGAGTATGTATAGCTTTGCTGCTGCGGCTGCCGCTGATTGTATTGACTACCCACGGGGTCGTAGTGAGTGCCGTATGCGCTGTTATTGTATGGTGCCATCGCACGCGGCGCACTCCTGAAACAAGCTCTTCCTCGTCACGCAATTCAGCCGGCTTGGTATTGATTCTATTCGCACGCCCCAGTCAAGGAAGACTGGGCTGGTGATGGGTATGGCAAAAGTGCGGAATAGTGATTATTACGGTGATTGGCAATGATAGACCGTGGCTTGGCTTAGATTGGTGAGAGGCAAATGAATGTCCTGTGTGAGAAGACGACGTGCCAACCCTCAATTACGCGCTATCTATCAGTCAATCTCAAAATGAACAGCATATCAAGGTGCGTTTGCGACAACTTGAGTACTCGTACCTTACCTAAACCTTCGAGATGTTATTACCCCAACTTCAATGTGACGGCGACACACGAGCGACGGTGCCAAGACGTGAAGTTCTCAGCACAGATCATAAAGGCACGGGAAACGGGAACCTTATGCGTGAAAAAGGCCAATGGCCGAAGCTCGGGTAATTGCCCTGTCCCGCCTGTGTTGCGCACACTGCCAAGCTTGCTGTCGATTTGTTCAAAGATTCGCGTTCTCTCCAGAACTTGACCAGCTGCGACGACATTTGATCCACGACAAATCGCCCAACGCCGCCAAAATGACCAAGATCAACACCTGTATGTTGATGGAATGATGGAAAAGCGAAAGAGAAATCCAATGACTGATCATCGGATATAGCTCTTTCCTCCTCTAGGAGAAAGTCGCGCAAGGAGCACTTCTCTGCTCCTTCCAGCGTGCGCCGCACTATCATGAGCGCTCCTCTTTCCAAGGAGCTCCGTGAGAAGTACAACGTACGTGATTCCCTGTTGTTTCTGTTTTGTCCTTTTTGCATTCCAGCGATTGTACAATCATCAAATCTTCACGACACTCGAACGAAATTTGGACCAAGCCAGATCGAAAAATTTCCATCACACCGAGTCGCAGTCTACGACATGCTCTACGCAACGAGCCTAAAGGATCTCCACGTCGACCTGCTGCAGAAAGGAAGAAAAAACTAGACAGCGCACGAGCTCAAGGCCACACAAGAAATACTAACATTATTACCCTACCAGGTCCGCGCCCTCCCCATCCGCAAGGACGACGAGGTCACCATTGTCCGTGGCTCCAACAAGGGCCGTGAGGGCAAGGTCACCTCCGTCTACCGTCTCAAGTACTTCATCCACGTCGAGCGTGTCGCACGCGAGAAGTCCAACGGTCAATCCGTCCCCACCGGCATTGCTCCTTCCAAGGTTGTCATCACCAAGATCAAGCTCGACAAGGACCGTGAGAACATCCTTGAGCGTATCGCCAAGGGTCGTGAGCTCAACAAGTCCAAGAGGACTGCCTCCGCTTAAATATGGGAATGAGAAAAAGCTTGTTCATCACGGGTGCGGCGTCTTCTGTCTTTGCTGAAATTTGAGCGCGAGGGTTCATTTGGCTGGCTGGTCAAGATACGATGGAAAGGGGTTTCTCACGCATGCTTCCATCGGTCGGCTTCACTAGTCGCCATGGAGAAACGAAAGGTTCAAAAGATATCTTCAGGCATGTCAAAAGCTATCGCGAGGTCAATGAGATACCATAACGATGGCGAAAATTTCAAAAGATTCCCCCTCCTCGTGTGGATATGTGCGCGCTTCCATCTTACTTCCATTGCATTTCCCCAAAAAATCGCTAGTCTATCACCTCACCAGCCCATTCGATGGCTGATAGAGCTATACGCCTAGCGAAGATTGTTGTCGGGTGCCTCATCCAAGAGGTGCCCTTCTCGCCTGCAGACTGTTCGTTTTAGATTTGGTGGGACGGCCGGTTTGATGGTGAGATACATGCATTTCTAATCTGCAGCATCTTTGTTATCTTTGTCTCGATGCATGGTACGTGCTATTCATTTTCTTTCCCCTCCATTCTTCATATGATGATACACCAGCTGGCACCAGGCCGAGAAGACTTGTACTCTTTTGCTGCGGAATAGCTTGCACGGGACTACGTCCCTATATCTGAATCATTCACCTCCAAACCCCATTTCTCGATGCATTCAAGCAGCGAGCCAAGACTAACAACGTCGCAGACACCTTTACATGCTCATCGTCTAACCTGCAATTTCTTCAAGAAGCCTGCATTATTTGCCTCCACTTTTGCGTTTCAGACTTTTCGACCTAGCCACCGTATTGAACAAATTTCTCACGTCTAGCCATGATACCTATCACGCTCTCATTCACTTGTGCCTTTGACACTGCACTTTTCGATATCTGGAAGTCTGCCTGTTGATTGACTAGAAGCCACTCTCCCAAAAGTTTCTTTTCTCCTAAAAGTTTTTCCCCAATCCTGCTTCCTCTGTTGTCTAGCAACGATGGACCCTCTTGAGCTCTTGTTATCTGATGCCCAAAGTCGACGGCTATGCATTGCCTACCACAAGTCAGCAATGAACATAGCAGGTTGGATTCTCGCCTTGAAGTCCCATACCTGGTTGATAATCCGTCTTGAAGACTATCAAGCCCTTGAGCAACACAAGAGCCAAGATGAAAGCCATGAATTGCAACAGCCTACGCTGTGCCAACTTCTCCTGTTCAATACGGGCAAAGGTAATGTCCGTGTCAGCCCAGTGAACATGATTGTTCTGCTTTTTAGCTATGATAGTCCATTCCTCATCCTCATCTTCAATCGCAACAGCATCGCAACGCTGCACCGCATGTGGATTTTCTGGCATATTCAAGAGAACTTTTTCCAGCTTTCTCATCCGCTTTAAGGCTCTCATGACATCGATCTCAATGTCCTCGTATAGACTGACGGCCACCCAGTGCTCCCGACGCAGAGCGCCGTCGATCTCATACTCCCAGTGACCATCCTCTCGCTCTTCAAATCTGGATTCGTGGATTCGATGGATCTTCTTTGAAGCCTCTGTGAGTCTGCCAACTTCATCTTGTAGGTCTTCATGATTGTAGGTGTATGGGAAGAATTGATGTCCCTTAGTGAGAGCCTTGATCTGGGCCATGCTAAGCTCGAGCTCAGAAATAGAGGTAGACATGTTGGAGGGTAGACTTCACTTCGAGATAAAAGAGGACGAAACAAGGAAACCCCCGCTTCTTTGATGTCGATGGCCTTGAATGTGTGAAGACCAAGGAGAAGTCAGTGGCAAGCCGGACTCTTATGAAGTGTCAACTCGTTTCATTTGATCTTCACTTGTTGCCAGACTGAGACAGTGAAGCCTCCCTTCACGAAACTTCCACCTCGCAGACGTCTTTGTGGTCTTTTGTAATACGCCCGGTCTATGAATATGTCGGAGACCAGTGAGAGCTGTGTCTGACGATATAAACTGCCTTATGACTCAACATATGCAACAACTCATCCCGGAATCACTGTCTCACTTGAAAAATATACCTGTCTCGATTTCAGGCTCTCAACAGCACGACAATGGAATCTTCAAGCTCGCTGTCCAGCGTAAGTTGATGGTGTTGCAGGAGGGTGCTTGGTAATCATCTTCAGCATCAGCAAGTTCGGGTGGAGGTGATGAGTCGTTGTCTAGAGACTTGTGTTGTCCTTGTACTTTTTGTATTTTTACTGATCGCAGCATCCCCTAGTTGTCGCAAAAGCATATATTTCGGGCCTTTTTTCTCTTGAACACTTTGAATCTAGCCTTGATTGCTTGGTCTCCTGGTAATGATTTAACGGTCACTGTTGATAACTACTGCTGCGAGCGGCTTCTTGAGCAGTAGGGTTACTTTTCGAGATTGTGAGGATGTGGTAGCGGTTAAGGGAATATGTACATTGATTGATATGAACAAATCTCTTGGTCGACGGTAGTGGCCAAGTCATATATTCATCTCATATTTCAATTTCTGATTTAGGATGTCTCGATAAGAGGTTCGACTGATGATGAGACAGCCGACATGAAGGCTCAGCTGCTCATCTTTCAAACACCAATACCAAAAGAAGCCTCCAATTCCTTGCTTGGTAACCTAAATGCTAGTCAATACATAGCTAGCCCAGAATCATCGGATATTGCTTCTTCAGATTCTTCATTGCCGAAAAATCAGAAAGCACATCCACTGCTCTGTCCCCGACGCGGATCTTATACGAGACACAAGGTAACTCGCCAGCAGCATCGAGCTTGGCATCCCTGTCAACGAGCACAGCATCCCACCCAGCCTCCGTCGCGCCTCGAGCATCCTTCTCCATCTCATCGCCAACATAGAGTAAATCCCATTCGTTGAGGTCTGCATTCTGTTGGCCTTCGATCCTGAGCATCGCTTTTAGCATGTCTGTCGCAGCTTCAAAGATTCGTCGATGCGGCTTCTCGAAACCGACATCGTAGCTTATGATTGCGAAGTCGATGTCCTTGACTTCGTCGTCCGTTCAATGTTGGTGCCAACTCGGATGGAAGAGGGCTGTTATGGTATGGTTCGAATGTATTGGTAATGACCTGTTCATTGCAGGCATGAGTCTTTTCCCTTTGTTGTCAACCGGAACAATCACGCTGATAATGACAGGGTGTCGAAATATGAAACAAACGGAAGCAAGGAGATATATGTGAGAGAGTTGACACAAACACCTACATTTGTCCACCATTTCCTTGCTCCGAGCCCGACTGCTTTTCCGAAATTCGGATGTGCTTTTGACTCGGCTTTGAACGCTATCCACCACTCAGCCTACACTTCTTTATGAACCCTTTCCGTTAGATTAGAGTTCTAGGTCGATTATTCAGCATACCATTCTTGAAACCTTTCATCACCTGCTCCTCATTGACCTTCACACCGAACGACCGCGCCACGCCGCTATAATGTGCGGCGATGGACTCGCGTGGAGTGAAGATTGTGCCAAAAGCATCGAGACATAAGAAAAGGTTTCGTTTCGTTGACATGTCCGAGACAGTTGACATTTGAGTGTCGCATTGTGGTGCTGGAAATGTAGCGCGGACTGTTGGGAGCTGATGTCGGCCATACATTTTTGACCGACGCTCATGCCAAGAGATCTTGTGTTTACATGTTGTCATTTCTCAAAGTCATCTCTTTCTTTACCATAGACACTATTAATTTCTTACAGTTCTCGTGAGCCTGGCCAACCACTCAAGAATGATATTAGCTCCGTTATAGCGGCTGTGAGCTTCTAGAGGAACGATGTAGCTTTTGTGAAGAGCTTTGAAGCCTTTTACCATCACACCTATCGATCAGCTGTGCCGATGATATGCGGATATCTTATGATCAGCCGAGCGGACCATGATAGGCCAGATACGGCGGAGACCACAGGGTATAGTACAGGAGCAGTTTCCCGATCCTCCAGGCTCTAAGTAATATACATCTTCCCCAGTTCCATCTCCTTCTCAATCCATATCCGTCTTCTCGCTCTCCTCTGCACAACTACACTATCATCAAAATGGGTCTTCTAGATAAATTTCCCAAGGAACAGCTCACCTTCACCGGTCCAACCCCAATTCAGAAGCTCGAACGTCTGTCGAAGGAACTCGGTGGCAAGGTAGAACTCTACGCTAAACGTGAAGACTGCAATTCCGGTCTTGCGTTCGGCGGCAACAAGACTCGCAAACTCGAATATGTCGTCCCTGAAGCCATTTCCGGTGGCTACGACACTCTAGTCACAGTCGGCGGTGTGCAATCCAATCAAACACGACAAGTCGCTGCTGTGGCCGCAAAGCTAGGCATGAAGTGTGTGCTAGTTCAGGAAGCCTGGGTCAATTACCACGACGACGTCTATGACCAAGTAGGCAACATCGAGCTGAGCAGAATCATGGGCGCAGATGTCCGACTCAACGAAGCCGGTTTCGACATTGGCATTCGACCGTCCTGGGAGCAGGCTATGGACGACGTCAGGAAGAATGGTGGCAAACCGTATCCCATTCCAGCCGGCTGCTCGGAACACGAGCGCGGCGGTCTGGGCTTTGTCGGGTTCGCAGAGGAAGTCATGCAGCAGGAAAAGGAACTAGGATTTAAATTCGATTACATTGTCGTTTGCGCAGTCACTGGCAGCACACAGGCAGGCATGGTCGTTGGGTTCGCAGCCGATGGCCGAGGTGACAAAGTCATTGGAATCGATGCCTCGGCCAAACCAGAAAAGACAAAAGCACAGATCCTGCGTATCGCTCAGAACACAGCTAAGCTTGTCGAATTGGGCAAGGAGATTGAGGAGAAAGATGTCGTTGTGGACGACCGCTTTGGTGGTCCCGAATACGGTCTCCCCAATGAGGGAACGCTGGAGGCTATTCGACTTTGCGCTAGGACAGAGGGTGTGCTTACTGATCCCGTGTATGAGGGCAAGTCTATGGCGGGTATGATTCACATGGTCAGAAATGGCGAGTTTCCCGAGGGCTCAAGGGTGTTGTATGCGCATCTTGGTGGCGCTCCTGCTTTGAGCGCTTATAGTGCTTTGTTCAAGCAAGGGTAGAGAGTTATGGTCGATGTGAAAATGATTCTCTTGGTTACTTGTTCTTCGTTCTTGTATTCCGAGCAGACTTTGATTGCGTGAATATTGTGGATTGAAATGACTGTGGATGCTGCTCTACTTCTCGTAATGACTGATCCCCGATGATTGCTTCCTGATGACTTCTCCTAGACCACTTCTCCCTCATTAATTCTCCTAGACCAATTCTCCCTGATATAATTTCCTTGATCATCGCTCCCTGATGATTGCTCCGAGAGCTTCTTGCCGATATGTCTTCCAGAGACGACTTTGCAGAGGGGACTTTTCCGAGGGGACTTTCTCGAGACAACTTTTCCGCGGCCTCTCTGCGACGACTTCGCCGTGACGATGTCTCCCGGACATCTCCCAAGTATCTTTTTCCTGATGCCTTTTGTCAGACTTCTCTGCGACGACTTCTTCTAAACGATTTCCCTGCGATGGGTTTCCCGTGACGAAATCTATCTGATAGTCTCTTCCTGATGATTCCGTTTGATTTGTTCGACTTCTGCGAGACGACTTCCATGCAAATGATTTCCTCCCTGGTGACTTCTTTCAGACGATTTCTTCCTCATCTTTCCTTCATGTTGATCTCTTCCTGACGACATCTCCGAAACGACTTCTCCCAGACCACCTCTTCAACGATCTAGCGCTGCTGCGAAGACATCTAGAAACGACTGTCCTCGTCTACCCAAGCCGATGTCCTGATATTCTCAATGACCAACTCTTTAAAAGCCGCCTTGCTCTCAGGATACCTAACAGCCTCAGCAACACAAGTACTGCACTGCTCAGACCAGATATTTCCATTACCGCCAGGATGTAACCGACTAGTCAAACACTGCCCAGCGCGCGCCTCAGGCAATTTAACGATCCCAAAGACCCTCTCGGCAACAACCTCATCCGTATTCCCGACTCTTTTCTCTCGCAACCACAACGCCTCGAAGACGGGCATCCAATCCTGAACAATCGCGGGATATCGGTCGTACCACTGATTGCAACGCCAGATATCTCCAATAGCAAGCTGTAGATGTCTCAACTCCATCTTCGCCATCTCGCTCGCACACCTCCTCGCCACGTCCTCGACATAACATCGCCCCGAAATCGAACTCGCTAGTTCCACCCTCCTGATCCTGCTTCTGTTGCCCTCTCCAATCTGGATCAAGAACCGCTCCATTATAGGCGTAGAGCTAAAGCGGAAAGTGTTGTCGCCATAGAGTACCGCCCTCGCTTCAGCATACATGTCTTTGTTGACTCGAAGCAGGAAAATGCAGAGATGGGGGTCCTGGAATAAGAAGGCGAATGCGTCGGTGTTGGGTTCCTTGCAGCGGCCGACGAGGGATTCGTCATCGTAGTATTCGTGCATTTCGATCGCACGGGGGTCGGTCAGAGTGAGTTTGAGGATTTTGAGACGGAGTTCTGGGGGGAGGGATTGGTAGGGGAAAGGCTCCGTGGCGATGTTCGGGCTGGGTTTGGTGGGTCTGGTTTTGTAGTGCGCGAGATATTTGTAGAGGTCGGCGTGGTTACGTGTCTTGATGGTTGCTCGTGGTTTGGTGAGGGAGGACTTGATGATTCCTCGTGGTTTGGTACCGGGGAACTTGAGAGGACAGTCTCCAGCCTTGCCCTGAAAAGTCGTGGTTGCTCTTGACTTGGTGACGGAGGGTTTGGTGGTCAAAAACTTGAGTGCATGGTCTCCGGCATGGCGCTTAGAGGTCGTGATGGGGCTGGGCTTGGTGCTTGCTCGTGGTTCGATAACGGAGAACACGAGCGGATGGTCTCTGAAAGTCGTGGGGGCTCTTGGCTTGGTGACAGAGGACTCGGTGGTGGTGAACACAAGTGGATGGTCTGCGACCTTGGGCTTTGAGTTTGTGGTCTTGCGGACAGGCATGTTGAGTTGCGAATGGTCGATTTATTTGCTGATATATGGTGTTGATAATTTGATGGGGCTTCGACCAGTGAAGGATTTGATGATGTAGTGGTAATTGAACCTCGACCAGCGAAGACCTTGATATGAGATGAGAAAAAAAGAATCGATTCAGCTCGTTTCGGTTCGTCTCGGCTCGTCTCGTTTCAGTCCGTCTCGTTTCCGTTCGTCTCGTTTCGTCTCGTGGTAAATGAACAACAATCTCCGTCTAGGAGAGCGTATTTAGCAATATAATAACAGTCGACTATCTGATTGTGTTGAAAAGGTTTGAGGCTTGCAAGGCTACGACCAGCGTAGTAACGTTAAAGCGTGGTAGATTTTTCCTTGAGATCGAACGTTGATCACGGATTTGGCGGGATAGAAAGGAAGAAATTATATTGAGTACTGGGGAGGCTGGGGTGAAGGTGAGGTTGCCTTATCTCCTGAAACGCTTGAAGAATAGAGCCAGCCACCGACAATAAAAGCTGGATTGTTTTTTGTTGATTTGAGGTGAGAAGTGAAAGGTGAAAGTTGAAATGGCGATCAACGTGACGCGTGTCAAAGACCATGCAGGAAACAAACGAGCATGTACATACAGCATCAGCATAGACAATTTCACGTTGGGCAATTTTACGCAAGCAATTCCACGAAACAAGCATTACCAAATGCCTCTATGGCAGTTGATCGGTAATCTGCATAAGTTATGGTCTGGCAGCGATGACAGACCAGTAAAAGCCTATCTGAAACCCTCGCCCATAACCACTGTAGCGATTTTTGCGAATTTGCAGAAAGAAAAATGCCATTGAGTATGCTCGGATGTTTGAGCTTGTTGGATAGCTGACATGGAGGCTTTGAGAGACTTTGAGCAGATTTTGATTGTGCCACATTCATGTATGATTCGCCGGTCATTACTAACGAGTTTCTTTGGTCAGAAAGGGTTGTGAACCTCATTCGTGTCTGATTCGCTGGTCATAGTCGAATGAAAAAGTCGTGGACGAGTTTGCGAGCCTTGCCCTACCCGCCGTTGGCCTACGATTTGGCCGCATGTCTGGGCTTACGGGCACGCTTGATCTTTGGCGGAGGCTCAAGTCGATCTAGTAGTGCTTGCTTGACGTTCCTACAAAGTTCGGCGCTGCATTCGTCTCGGCAGGTGTCAGTAGCCCATCTTTTATGGTCCTTGCAGACTCCGGTATTGTAAAAGGTGACGATTTTATCGACCCTAGCAAGGTCCTTATCCTGCTCGTAAAGCGCCGCAAAGAGAGGTGCCCATGCCGCAGCGAGCTTGTTGCAATTGCGCTTCGAGAATCTGTTGGCATCCAGATCGAGCTTGAGGTGAGTCAAGGGTGCAACCGAGAGGTAGTCGATTGTCTCTGGGATCCGTGAGACCCAGTTCCTGAGCTCCGAATGGTTGGCTTCGCAGTGGATGCTACGGATGTAGCTTCTCCATTCGCCGATTTGCTCTAAGAAGCAGCGAAGAACCGGCAGATTGGGGAATCGAAACTTGTTGCAGCCGAAGAGAACAGCACCGGCTTCCCGATAGACTTGACGACTGGTAAGTAGAACTGGGGAAATGTCCACGTAATCTGGGGGCTTGGAACTGCAGGTGGACACACGGAGTTGGTAAGAAGAAGGGGTGCATTCATCGCCCTTCACGAAGACCGGACGGCAGCCACCTGGTCCTTCAAAGTTGCTGCTGTTCCGTTGTCTTGGCTGGTAGATCATCACGTCAAACCCGTCTCTGACAAAGAGTTCCTTGTAGACCATTTGGCGGAGCTCTGGCGGAAGTTCGAAGAATGGAAAGATGAAATCGGGGCAAGGAATCAGCACCCAAGCTTGGTGTCCTTTGAACTCTCCTGTACGGATTGTGACCTGTGAATAAGGTCAGACAAATTTTCGTCGGAACTCTAGGTCTTCAATGCTCCTACCAATTCCCAAACTGACTTGGTGTGAGAAGTGCTGTGTATCATGGCTTCGTAGCAAGGCTTTGCTGAGTCCTGCGACTGTTAGTCATGATCCTGGGAAAACATGGTAAGACTAACTGTCGAGAAGTAGTGATGGACGTCGGTCTGCACAAAAGCTGTACCGTGGGCGTTGGTCGATTTTGCGATGGTAGATCTGGACTTAGGCCACCATGAGCTTCGACTCGGGGTCAGATGTAATGGCTGTTTTGGTAGAGTCGCCTGCCAGGCTAACCATTGTTTGCGCTGTATGATTCTCTTTAGCCAGTGAAACGTGATTGTAAGTAATGATCAACCTACCAGCCAGTCCAAAGAGATATTGGTAGTCATTTCTGAGGGGCTAGTAGTGTTGTTGATGTAAAGGGGGATGGTTGGAGAAAATGACAAGCCGAGATGATTTATACCGTGAAGGCCTCACCTATCACTCAGTGTATTCACATCGATAAGAACACACATAGGCAACAGTGTGGTCGCGGTCGCTAGCACCGTCTTTGCGTTGCGGTCAACACTCAAGCGCGTGGTGCGTCGCAACCTTGGCCATTTCATTCGATTCGTCTTTCTTGGCAATCGACGGAGCCATCACAATGAATATGGACTGCGCTCGGCCCTGGGAGACGCAGCGTCTCTTCGTGATTCAGCGTATCAAGAGCATCCAATGTATTGCACAGAAACTCGCGTTAGTGTTGCGGAGCCATTCTCATCCTGTCACTGGATGAGCAAGACTGATTCTTCATGCCTTGGAGAGAAATGAATGCTGCTATCTCTTCGTTCTCAGACGATTGAGAGTGATGTTAAGAGGGTGCGTTACGAAAGTGGACATATCAACGTGGTAAGCGATTGCAGACCAGCTCCTCACTGGCCAAAACGAATGACGACGCCGCACCTCTTTTCCAGTTCCAGTCCATCTGCTCAGCTTCCAACAGAGGATAAACAGCCTGATGATGCAACGTGGTACACATCAATGATAGAATCACAAGAAGATGGCGCATGGTCTTTTGCTGGGTGTCACTCTATGGCGCAGAACCCACCATTGCGCGCTGATCGGATCATGTTCCCGTCTTTCCACATCTGAGCTCATCAGTAATGAAGGTGCACCTACATCACACGTCCCGAGTATGATACCATACATGCCCCAATGAAACGCCGATGTCAATCGCGTAAAAACCAAAGTGTGAAGCGACCGTGGACAAGAGATAAGGATGCATACAGGGAACATGATTCGCTATCAGTGTGACACTGATATGCATACCCCTCACATGCTTTGACGCATCCTTCAATCTGCAGGACTCTCACATTATTCCATGGAGTTTTGTCTGCCTCAACCCCATCCTTGAGCCGACATGCCGCCTGAGTGGTCCGTATAAAGCTGTCGTCGTGTACTGATATTGCGGCAGTACAACCTCCTCGCACGATTCATTTTGTCCCTCACACAATTAGAATTGATGGCGGTCAGTGTACCCACCGTGGCCGCGATTGCTGGGCTACTGGCCTTATTATACAAGTACATTCTCTACCCTACCTTTTTGTCTCCACTCTCCAAGATACCTGCGGCGAACTTTTCAGCTCATTTCTCTCCGCTATGGAAACACTACATCAGATACACCAAGCAAGACAATGAGTCAACTTATCAGCTGCACGAGAGGTTGGGACCAATAGTCCGCATGGGACCAAACGAACTCAGCGTGAACTGTTACAAAGACGGGTTAAAGACCATCTATGCCGGCGGCTTCACCAAGCATCAATTTTACGAGAGATTTGCCTGCTACAAGTATGTTGAATCGTGTATAACGCATCAATACAACATTGATTGATTATCTAGCATCACTCCAATGTTCGTAATGCAAGACGGCAAAATGCATGCAGCCCGAAGACGAATGATCTCGCAGGTGTTCTCGAAATCATACATCCTATCCTCGTCAGTCCTCCAAACGACGACCAAGAAGATCTTGCACGATCGACTACTGCCAATAATAGAAACAGCCTCATCCACTAAAACTCCGATTGAAATGGTTGCCCTCAATTTCGGATATGTGATGGATGCATATATGGCCTTTCAATTTGGCTCTAGCCTCGGCAGCAACTTTACTCAGAATGAGTCGCAGTGCAAATGGTTTGTATCGAGCTTCCACGCTCAAGACCCATTCTCATACTGGGTCGAGAACCATCCACGCTTACGTAAATGGATGTCTCGAATCGGCATTCCTCTGGTTCCCGATCGTGTAGCAAAATCATACAGTGAGCTTGAAGAATGGATACTAGCTCTCTGCGACAAAGCCCAAGCCCTACTCACCTCAAATAGCCCCATACCAGCCGAAAACTACCCCACAGTCTTCGCGCAATTGTATCTAGCAATGAACAAATGGAACGGTCCATCCCTGAGCTCATCGCCACAACCATATCCCTACTGCATAGACATAGCAGCCGACATGTTCGATTTCAGCGTCGCAGCCATAGACACCAGCGGAGCAACCCTCTCCTACATAAGCTACGAGCTATCCCGACATCCTGCCCTGCAAACCCGACTCCGAAAAGAACTCCTCACGCTCTCGCCACCTATGCTCTACGATCCCACAAACCCCAATTCCTTCCAACTGCCAGACCCGAAAGCCCTCGACGCACTCCCCCTCCTCGACGCAATCCTCCACGAGACATTCCGCCTCTGGCCCGCCGCCGCAGGCGGCCAACCCCGAATCACGCCCTCGCCTTCTTGCTCTCTTGCGGGTTACGATGACATCCCCCCCGGCGTACGCGTGCAGTCCGCGACCTCGACACTCCACTGCAACGCGTCCGTCTTCCCGGACCCCGATTCCTGGATCCCTGAACGATGGCTCGATGCCAGTCCGGACAAGTTGACGGAGATGAGACATTGGTTCTGGGCGTTTGGTAGTGGGAGTCGCATGTGTATCGGGTCGCATTTTGCTGTGAATTGTGAGTTCTTGCTGTCTGTTTTTTTTTTCCTGCTTCTTTTGTTTTTTCCTGCTTCCTGTTTTATTCTGCTTCTCATTCTTTGTCGCGCTTTTATCTGGTGTGTTGGTCATGTTTGCTGATCTCAATCTTTCCAGCTCTCAAAACAGTCACTGCTGCGCTTTACACGAATTACACTAGCGCTATTGTCGAAGTTTCGGATATGAGAATGACGGATGGATTCCTCGGTGCGCCCAGGGATGGGAGACTGGTTTTGCAGTGGACGCGTGCATGAGGCGTGGTCATTGTTGACAAGGTGGGTGGTTTGATGGATTGATGACTAGGCGGAGTCTCAGTTAGGCTTGCGAATTCGGGATTCGGGATTTGTATTTGCATTTCGAGTTTTAGTTGTAGAAGGTAGATTGATGTGGTTGGTCATGAGTATCTTGGTCGTGTCGGTTGGGGCTTGGGGATAGAGTGTTGTTGCCGTTTTGGTGTCATGAAGGTTTTGTTGTCTCTATATAATGTCTAGTGATCTTTCTCTCAAAGTGCTTTATAAGTTACTGTACTGAGTCTTGTCAATGGCATTGATGAAGATTAACGACATGGATCGACGGAAAGTGTCACGTAGACTTAATGGCGCAACATCACGAGTATGGAAATTCGTGATTTGATCTGCAAAGACTAGCTGCTAAAAGAAAAACTTCAAGCTGGCAGGTCCCTCGTCCGCAAGCTGAAAACTGCCTCGGGCGGTGGGGACTTTCCTTCCTGCTGATGTGTCTTCGTTATGTTTTGTGCGGAAATTGTGGGATGACTCGCGAGCGACTTATTCGCCGATTGCCCACAGCCTCAATAAAAGTCGCAGCTCTGTGTTACCGGTGTGTGACTGTCCTGAGCGATTATGTGAAAGTTCCAATCGGATTTTTGCTGACACGCTCACAGCCCTTTCTCTGATGTTTACCAGATGTTTTACGGACGCGGAGATAGCGTCCAAACGGTTTTGCTGCTCATTCATCTTCCAGCAAAGAGTAGTCGATGATACGAGCTGTGGTCCTTCTGGGACGACCAGTGTCGCGGCGCTCCGGGCCAAATTTGAGGTAATTGCGAGCCAATGTCTTGAACTGGGTGGTGGTTTGATTGAATTCGGCACTTTCACGCTTGCACAAATTGTATGAGCAAGGATCGTGATCAGTTGGATGTTGACCGTCTACAGGACAACGGTGCTGGTTAAGAAAAAGCTCCACAACCCCAATGGCTCTTTCAACGTCCTTTTCCCGATCATTTGACATCTTCAGCAGGGGCTTGAGAACATGGAAGAGATTGGAACCGTTTCGCCATGTGTTCAGGGAATAGCCTGTGAAGAACCGCAATTCGAGACGTTTCAGGTCTCTGGCTTTTGGAAGGTCCCCGGCGATGCTTTCACAGCGAATTCGACAGCGTGTGTTCTGTTCTACCCAGAACTGGATTCGTTGTAGCAAGGATACGTTGGTACCAATGCTGTCAAGGAAGCTGCTCGAAGTGTCGGTGGCTAGGATACGAAATGTGTTCTGACCATACAAGGTAACGACACTCTCGTCATGGGCCTGATGGCTCACTCGGAGAATTCCTGTTGCGATAGGGAGAACCTTGAAACCAGGATGAGTATGGCTGGGTTTAGTTTCGTTTCCGATGTGGTTTACGGCATCCTTATAGAATCCGCCGCGTACACGTCTGCCGCCCTGGATTGCGATGACGTGGTCTGGTTTCGTGAGCAAGAGTTTGTAGATCATAACTCTGATCTCAGCAGGTAGTTCAAAGAAGTCGAAAGCCTTCTTGGGCAAAGGTACAAGTACAAGAGCTTGATGACCTTTGAAATCGCCATGTTTGATTGTAATCTAGCAATGCTTAGCTCTATCTCCTCCTCATTGTTTTGGAAGATGTGCACGTACCTTCTCCATGGAGAACCCTTTCTGCGCAAATACCTCCGGCGCAAGCAAATAACCGGAGCGATCAGGGTGGAACTGAGCGAAGGCCTTGCCATTGTTCAAGGAGCACTGGGCTTTGATGGAACCAAGCCAAGTGGTTGATTCCAACGTGAGTTGTTCCTTTGTCGAAAGTGCTGATGGCTCAGTCGCATTGGGAGTCGCTTCTGCTGGCTAAACGTACTGAGTCAGTCACATTCCAACAACGACAAGAGTATGAAGAAAGAATCTACTTCGCTGATCTTAGTGGGTTGAGTCATTTCGGCGCTGTTATCGTCGTCGTCCACCTGCTGTGGTTGCAGGTTGATCGTGTCAGCCAAGGCTTTTGCAGGCTGTCATGCTCAATCAGTAACGTCCAACAATCAAATCTGAGGCTAGGACAACTACCTGCTTCATCTTGCTTCTGTTAGGAGCCATGCTGAGGACCTATCAACGAGTAGACAAGGACGCTGGACAGCCTGCAAGGAACGATGTCGAAGAAGGTAGAGAAGAAGGAGCGGAGGAGGAGGATAGGAGAAGCTACCTCAGCAAAGGTAAGGCGTAGGTTCAGGTGAGGCGTAATTTCAGGTGAGATGAAGGTGCGAATAAAGTAAAGATGCAAGTGTAAATGAAGATGCCGGTGAAGTTAGCATGCGATTGAGGTGAAGAGATAAACAAGGTGACAACGCCATTGAAGAGATAGCCAAGCTAATGGACGCATGTCGAGATTTCTTGAGGCAGCGACTGTTAAGAGATAGCAGATGACTCGCGCGCAATATATGAATGACAATGTACAGCCAGCGTACGAGGATGTCTGACATGACGAGCATAAGACAAAACTGGTATATAACCAATCCCTGAGCATTCATGTAGAAATAAGCCTACAGTGATTTCCAGATTATAGACTGTACAGTTTGCTTAGACTCCAGAAGGACAAATAACAACTTCTTAGTCTGCTCATTACACGGAAAGCACGCCTGAAAGAGCAGCTGGCTACCTTAGTAGGGTCTACAGCACTGCGGCTCAATAGTATGCAGCAAGCCAAGACCCTGCTCTCTCCAGCGCAAGTATGACGCTGAACACAAGGGCATCAGGACAAGCACTTTTAGCGCAGCTGCTCAATCCTCCAAGATCTTGCGGAGACATTCTGTACGTGTAGCTCCGGCATGAAGATTGAATAGAGCAGTCTTGAGTTTGCGGTTTCCATCCTTGTTGATAGTCGTTGGTTTGTGGAGTCAAGACGACAGAACGGGCCAGGGCAGGAAAGGACCCAAGGGTCTGCTGTGGGAGAGTTGACATCTCGTGGATAGAAGCTGCCCAGAAAGTGGCATAGACACAGAGACAGGCGCTTATTCATGGCGCCTCCTTTCAGAGATAGGGTATTCAGTAGAGTGGTCCACAGCTGAGCAGCTGGCTTGTGATAATGCACGCAAGGGTATTTGTCAAACGACTCGAAATTTTGCCTGTTTCGCTCAGCGCTTGTGCGATGACAGGTTTGTCATATACTAAAGTCCCTCCCTCGTGAGAGAGATCTGCAATCGTTTGCGAATATGCTTTGATTGCTCTTGTTTTCCACCGCAAATCCTCACCTAAAACGAATTCATGTGAAAGCTTTTTGAGATCCGCCATACCCAGATTAATGATGACAAAACGCCCTGCCTGTTTTCCGCTTCAATGCACTAAGGAGTCAAGAAAGATATGTTATACCAATGGAAAAAGATGAGATTCGTCTCAGCGGGTGATTTACCGGCCAGACCTCTCTCTAGTCCTTTGTCTGCGCTCCTTCTCCTTGGCTGTGATAATGGTTAGCAGATATCCACGAACTCAACCAGGATATATCAAGACTCACCTTCGTCGTAAACCAGGAACTCATGCAGAGCACTACCGCCAGGCACCATGGGCAGGACAGGCACTTTCTGATCAACAACGACCTCCAACAGAGCGGGGCCTTCACCAGATCCGTCAATCAGCCACCTCAGACTCTCCTCGAGGTTGTCAATCTTTGACACTCTTCGCGCCTGGACACCCATGGCATCACCGAGCTTGACGAAATCGGCGTTACGCTGGTGAGTGTGGGAGAATCTGTCGTTGTAGAAGAGAGATTGCCATTGAGTCACCATGCCCTGCTCTTCGTTGTTGAGGATGAGAACCTTCACACCAATGTTGAACTCAGCAGCGGTCGAAAGCTCAGTCAAGGTCATGGAGAAGGAGGCATCGCCATCAATGTCAATGACGAGATGGTCAGGAGATGCGACCTTGGCGCCAATAGCGGCAGGAAGACCGAAACCCATCGTACCGAGACCACCAGAAGTGATCATGGTGCGGGGAGTCCTCCAACGGAAGTGCTGGGCAGTCCACATTTGATGCTGGCCGACACCAGTGGCAATGATGGTCTTGTCTTTGCGGTCAGCGGTCATATCAGAAAGCTTGGCAATGACGGTCTGAGGCTTGATGGCACCGTCAGGGCCAGACTCCTTCTCGTAGGCCCAAGGGAAGCGCTCCTTCCAAGCGTTGATCTGAGCGAACCACTCAGGGCGCTCAGAAACGTTCTTGACATAAGGCAGCATAGTGCGAAGGTTAGCAGTGACATCTCCCTCGACAGCCTCGGTGGCCTGGACGACCTTGTTGATGTTCTTGGGCATGATATCGAAGTGGATAATGCCACCACGACCCTCAGCAGCAGCCAGACGGGCTTGAGGAGCGAAGCGAGGAACGTGACCAGTGATACGGTCATCGAAACGAGCACCCAGAGCAATTACGAGATCGGCTTCCTGGATGGCCATGTTTGCAAAAGCAGAACCGTGCATACCCAGCATGTGCAGGGCCTTGGGGTCGAGCTCGTCGAAACCACCCAGACCTTGCAGAGTAGTAGTGACAGCGATCTGAGCCTTGTCTGCCAGCTCCTTCAGAAGCTTGGGGCCGTCAGGGTGGCCAAGGACACCTGCACCGGCGTAGATGACAGGCTTTTTGGCCATGTTTATAAGATCAGCTGATCTTTGAATGGCGCCCTGGAGCTGCCTCTTGCTTAGCTCGCGTGTGGCCACGCTGGCTGCGCTGGGGTGGGTTGGTAGAGAGGTGGTGAGCATGGGAATTGCACGGTTTAAAGTGGCACCAGTGACATCCTTGGGAAGATCAACGAGCACTGGACCAGGACGGCCAGAAGTTGCAATCTCAAAGGCCTCGTTGATTCTGCGAGGAAGTTCGGCGACGTTCTTAACCATCACGTTCCACTTGGTGCATGCTCTTGAAATGCCGACAACATCGGCCTCTTGGAAAGCGTCAGAGCCAATGGAGCTGGTGGGGACCTGCCCACAGAAGACAACCATTGGGGTACCGTCCATGAGGGCGTCCTGCATGGGCGTGATCACGTTGGTAGCACCAGGACCAGATGTCACGAGGACAACACCTGGCTTACCAGAAGCGCGAGCATAACCCTCGGCCATGTGGCCTGCACCCTGCTCGTGTCGTGGAAGAATGAAGTCGAATTCCTTCGAGTTGTAGATGGCGTCGAAAACTGGCAGAATGGCTCCTCCTGGGTATCCAACTATTCAAAGTTAGGCCTTTCATTTGATTCATGCATTGCATCTACATTCAACATACAGACGTGCTTGACACCGTGCCTGAGCATCATCTCGTGGAAGATCTCACCACCGTTCTTTCCCACGAACGAGTGGTCCATCTCGGGTTGCTTGTATGGCTGCAGAGGCTGCACATCCTTGAAGCTGGTCTCGGTCCTGTTGAAAGCCGGGCTAGGTGTAGCTCTTTGCACTGCTGGGGCGGCAGCAGTACTCTGATCTCTTTTTTTTGACTCGGTCACAGTGGTGGCCTTGGCTGCCCTGTACGGCGACACGGCGGCGACCTTTGAGGAAGTGCTGAAGCAGCGAGCACGAGCAGCGCATTGCAGTGCCCTCTTGGGGGCTTGTGAGTGCATCATCTTGACCGCTAACAAACGAAAAAAAATTAATGGGTATCTGTAGAAGAGGAAGAGGCAAGAGGAAGGGCTCCCAGTCGTCCTAAAGAGAGCCGCGTATAGCACGATTACAATTGACTCACCAGCGTGCGGGCAACCAGAGACAATTTGGTTTTATTTCATATCTTGGCATTGCCTCCGCGACGGCGAAACGGCAATTCGACTGCAATGGACCAATCGAGACCTCGCCGACACCGGCCGGACCTTGCAGACATAACACCGGTGACATGGATCTCCGTGTTTTTCTCGCCTACCTTAGTGCTACCCCGCAGGTCACGGAAAGTCTGATGAGGTGTGACTGCCAATGCGCCATGAACAGCAGAAACATGTCCTGTGAAACCCTGTTTCGGGACCTAGGTACTCATGCTTCCAGGGGGCTTTTCGTTTCAACAACGAAGACAACAAGGGGCTATGGCACACGCTGTCCTGATGGACATGCCAAATCTGCGGGATGAGACTTTTCCGATTAGCTCGATGATTATTGCGTCCGTTGGACCCTATTAGACGACACCACACGAGTTTCACTTGTTATCTGCATCCTATGAGACCTACAGGAATTACAGGGGATGAATGCAGATCCAACGTTAAGACTCTTTGTCGTAGCCGTTCCAAAAGGATGAGAGACTGACCGGCGATCACTCAAACAGGTCGGCGATGGTACGACACGGTGAGAAAATTGGAGGAACAATCGTCCGTATGGATTGCAGCCATGAGTCGCGACTGAATAACCAACAGCTGCCGGTATTGCACTATGGGAGAGCAAACCAGTTCACTTACATAAATACAAGTTGTGTGGAGGGATTTCTTCTGATGGACATGTGATGGACATGTGATGGACCGGACTCGAAGAGCTTGCTTCTTTGTGGTCAAGGCAATATCTATGTACACTAAGCTAATTCTAGATGCAAGAAAGAAAGAAAAGAAGAGGCTCCGTAATTATGTTTTCAAAGAAGATTAGAACGGCCTGGAAATTCACGACGCCAAAGTCATGGACACATCGTCCACAAAGATAGTCCGCGTTCTAATAGCTGCATTCATGCATTCCGTACGAAGGTATAACACCGTGCTATCACTTGTTGCAGTGTACGTTCCTGTCAACTCCCTCCAACTTGACGTCGTAGCAGCTGTGAACTGCATAGAAGCAATGATGCGGTCCACTGCATTGTGCGCCCAGATAATACAATAACCAACAAAAACAGATGTTTCTGGCATGACCCACATGCTGAAGTCATAGGCGCTTCCAGTGCTCGTGCTTAGGGTTTGGGTAATATAGGTCTGTAAACCTGTCACAATACTGTACTGTAATTGCAAAGCAATCGAACCGCCATGAGCCGCGACTGTATCATTGACTGAATACGTAACGTAGGGATAGTCGACACCTAAGATCCAAGGAGAGTATGATATCGATGATGTCTCAAAGCCGCCGTTAACGACGAGGTTCGTATCGGTAGGATCAGCGATAGACGTGGTCGAACTCGTTGAGGATGGAGTGGTGTCGATAGAAGTCACTGACGTTGTAGTGACATCAGTCAAGGTACTGGACGAGGCTGGTTCCACGGAGCTCATTGTGGAAGTAGTCATGTCAAGAGGAGTTGTCGATACTGTGGTGGTATCATCCAAAATTGAAGAAGATGCAGTACTGGTTGGCGTTGCTTCCACGGAGTCTGTTGCAGATGTTGGGACGTCAAGAGGAGTTGTAGATGCTGTAGTGGTATCATCCAAAGTCGAAGGAAATTCACTGCTAGTTGTTGTTGCTTCTACGGAGCTTGTTACGATAGTGGGCAGGTCAAGAGATGCCACCGGTGCGGTGGTACTATTAGCCATTGGGGGGCCAGACGTCGACGACGAACTCATTGACGAGATATCTATGTCAAGAGAAGTCGTCAACGCTGTAGCGGTCTGGATCGATGTGCTGAAAGAGGACGGATCCATGGATGTATCGAGCAATGCTGCGCTCGTGCTAGCTGGCACGCTGATCGTTGAGATAGGAGAACTGGAAGGCTGTTCGCTGGATGTTGTAGGCTCTACATCGTCGATCATGCTAAAAGCCGATGCTAGTGTCGTGCTGTTCTGCTGAACTGATTGCGAAGCAATAGCTGAAGTCGTGTTGAATAAGTAAGAGGAGCTGGCACTCATCATTGTTGGAGATGTCGACACGTTCGATGCCGTGACGGTCGCCATAGTGTTCGTCAAGTTTGACTGAAAAAGAGAAGGTAGCAATATCGAAGCCGTAGGGGCATGTGGCATAAGTGTCAAATTGGACGACAGTATCTCATTGGTCGGAATGGCAATGGAAGAGTCACGAAGAACATTGCTCAATAGCAAAAGGCTCGCCTCGAGCGGGCAGCTAGAAGGGTACAATGTAGAGGTGCTCAGGATGGTAACGGTGACAGTATTAGTAACGACAGCGACCTCGACATCGTCAGCAGCAGCCTCGGCGATAGCAGCAACAGCCGGACTGAGCAGTCCAAGCACCACCCATGATGCCACCAATGAATGCGAAAAAGACAAGAAAAGCATAACGAATGTAAGAGGCTCAAAAGCGGCTTGAGATGACCTCTTGCTGGACGATGGTCAAGCTCTTATATCTTGACCCGAAGGCCCATGTTTCGCTATGCGCTTTCTCAGCTTATGCCTACTTAACTAGTGAGATCTTCAAGATGAAGAGGCTGAGGACCTTTGAGCCGCTAAGAAGAAGCGCTCAGAGTCAGTGCTACTAGACAGACGCCTCAGTTTCTTGAACGAAATTTGTACTTAAGGTGAAAAGAACGCCATAGGAACTGAAGTCAGCTGGGTTTTCCTGTTGTCCTGATCAAAATCGGTAGACCATTATTCTTGAACTCCGCGTAGGACATAGCCTTACTCCATGCGAAAGAGGTGAGCAATGTAATTCATGACACCTGCCTAAGCTGGCGCCTTTAACAAATACATGTCTTCTTGTACTAAAGGAAATTGCACTGTGGCTACTTGGCTGAAAATGTCTGGTTCTCTAACATCAGTAGGCGTTCGCTAAAGAAAGACAGTCAAAAGCCACATTCAATAGGTAGCTATTCTCATTTTCGGCGGGTGACAGTGCCAACTTGCACAAAGTTGTAATGATTTTTGAGAAGACATTGTAGCAATCGCAACAGATCTACCTTAGTGGGCTTAAGGAAAAAACGACATCGATATTTTTTATCGGTATCTATCAGTCTATTGAGTGTTTCATCTACAAGTCGACTCGACGAGTCGAACCGTCCAACTCCCGTCGATTTTAATCGAGGGTAAGGTCCCCGCCCGACCATCCTAGCAACGCTGTTGCTATAGTCATACTAGCGTTATCCCTAAAGGGACTGAGCACTGCTATAGCAGTACAGAGAAGAGCTAGGAATATTAAACTAAGTAGTAAAGAGTTGATTCAACTTATTCGTTCATTTAATCTAAGTAATAATGCTGTCTTTACAGAAGATATAATGAAACATCTCCTTAAAGAAGCAATAAGCGCTTAGAACAGCAAACTTAACAAATTGGTTAAGCAACTCTAGAACTAGAATGAACAACTCTAAATTCAGAATAAAATATTCTAAATTCAGAATACTGTATTATTAATAGCATTTAACTTTATAATAGAGAAAAATAAAGAGCTTAAAAAGAAGTTCAATGCTACAAGCGTTAAACTGAAAGCGTCAAATAATAAATTAAAGGCATTAATAAAGGTATTAAATAATAAACTAAAAGCTAATATTAAAATCCTTAATGCAGAGGTTAGAACTATTAGCTTTAACATTAACAAAGGAAGAACAGTCCTTTCGACTTTTAAACAGTTGAGCCTAGCATCCCTAGCCAACCTTAATGCAGCAGCATTATTATCAATTTTATATGCTTTTATAGCATTGAAATTAGTTAATCTATTATTATTAGCTACCTAACTTTGCATAAGCAAGGGAACGCTATTAACTCTGCTGACTTCTCTAAAGAAGCTATAACAATTCCTAAGCGTTATAATTGACATTAGCTAAGTATTAGCTAAATAACGTAAGCTGGCTATAAATAGCAGAGCTATAATAGAAAAAATTACAGAAGTAATTATATTCTAACTGTTAATATACGCAATTACTATTAAAGGAATTCAAATAAGAGTGAGAACTATAAGGGTTATTACCTAAAATGAAAAAGATGTAATATAACTGTAGCTAAATAATAAATAAGTCTATTAAATATTTAAGATAGCTTAAACTTATAAAGAGAATTGTTTCCTAATTAAAGTTAACAATGTACCTAGAATAGCAGTCCTAGTACTAGGCACTAATACAATCTGCCTAAAGTTTATAGCAGCTTTTATAATAGAAAACAAATTTATAAGCGCTATTAGGGCGTATTAGCTATCTAAAAGGGAAAAACTGGCTAGATCTATAGTAGTCTACCTAACTATAGCTGAAGATGCTTAATAAGCCTTTGCTAAACAACAGGTTAAGATTAATAAAAACGTAGCTTCAGTTAGTAAATATAAAAAGCGCTAACGCCCTTAGAAATGCTACAACTGCAACAAATATAGCTACTATTAGGCTAGGTGTAACTAACTAATAAAATGTAGTAAATACATAGAGAATTACAAAACTAATAATTATAAAGCTACAGCCTCTAAATGCATAGTATATAGCAGACTATATACTGCTATAAACGTAGAATGTTCTACATATTGTAATAAGATTAGCAGAATCTAAAGAGGAAGACAACACACTAATTAAGCTACTTATAATAGAGACGCAGAATAGCAGATTGTCACTATAAGCAATCTATAATAGGAAACACCTGCTTCCTTTTAGCAAACGTAAATAGACAATCCCTAATTCAACTTAGCTTTATTAACAATCTATTTATTAGCCAGTTTATAGCAATTATAATTACAAAACTAAATATTGCAAATATTAATAGCAAACTATATATTTCCTAATATTAATGCTAGACTACTGTAACTCTAACTACTTATTAAAAAGGACTAACGTATTATATATTCTAATTAACATTTTATATCTATAAAGATGTTCCATTTATTCAGTTCCCTATACAGTTATTAAATATAACTATAAGGGTTATTACTACTTTAATAGAATACATTTTTATTACGTTAATCTATATTCTAAGCTATAGCTGACATGCCTCCTCTAAGCAGGACCTAGAAGAGGCAGCTACTATTAGGCTCAATGCGCTAAGTAGCGCTATTTAAAAAGCGAAATCAAAGTATAGAGAAAACCTCCTAATTATAATAAAAAGCAACTTCAATTACTATAACCTAATATAAAAAAAAGTTAATATGCTATAGTTACAATATATAAAAGAAAGGGAACTAATGCTTTAGTGAATACACTAATATAACACTTTCTTAATGCTATTAAGCAGCACAGTTACGTTCCTATAAGGACGCTATAAAATTACTATTAACTTTATGCTAGTGTCTAACTTAATAAAAAACTAAGTTACAAAATGCAGTATCTACTTAATTTAACACAAATTGGATTATAAAGCTATAATACTTTAAATTAAAAAAGTTAAAACAGTTACTTTACTAAAAGCTAAATACAACTTTAGAAAAACAAACTAGGATATAGCTATTAAAGCATTTAAAGAATGGAGACTGTTTATTATTAATATTAACAATATTATTAAGCTTAACTAAGTAGTTATAGAGATCTAGGATATAGTGAGCTAATATATTTACAACTATAGCCTAATAGTTAAGGAATCCCTATATATAAAGTTATAATAGAATAACAAACTTACTAAGCTTTATAATAAATACATTTAGCAATTAAATTAGAATAATGCATTATAAATTATAAAGCCAAATAGGGAAGAAAGTTGTTATAAAGTGTTACATCTTAACAGGGCAGGCAAGTTGATATGCAGTTTATTAGCAAAGCAGAGGCTTATTTACAAGAGCAGGAGGTGTTGTTCAGATAGGTATAAGATTGTTAATATGAGTTAACTACAAACTATCTAAGAGGCTAATAAGGATTAGAAGACTATATACTTAAAAAGTGTTATAGAGACTGGATTGATCATCTTAATTACTGAATCACTGTAATCACAGTGAACAAGTAATTATAATATGCTTGGCCTAATTATTTAGGATAAGTGATTACTAATCTAGGCGCTAAATTGTAATATTATCCCCTTTTTAGCTAAATGCGTCTGCGTATTTAATAATTAAGTCTATCTAGTATGAATTTTCTTTATCTAGCTTCCATTATGCTAAAGATGATTTCATTTAATAGTATTACTTATTGTTATATATTTACTAATTCTATTAACGCTTTTAATAAAAAAATGCTAACTCCTTATAGTTACTATTAATGAAAGCAGCTTTGCTATAAAGCTAATATACGCTTAGATTATTATAAAGAATGTGTTTATTAAGGTTATAAATGTAATTTAGTTATTGCTTACTTTAAATAGAAATCCTTAAAGAAATAAAGAGTACGCCTTTTTTAAAAGCTAAATAAAGCGGAAGATATTTTAATAAATGCAATAGCAAAGCGCTTACACTTAAAGAAACAACTTGACTTTTTAGAAAATCGTGCTTTTAAGGTAATTTCTAAGGAATTAGCTTTTATTAAGGAAGTTAAAGCTATTAAGGCTTTATAGGAGAATAACGCTATTGCTCCTATAGAGTTGGATCTGCTATTAATAGGCTTTAGTTTTAATATTTTACAGTTGCTTTTAAAGACTTAGAGTCTTATTAATAGGGTAACTAAGTCCTTCTAGGATTTTCCTTCGCTTAGTAATAATAGCGTGCTAATAATATTAGGCTAAGGTTGTTTTCTAATTTCTAGGTATTTTCTGATTCTTTATATCCTGTCTATCTAATAAGATAGCGTAGCTGACTGTTAACTAGTTTGATATCTAGAATATTGTCCATTTTATA
Source organism: Delphinella strobiligena (assembly GCA_009982845.1). Lineage (NCBI taxonomy): Eukaryota > Fungi > Ascomycota > Dothideomycetes > Dothideales > Dothioraceae > Delphinella > Delphinella strobiligena. Next base: position 1,277,448 of record JAADKB010000007.1, on the reverse strand, counting down.
TTTGTTATTCTAGCTTTTAGGGTCTAATTCTAGGACAACTAGTATAGCGTTTTCAAATGCTGGTTTTAATAATAAGATATAAAATATAGAATGGATTTGCATTAAAGCTAGGAGCTTCAGTTTATACGTAATCTTATTTATAACCTTTAAGATTTTGAATAAGCTAAATTTTATATAATCTAATTTTGTACTAAGTCTGTTTGTATTAAGATTTCATTATAATAAATAGACTAAGTCCCTTAGACTTTTTCCTATTGTAATATATTGCTAAGCGGGTATTAATAAACTATAGATTAAGTATTAATTTGTAATGTAATTTAGTTAATTGTTCAATATCCATTATTGATTTCTAAGATATTCTTACAATATTTCTTAGTTTTTAAGTAGCTATTAGGTTTTTGTTAAAGTTGGCAAAGAAGGGTGAATAACTAGTAGCTAATTTGTTATTATTATAGGCAAACTGCGCTAGCAGCAATAGCTTTACCTAATTATTTTAACAATAGTTAATATAATAATATAGATATTATTTAAGGGTTTAGTTGATTCTCTTAATTTGGCTATCTATTTAAAAGTAATAAGCTGTTAATATTTTATACTTTGTGCTAAATTAGTTTATAAATAATCTCTAAAAATGAGATTTAAATAGCTTATTCCTATTAGATATGATTTCTTTAGATATACTATAGTTAGATAGTACTACGTATAGAAAGATGTAAGCTAATTGTTTAGCTGTTAAGGCTTCTTAATATAAAGTGAAATAAGCATATTTTATAAATCTATTAGTAATAACTAGTATACTATTAAAAAAGCTATTAGTTAAAGGATCTTTCAAAATTAATAATTTTATAATAAAATCTAAAGCAATAGATTGCTAAGCTCTATTTAATAGTTTTAATAATTATAATAATTTATAAAATACGTATTACGCAGCTTTTATATATTAGCATATATTATAGTTATTTACTTAGCGCTTTACTGATTTCCTTATTCTAAGGAAGTAATAGGTTTATAATATACGCTTAAGTGTTTTATTAATCCTTTAATATCCTTAAGTTGATTTATTATGGTATTCTTAGAAAATCGATTCTCGGAATAGATTTAATATATATACTAATCCTTAATATAAGATCAAACCTAATTCTTATTTGCTAAATTGTGAATACCTCTTAGAGTGTTCTTTTTATATCTGGATTATACTATTGCTATTATAGGCTAATAGTATCTAGATTTCTTAAATATTATTTTAAATAGTTAGAATTATTACTAGAGTTGCTAAATAATTATAAACTAAAAAATCACTTTCTAATTATAGAATAGTATTTACTTATAATTTTATATCTTTTATATAGTCAGATCTCTAGCTAAGCGTATCTGCTTTAGCATTATTGTTACCTTTTTAATGCAAAATTTTGAAATTATAAATAAATAATAGTTCCAATTAGCATACTTATTATTTATTTAATTACTTTATAGTAATAAAATACAGCAGATTTTTATAATCTATATATACTTTTAAAGTATTTAGATTTTTCTAAGTATACTTGCTATTTCTAAAACGTAGTAATTATAGCTAATAGTTTCTTATTATGAATTTTGTAATTTAATTTAGTAAGTATTATTTTTTAAAAATAGAATATAATTAGTTTTAGTTTTCTGTTTTTATTAAATTGATTTATATATATATATATATTAATAGCATAATTAGAAGCATTAGTTTTTAATATAATCTGCTTTTTTAAATTGAAAATTGCTAAAATTGGAGCTATAATGAACTTTTTTTTAAATTCTTAGAAAGTAGACTTAGCTACTAGGCTCTATATAAAGGTTTCTCCTTTCTATATTATAGCTATTGAAGGCGCTATAATTTTGAAATAGCTTTTTATAAATTATTAATAGAAGTTAATAAAGCTAAGGAAAGACTGTATCTCTTTAACTAAAGCGGGCTATAGCTATTTAAAAACTGCCTTTACTTTTGACTTATTTATTTAGATTCCCTTATTTAAAATAATATATTTTAAAAACTTAATAAAATGCTTATAAAACTCGTATTTCTCAATTTTAATTAATAAGAAAGCTTTTTATAGCTTTATTAGGACTTTCTGTATATATTATATATATTTCTTATAGGTTTTAAAATAAATTAGAATATTGTCTAAATACGCTATAGTGAATTAGTCTAGATATTCTCAGAGTATATTATTTATTAATAACTGAAAAGTAGCAAAAGCATTAATTAGGCTAAAAGGCATAACTATATACTTAAAGTGTCTATACTATATATGAAACGTAGTTTTCCATTCTTTGCCTTCCTTTATTTATACTAGGTTATATGCTCCCTAAAGGTTAAGCATAGTGAACTATTTAGCTCCTTAGATCCTATTATGTAGCTTTAAGATTAATAATAAAATATAGCAATTTTTAACAGTAATTAAATTCAACTATTAATAATCTATACAAAGGCGGAGACTTCTGTCTTTCTTTAAAACAAATAGAATAGGATATCCAGTAGGCAATATTAAAGGCTTGATAAATCCTTTCTTCTGGTTTTCAATAAGGTATTCTTATAATGCCTTAAGCTCTTTCTTTAATAGAGAATAAATCAGCTTATAGGTTAGTTTCTTTTCTGGTTCTAAAGGTATCTTATAATTCTAGGCTTTGTATTTCAGTAAAGCCTATTTAGGTTCTTCCTTCTAGAAGATCCTTTTAAATTATTTATATTTTAATAAATAGTTGCTTATAGTTATAGCTATAGCTCTACTTTCTAATTGCATTTATACTTATTTTTTAAAAAGCATTTTTAGAGCTTATGCTTCTTTTGTATATTTATATTATGAAAATATTAAAATACATTATATCCAATTAATGTCTAGGTTATGCTTAATAAGCTATAGCATGCTTAGAATTAGGTTATAGTTAATATTAATAATATTCAGAATAAGTTTTTTAATATGCTTTCCAACTTTCAGTTACCTTATACAAACTTTGTGTTAAACCTAGCTATTGTCCTATTGTATAAGAGATCCGTCTGCTAAGGTTAGATAATATAGCTTAGTTTTCGGTTTTATAGTAAAATGCTATTTTATTATAAATCTTTTAGAAATATAGTTTCTAATAGCTCCAAAATTAATTATAATTTAAGCTTGTTATTTCTCTATACTTATATTAAGAAGTAAATATATTATATATATTAAAGCCTAATTAGTATATAATAAATATTAAACTTATTTAGCGCTTACTTACGCTTAGAGCTTTTTACTATAGTCTATAAGTAAAAGCTGTTAATATTTTTTAACAGCTTAGTCTTATTGTTTATAAAATCTGCGTCTTCTTATTGTAGTTTTAGTAAAATGAATTATTAGTTCTTCCTATTGCAGAGCTTTTTTAAAAACCAGTTTGCGTCTTGCTTATTGCTAAAATAGATTTAATAAGGGTTGTTATAACAGGCTGTTTACAATATAGCATTATGTTCCTTTATATAATCCTACTAATCTTGCTCAGCTTTATAATACAACCTCTAATAGTATTTACATATAGGATCTATATAACTATAGTATTGTAACATATTATAATCTAAATAGTTAAGCTTTTTAATCTTATTCAAATCCTTTAGTTCTAAAATGATAGGTAGTCCTATTATAGTTATTTAATACATATTTTGCATTAAGCTTAATTATTGTTTTTTTGCTTTATATTCTCTAGCTTAGTGTCTAGATTTACTATAATAAAGGCAAATATTCTTCTTTATCCTTTTCTCTTACTAGGCTTTAGTAAGTCCTAGTTGCTTCCTTCCCTAAATAGCGTCTAGTTCTATTTTAATAGGATATATAGCTTTTCTTAATAGAGGGTTACGCCTTTTTATAGTATTTAAATAGAAGGTTATTTTCTGCTATCCCTTCTCTAATTGACGTTTATATATTCTAATGTCAATTCTTATAGCTAACTCTATAAATACTATAAGGATTATAAGTCTGTTAATCCTACAGATTTCGTTCTTGACTCCTTCCTTTAAGCTGTAATAGAACTTGGCAGCTAAGGTAGGGTTGTTCTATTCTATTCTAAATATAAATTACTAGAACTTAGAGGCGTATTTTGTAATAGAAGTAGTTTAATAAAGGCATTGCATATTGCGTTTAGTAGCTTGTTCTTTATTCTAGGTATTATAGACTAATTTAAGCTTTATAGTAAAAGCTTAGAAATTAGTAAATAGTTATTTAGTTTTAGCCTTTCTATCTGTAGAATCTGGGTTTTCTATATAATTAATAAAATATAGTTTAAACTAATTGAAAGCTCTATTTCTTAGAAAAGTTGCTATATATAGCATTACTTTATTTTCAATTATGAAGTTAATTAAATAAAACTTAATATTTAACAATACTTAAATAATAAATAATTGTACTTTCTTTTAATTATTGCTAAATAGCTTAGAAGCTAACATTTTAAAGCTATTAGCTCTATTAAATATAGTTACAGTTAAAATAACAGATCTTCCTCTTTTATTAAAACTCATAGTTCCAGAGCTAAGAGAGATACTATTAAATTAATCTGATAGTCTAGTAATAGAAAGTATAGAGCTAGTAATAGAGGAATTACTATTAGATTCGCTATTGCTTATAAATAAGTTAGTACTTTTTATAAATAGTTAAAATGTTATGTCTTAACAGGGCAGGCAGGTTGATACGCAGTTTATTAGCAAAGCAAGGGCTTATTTATAAAAGCAGGAGGTGTTGTTCAGATATAAGATTGTTAATATAAGCTGACTATAAACTATCTAAGAGATTAATAAGGACTAGGAGACTATATATTTAGAGAATGTTGTAGAGACTGAATTGATCACTTTAATCAGTATGCTCAGTAAGTGAGCATTCACTAAGTACTAAGTAAACCTTTTGCTTAGTCCTCTTAGAGGATTCCTTCTGCTAAGCATTAATGCTTAGTAGAGCCTAAGTGTAAACACGTTTGCGCTCTTAGGTAGGATTTGTTTAAGCAAACAGTTGGGCCCTGTTTGCTTTCTAGGCAGGTCCTAACATTATGCAATAAATAGCGCTATTTTAAGTAAACATACTGCGCTACTTTATAATAAGTTAAATAAGAAAGAGGCATCTATTCTAATACAGCTTTATATAAAACATATATAGCTAAATAAGTTCCTAATAGTTATTAAAGCTATAGAGTTAAATTAATATAAATACAAATAGGGAAAGGAGACAGTTTAACATTTTGTATTATTATATTCTAGATACAAGACTTAGAAACAAAAATTAGTAAAAGTACTAAGCTCTAAGTTTAGCAACATCTCTTAAATAATAAGGGGATATAATCTCTATATAATAATAGAATAACTTTATAAAAACAAACTAACAGATTAATAAAAAGCGGACATAAATACAGTCCAGGTAACTATTAAATATATAATAAATATTAAGAGATTAGACTTTGTAAAAGAGTATAGGAGATTAGAAGACTAAGCTGAGCAGAACGACTTAGAGAGCAAGGTAAGGAATAGTAATATAGAGCTGGAAAGCAAAGCTAAGAATAAAAATAAAAAAATAAAAATAAAAAATATATATATATATACTAGTTGCAGCACTTGCTGCAAAATACTTAAATAGAATAAGTGTATAAGCACTTTAATAGTTTGAGCTGCAAAATGAGATGCAGACTCTATATATAATTTTGTAATTAACAAGATGTAGATAGTAGTTGCTCATGCTTCCAGTGGCAAGCGTATAGCGTATGAAACAATCAATCAAGTTAAATATGTGAATGTGGCGTCCGTGCATGCCGCATCGCCAAGGGACTATATCAAGCCCCTCCATGGTCATATCCGCATCAAACAATACAATAAACCTCAGCAGCCTCCACATCTTTTTACTTTAGTCCACAAAAAGGTAGTAGTTGGCCGTACTACTTTTATACGCACTCTTGACACAGCCAGATCCTCTTGTCGCATGCGTTCCTCGTGTCTTATTGCCATACATCAAAATGGCCATAAGAAGTGATGACCAGATTCAGATTGTATCAGATCTCCATCTGGAAAACCCCTCGGCGTACGAAATCTTTGAGATAGTGCCCAAATCATGGCATCTTGCCCTGATTGGCGACATCGGCCATGCGGTAGATGAAGGTCTTTATCTATTCCTTCGGAAACAACTTCAAGCATTCAAGATCGTGTTCTTCTTGCTCGGAAATCACGAGCCGTACCACAGTTCTTGGCACTCGCCAGGTCCAAGTTGCACGATTTTCAAATGTTAATCGATGAGGAAAGACAGTCTGTGCGCTTGGGAAGATTCGTATTTCTCGAAAGGACAAGATACGACTTGACTCCGGATCTTACTATACTTGGGTGCACGTTGTATAGTCGTATACAGCCCGAACAACACGACTATGTCAGCTTTGGCTTGAACGATTACTACCACATCAAGGATTGGACGGTGGAGGACCATGACATTGCTCACACTGCTGATCTGGCGTGGCTGAATGAGCAGGTTTCTGAGATAGCCGCAAATGAGCCCAATCGCCGTGTGTCCATCTTTACTCATCACTCGCCTACAATAGACTCGCGCGCCATGGACCCAAATCATGCCAACAGCAAAATCTCATCAGGGTTCATGACAGACTTGTCATCCGAGTGTTGTTGGACAAGTCCTAATGTCAAGCTCTGGGCATTTGGGCATACTCACTTCAATTGCGACTTTGTCGGTGACAAGACAGGAAAAAGCGTCGTTGCAAATCAAAGAGGGTACTATTTCTCAGCGGCGCAGCGCTTCGATGCAGAGAACGTGATATCCTTGTGATACCGGGGGTAACGATCTATTCTCCGGTTACGGTCACCCTGCTCTGCGTCGCAGGACGAGCCTATCATACTTCCAATCATGTCGCATCACAGATGACAGCGACTGTGTATCTGATGGCCCTCCTTGTATCCTACCATCTTTCATCGCTGGACTTTGCTCAGGGAAATCCTAAAGATTTCTTTGCTGTCGATTCGCTTTTCCGTATCGCGGGTACACGAGGGCAGTCTAGCATTTTCGACGGTAGTCCGTAAGGGCTAGAAATCACAAGCTGATAAAGGGGCTCGATGGCTTTCGTACATCGATAACGAAGGACTTTCTGAACTGGAGCGGGCACAACAACATATGAAAGTCACGCACGTGCAAAAGGTTTCTGAGTGGACCGGACAATGAGACTCGGGAAATACAGATAACAAATGGGCGACCCTGTCCTATTCTTCCCCAATCCCATCGCAGCAAAGCATTCCTGGAATCAACCCATCTCCAGCTATTTGCGCACTCAGCATAGTCAGTGTTATAGTCAATACACACCTTCTTGGAGGGATACATTCTTCCTGTCTAGTTGCATCTCATTTTCAACGGGTTTCGTTGGTTGAGTACGGGAAAACTAACATGACACCCTTTGAACCCGCTTAAGCCGAACATCGTTGATGTTACCACTATAATGATCACACGCTCGGCCCGAGACAGTCATCATGTCAAGTTGGAAGATAAACCAAAAGAGACTGTAAACATCTGATATCTAATTTACCTGGTGACCACAGGCTCACACGTGACTGCTGTGATCCTGAGGACCGTTCGACACAATCGCGGATCCGCAACATTGCTATGTTTCCAACATGCCCGTGGGCCAAATCCCGGCAAGGTAGCATGACAATGCTGAAGCGTATTCACGCCAATTTCTTGTAGAATGGAGATCTCACGGTTCAACAAGAGGTATTGCAGTATCCAAAAGCACGTCAGATCGAAGAGAAAAATGGAGCGAGGTGTGCCAATAAGCAACAAGTAATATTTATTAAGAAAACTAACACCAGCTTCTACCCCTAAAATTACAAAATCATCCCAAGCGCTATGCTGTAAACGAGTGGTCGCGTGATGGTATGTAAATCATGTCGCTATGCAAATAAAGTCGGAGACGTGATCGTGCGGATACGCTTAAAGGTACTCCCAAGCAGGAGTGACAGTGCCGGTGGACTCAGCCATCAAGAAAGAAATACCGGTGCAGAGGTTGCTGGGGTTTTCGAGGACAGAAGCAGCGTAGATCGAGAAGGCATACTCTGCAGCGGTGCTGTGGAGCTCGCAGGCGTACCAGTCGTTACCCTCGAATTGAAGGTTCTTGCCGTTCTTGCTGAAGCCGGTGACCTTGGAGCCAGAGCCAGTGTCGGCGGAGTGAGGCTCAGTGAAGCTGAGAAGACCGATGGAGTTGACGTAGACTTGCTGACCACCGGGGACGGCGGTGTAGAGGGAAAGGGTGTCGTCACCACCAGTGAAGACGGTGCTGGTCTGGTTGTAGTTTCCAGAGACGTTGGGAGGAGTGTAGGTGGAAGTGTCACGCAAGAGGTAGAAGTGAGTACCGTTGGCGTTGATGGACTGGAACTGGAGGTTTGTGGCGGAGGCAATAGCGACACCACCGAAAGTTGCAACGCCAGCGGAGGTCACTGGGGCTGGGGCAGCGAAAGCAGGAAGGGCGACAGCCAGAGCAGAGAGGACGGAGGTGGTCTTCATTTTGATGGATGGATTTTGTTAAAAGGGTTTGGAAGTGTTTGTGTTTGAGGTATTGGCTGTTGATTGGAGTGTTGATGATGAGAATGAGATGTAGAGGGCGTTCTCCAAGGATACTTATAGACTATTTCTCTACCTCGTTTTGCCTCCGCGCCTTCTTTGGCATCTCAGAATATCCTAATTTTAGGGATACCGTCAATTCACCCTGCAAAGTTGTCTTGGCTAGGTCTAAGATCTACAATAGCCGTTTGGGCCAAGGGTTGATCGGTCACTTGCCCAAATATCATCATGGTTGTTTGGCAGTCGGGACGTAGTGGTTCTGGTCCGGATGTTCTCGGGCTCAAGAGACGAGTCTGCCAGTGCCGCTCTGTCATAGTACAGAAGAAGGTTCAGCATAGTGTTACATTGGGTCGTATTGCCATCACCTTTCCAAAGTACAGTACTTGGAAACCAAGTTTTCACCTCAATGGCTGATTGACGTCGGTGCTCCTAAGAATAGATTCACTGGGTCTGCGGGTGGCGGACCGTACCGAACGAGGTTGGCGCCTTGGCATAAATGCACATCAGGGACCGGCGACCATCTCAATCATAGTCCCTCGTATTCGAAAGTACCTTAGGTATGACGCCCAACTACTTGTACGTCATGCTTTGATTCTCGTACGGTGCTTGCAGAAGCAAGCACCCGAGACATTGCCTTTGGGGTTAACGGACTGTACCTTCTCTTACAGTTCGAGTTGAAATCGCTTCTGGTTGCCCCTTCGATACACGAGTATCTCGCGACCTTCGCTTGAACGACATACTTGTACACTCGGGAGTTCATACGGTAGTCAAAGATCGGTGGCGTCTGGGGAAGAGCCACTGCCAGCTCAAAAACGCCACAACAACTGCGAAAGTGACCTCTCCAAGTTTCAGAACTGCGGCCTTGCGGGGATGCCCAGAGATTGAGAAATGGCCTGTGGGATTTCTCCGGAAATGAATTGATCAAGAGCTCAAGAAATGGGCCCGAGACATCACCTGTGTTGGTCTTCCAACGTGTTCTAGAGGCTTACAGAAATGAAGCAGAACTGCAATTTGGTCTATGCTTGAGTGTAGATCTCGTGGCATGTCCTCCGGCACAACTAGCTCGACTTCGCACTTATTGTTTAGGCTACACAAGCGTTCATAATCATCTATTGCTACTCTACCAGACGGTATGTCGCACATGCTATACAAGTCTTGTCGTATCTCCTGATCCAAGTAGACGGGTCTAGGCCAGTCCTTACTATATCGACCCCTCTTCTTACTCGGTGAGGTTTTGATATGTCATATCCCCTTTTGCGCTCAGACCACGGTGTTGTTTGATCTGCGGTTTGGCATGTCCATACTATACTGATCACAGGATCATTAAACACAGATCCAATTTCACGGTCAACGAAATACCTCATTTTTTCTTTCTGCGGCCACCTAGTCAAACTTTAGACAAGCGTGTCGAGTGTCATATCCCATCCTGTCCGTGACGGGTCAACTGCTACTTCGGCACGAGTGACAGTGTCAATCACATCGAGGTCTCACCATTCATACACTTGCGTGCTTGAGATGCTGAAGCTCGCAAGAAATCGAAGCCTGCGGACGTCGCTACGATGACCGATTTCTCCAGTCCGCACTCCTTGATAAATCCATACTGTGCTGCGCAGAAGCATCACATATGCTGAGCCCGTTTCGGAGAGCAGAATATCGCGATACATCGAAAATCATTGAAGTGCTTGCCTTGCAAGGGTGAGAACAATGCCCGACAAGCTTGATCATGGCTACAGTCGCAGGCAACACGCAATCATCAGCTCGATGGTAGTCATGAGATGATGAGAAAAGAATGATGCAGGTCATTGGAGATGTTGGGAGGGAAGAGATTGAACATAGGAGTGTGTGCCACAAAGCCCGCTTGTCCACCTTCCCGTCTTCCCAACCAAGAGACTATTGATTAAGACATCCTTCCAAACACACGAAGCATGATCCCAATAAGTAAGTTAGGATGCGGACCGCTATGCAGACGATTAGACGATTCCTATGGACACATAATCGCTGCAGGTAGCTCCCGCTTTCCAACAAGCCTTTCATATCCGTGACATAAGTGTCCGACTTCTGAGATGGTCGTTCTTGGACATAGATCCTGGCGTATCACAGTGTTCCGGATCTTCTAAAAGTAATAAGCATGCATGCTCAGAAGCACAAGTCGATTATCCGACGCAAGACCTGTCAATCAATCCAATGGACAACTTACTATTGGACAACATCCAATGCTGACCACACGAACCCCGGGATTCGATTACTCAAAAATGCCAATAACCAATCAAAGGCGGCGTAATACGGCATTCTCGACTGAGTATGAACACTACTCTCAATCGTACCATTTCGTACTTGTCTATCAGTCCTCACGTCAAGCATCGTCGTTGAAGAATTACAGTCCGGGACAGCCAACGGAGCACACTTCCTAGACAGACGAGTTCTACAGTTTCAGGCATCAACTACTAAGCAGTAAAAGAGACGAACCACCACAAAAGAAAGCCATGAACGATACCGACCAAGAAGACGGTGTCGTCCCGCCTCCTTCCTACAATGACGCCTGCGCAAGCGGCCCATCTCACCCCATCAAGTCTTGTCAGAGCGATCTTACACGGCCTCGAGAACAAAGCCTATGGACATGGCACAAAAAAAGAATCTGGATCCGGGCAGAGACACCAGACGGACGGTATGTGACACAAGGCAGTCATGAACTGGCTACACCGGGCCAATATCTGCATCATGGGATCGGCGAACAAGGCGCTGTCGGCGGGCACCCTGAAGTCTACTTTACCTGCAGAATGCAACTCCATGTCCGAACATACACGACTGAGTGGTTTGATAAGCACGACAGGAAAGACATACGAAGTCACTGCAAACAGGTGCTTGATGCGCTTGCATCGCATAGAGAAGCGCATAAGTGTTGTTGCGACTTCGAGGATTTGAGTCATCGCACGGTGGGCAGTGGCAATTATACGCGGATTTCTCTTGCTCCAAATCTCAAAAAGTGTCGGAGGCGTTGGTTTCGAGGACACAACCTCAGAGGCTGGATGAAGCTGCATGATGATTTATGCGCTTGTGGTTGTTTTGGACAAATTGTTCAAAGGTAATATGTTGGCTGGACATTCAGGGTGCGGGAGCGTCTCGTTCAATAACATGCTAGGTGTTCAACCGTAGTAACTAGCGCAATAGGACGTGAATATGTTTCGACGTTGAAATTCATGTTTCCGTACACGGCAGACCTATCACATCTCTACGTCTTTAGCAAGAGTCAAACTGTCTACGCCAAGTCGAGAGAGGTTGTTCTTGATAGAAGATTACTGGAGACATTGTATCCTGCCTGTCCGCCCTCGCGTGTTCAGCTGTATCGGCTAGCGGAATGGGACGTGTCAGTCTTTGAAGCTTTGAAGGCAGTCACATGGAGGGATCATCTCAGAAGCAGCTTGATGAGATCAGCATTCTTCTTTTCTCGTTCCAGAGACCGAGCGACCGTACGTATCTCAATGAAGAGATCTCATCACAATATCATCCTGGAACTGACGAGCTGACGAGTAATAGTCAACCATACACAGATGCGGTCTCCTTCCTTGCGTCTGCGTTGCCTGCTTCTGGTCGAGCTACCGCTTCTTTTACTTCAACAACAACTGCCTTACTGCTGATTAAGAGTGTAAGCTGCCTTCCTGTCAGACTGGAGATTCCCTGACATCGTTGTCTGAGGGAAGGCCTGCACAGCATGGAATCACGAATTGACTTGAGATAGTTCTTCTCCTTACGATTTATCTCCTCTTATTGCAGATATGTTCAAAATGTCCTCTGACTTGCCATAATCGACAATTGAGACTGACTGACCATGGGGATAGCAACGAATCTCATCAACTTCCTCCTTCTCTTGGTGTCTGCTTTTACCTTATGCTTGGGATCGACTCCGACCCCAAAAGTCAATGTTACTGTGACAAGCACTTTGCCCTACGGGCCTTCTCCCCCACTGCCATCATCCCGCTCCACTCTCTTTCTCAGTCGTCCCTCCAACGGCCAGCATGATCGCCGCTGCCATTACCTACACCACCGCCACCATCACTGTTCAATTGCGCAGAGAACCGCCAGATAGGCTACGAAGATTCGACGTTCGCCGAGTACAAGATACTTCATGTCCCAGGAAGGAAAGATCCCAAAATGCTGCATGAGATCTGATAAGCGATTTCGAATGTTGATGGAACCGATGTGTTTGGCGTTTCTTCAGATAGTCTCCAAAAAGGACCAAGATATCCTCCATCCACTCTGACATCTTCGCACTAACATGTCAAATGAGGAAGAGCATGTGACTCATGATAATACAACAAATTGATACCGCCAGCCTTGAGATCCCTTGCTTGGGGGTGCTTGTGTTGCGTACGATATCTGTAGTTTCTCAGCAATAAAAGTCCATTTCAAATAACTACCAAGATATTCCCCTCCTGACATCTCTGCACTCAAACCTCTACTCCTGAAGAACATGTGCTTCATGATAATACAACAAAACGACCTCGCAAATCTCGAGATCCCTAATCCTCGACGAAAGAGGCCATTGGCCTCGCACACGAAATGCGTACTCCCTCAACCCCAATCCCCCTTCAAATAACAACCCCAAAACAGCCACAAACGCAAAGTTCATCATGCCTCTCCATAACCCCCCTAAGACAAGCGCCCCTCCACCAAAACCTCTTACACTTCCTCCTCCCCTCCCTCCCCTCAAAAATCCTAGTATAAGCCCCCGTCCCAACCCGCCTCTCCCTCATACTCAAATCCTCAAAATCACACGAACACCCTTCGACCGCTCGGTGAGCAGCCAATACCTCCACCGCCCGCTTGCACAGATCGAGAATATTTTTTTTGTCCGTGTACCCATCATTCAACGTGTACCCATCCGTCAACTTTGCGACTAGTTGCTGACGGAAACTCCGCCGGCGAGGTGGAGGATTGCGTGGTTGGATCTTGCACGTGAAATAGAGTTCTGGATAACAGGCTGAGGGGTCGGTGGCGTCGGTGCCGTTGTCGGGGTCGGGTTCGCTTATCCCGTGTTGGAAGTGGAAAGTTGATCGCGTGAGGTTGTGGTGGTTTGGCTCTGCGTAGTGCCCGCTACGCGTTTGGGCTCGGATGTGGTAGTTTTTGGTTTGTTTTGTCCAGAGGCTTTTTTCGTCGGGGCGGAGGAGTCTCTTTGCTGTTGTTGGGGTGGTGGGGGTAAGGTGGTTGGTTGGCTGATTGGGACTGGGATTAGGATTTGGGGTTGGCGGGTCGGTCAAGCAGGCTTCGGTGTAGGAGGGGAGTGAGGGGATCGAGGGGGCTGGCTTGCGGTTGATCATTGTGGCTGTCTTGTGCTGGTGTTCTTTTCTCGTGTACTGCTGTTGTGGGAGATATATGAAGAGAAGAGGTTTTGATGGCATCTGGGATGTGTGCATGCGTGCTCTGCTCTTTTATCTGTTTTTTTTTTTCCATTGCTAGATAAATGTCTGCTTTTAGCTGTGAGGGCACGTGGTCTCTTGAAGGCAACTTATCTTGTTTGTTGGCTTGATTGGTCGTGGGGAGTCGAGTATCGAATCTGAGGGTCGTGGAGGTCAGCATTGCAGGATTGACCGTCCAATATGATTGGAGATTTTTACCTTTAACTTTTTTTTCTTTCTGCCCAACTTGTTCTCACCTCGCGAGCAGATTGCACAATATGCGAATGGAGATAATAATTTCAGAACCGAATGGGATAATGAGATTTGATCAAGACAAGAGGAGAAAGTGGTTACAAAACATGGTATTTGGTATATGAACATGACAAGACAAGACGGAAGAAAGCAAGATTCTCAACCATCATCCTGGTCCATTCCATCTCTCCTGCCCTTTCCCCCACGGGCTCCGCCTCTCCCACCTCTGCCTCCTCTATCCCCGCCACGACCCTTAGTCTTGTCATTGAGATTCTTCATTTCCTGAATAGCGACTCGTTGGGCCTCGCCGACCTTCTCGGCAAAAATCATGACTTCCTCTCTGGGGGCAACATACTCATCCAGCGTCTTCGCCAGCGCCTTCTCAATGCGCTGATAGACCTCGACGTCGTACTGAGTGACGACGCTGATGGCGACGCCGCTCTTGCCCGCTCTGGCGGTGCGGCCGACGCGGTGCACGTATGTCTTGCTGTCGGGGGGCAAGTCAAAGTTCAGGACCAGATCCACGGATGGGATGTCCAGACCTCTGGCTGCGACGTCGGTGGCGACGAGGATGTCTCTGCTGCCGGCGCGGAATTTGGATAGGGCGCCTAGACGGGCGGACTGCGAGAGCTGGCCGTGGAGGGGGATGGCGCCGAAGCCGAGGGCTCGGAGGAGGAAGGCGATGCGTTGGGTTTCGTGGACTGTGCGGGTGAAGATGATTGTGGATTGACCGGCGTGGTCGTTGAGGATGTGCACGAGGTAGATGTCCTTGAATTTATGCGGGATGAAGAGGTAGCTTTGAAGCAGGGTGGAGACGGTTTGGTAGGAAGAAGTGCTGATGGAGACACGGAGGGGATTGCTGAGGGAGGCGCGTTGTAAAGATTCGACCTTGGAGGAGATTGTGGCGGAGAAGAGGTAAGTGCGGCGTTCACGGGGAAGAACCTTGAGGATCTTATCGAGGATTGGACCGAAATCAAGGTCAAGAAGACGATCGGCTTCGTCCATTACGAGGTATTTGAGGCTACGTAGCGAGAAGCCTTTTGTGTTTTCCAAGTGATCCAGCAGACGTCCAGGGGTGGCAACAATGATGTGCGGTTTCTTTCCTAATGCGATGGCTTGAGGCACCATGTCCATTCCTCCCACGATGACCGCGCTGCGCACAGAGATGAGATTTCCGAGCGCTTCAAACTGCTGACTTATTTGGTATGCCAATTCACGGGTGGGTGCCAGTACGAGACCGAAGAATGATTGTGGCTTCTCCATCAACGCCTGCAAGATGGGCAATGCGAAAGCGGCCGTCTTTCCCGAACCAGTCTCGGCAAGACCGATCAAGTCGCGACCTTGGAGGGCCAGAGGGATAGATTCACTTTGAATGGGAGTTGGGTGTTTGTAGCCGAGGGCGGTACAGGCCTCGCATAGAGAGTCTATTATGCCGAGCTCTGCAAACGTCTTTTGTGTCTTTTCTTCTCCTTGTCCTACTTCTTTTTCTTCTTTTCCTCCTTCATCATCTGATGAGATTTCTGGCTTGGCTTTCTTCACTGCCGGCTCGGTCTGAGAGGGATCGTCGTGTGTGCGCTTCTTGCTCTTCTTCTTTTGCGACTGAGCGATGGCGGGAAGTTTCTCGGCCAGAGGCTCGTCAGTGGTGGCGTCGTCTATCTTGTCCATGGTCTTTTTGGTAGGTTTCGGCTGGGGAGATTCTTCGCTGAATGAGGATTGCTCGTGTTGGAGCTTGCGTTTCTCGAGGGCAGACATGGTCGTGTAATATGATATGATGCGAGAGCCGGAGAAGACTCGACGATTAACGACGATTAAAGACGAGAAAAAGTTCAAGGGTTCACAGATTCCGTTCGTTCACGCCAACTGCCAAGCCCTGACGTCTGCAGATCTTCCAGGTTCCCCGCCAAAACCGTCACGCTAACACGCTCGGACGCTGAAGATTGGAATCACTCTGACAAAAATTCCTACGAGTACTCAGTGGACGGTTGCATCTCTTCACCAACCACATATATTCACGTCCCAATAATGGCAAAACGCAGAGTCAAGAAGCGCACACATGTCGGCGCAAAGGGTGCTCAGGCTGCCGCCGGTGATGCTCCCTCCAAGCCAGGGGCTCGCGCTCCCAAAAGTATGGTTATCCGTATCGGCGCCAGTGGAGTCGGTCCAAGTGTGTCGCAACTCGTCAAGGATGTGCGTTCAATGATGGAGCCAAACACTGCTTCGCGATTGAAGGAGCGAAGAAACAACAAACTGCGTGATTACACCACAATGGCCGGTCCTCTCGGTGTCAGTCACTTGATGCTGTTTTCACGTTCAGAAAGTGGAAATACGAACATGCGTCTTGCCATTACTCCCCGAGGCCCAACGCTGCATTTCCGTGTCGACAAGTACAGTCTGTGCAAGGACGTGTTGAAGAGTATGAAGAGACCTAAGAGCGAGACGGCTGGCTATCTGACTTCACCCCTGGTATGTGTCAAATCTTCTCTTCTCTTTTCTTTTCATAACGCTAATCGACCCTGCCCCTGCCACAGCTCGTCATGAACAACTTCATCCAGGCACAATCAGACTCCGCTCCCGCTCCCGCATCTAAAGAAGGAGACGAAAAATCCACAAACCCCATCCCTAAACAACTCGAATCCCTCACAACCACAATCTTCCAATCACTCTTTGCCCCCATCAATCCTCAACAAAGCTCTTTAAATTCCATCAAGCGTGTCATGCTGCTCGACCGTGTTCCCTCAAAATCACAAAAGCCTGCTTCGGACGACCAACCGACTTCTGAAGAGGAGAACCACGAGTTTGTCCTTCAGCTCCGCCATTACGCCATCAAGGCCTCCACCCCAAAACACTCGATTCCCAAAGCCCTCCGCAGATTAGAAAATGCCGAGAAGCTTACGCATGGCGCAGCCAAGCCTTTACCGAACTTGGGAAAGCTGGACGACGTCGCCGATTACCTACTCGATCCCACCGCCGCAGCAGGCTTCACCAGCGCCAGCGAGAGTGACGCCGACACGGATGCAGAGGTCGAGGTCCTTGCCCCAGAGAACAGAAAAGTAATGGGCAAAGAACAAAGACAGCAGATGAGAGATGCACAACGAGCAAAGATCGCCGCCCAGACTGCTGCCGAGCGAGGAGAAGACGGTGCATCTCCCGCACCCGGTCCGAGAAGAGTGAGGACTGCCAGGACAGAGAAGAAGGCCATCAAGCTGCAAGAACTCGGTCCACGCATGACCCTTCGCCTAACAAAGGTCGAGGAGGGTCTGTGTGGTGGGAAGATCATGTGGCACGAGTACATCAGCAAGAGCAAAAAGGAAGAAAAGGACCAAGACAAGCAATGGGAGAGCAGGAGGAAAGAAAAGGAAGAGAGAAAGCGTATCCAAAAAGAGAATGTTGAAAAGAAAAAGAAGACCAGAGGTCAAGCGAAGGAGGGCGCTGAGGGTGCCGACGGTGCTGACGACGACGATGAAATGGACGATCTCTGGTCTGACGATGACGACGAGTGGAATGGAGAGCATGACGGTGAGGCTGGCGCTGCCTACGCCCCGGATGCCATGGATGAGGATGAGGATGACGACGACGACGAGGAAGAGGAAGAGGAGGAGTGAAGGAATTTAGATGCCGTCTTTGCAACTGAATGATACCAGCTACCGTATTTGGAGCGCCACAAGTCACACAAGGCCGCCTGCTCCCAGCCATGACCATGACGCTTCCTTTGTCCCATCAACATTCCTGTCAACTACCTTACCTCTTTTCAACATGTGAGCTTTTGTCGGCCATGTCACCCTTCCTTTGTCCTCCCCGCCCCGCATTCGGCCACACATCAACTGTGCTTCGAAAGCGTACAGAGCCTACAATCTCTCTTGTCTTCACCTCATCCACACCTCATCTCCCGTGACCTGTCTCCCGTCCATCTGCTTACCCATCCTTAATATTGAACCTGACCAAGTTGCCACCATGTCGGAAGAGGCACGAGACGAGCAGGCTTGGCAAGACCTGTTGGCCCAGCTTGAAAAATACCATCCTGAAGAACTAGCTGCCGTCGATCGGGTCGCCGCCGAAAAGCAACGAGTCAGGCACCATCCTATTTCAGCCGAGAACCTTCGTCGCTATCCGAGGCCATGGCATGGAAACGACATAGTACTACGCACCCTCAGACTTAACAACCTTTGGAGAAAAGGCTACATCGACTTGCTTTCCACCTTGGGTGATGACGCCAAAAAAAATAGACGACGACTTTGACATACCGGCCGCTCAATCTCTCCCGGATCCTGATGTGGGGCACGCTTATTCGCGTACACACCCGGTGTTGCGGCAGTGTTGCTGGTACCGCGATCGAATAACTCCTCAAGACTACAGTGCAATCAAGCCTGCTCTGACCTTGGCTTCGTGTCTGCTCTCCGAGCCTACTGTACTGACCTTCTATACCGGCCTGCTTGAGGGGGTCAGAACCCTCGACAGACCAGATGTCATCGAGAAATACAACAACGACCCCGCCAATAAACGCAAACTGCATCGCCTTTTTCACTTCATTGCGCAACTCGGTCCGTATGATCGTGAAACGCTTGCACGCACATTCAGGAGATTGTGTGCCATGGACATATATGTCGCATGGGGTTTCCGTCGATTCGATAACGCACACGCCGCAATAACACAGGCAGAGGTGAACGACGGTTTCGCTGAAGACACAACAAGTGACAGCACTATAACCCTGAGTGAAGACTTCCTCATTGGTATTCGATACGTCTCTGAGCTCGAAAAAAGGGGGTATCCTGTGAAGGTAAAGGTCAATGAATTTTGGTATAAGTATACGGGCACCGAATTCGACCAAGCGTCGGCAGATATGCGAAGGCAGTTCTACCTGGCAGTCACTATCTTGCACGAGCTCACCCATGCTGTCTGGAATTCCAGTGCATGAGCGATTTCCCGATGTGACTTCTTCAACGGACCTAAGCTTTGAACCATTCCATGGTGATCAGCACATCAACGAGCTCGGGTACGCGCTTGAACAAGCCATCTTTAGCGGTAAAATTTCTCGAAGCGGCCTCACTCCCGCAATATCCCCTTATGGCTTACAGATACGCGATTTTCCTGGCCTTGACCAAGCGAGCTATCTAGGTGGCATGTGCTTTGCGCTCGGGAGTGCCAAAGAGTACGGTATCCATTACGGCCGAAGGGCACCCATCAAAGCAATCGACTATCTAAAGTTCTTTCAAGAGGCGGTTCTGGGCAACAGATGTCCCGAGTGCTGGTGGAAAGGCTTTGATGGTGCCTCGACACGTTGCCATCAGGGTAGTGGCCAGAGAGGACAGAGACGACTTTGATTCTGATGATGAGGCGGTCCGGACCCAGGCGTTGACTCAGCCATGGACGAGTCACGATGTGCTCGTTGCGCAAGGGTGGCAGGACATGAGGCCTCCGGCGTACAATAGACCCAGGGCAAGGCAAAGGCACGATCAACCAGACGACGGTGCACCTCCACCGAAACGACAAAGGCAGTATCAACCAGGTGATGATGAACTAGGTGATGATGAAATTTGAACGACCAATGCAGGCAGACTTGACCAGATTATCATGGAAGATGTAACTTTTTTCCATTGATTGATTGATTGATTATTTCATACGCTATACGCTTGCCACTGGAAGCATGAGCGGCTACTATCTACTGCTGACTAAGTTACAATTTTGTGTGTGGGGTCTATGTCTCATTCCGCAGCTCCGTCTGTTAGGGTGTCCGTGCCCCTGTTTCGTCTAGGTGTTCTTCAGCGTTCGCTTCGTCTTGTGTATGTCTAGTGTATATATATATATATATATATTTATTCTTCTTCCTCTTTTAATTCCTCTCCACTGTCTCCTATTTTGCTCTCCCTGTCTTCCCTCTCAGTTTTGTTTTCCTATTTTCTACATTCCTTTGTAAAATCTAATTTTTTAGTATTTATTATATATCTAATAGTTGCCTAGACTGTTTTTATATCCGCTTTCTATTAATCTGTTAGTCTATCCCTATATAGCTACTCTGCTGCTATATAGGGGTTATATTCCTTTAGTATTTATAAAATATTATTAAATTTGTTTCTTAATGCTTTTACTAATTTGCATTTTTAAATATTATATTTAAAGCATAGTAGCATAAAATGTTAAATTGTTTCCTCTTCCTATTTATATTTATATTAGCTTAAATCTATAATATTAATTACTATTAGGAATTTGTTTAAGTAAGTATGCCTTATTTAGAGCTATAAAAGGATAAAAGCTTCTTTCTTATTTATTACATTATAAAGCAATATTATATATTTGCTTAAAATAGCGCTATCTATTGTATAAAGGCTTCTACCTATCTTTTAGAGTTTTTATTGTTCTTTAGCTAGAATTCTATTCTAAAAGGTATTCCAGATTTATATAGTATTATCTAGAATTATTTTGCCTATATCTGCCTTTATATAATAGCTTATTGCTTATTTAGCTAGTTAATTAGCTTTTATATATTTTATAACTGTAAACTTCTTTAGAATCCATTAAATAGCTAAATGTTCTTTAAAGACTGCGTATTTTCTTACTATATATAGTATACTCTATATTATAGCTACTCTGCTTTAGCTTATTTAATAGTTAATTATATAGATAGCTTTTTAGCTATTTGATTATATTGCTATTTAGGGGATTAGCTTTCTCTAGTTTTTCAATGTTTCTAATATAATACTTGCTAGGGTTACTGCTTATTTAATAGCCACTAATTCCATTATTATACTGTCAATGCTACTTCCGGACTTGATTCTTTGAGAATAGGTAGACAGTAATGTTAACTTCTTAGAGTATACTGCTACCCTAACTCCTATTTAGCTATTAGTTACTGAGCTATTAGCAAAGACATTTATACGCTAGTTCTTTATTTTAATATACTCCCTATATGCCTTATCTAAATTACACTAATTAGATTCGCTATTAACTATAGTCCCTTTCTATAATAGGGCTACCTACGCTAGAATAATTTCTATTCTAATCCCTATCTTTTCTAACTGTGTTTCTATATTATAAAAAGGGGAAGTAAATAACTTTGCTTTAGGTTTCTTAGCCAGTTTTCTAAGCTATCTTTTTAATAAGTTAGTTTCTAATAATATATAGAGTCCTATTTAGAATTTGCTAATTTTCAGTTTTAGCTAGCTATATAGGAGGTAGAGCAAGGCCTTAATGCTAAATACTTCTATTAAGTTTATATAGAAGCATTTAATAACTATTTAAGCCTTTATTCTTTATATAGAATTAAAGATCTTTGCTGTGCTATTATTAGTCTTTCTTTTTAAAGACTTAGAATACTATATTGCAGCTACATAGTCTATTTTAAAAACTACTATAGCTTAGTATAGTTATTTTGCTAATTATAGGCTAATATAGAAAAGGCGTTTAAATTAGCTAACATTTCTCTACCCCCTTATTTTAACTTTAGCTAAATAGTCTTTAAACTTTAGCTCAGCATTGAAAATAACTCCTAGGATTCTTTTTCTTATAAAAGGTTTAACAATATAGTTGCCTACCCTTAATAAAAAGTTAGAATTGCTAATCTTTCTATAGTTTTATATAAAATATATAAGGATTGTTTTATTGCTTTTAAATATAGCGCTGCTATCTTTTACCTATTAGAGGGCCTTTAGGATAACTTTATTATTAAATATTAATATATTTCTTTCTATTAATTCTAAAATAGCTTATTAAGTATAATTATTTATAAACCCTATATTACCTTATTTCCTATTAATCTGTTCCTTTATTAAAAACGCGTTAAAGAAGATATATAGAATTAAGGTAAGCATTGATTTTTATAAAAGGCCGGATTTTGCAAATATGACTTTGCTTAATTCTATACTATTAATTAATACTATTGCTAGTCAATCTATATAGAAGGAGTCAACCTATACTACTACGTAAGTTAGGATCCCCTCTATACATAGCTAACTTGTTAGCATTTATTAAGGAATATTATTATACGCTTCTTTTATATTAAAACTAATAAAGAAAAGGATTTTCTTTTATTACTATACTTTAAAGATTTTCTTAATTAAAAAGAGTAGCGCTTAATTATATAAGCGTCTTAGCTTAGCATTAAATTATATTTTTAAAAGGAGATTAAACGTTTTAGCTTAATATAATATTCTTTTTATTAATATAAGTTCTATTAATTTACTTAGAGTAGCTAAGAGGGAGATAGGGCAGTATGCTTTTACTATTTAGTAATCCAGTTTTTCTAGCTTTTATAAAAGCAAGATTTGTACTATTTTCTATATAATTAGTACATATTCTAATTAGTATAATATATTAAAAATGTTAGTAACTTAGTTATTTAATGCAGACTATAAGTATTTTTATATAATGTTTAGAATACTATTTATACTTAATGCTTTATATAGGCTAATTTTAGCTATTGCTCTAGTTACTTCTTTAATAGAGATATCCGGGTTCTTTATATATTTAATATTAGGGTTTAGCGCATTCTCTTTCCATTTTTTAGAAACTGGTAGGAAAAAGTATTAAAGTAGTTTGTTTGCTTTAGCCTTATCTTCTTTAAGCTCCATTTCCTAACTTTCAATATTAGTAATTATAGTAAAGATATTGCTAAACGCTAATAGTTATAAATCAAGGTATTAGGCTGCTTTCTAAATGTTGTTTATCTATATTAGGAATTTATTCCAATATAGTCGTTTTTTATTACAGATGTTTTTATAAAACTAGTATTTAGCTTACCTAGCTTTATAATAGCTTTCTTTGCTATCTAGTTCCATATTTAGTAATATAATGCTCTAGTTTAGGCATTGCGTATATTCATTATATAACTTTATAAGTTTATTATTTTATTATGCTTTTATATATAGTAATTCCTTAACTGCGGGATTATAGTTATAAATATATTAACTTATAATGTTCTGAATCTCTATAACTACTTAGTTAAATTTAATAGTATTATCAATATTAACAATTAACAATCTCTATCCCTTAAGCGCCTTAATAGCTATATTCTAATTTATTTTTCTAAAATTGTATTTAGCTCTTTATAAAGCAGTTATTTTAGCCTTATTAATTCAAAGTGTTATAGCTTTATAGTCTAACCTATATTAGGTTAGGTAGATACTACAGTCTGTAACCTAGTCTTCTATTGAATTAAACACTAATATAAAGTTAATAGTAGTTCTGAATTGTTCTTATAGAAACGTAATTATGCTGCTTAATAAAGCTAAAAAAGTATTATATTATTATATCTGTTAAAGCACTAGTTTGCCTTCTCCTTTATATTATAACTATAGCATATTAATTCCCTTTTATATTAGGTTATAATAGTTAAAATTACTTTTAGTTATAATATAAAGGTTCTCTTTATATTTAGCTTTTACTTCCTAGATTGCTTTACTTAGGGTATTAAGCTTAGTAGTAGCTGTGCTTTCCAAGTTCTGCTTAGAAAGTATATATTTACTATAGCCTAGGATGTAGATTAATGCTATAAAAATGTGTCTTATTAACATAATAATAACCCCTGCTATTATATTAAATAATATTATAGGAATCTAGACAAATAAAATATCTTTATAAATATAAAATGCTAATTAGAATATATAATGTATTAGTCCCTTTTAGTATATAGATAATATTATAATAACTTAGCATTAATATTGCGAAATATATAGTTTGCCTTTAATGCTAGTAATGCTTAGTTTTATAATTATAATTACTATAAACTAGCTAATAAACTAGTTATTAATAAGGCTAAGCTAAACTAGGGATTATTTATTCATATTTGCTAGAAGGAAGCAGGTGTCCCTTATTATATATTGCTTATAGTGATTTCCTATTTAGTATATTGGCTTGTAACTGTTTGCTAGTCCTTTTCCCTTATTTTAATAAGCTAATTAGAAAGTTTATTTCCGCCTTAGATTTTACTAATCTTATTTTAGTATGCTACGTATTTAGAGTCTATAGCTATATATGGTCCCTTATATACTACATATTTTAGCATTATAGCTATGTAGTTATTAATTCTATAGTTATCTATGTATTTTCCATATTTTAGAGGTTAGCTACATCTAGCCTAATAATAGCTATATTTATTATAATTATAGCATCTCTAAGGGCATTAGATTTTATAGTATTAGCTAATTATAGCTATGCTGCTATTGACTTAGACTATGCATTTCTTAAGCGCTTTTTAAGCGTTCTCTACTATATTAAAGTACATTACTATAGATTTTATAGGTTTTTCCCTTTTAGAAAGCTAGAACGCCTTAATAGCTCTATTAAACCTGTTTTCTATATTAAATTTAGCTACTATTTCTAGTTTGATTTTATAAATGCCTAGTACTAGGACTGCTATTTTGTATATATTATTAACCTTAATTAGAAAGAGTTTCTCTTTCTAGATTTGGGCTATTTTAAATACTTAGTAAACCTATATTTTATTTATACGTAATTATACTACGTTTTTCCTATTTTAGATAATCACTTTTATATCCCTTATTTTAAATTAGATTCCTTTAATAATAATATTATTTATAGATTGTTAGGCTATAATAGCTTTCTAAATTTTGTCCCTAGTTGCTTTATAGTTATTTATTATTTTACGCTATTTAGTTATTATTTAGTTTAGATTTATTATAACCCTTAGAAATTGGCATAGTTTTTTTTTAAAGAAAGTAGGTAATATTATTACTATAGTATTGCTATATTAAAGCTATATAGCTAATAATAATAAGTTAATTAAGCTTAATATTGCTAAAATATAGAATATTAATAAGGAGGCTGCTATATTAGGGTTAGCTAGGAATATTAAGCTCGCTTATTTAAAGGTTAAAAGGATTATTTTTCCTTTATTAATACTGGATCTAATAAATTAGACTTTAGTATTTAAAGCTTTAATATTAGTATTAATATTTTTAATATTTACGCATTTATTATTAAGCTTCTTTTTAAGCTTCTTATTTTTCTTTATAATAATATTAAATATTGCTATTATTATAGCGTTCTTTTAATAAAATTGCTTATTCTAAGTCTGGAATAATCTATTCTAATTCTAGAGTTATTTGTTCTATATACGGAATAGTTCATTCTGCTTCTAAAATTGCTTAAGCAGCTTATTAAGCTTATTGTTCTAAGCATTGAGTTTGTTATTTTAAATATTTATTACTTTTTTAATAAGATATTTTATTATATCTTTTATAAAGACAGCATTATCACTTAGATTAAGGGAACGAATAGGCTGAATCAGCTCTCTGCTTTATTTAGTGTTCCTAGCTTTTCTCTATATTGCTATAGCAGCGCTCTGTCCCTTTAGGGACAATGCTAGTATGACTATAGCAATAGCGTTGCTAGAACAGTTGGGCAGCACCCTTTCCCTCGACTAAAATCGATGAGAGTTGGATAATCCGACTTGTCGAGTCGGCTTGTAGATGAAACTGTCAATAAAATGATGAATATCGATAAAAAATATCGATGTCGTTTTTTAACTTTTTTCCATCAACCTGCCCCCTCTATGCCCTGAGATCATTTTTTTCGTTTGTTGAGCACTTTAGAGTATATATTCCAACATTTCAAGCACACTTACACGTACGGCCACAGGCAGCTGAGAACTGGGCATCCCGTCCGCTCTGCCAGACATAAGCAGTTGACCGGCTGATTAGTACTACGGTGGGTGACCACGTGGGAATACCAGCTGCTGTACGTTTTCCTTTTGCCTTGTTTTGCCATCTCGCCTTCTTTTTTTTTGTTATACCATCTCAGATCGACGTGCTCGAGTGTATTCATCTTATGCTCAGAACCCACTCAGATCACACCAAGTCCCTACAAGACTGAAAGTGAGACCCCGAGACCGGGCACTCAAGCCACTTTATAAACTAGTTAGAGCGGGCGGGACTAGACGAAGCTCGTGTAGGATTACTTCCGAGGCTGAACTTTGAAGTGGAAGATCACGAGAGTGTGGGGCTGGCGTTATCAGTGGCTATAGAGTCCTTCCTGAATTGGAATCCTCGCGAAGACCTGGAGACGCTGCGCCCCATGTTCTTATCGCGAGCTAACGATCGACCTGAAGATCGATTCCAAGAAGCTACTTGATGGCATCAGGCTCCACATCTACTTCCATCCTTCTACCTTTATTGCACGCTTCCAAAACATCGTCGCCATGGACCATATCCATTATAACGAGCGTTTAAATCTCGTAAGCTCCATTGTGCAAGAGAGTCTATTTCTCCAGGTAAGTCATTTATGTACAAATGCCTGTATATCATTTGCAGGAACCTACAGCTCAGGCTGGCATCTTCTTGAGCCTGTAAACATTCATACAATCGAATACTATGAACACTGTCCCTTTCCCTTCAACAACTTTATATATCGCGTTGATGTAGCCCCACTGTCAGAGTCTCCACTACCATCAAACCGCTCCCTCAAGCCCGGCACAGGCGAGTTGCCCTTAGACACCAGCACAGTCGTGGTGCGACTAACCAACTCGGCGGCTGATGGCATGAACAATCACAATCGTGTCGAGAATGAAGTTGCGACCATGGGACTGCTACGGGATGCACTTGACCCCGTAGAGAAACATCTTGTGCCTCACGTGTACGACTGGCATACTACTGGTACGGGGGGCCAGGGATGGACAGTGCAAGAATTCATGCCTGGAAGCTCTCCGGATCAAGTGTTCGCGGATCTGTCTTTGCATGATAAGACGGTTCTCATCTCTCAAATAGCGCTTGTAGTCAAGGCCCTACAAAATATCAAGCTACCCGGCTCCGTTTCAGGGTACGGAGGTCTGTCTTTCGACGATCAAGGTGCTATCATCAGCAGTCAAATGACACTGCTGAGTGGAGGTCCTTTCCCGGCATTCGAGACGTTGATGAGTCACGTCCTGCGTGCCGCTTTAAACGACGCGGATAAAAGTCCTATTCTCCAGGGATGGCGGCACATCGACCTCCGATCGAGGATAGAAGCGTTTATTGCCACGGGAATTCCAAAAGTGCTACAAAACAATGCTAAAGAAATGGTCCTGGTCCAGGGAGATCTGAGTAAATTTTTGCTATATCACACGAGGGGTCTGGTCTGCTTAGCCATACATACTTTTATCAAGTTCTCTAACTTTCTCAAATCATCTAGCTCTCAACAATTTACTTTTCGACAAAGAGTCCTTGCGACTCACTGCAATCCTTGATTTCGACTGGGCTTTCATCGGGACCCCCTCGGACGAATTCTGCATGTCCTTTGGCGATTTCGTCAAATTTCCTGGCGATTCAGCCGATCTCCATAACGCTCTTCTGTCCGGATCTTTCCCCAGCGATGTGAATTATACAACGACTGATGACGTCGACTGGGACGTCGCTCGTATATGGGATCAATGTCTAGAAAGCGCAGACGTGCAGCGATATTCGACCATCCTTGGCTTCTCACAGGTGTCGAGTCTCCGTGAATTCGTCAAGGCCATTGCGCCTTGGGGCGTGGTTAATGAAGTCGCGATTGGGATGAAGAGGCGACAAGGAGGTGGTGAGATTGAGAGGATTGTGGAGGAAGCTCAGGGTCGTGTAGATGCTTACTTATGTGAACATGGTTTCTGAGTTTGGCTGATAGGTGAAGAATTCGATATTGGCTAAAGATGGTTCGCTTATGAACCAATAGCGTTTCAATGTGAACTTTAGTATAGCTACTGGGCAAGCATTTGAGCTGAGAACAATTGCGAGCATCATAGTTGCCCTTGTTACATTCCCTGTGAGTCATGCTCTCCAAAGCACATCATTGAGCAAGTCAACTTGGAATGATCTAGCAAAGGCCGCATAGAAGCCGGGCGATATTGTGGACCATATTCCACTAATTTCTTTCGCTATCGGGTTGCAGAGTGCCTCGATTTGGGAACCTGGTTCTGGCTCCATGCTCAGTGCCGGTGACAACGATTTCGATAATGTCAGGGGGGTCGCTATCCGCGAAACATTGTTACAGAACCACTTTCGGCTGATTGGTCTGCTATCTATATCATAATTAGAACAATCTGTCAGTACATACCAGGCCTGTACTTTGAATGGAGTGGTTGGACATCTCAATGAAATGACCTTTGAGGTGCTCTTAGCTGAATTGGGAGAAGTCTCCAGCCTGGCCCGTATAAGCTTCGGAAGTAAACAAAATGGGAGACTTGGTACGAAACGTTCGATCACGGCTGTCTTTTATTGCGGTACGTCTTTCTATATTGTGCAAGAACGAGTGATCAAATCATGGTTGATCAACTTTAGCTAGGCTCTGCTTCAGATTGACAAATACAGCCAGTAAATCCAGATTCGATCTGTGCTATTTTGTGAAGCCCTGCAAGGGAGATGGCGCTGAGCGCAAGGAACATCAAAGCTGGGTGGACTGCAGCTGGAATTCTCGGAGAGTGGTCCGAGAAACACCGAAGCCGCCCGCTGAACTCATCACTTGAGGAGGTGATAAGCCTGCGGGATCGTGTCCGCAAGTCGAGATACCGCAAACACCTATAACACCAGTGACAACAGATGCCCTTATGTCGTTGCATAATCTTGTTAAACCGGATGCTGTTAAAAATCCGAGCAAAGTGCGCCAACATGAGTGCATACAGAAGCTCATGAGAGCGGCACAAATATCCTCTGCCGAATGGGCCCTCCTTCAGGATCAAAACCGACTCTTGTCTGAGGTAAACAAGGAAGCTAGAATTCGCCAATCGACCAGATCGGTAGTCCTAGGAAGGGCGAAGGTAATGAGCTATGAGGACCTTAAGGCTGCACGAGTAAAGCGTGCTGCAAATGACAAGAAATAGTCCGCGGATAATGGAAAACGTGGTCGTAAGCTTAAGAGCTTCCCACTGCAGTTACACCTACACGCAGACTTTACCTTCTTTTGCAGAGCCAACTGAAGTATTTTCGCTGAGACAACATCTCGCATATCATAATAAGGAAGTACGGCGAGGCCTCGTCTTTCCAACACATCAAGAATTATTTAGATAATTGAAGAAGTGACAATTTCTTTTGTCTTTCCGTAAAGTGGAGTTTTGGCTGGTGTGGTGTTGGACAAATTGTTTGAGGCGCGTGGCCCTTTCCTGCGACGCCGCAGGGTGCAATACAAAGCTTGCAGGTCTTGACCTCCCCGTTATTATCAAGGAGCCATCAAACGCACTGTGTCCTGGTCATGCTTTCAAGAGGTCTGAGGACGACAGCCGCCCCACTCGAAATGATCGGCTCTACTGGCCGTCGCTACCATTTCAAAGAGCTTATCCAGGAGAGAACACTTCGGCCGCGTCTGGCTGGCTAGTTCTGAGTATCATCGCCAAACGGACTATCCTTCTATCGACTGACAAATCCACAGATGTGGGCAAGATCGATACGTTCTGAAGGACATTCCTAGGAATATCTTCGCGAATTTCAATGAGATCATACAGCCCCGACTTCCCGAGAGTCCATATATACGTCTGCCTTTTGACCACATCCCTGAACAACCTGTGCTTGTCTATAGATATCTAACAGATGACTTCAATACTCTCGTCAAAAAGGAGATCAGCAATCGAGACAAGAGGAAAATACTGAAGGCTGCTTTACAAGGGCTTGCTGAAATGCATGCCAAAGACATCGTACATCTAGGTGATTAATATCTACTATTTCTATCCTTTAGAACTGAAAGTAACGTCCAATAGACATCAAGCCTGATAATATCATGGTTGACTGCCGTCGCACCCCTAAGGAGATTCTGATTGAGAATGTCCAAATCAGTGATCTCGAAAATGCAGCATATCTACCAAAAGGTAGGTGTATCAAGGATATGCTACCAGGCAATGATAGCTGGCGCAGCCCAGAAGGACATTTCAAAGGCGAACTCAACAAACCTTCTGACATATTTTCCTTTGGGATAATGGTAAGCGCAGTTGCAGCAAGACGAAAACCTGCTTGCTTGCTGACGACTTCAGTGCATCTACACCATGCTTCAACGCGTCATTTTTGGCATTGCTGATGACTTCAGAAAGCATGAAAGGCAAGGTGCCCTTCCCTACTTGATCCATCTACAGCGACAAATCTGTTATTTCGGAGACACCGAGGGAGTCTATGGACTCATGAAGCACATTGGTGATGATGAGATCAGTTGCCAAGTCTTGCAGATGCTTTGGGAAGAGCGTGATGAGATACATCTCGGATATCCGCCATTCTCTAAATGGCCAGAGGTTCAAGATACAGGCTTCAAGAACATCATCCGAGCCATGATGAATCTCGATCCGGCTAAAAGAATCACAGCCGTTGAAGCATTGGAGCATCCGTGGTTTGCAGATATCTGATACGAATGTCCTGGAGCCTAAGGCTGATTTTTCATCCTTCGTGTGTCTTACATACTGTGTAGCCTGACATAGCCGTCAGATAGAACCTGATGAATCGCTGTATTTGGACTAGGCTACGTATTCAGGCTGGCCCATGGCATACTGTTACGATCCATTTATATATAGCCCATTCTTGGTACAGCCTGTCTCTGTCAGAAGCATATACCGTCTGCGTTTCTTCGGCTGAATATGAAGCTGGATTCGCGATAGATGGCGTGAGGACGAGGTGGAAGAGACTAAGTTCCTGGCTTCATCACCGATGGCCTACATCGACTTGAACCATGAGCACTCGCGTTTGGAAACACCGTTTACAATGATTTGATCGGCTCTGGATACAGGATTGCCGAAATGTACTATTTTGCATCTGTTTTGCGGTTACATGTCATCGTCGCTGATTCCTACAGCTTCAGATTGTCGTGACATGGATATAGCGGTATTGAGACTTGATGGTCGGTCTGAAGACTATTCCAGAGTGCGACCTATTGAGTAGTCAGGCTCAATATCCATTTCTCTCATCCTACCTCTATCGCATACCCCTGAGATACCATCGTGATGATCCGCATTCATTATACTGAGTATCTGACTCGTAAGCGCTATTGTGCAAGAGAGTCCATTGCTCCACCCCAGTCATCCATGTACCGAGATCCTCGACGGTCAAGAAGATTATGCTGCTTGCCGCTCCAAAAGACGCGGACAAGTCCTATTCTCCAGGTATGAATGGCAGCAGACCGATCTCGGACCAAAAATAGAAGCGTTTACCAACACCAGAATTCCTCGACGTTGAGGGGGTGAGATTGACGGGATTTTGGGAGGAACTCAAGGTCACATGGATACGTTTTTGCGTGAACATGATTTCTGAAGTTCAGCTGATAGAAGAGGAACTCTGCATCACATCGCGAGGGTTTGCTTGCGACCTGAACCAATGGCGTTCAACAACCTGATGGATGGCCCATGACAGACCTCGACGAATTCGCTTGAGCATCTGACTGCAGTCGGAGTCTCATAGCTCGAACTTGTTTTTGGAGTAGCACAAGATAGATTTTCATGTGATGCCAATAGCTTCACAAAGTATGAAGGGGTGGTTTGGCTCGTCCACTCAGATCAGTCTATCGACCAGCATGATCGCGCCGCGGGCCACGGGACATGGTATATTGTTTGCTGACTCGTATCCGCATGTTCCTGGATTTAAATATGCTTTCGACTTCGGCTTTCTTTTAGATTAACGATCCATCATTCAACACATCAAAGTCTCCGCATCAAACATCATACCCATCCTCGCCTGAAAAATGTCGATGGCTGCGTTTGGCCTCGGCATGATCGCCGCCCGTAGTGATCCGGAGGAGAACCTCAGCCAAGAAAGAAGACCCAGCCAAAGCGAACATGAACAGGACGACCCGCCCCCATCATACGAAGAGATCTATCCCTCCAGCAGCAGACCACCAGCAACTCATGCCAAGCAACCACCAAACAGTCCTGTAGTCTCTTCAGAGTCGGAATGGAAATCTCACTCCAAAGGCAAATACCTCTTCTGGATACGCGAGTTGAAGGAGAACGACCATCTCTGCACACAATACGCCATCGGAACAGGTGATTGCTCTCGCAAGATACCCAGCTCCGCTCCCTCCTCTTCAAACCCTCCCGAAATCCTCTTCGCGTAAAAGAGGCAACCGCACCGGAACGGTGATTACAAGGCCAAAGCGGCTGAGAGTGCTGTAAAAGCATTAGGGATTCATAGAGTTCTTCACTCCTGTACCTGTGACTTTGAGCACTTGGGGGATCGTGACAAAAGCAAGGTGCAATATCGTGACGCGGGCTTGAAAGACCGAGGGAAGCGCTGTGATAGGACGAAGCGGCCGCTTGCGGGGTTATTCGTTAGGGAGAGCATGGAGTCCCATGATCGCGAATGCGCTTGCCAATGTTTTGGATACCAGCGAGGGTCCCAGTTGTTACACAGCTTGGTTGCACGGGGTGAGCCGTGGCGATTTTAAGGAATCGATGGGCCTTGCGAGGCGCACAAACATGTATTTTTGTTTTGACACTCTGTAGTTGAAGTGTGGAGATTTACTGTTCGATCTGAGTTGGTCGGATAATGACTGTCTCGAAACAGAATCGTGAGGCATCTGGGCTAGTTGGCGGAATAAACCATTGTAATACCAATTCCATGTTTGATCAAGATTAAGTAACTGGGATCTGTCGGTTCTGGAAGCCGTGCTATAGTAGTTCGAGAGGTATCTCTAGCGCTTCGACTCCTGATCGTGCCTTGTGGAGCCAGCTGTACGATGAGATCTCAGTCTTGAAAACTCTGTAGACACGGTGGTTGGTGTTGAAAGAGTAAGCCTGTGCATGTCTTGGTATCTACATCGTCTCCAACAGGCTCGAGGGTCACATTGTTGGTTCGTTCAATCCAAGTCTTCTTGTGGCAACATGACTGAAGCAAGCGAATCCGCGACTTGTGGTGTGTATACAAGGATATCTCGAGATCATAGCGCGATGTTATGCCACTACCACAAGACGCTTTCGAAACATCGCGCGGACTGATAGAGATCGGGGATATGAGAGAGAACGGTCTTGCTGCACATCCAAACCATCCCCCACATAAAGGGCAGAGGGCCTGCTTGTTGGACATGTCATTCGCAGCCACAATATCATGGCCGGCGTAGTTTCTCCCCAAAGTAGCCAGTTTCGCAGAACTTATCATGCTAAGTCATGAGTCATTCCAGAATACACCTGTCCACCTCCCTTTCTAGCAGGTAGTATTTCTTCTGTGGGTCATTTGCACCAGAGACCAAACCTCAATTTCTTTCAAACTTTCCAATTGTGTCAGCGCTATTGTCCAAATACTCAAATTCACAATCAAAATTTTATCTCTGCCGATGCTACATGAGAGCTTACGCGGGACTGCTGCACTTGGCTAACGGTACGATCTGCGTCTTCTTGCGGGTACAGTAAGCCTATGAGCATTATGGTTCGATACCGTGCTGGGTGCCCTTTTCGCGACAATCCATGATGGTCGCCGCCATAGCACTGCCAGTCAAGGTGCGCATAGATGTTTTGATAAATAGCTTTTGCTTTGGTTGGGGTATCCTCGACTCTTCCGGAATAGGACAACTCAATTAGCGAAAGGGGAAGATGCCTCATCATCCTGAGACAGTACAGCATCGCTTGTGCTATTTCTAGGTGTCTCCACATGCCGTGTTCCTACCACTTTCAGTAAACTTTAACTTCGTCTTTGATATGATGGTAACGCATTCAGGAGCACTATCGAATCGGTCCGGTCTATAACGTCGGATGCTTGCAAGTGTATCCGCTAGATAGTCTGGAAGCTATGTCTTCACATAGAAATGCGGACTATGTTGATCGAAGGTTCTCCGATGCTCTGATATAATCTCATTGCGCAATACGAGGTCTCCAGCTCCCCGATCCAGCTGATAGATGAATTCTCTCGTGCTGTATGTATCAGGAGGTGCCCCCGGCTTTTCATGCTTACTAACACTGGTAAAGTGCGTTATGGCTGTCAGAAAAAGCAGAACTGGACAGTGGTAAAGTCCGGATTTACGAAAGCGTGATAATCAACTTCAAATCGTGGTGTCTCGAGCCGGAGCAAGTACTTATATATGTTTCCGTTCAGAAGTACTCGTAGTCACTCGGTATGTCTTGCGGCGGCACGTTGTTTTTAAGGAACATGATCAGAACTTGAGCGCGATCTTGTCTGATTCGTAGCACTTGGCGTCACGAGTCAGGTATGACAGTGAATCTAAATATTTTCACGCTGAACTGAACGACTTCCCAATTCCCCAAGCGTTATAAAGTGTTGATCTACAGAATCTGCGCAATCAAGTCGGCCAAACGGCATTATTTCCCTCAAATACAAACGAAACGCAGTCGAAAACGGCCAAGCTTTTCATCGTGTTCGAAGCATGGACGTCGTTCAACGTGTATCACCAGCACTGTTAGACGATCAGAACCTGCCTCATGACTCGATCACTTACAGAATAAGTCCTGCCCGTCTTTTAGGCTGCTTTATAACGCGTGTTCAATTATAAAGTACCGGTATCGGTTGGGATCGTATATGCGACACTACAACTGATTTTCCGGATTTATCTCTCGATCTATGCCGACGTAGTTACTGCGCGTGGGTACATGGGTGGGAAGCCACTGTGCTGGATCTTGCTCGATCGCAGCAAAAGAAACATCGGAGTATATCCACAGCTACTCATCCTGTCACCTGCCTTCAGCAAGCGCTGACACTCGATCGTTGCAACGTTGGCAAGGATCGTGAAAAAGCCTGGCCGGGGTCACACCGAGAATCCTGAAACGCATTGCCAGGTTTACCTCATTTTATCTTATCTTTCCGCATCATGCCGATACAAAAATCCAGGGATTAGCTTGAATTAACGTGATTCCAAGTCTCTGATTAATGATTGTTATGCCAGAAAATATCACTAAAAGACAATGGATCGACATTAATGACGGTTAAGAGAATCGGACCATTAGTAGTATAAGTAGAGGAAAGGCTCCGGATTGACCATGGTGCCTCAGACCCCATTGATACCTCTGTTTTCTCTTTAGCAATGCTTCGCTCCTTGGTATCACTTTCGCTCCTTTCAGGCGCCCTTGCGCTGCCGGCAAGCGCACCGAAGAACAGCACTCAATATGATTTTATCGTCGTTGGAGGAGGCACCTCTGGTCTCGTTATTGCAGATCGCCTTTCAGAAGACCCTTCCGTGTCGGTAGCCATCATTGAAGCTGGTGACAATGTCGAGAGCCTCCTCAATGTATCCTCTATCGACCGCTACGGCTACGCCATAGATACTCCTATCGACTGGCAATACGAGAGCGAGCCTCAGACGTACGCGGATGGCAAGACCCGCATCATGAGTGCTGCCAAAGCCTTAGGTGGTACTAGCACCATAAACGGTATGAATACATGATGTCTGCATACGGGATCGTCCTAACTAGTGTCATGTTCATAGGCATGGTGTACTTGCGCGCCGAAACTGCTCAAATCGATGCCTGGGAACGACTTGGAAATACTGGTTGGAACTGGGAATCCCTCCTACCTTATTATAAGAAGAGCGAACACATGCAGGCCCCCACAGCAGAGCAGATCGAAGCCGGCGCCGAGATTAACCAAGAGAATCATGGCTTCACCGGCTTACTCAAGGTTGGTTGGCCATACAGCATCATGAATGGTTCCATTGTCAGCACCATCAACAGCACTTACCAGGCCCTTGGACTTCCTTGGAACCCGGACCCTAATGGCGGTAAGATGCGAGGCTTCAGCGTCTACCCCAAGACATTGGATCGTGAGGACAATGTTCGGGAGGACGCAGCAAGGGCATACTACTACCCAATTGCAAACAGATCTAACTTGGATATATACACCAACTCTTTTGCAGAGCGCATGGTATGGGATTCATCGTCGAACACTTCCTTGCCTTTTGCTTGTGGTGTGGTCTTCCGGGATGCTTCGGGTAACACAAAGACTATCAAAGCAAACAAGGAGATCATCCTCTCTGCTGGTTCACTTAGATCACCCTTGATCTTGGAGCACTCTGGAATCGGAAACCCCACGTAAGATAGCTCTATTCATCATGAACAATCTCATAGCTAATCAAACTTCCAGAATCCTCAAGAAATACGGAATCGATGTCATGGTTGACAACCCATTCGTTGGAGAGAACCTCCAAGACCAGACCACTGGCGCTATCGCCTTTAATGCCAAGCTCAATGTCACTGGCTCACCTGGCAACGTTGGCTACTTCTCCGTCAGCGATATCTTCGGCAACGACACTGCCGTTCTGAACGCCACCGTCTACGACGCGCTGCCTGCATACGCCGAAAAGGTCGTGAACGCCACCGGCGGCATCGTCAACGCCACCACCATCGAGAACCTGTTCAGGATCCACCACAGCCTCATCTTCAATGACGAACTCCCCATCTCCGAAATCCTCCTCACTCCCTCCGATGACGCCGTCTCCGTCTCCTACTGGGGCCTGCTCCCCTTCTCCCGTGGAAACATCCACATCAACTCTGCCAACGCCAGCGCCGCCGCCTCCATAAACCCAAACTACTTCCTCCTCGACTACGATGTCCAGCAACAAATCGGCACCAGCAAGATGGGAAGAAAGGCCGGCAACATGGACGCACTCTCACCTTACGTGACCGGAGAATCCACGCCTGGTCTTGACATCGTTGCGGCCAACGCCACCGAGGCAGAGTGGGCCGAGTGGGTCAAGTCCTCTTACCGTTCCAACTACCACTACATCTCCACCGCGGCCATGATGGCGCGTGAGCTGGGCGGTGTGGTCGACAGTGATCTCCTTGTCTATGGTACTGAGAATGTTCGCGTCGTTGATGCTTCGGTGCTTCCGATGCAGGTCTGTGGTCACTTGACGGCTACTCTCTACGCTGTTGCTGAGAAGGCTGCTGATGCCATCAAGGCTAAGCATGCTTA
This sequence comes from Delphinella strobiligena, assembly GCA_009982845.1. Lineage (NCBI taxonomy): Eukaryota > Fungi > Ascomycota > Dothideomycetes > Dothideales > Dothioraceae > Delphinella > Delphinella strobiligena. The sequence continues at coordinate 1,240,455 of JAADKB010000007.1, read as the reverse complement.
AGTGCTTCATATGGATCATGTGTTGATGCTTTGACGGTGGTTGCAGCTTGAATGAGCTATGTCTAGTTGAGTTGTGACAACAGAAAAACTATGGATGGCCGAGACTCGGCATGTTGTATTTATTCTATTCTTCTATCTCTCCTCTTTACACAAAGTACGCTACGCTGGTCGTAACATTTTCATCGCTACAGCTTACTTATCCTTCCAAAAGATCTATGAATATGTTGGGAAGGTAGGTTCCAATCTAGCTACAAGACAACGCTCTCCTGGCCTAGCTTTCTCGGTGTGTAATACCACACACTACATGTAAGCAATTTTGAAAACCCAGCAGTACTCGTCCTCATCAGTCACAGCAGAAGGGACATAAATCGTTAACCCAGAAGTACCATTCCCCCTCCCCTTCTCCCACCTCAAAGCAGATCGAGTAGCATTCCCCATCGTCACAGCCGTAACCACATCACCTTCCAAAATCGGCACCTGGGCATCAACAAAAATCGCCCCATCCCTAGGCTTCTCAAACGACAGGATATAAAAAGCATCCTTCGTCTGCGTGAACCGAATACCCTGACTTTCAATCTCGGTCTTGACGAACCAATACGTCGTGTTGAAGATAGCTTCGGCATGGGCATTGATCCATCTCCCCGCTTCCCTCAAATTATCGATTTCAGTCGCAACAATGGTGCCGTCGGGCAAGGGCCCGATGTCCAGCAGGAAATTGCCGTTTTTGGAAACGATATCGACGAGGGAGTGGATTATTGTCGTCGCGTTCATGTAGGCCGAGGCGTTGGTCGCTCGGTTGTAGCCGTAGGAATAGGGATCCATGCCTTCGTTGCTCTCCCATTTCCGACGCTGCGCCGAGGAGAAGGTGGCGTATTCTGGGGTGTCGAAGTCGGCGGCTTCGGCGATGCCGCAGCGGGAGTTGATGGTGACTTGGCGGTTTTGGGTGCGAGCGTGGTTCCACCAGGTGGCGGCGAAGGGTGCGGTTCCGTTTGCCGCGCCGCAGTCACACCATAGGATGTCGGTTGAGTAGTTGTATGCTAATATCTCCATCTGTGGTACCATGAGGTCTGTGATGAAGTCTTTGATGGGTAAGCGTCCTGTGTAGGGCTCTTCGGCCCCGGTGTAGGGATTCTTTGCTATGATACCGGGCCAGGAGGTGGAGGAATTGGCTGCTGTCTCTGCAAAACCGTAGGGTTGAAAATCGGGGTTGAACCATTCTGGTAACGAGAAGTAGGCACCTCTACGAAGGTGCGGCTGATAGGTTGCAGCAGCGTCGAAAAGTTCTTTGAGAAGATCGCGCTTTGGTCCGTACTTCAAAGCGTTGCGGTTTGTTGTATTGCCCGTGTCGAAGTTGGCGAACCCGTCATGGTGCTTGGTGGTAAGAACAAAGTACTTTGCACCTGCGTCGTTGAAGAGATCTACCCAAGCTTTGGAGTCAAAATTCGCGGCGGTATAGTCGGGGAAAGTATCATCATAAACCCAGTCAGGTCCATATGTCCTCAATCGGTAGTCATAAAAGTCAGAGCGGTCTGCCTGTGGATGGTGTGTAGTATACCACCTGTACCGTCAGAAGATTGCCTACGTTAAGTTCAATTTCAATCAACTTACCAAAACCACTCAGCATAGCTCTCATAAGGTGATGAATTACCCCAGCCGGTCACGGAGAAGGGTCCCCAATGAATGAAAATACCGAATTTGGCATCGTTAAACCAGTCCGGGCTCTCATGCATAGATAAGCTCTCCAAGTCTGACGTGTATTGCGTCAGGCCGATACGAGTACCAATAAACCGCTGCTCTTGGGTCATTTGGTCGTCATCGAGTAAGACAGTCACTGTGCTGTTGAAGTGACCAATTACGCCAACATTGACTCGTGTTTGATCTCCGGGGCACAAACGCTTTATGTGCCCTCTTTCGACCGTATGAACGCCTGGGGCAGCAATGAAGATGCTGAGGCCGTGTCCAGAGATGCATTCTGAGCCAGAATTGTTGATGGTAACCTCAACGATCTGGGTACCATTGTCTATCCACTTTTGCGTGGGACGGACAGATTGGACTTCAACTGACGATCCTGTCCAGAGCGAGACAGCAAAGACATGTAGTCTACCAGTGGTCGTGTTTGTAGTTGAAGGGAGAACAATAGAGCTGAGAGTCTTGCCCGCATCGAGCGAGCCAGTGTATTCGAAAATGTGAGACGTATTGTAGTTGGTATCATTTGCGGTATACCTATAAGGGAAGATGATTTCTCCTCTATTTATAGTCAAAAAAGACCACCATGGAAGGCTGCGAAGCTCAGAAACAGATGTCGTGTTGTCTGCATAGACGTAGGTGATGTTACCGGATACAGTCTCAAGCCTCACGTCGGAGGCAACGAGCATAGAAACAGAAAAATATTCCTTGATTGGTACAGGGATGGTTTGGCCTTCACAAAGAATGTTGTCAGGCTTGAAGTCACTTCGGTATCCAGGGAAATCATAGACTATTCCAGTCTGTGTCGAAGTGTACCTTCCATTGATTGCAACTTTCGGGATGGGATAGGACTGGTTCAATGGATCAAAAGCAGCCTCGCCAGGGTAGGATCCGAAGGCCTTATTATTGTAAAAGTCATTTAATGAGATGGCTGCGGACTGAGGTTATGGATTAGCACTAGAAGGAAGATATATTCTGATTGTTGAACGACCTTTGCAATCACCGAGCGGGATCTAACAGCACTACATGATCCTAGAATATTATTGAGCCATATAACTGTCACTATTTTTTTAGTAATCTGCATATCAATTGAACTTTGGATGCACTAAGATGTACATCAATACATCAAACTAAGAGCTTAAAAAGGTGTCTTCGGGTTATGTATTGACCAGGTAATGGCACGTCTTCAATCCCGGGTTCATGATAACAGTCTTTGTCGCCTCGTCAGGTTTCATTACTAAAGAGATTACTGAAGAGACACGGTAGTATTGACGATGTGCCGGATCGCCCAAGACTGTTACATTGTACCGCTCTAGAGGGGTGGAGATACACGACGACAATCGCCTGATCGGCTTTATGAGAATCGCATCTGCGATCTTCGGTTCAGATAGGAAGGCAATTTGCTTGACCAGGAGTGCCAGGCTAGGCGACGCATCGGGCCATGTCTCGCCGAAGCCGTGCCCATGTTCTGGGCGATAGGCCAGACTTTTGTATACACGTTGTCGGGCAGTAACCATTCAGCCAAAACATGTACAGTCCTCCGCTGAGTGAATATGACCGTATTTCAGCCCCACAACGTTCGTTCGGCTTAAGGTATGCAGTCTGAAAGTGGGCGAAAGAAGAAACGCCAAGCCCAGCCCGAGGCCGGAAGGTGCTCATATCTTTTATGCGAGCTACTGATCAATAGTCCTGCATCGTATTCAAGATTGCACGTATTATAGCATATCAAGGAGGCCTCAAACCCCCATTGCCTCTGCTATGTATCAGGCCTCGACGTTGATATCCAATCATGGGTCGATTCGCCGAGGTTGCAGGCATCGCTGCAGTACCCCACTCTGAAGCATGTCTTATCACGCGTCTTTGATATTGGAAGCAAAGCCTTATCTTACTGCTTACTGCTCCTGCACTGCCGGTCCTTGTCAACACAGCATCGTCGTGTACTTCTTACGCAATGTGGCGATCATGAAAAAGCGATGTTACCATACGGTTGCATTGGATTCATAGCATTCGCGTTCAACATACCAGCCTATCGAAGGCACACTGAAAGTCGACATGAGCCTCACGATATCAGTGATGTCTAATGAATACTTCGTCTCTTTATGTTTCTTTTTGCTCGTTCTCTCCAGTTTCTGTTAACAATGTTAGCCGCCTTTATTGCGAGTAGTTTTGCAGTTCTTTCGGCGTTACCTTGGACGTCTGCCTTTAACAATCCAGCAGGTGTTGAGATCTGGTGCGGCAAAGCCTATAGACCCGCGTGAGTGATGTCTTATATACGATAACTTCACCACTGAGTATGCCCCAGGAATGAATCTTTTAGTCCAGGTGGATGGTTCGAGGAACCTGCAAGGTCATCTGTACCACTTTTGAACTTCAGAATCAAGCCTCGCATGAATCTATACCTGGAGGGCGAGACTTTCGGTAGCTTTCTTGTCGACATTTCCATTTCATACCTTGTTGGACAATCCTATATTCAGCCTCATAATTCGTCCTATGGCAATAAGACTGAGCTTGAGATCAGCATCGTGGTTAACAATACCACCGAGCTTTCTATCAATACAACATCCATGGAAATTGGAAAGACAAGTGAGATCTACTTCAACCTCAGGCAGCTGTCTGCGAGCTCCATAGGGTACACCGTGACGATCCAGGGATCGCTGCCATATAGCGAGTCATCGTTGTACACGGCGACTACTGAACTGCTCTACCTGCCTCGTAGAACAGATGGCGGAAGCGTTGCACGGATTGACAATCTTTATGGAGGGCTTTCCGTTCTGAAAGGAAATGAAACCGAGTGGTCGCTCATATTTCCGTATACTTATTACGGTAAGATGATCAATCAGCTGCGACTGACCTTAGACGCGAGGGATATACATGTATTGACGATACATATTCAAGGCTGACCTGTGACAGTACAATGGTCCTTATACTGGTATGCCAACCTGTCTACCCTCGACGAATTTGCTTCAATGGGCTACAACGTAATCCATATTGTTCCCACGGGTGATCTATCAGATACACCCTTCCCATGGGATGAATTCGAATCCTACCTCAATCGAGCAGACGAACTAGGTCTCTACTTCCAATACGACCCGCGATGGGACTACACCAATCTTACCGAAATGATTGACCAAGTGACCCGTATGCGCTCACACCCCTCGATGCTACTCTGGTACACAGGAGACGAGCCCGACGGCAAAGGCAACCCACTTAACGCAACAGCCATAGCCTACAACACGATTCGCTCTCTAGACCCCTATCATCCCGTCTCGCTAGTGCTAAATTGCTACGACTTTTACTACCAAGACTACGCGGCGGGCGCGGATATAATCATGTCAGACCCCTACCCCATCAGCACAAACACCTCCTGGTCGTCCACGTATGGTACCGTATGCAATAGCACCTACGGCTGTTGTGGCTGTGATGACTGCAATGGAGTCTTCGAAGACATATCCGAGCGTCTTGACAACTTCGCCCACTACGACGACATAATTGGGTGGCCTAAGACCCATTGGGGCGTCCCCCAAGCCTTTGGTGCTGAGACCTTCTGGACCCGATTCCCCACTGCGGCCGAGGTAGTCGTAATGAATATGTTGAGTATCAATCACGCGGCCAAAGGGATTGTCATGTGGGATTTCCCGACTACGGGTGAGATTGCAAATGTCACTGGTGAACTCGCTACTGTCCTCACTAGCGAGATGGTCAGGAGCTTTTTGCTTGGTGCGAACCTCGTGCGGACACTGGGGGTTGGTGGCGCGAGTAGAGTTGATGTTGCTGCTTGGGTTGGAAAGGATAAGATGCTTTTGAGTATCATCAATCTCAATTATGGTGATCTGAAGGCGAATGTGAATGTGCATATGCCTGCGGATACGAAGGTGTCAGCGGTATCTCAGACGCTGTGGGGAAATATTGAATGGAGCGTTGATAACTCGAGTTTGCTGGCTAATGGAGTGCCTGGTCTTGGGGTATCACTCTTAGTCCTGGACTTGGTCTGAGCTGGATGTTAGGCGTGGCTTGTGTTTGCAGCAGTCTACAAATGCTAGCCATTCAAGCCAGCCGGATTCCAAGATCTCTGCTGCTCGGCCTACCACAAAAGGAGGTTCAGTGAGAACTGCAGGAAAGAAACAAGTCTTATCTCGTCTCGCGAGTACGAGTCAGGAACAAAACGAAAAGGATATGCACCATCCGTGAATCGAACACGGGGCACGGCCAGCTTGCGTGATGCGAAAGATGGCAAGGCCGTAGTTTACCACTAACCCAATGGTGCTGTAGAGATGGTGATCAGAGTGGGATTCGAACCCACGCCATTTCTGACTAGCGAATGATGCACTCCGAAGAGTGAGACCTTAAGCTAGCGCCTTAGACCGCTCGGCCATCTGACCAATTGATGAGAGCTGAACAGACTGTAAGGTTTATGTACGCGAGATGTGAATGTATCGGAAAGTGGAAGCGAAATGGTTACTTATGAGCGGCTGTGGGCGGACATCGATATTTTTTATCGATATTCATCATTTTATTGACAGTTTCATCTACAAGCCGACTCGACAAGTCGGATTATCCAACTCCTGTCGATTTTAGTTAAGGGAAAGGGTGCCGCCCAACTATCCTAGCAACACTGTTACTATAATCATACTAGCATTGTCCCTAAAGGGACTTATTACTGCTACAGCAGCCTAAAGAAGAGCTAGGAATATTAAACAAAGAGGCGGAGAGCTGATTCAGCTTATCCACTCTCTTAATTTAAATAATAATATTAATTTTATTAAAAATATAATAAAACGCTTTATTAAAGGAGTAATAAATACGTAAAATAATAAATTTAATAAAGTGCTTAAGCAATTTAAAATTCAGAATAAGACTCTCTAAATTTAGAATAGAACTCTCTAAAGTCAGAATGAGACTTTCTAAAACTAGATAGAGATTCTTAAGACTTAAAATAAGGCTTTCTATTAGAAAAATACTATACTAATAGTATTACTTAATATTATTATAAAAAAGCTTAATATAGCTAAAGCAAAGCTTAATATTATAAAAATAAGATTCGAATATATGTTTATAAAAATTAAAAAGCTTAAAAAAGGAATTAAGAAGCTTAAAAAGGAGTTTAAAATAATAAGCGCTAAATTAATAAATTTAAAAGCTGATATTAAAGTCTTTAATATAAAAATTAGGACTATTAGCTCTAGCGTTAATAAAAGAAGAACAGTCCTTTTAACCTTTAAATAGTTAAGCCTATTATCCTTAGCTAACCCTAATATAGTAGTATTACTATTAATCTTATATGCTTTAATAGCATTAAGATTAATTAATCTGTTATTGTCAGCCACTTAACCTCCTATAAGAAAGGGAACGCTATTAACTCTGCTATTTTCTTTAAAGAAGCTATAACAACTTCTAGAAGTTATAATTAATATTAGCTAGATGCTAACTAAATAACGTAAGCTGGCTATAAATAATAAAGCTATAATAAAAAAAATTAAAGAAGCAATTACATTCTAGCTATTAGTATACGTAATTATTATTAAAGGAATTCAGATAAGAGCGAGATTTATAAGAGTTATTATTTAAAATAGAAAAAACGTAATATAATTATAGCTAAATAATAGATAAATTTATTAAGTATTTAATATAGCCTAAACTTATAAAAAGGATTGTTTCCTAATTAAAGTTGACAATGCATCTAGAATAGCAGTTCTAATACTAGATATTAGAACAATCTATTTAGAGTTTTTAGAAACATTTATAGCTAAAAATGAGTTTATAAATGCTATTAAGGCATTCTAGCTATCTAAAAGGGAAAAACTGGCTAGATTAATAGTAGTCTACCTAGCTATAGCTAAAGATGCCTAATAAGCCCTTGCCAAATAACAGGTCAAGATTAATAGAAACATATATAGAGAACTATAAAACTAATAATTGTAAAGCTATAGCTTTTAAATATGCAGTATATAGAGAACTATATATAGCAATAAATGCAGAATGCTCTATATACTATAATAAAGTGAATAGAATCCGCAGAAGTAGATAACATATTAGCTAAGCCACTTATAATAAAGATACAGAATAGTAAACTATTACTAGCTAACAAACTAGATAGGAAGTTATTATAAGCAATATATAATAGGAGACACCAGTTTCCTATTAGTAAACGTAAACAGACAATCCCTAGTTTAACTTAGCCTCTTTAACAACTAATCCATTAGCTACTTTATAGTAATCATAATTACTAAACTAAGTATTGCTAATATTGATAGCAAGCTATACATCTCCTAATATTAATGCTAGAATACTATAACGCTATCTATTTAATAGAAGGGACTAATGCACTATACGTTTTAGTTACTATTATATATCTATAAAGATGTTTTATTTATCTAATTCCCTATACAATTGCTAAATATAATTATAAGGGTTATTACTACTTTAATAAAATACCTTTTTGTTATGTTAATCTATATTCTAGGCTATAGCTAACACGCCCCCTCTAAGCAGGACTTAGGGGAGTCAAGTACTTCTAGACTTATAGCGTTAAGTAACACTATCTATAAAGCTAAAAGGAAATACAGAGGAAACCTCCCTATTATAATAAAGAGCAACTTCAATTGCTATAACCTAATATAGAGAGGAATCAATGTGCTACAATTATAATATAAAGAAGAAAGTGAGCTAATGCTCTAGTAAATACATTAGTATAACACTTTCTTAGCTTTACTAAGCAGCATTATTACGTTTTTTTAAAGATGCTTTAAAACAACTATTAATTTTATACTAGTATTTAACGCGCTTAAAAACTAAATTACTAAATGTAACATTTATCTAACCTAATATAGATTAGATTATAAAGCTATAATACTTTGAATTAAGAGAACTATAACAGCTGCCCTATTAGAAACTAAATATAATTTTAAGAAAACGGATTAGGATAAAGCTATTAAAGCATTTAAGAGATAGCAACTGTTAATAACTAATATTAATAATACAACTAAACTCAATTAAGCAGTTATAGAGATCCAGAACATAGTAAGCTAATATATATAGAACTATAGCTTAGTAATAAAGGAATCCCTATATATAAAAGCATAATAGGATAATAAGCTTATAAAGCTCTACAACAAATATATATAATAACAGAACTAGAACAATACGCTAAGAGCAATAGGACTAGATTGGGAAGAAAGCTAGCGCTAAGCTAAATATGCTAAACACTAGTTTTATAAAAGTATCTATAACAAAAAGCAACAATATTAAAACAACTTCCTAATATAGATAAACAATATTTAAAAAGCAGCTAGATACCTTAACTTATAACTATTAGCGTTTAATAACATCCCTATTATAGTTACTAATATTAAAAGCTAGGAAAAGGAGCTTAAAGGCAATAATACTAAAGCAACTAAACTACTTTAATGTTTTTTTCTACCAGTTTTAGAAGTCTAGAAAGAGAATACGCCAAACCCTAATATAAAGCATATAAATAACTTAGATGTCTTAGTTAAAAAGGTAACCAGAGTAATAGCTAAGATTAGCCTATATAAAGCGCTAAGCATAAATAATATTCTAAATATTGTATAAAAACGCTTATAGTCTATATTAAATAATCAAGTTACTAATATCTTTAATGCATTATATTAATTAAGATACGTGCTATTTATATAAAAGATAACGTAAATCCTACTATTATAAAAGCTAGGGAAACCTAATTACTATATAGTAAAAGCATATTGCCTTATCTTCCTCTTAGCTATTCTAAGCAAACTAATAGAACTAATATTAGTAAAAAGAATATTATATTAGGCAGAGACCTTTAATCTCCTTTTAAAAATATAATTTAGCGCTAAGCTAAGGTAATTATATAATTAAGCGCTACTTCTCTTAATTAAAAAAATCTTTAAAGTATAATAATAGAAGAAAGTTCTTTCCCTTATTAGCTTTAACGTAAAGGGAGCATATAATAATGTCCCTTAATAAGTACTTACTAATTAGCTATAGATAGAAGGAATCCTAATTTAAGTAGTTATATAGGTTAACTCCTTCTATATTAATTAAATAGCTATAATACTAGTTAACAATACAGAATTAAGTTAAGTTACCTTTATAGAATTAGGTCTTCTATAAAAATCAACACTTGCTCTAATTTTATATATCTTCTTTAACGCGTTTTTAATAAAGGAAAAGATTAATAAGAAATAAGGTAATATAGGGTTTATTAATAACTATACTTAATAGGCTATTTCAGAATTAATAGAAAGGAATATATTAATACTTAATAACAAAATTGTCTTAAAGGCTTTCTAATAAGCAAAAGATAGTAGCGCTATATTTGAAAGTAATAAAATAATCCTTATATATTTTATAAGAAATTATAGAAAAATTAGCAATATTGACTTTCTATTAAGGGTAAGCAACTATGTTGTTAAACTGTCTATAAAAAAGAGAATCCTAGAAGTTATTTTTAATACTAAGCTAAGATTTAAGGATCACTTAGCTAAAGTCAAAATAAGAGGGTAGAGAAGCGCTAATTAATTTAAACGCCTTTTATATATTAGCCTATAGTCAGTAAAACAGCTATATTAAGTTATAATAGCTTTAAATATAGACTATATAGCTGCATTATAGTATTCTAAGTCTTTAAAGGGAAAGATTAATAACAGTATAGCTAAGATCCTTAATTCTATATAAAGAATAGGAGCCTAAGCAGTAGTTAAATACTTCTATATAACCTTAGCTAAAGCGTTTAGCGCTAAAGCCTTGCTTCCCCTTCTATACGCATAGCTGAAATTGAAGATTAGCAAATTCTAAATGGGACTCTATATATTGCTAGAAACTAACCTATTAAAGGTACAGCTTAGAAAACTAGTTAAGAAGCCTAAGGCAAAGACATTTACCTCCCTCTTTTACAATATAGAGATACAGCTAGGAAAGATAGGGATAGATATAGAAACTATCTTAGCATAAGTAGCCCTACTATAGGGCATAGTAATAGTTACTTATAAACCTAACTATTATAATTCCAACAAAGCATATAAAAACTACTTTAGAATAAAGGATTAATATTTAAACATTTTTGCTAATAGCTTTATTGCTAATAGCTAAATAGGAGTTAAAATAGCAGTATACTTTAAAAAACCTATATTATTATTTATATACTCTTAACAAGTTAAATTAGAAAATAGCATTAATAGTATAATAATGGAACTAGTTATAATTAAAGAAGTAGTAATCTTAGCAGAGGTCATATTAGAAATATTATATAGCTATAGGAACCTAATTCCTTAAATATTAATATAATCTAACAGCTAAATAGCTATTTATATAATTAATTAATAAATATGCTAAAATAAAGCAGCTATAGTATAACGCATTCTATATATAGTTAAACACTATACAATCCTTAAAGGACAACTGTTTATTTAATAGATTCTGAAAAAGGCTGCAGTTATAGAACATATTAAATCAGACTAGCTAGGTAAGCAGGCCACAAATCTTCACATTATAAAACTAGTAAACAGAGAAAGAGTCCTAGATAATATAAAATAAATATAGAACACCCTTAGGGATAAGATTATAATTAAAAAACAATAGAGACTATAGAATATAGGTAAAAGCCTTTATACAATAGATAGCGCTATTCTAGGCAAATATATAGTAATACTCTATAATAAGTTAAATAGGAAAAAGGCATTTATTCTAATATAGCTATATATAGGATATATGCAGCTAAATAAGTTCCTAGCAGTTATTAAGGCTATAGAGTTAAGTTAATGCAAATACAGATAGAAGGAGGAGACAGTTTAACACTTTGTATTATTATATCCTAGATACAAGACTTAGAGACAAAAACTAATAGAGGTACTAGGCCCTAAGTTTAGCAATATCTTTTACATAATAAGGGAACGTAACCTCTATATATTAATAAGGGAACCTTATAGGGATAGACTAATAGACTAATAGAGAGCAGATATAGATATAGTCTAGGCAACTATTAAGTACGCAATAGATATTAGAAAACTAGACTTTGCAAAGGAATATAGAAGGTTAGAAGGTCAAGCTAAGCAGGACAACCTAGGGAGTGAGGCAGGGGACAGCAATATAAAACTGGGAAGCAAGGCTAAAAAGGAATATAAAAAAAACCATATATATACTAGGAGCAGCACTTACTATAGAACACTTAGATATAACAGATATATAGATATCCTAATAGATCAAGCTATAAAATGAGACGCAGACTTTATAAATAATTTTATAACTAGTAAAATGTAGATAATAGTTGCTTATGCTTCCTATAGCAAACGCATAGCATATAAAACAAATAAACAAATAAATAAACAAGCGGATATCCAGCTTCTCCTTAGTAAAAAAAAAACGACATCGATATTTTTTATCAATACTTATCAGTTTATTAACAGTTCTATTTATAAGTCAACTTAATAAATTGGACTATCTAACTCCTATTGATTTTAATTAAAGGAAAGGGTGCTGCCTAACTATCCTAGTAATACTGTTGTAATAGTTATACTAGCATTGTCCTTAAAGGGACTAATCATTGCTATAGTAGCTTAGAAAAGAGCTAGAAATATTAGACAGAGTAATAGAGGGCTAATTCAGCTTATCCGCTCTTTTAGTCTAAATAATAAAGCTATTTTTATTAAAGATATAATAAAACGCCTTATTAAAGAAGTAATAAACGCTTAGAATAGCAAACTTAATAAAGTGTTTAAGTTTAACATTAGAATAAGTAATTCCAATATTAGAATAAACAATTCCAGAATTAGAGTAAGGCTCTTTATTAAGAGAATGTTGCATTGCTAGCAATATTTAACATTATTATAAAGAACATTGACATTATTAAAATGAGACTCAAACGCTCGCTTATAAGGACTAAAAAGCTTAAAAAAAAGTTTAAAATAATAAATGCTAAACTGAAGGCTAATATTAAGATTCTCAATATAGAGATTAGGACTATTAGCTCTAGCGTTAACAAAGGAAGGACAGTCCTCTTAACTTTTAAACAGTTGAACCTATGGTCCCTAGCTAACCCTAACATAGCAGCATTACTACTAACCTTATACGCCTCTATAGCATTGAGGTCAGTTAACCTATTATTGTTAGCTACCTAACCTTATATAAGCAATAGAACGCTGTTAACTCTATTAACTTCTCTAGAAAAGCTATAACAACTTCTAGGCGTTATAATTAACTTTAGCCAAATATTAGCTAAATAATATAAATTAGCTAAAAACAGCAAAGCTATAAAGAAACAAATTAGAAAGCAATTGCATTCTAACTATTAGTATATATAGTTACTATTAAAGGAATCCAAACAAAAGTGAGAATTATAAAGGTCATTACCTAAAATAAAAAAGACATAGCACAATTATAATTAAATAATAAATAGGTTTATTAAGTATTCAAAATAGCCTGAACTTGTAAAGAGGACTGCTTCCTAATTAAAGTCAATAATATATATAGGATAGCAGTCCTAGTACCTAGCACCTGTGAAATCTATCTAGAGTTTATAGCAGCATTTGCTACTAAGAACAAATTTATAGGCGCTACTAAGGCGTTCTAGCTATCTAAGAGAGAGAAACCCGCAGGATCTATAGTAGTCTATTTAGCTATAGCTAAGGATGCCTAATAAGCTCTTACTAAACAAATAGTTAAGGTTAATAGTAATATAGCTATGGTTAGCAAATACTAGAAACTCCAATGCCTCTAGAGATGCTACAACTGTAATAAATACAGCTACTATTAGGCTAGATATAGCTAACTACTAAAGTGTAGCAAATGCGCAGAAAAATACAGAACTAATAATTATAAAGCTACAGCTTCTAAATATGCAGTATATAGCGGACTATATACTGTTATAGATATAGGGTGTTTAGCATACTGTAATAAGGTTAGCAGAATCTAAAACAGAAGATAACACATTAATTAGCCTATTTATAATAGAGATAAAGAATAGCAGACTATTACTAATTAACAAATTAGATAGGAAGCTACTATAAGCAACATTTAATAGAAGACATCTGTTTCCTTTTAATAAATGTGAATAGACAACCCCTAGTTCAATTCAGCCTTATTAACAATTAATCTATTAACTAGTTTATAGCAATCATAGTTATAAAACCAAGTATTGCTAATATTAATAGCAAACTATATATTTCCTAATATCGGTACTAAACTACTGTAACTCTATTTATTCATTAAGAAGGACTAACGCATTATGCGTTCTAGTTAATATTATATATTTATAAAGATATTCTATTTATTTAGTTCCTTATATAATTATTAAATATAACTATAAGGGTTATTACTACTTTAATAGGATATATTTTTATTGCGTTAATCTACATTCTAGGCTATAGCTGACACGCCTCCTCTAAGCAGGATCTAGAAAAGGCAGCTACTATTAGGCTTAATACGTTAAATAGCGCTATTTAAAAAGCGAAATTAAAATATAGAGAAAACCTCCCTATTATAATAGAAAGCAACTTTAATTACTATAACTTAATATAAGGAGGAATCAATATACTACAATTATAATATATAGAAAAAGATGAACTAGTGCTCTAATAAATATACTAATATAACACCTTCTTAGTGCTACTAAGCAGCATAGTTACATTCCTATAAGAACGCTTTAAAACTACTATTAACTTTATACTAGTGTTCAACTTAATAGAAGACTAGGTTACAGAATGTAGTATTTATCTAACCTAATACAGGTTGGACTATGAAGCTATAACACTTTGAATTAAAGAGGTCAAGATAGTTGCCTTATTAAAGGCTAAATACAATTTTAGAAAGACAAATTAGAATATAGCTATTAAAGCACTTAAAAAATAGAAACTGTTAGTTATTAATATTAATAATACTATTAAGCTTAATTAAACAGTTATAGAAATCTAGAACACAGTAAGTTAATGTATTTATAATTATAGCCTAATAGTTAAGGAATCCCTATATATGAAATTATAATAAAATAATAAACTTACTAAGCTTTATAATAAATATATTTAATAACTGAATTAGAATAATGCATTACAAACTATAAGGCTAAATAGGGGAAAAAGTTATTACAAAGCTAAGTAAGCTAAGCACAAGTTTCATAAAAGCATTTATAACAAAAAGCAACTATATTAAAACAATTTCCTAATATAGATAAACAATATTTGAAAAGCAGCTAAATACCTTAATCTATAATTATTAGCATTTAGCAACATCTTTATTATAATTATTAATATTAAAAGCTAAAAAGTGGAGCTTAAAAATAACAATATTAAAGCAATTAAGCTACTCTAATACTTTTTTCTACTAGTTTTTAAAAGTTGGAAAAAGAATACGCTAAACTTTAATGCAAAATATATAAATAATCTAGATATCTCTATTTAAAAGGTAATTAAAGTAATAGCTAAGATCAGCTTATATAAAGCGCTAAGCATAAATAGCATTCTAAATATTATATAAAAACGCTTATAGTCCACTTTAAGAGATTAAGTCACTAATATTTTCAATATATTATATTAACTAGGATACGTATTAACTGTATAAAAAACAATGCGAATCTTACTATTATAAAAGCTAAGGAAACCTGATTACTATATAGCAAAAGTATACTACCCTATCTCTCTTCTAGCTATCCTAAGTAAGCTAATAGAATTTATATTAATAAAAAGAATATTATACTAAATAAAGACTTTTAACCTCTTTTTAAAGATATAATTTAGTATTAAGCTAAGATAATTATGTAACTAAGCGTTGCTCCTTTTAATTAAGAATATCTCTAAAGCATAGCAATAAAAGAAAGTCCTTTCCCTTATCAGCTTTAATATAAAAGGAGTATATAACAGCGTTTTTTAATAAGTGCTTATTAATTAGCTACATATAGAGGGGATCCTAACCTATATAGTTGTATAGGTTGACTCTTTCTATATTAATCAATTAGCTACAATATTAGTTAACAATATAGAATCAAGTTAAATCACTTTTATAGAATTAGGCCTTTTATAGAGATTAACACTTGCCCTAATTCTATATATCTTTTTTAACGCTTTCCTAATAAAGGAGAAGATTAATAGAAGACAAGGCAATATAGGGTTTATAAATAATTACATTTAATAAGCTATCTCAGAATTAATAAAATAGAATATATCAGTATTTAATAATAAAGTTGTCTTAAAGACCCTCTAATAGGCAAAAGACAGTAACACTACGTTTAATAGTAAGACAATCTTTATACATTTTATACAAAATTATAAGAAGATTAGTAATACTGACCCCTTATTAAGGGTAGGTAACCACATTATTAAACCTTTCACAAAAGAGAGAATCCTAAAAGTTATTTTTAACTTTAAGCTAAGGTTTAAAGACTATTTAGCTAAAGTCAAAATAAGAGGATAAAGAAGTATTAATTAACTTAAACGCTTTTTCTATATTAGATTGCAGTTAGTATAATAACTATATTAAGCTATAATAGCTTTAAAAATAGACTATATAGCTGCAGTATAATACTCTTAGTTTTTTAAGGGAAAGATTAATAATAGCATTGCTAAGATCTTTAATCCTATATAGAGGATAGGAGCCTAAGCAATTATCAAATATTTCTATACAACTTTAATCAAAGCATCCAGTGCTAAAGCGTTACTTCCCCTTTTATATATCTATTTGTAATTAAAGATTAGCAAATTTTGAATAGGATTCTACACGCTGCTAAGAATTAATTTATTAAAGATATAGCTTAGAAAACTGGTTAAGAAGCTTAAAGCAAAGTTATTTACCTTTTCTTTTTATAATATAGAAATGCAGCTAGGAAAGATAAAGACAAATATAAAAATTATTTTAATATAAATTACCCTATTGTAAAGCACAATGACAGTTAACTATAAATCCGACTAGTATAGCTCTAATAAAGCATATAAAAACCACTTTAAAATAAAAAAACAATATTTAAATATTTTTACTAATAGCTTTATTGCTAATAGCTAAATAGAAGTCAGGGTAGCAATATATTTTAAGAAGCTTATATTACTGTCCATCCTCTCTTAATAAATTAAATTAAAAAGCAACATTAATAGCACAATAATAAAACTAATTGTATTTAAAGAAGCTATAACCCTAGCTGGAATTCTATTAGAAATACTATATAGTTATAAGAGGCTAATCCCCTAAGTGTCAATATAGTCCAATAGCTAAACAGCTGTTTATATAATTAATTGCTAGGCTTATTAAAATAGAGCAGCTATAATACAAAGCATCCTGCATATAGTTAATTATTATACAATTCTTAAAGGACAATTAGCTATTTAATAAATTCTAAAGAAATTTACAATTATAGAATATACTAAATTAAACTAATTAGCTAAATAGACTACAAGCCTTTATATTACAAGGCTAGTTATAAGTAAGACAATCCTAAACAATGTGAAACAAGTTTGGAACACTCTTTAAGATAAGATTCTAGCTAAGGAATAATAGAGACTATAGAATACTAGCAAAAGCCTTTATATAATAGATAGCGCTATTTCTAGCAAATATACTGTGTCATTTTATAATAAGCTGAACAAGAAAGAGGCCTCTATCCTAGCGTAGCTTTGTATAGGATATGCTTATCTAAACAAGTTCCTAGCAGTAATCAATGTTATAGACTTAGGCTAATACAAATACAGATAGAGAGAGGAGACAGTCTAACACTTTATATTACTATATCCTAGATACGCAACTCAAAAACGGAAACTAGTAGAGACGCTAGGCCCTAAGTTTGGCAACATCTCTTAAATAATTAGAGGGCGTAACCCCTATATAGCAATAGGGCAACCCTATAGAGACAGACCTGCAGACTAATAAAGAGCGGATAATAGATACAGTCTATATAACTATTAGATACGTAATAGATACTAGAAGACTGGACTTTACAAAAGAGCGTAGGAGGCTAGAGGATGAAGCTAAGCAAGATAACTAGGGGAGGGAGACAGGGGACAGTGAAAGGGAGTTGGAAAGTGAGGCTAAGGATAGGTAAGGAATAAAGAAGAGAAAAAAAAAAAAAAAAAAACACTACATATATTAAACACAGCACTTGCTGTAGAATACCTAAATAGAACAGGTGCATAGGCACCCTAACAGTTTGAGCTGCAGAATGAGACGCAGACTCCATATATAGATTTATAATTAGCTAGCAGTGGATAGTAGTTGCTCATGCTTCCAGTGGCAAACGCATAGTGTATGAAAAAATCAATCAATCAATCAATCAAAATCCGGCTTCTCCTCGGCAAAAGCGTCTTGGTGGCGGAGAGGTGCCCAAGAATAGTCTCCTGAGATTGTCTGGGGTATCAGTGACAAAAAGAACCAGAATCGGGGGGTTGCTTTTTATGAGACTCCTGGGTCCAGCCTGAGTCTATGGCCTGCGAGAAGCGCAAATCGGATCGTCCCTAGGTTGGTGAGCGCCGGCTACGCTAGGGACATTCAGCACGCTGTTGATGTCTGTCAGATCAGTCGACCTAGACGATCAGAGAGACTGTGCTGTGTTCAAGAAAGGGAATTCGATCATTTCGGAGCTGTGCCTGAACCGTCGAACTAAGCAGTTATCAAGCTGTTGTGGCAGGGAAAAGGTTATTGTAACGAAGTGTGTAAAAAGCAGAACATGGCCAAAAAGAAGTGGTCTGGGAATCTAACCCAGTCCTTAGGACTTGAACCCTACCCGATTTGAACGGATGACCTTGAGGTCTGGAATCTCACGCGCTACCGCTGCGCCAAGGGTCCTGGTCGTTGATACGGATGTATCGAAGCCAGGTGCTGATGACTAAGCCGTTGAGGAATACATCATTGAAGCATTATCCGGACATCACATCGTAGTCCCATTATTTGTCGATCACGGTGTGGACCAGACAATTCGAGGTGGAACATTGAGGCCGATAGTAGCTGGCTGGTGGATCAAGATTGGAGGACAATGTTGAAGGCTCGTGATGAAGTGGGTGGGTGTTGCTGGCTTCTCGTTGACTAGGCTGGCGCGATTGGATGAAGCGAAGCTTCCACTCGGAAACACTGATGGAGAGGGGCACTTCATATGTGGCGGAAGAAGGTGTGTGTCTTGAGAGAGAGAAAGAAGTTCAGCGTTGTCTTCGAGTGCTTGAAAAAATGTCGAAGATGTAATTCAGAGTGCCAGCATCTTCCATTTCTGAGTGGGCGCAGTTACCTGAACTGACGTCATGATTTATGCATCGGCGGCCATACACCAACTGCCTTGCTCTACTCGTACTTGTGTTGAAATATAATCATGGATAGGTAGAAGAAGAAAACCCAGGAACAAACTGAATCAGTTCGATGATGATAAAGGCAAAAACCGTGGGGAGAGAGGAGCTTGCCATAATCGAATAACAAACCCCAGCCGTAAAATATTATGGTGGGCGACCCTGGCCAGCCGACCACTTGAACCAATATTTGCACAGATTGAAAAAATTGTGCAATGTCTTTTCGAATACACTTGTGACTGAGTTGGTGTTGTCAACATGCAACTTAAACAAGGTGGACATCGATCTGCAAAGGCATGGTAGTTGTGTTCTGAACGTGGAATGTGAGGTTTTGGTAACTCCTAGCTTCTTCACTACATGACCCGCGTCGGGATTTTGTTGGACGTGTGAAAAATGTGCCATCCCGGTAAATATCTCAAATGGCCGTGGTTGATCTGACGTTTAGCACATCTCAATTGCCATGTCTCGATTTGCCTTGCTTGAGTATTCCAGGTCGCTCCTTCCTACCTTAGGTTGGGCATGTCCGGCACCATCACCTGCTACATCTCCATGTGCTTCTGATTTCTTCACTGCGATCCAATCCCACCAGCCTCAAGCCATATCAAACTTCAATAACAGTCCTAAAGCCGATAGCTTTCCTTCCTGATCAAACAATCCTCATCAACTAAATACAAACCAACCATTACCAACACTCAGCCATGCGTACCTCAATTACTCCCGCCATCGTCCTCTGCCTCACAACAAGCCTTACTACTGCATCTGTAATCTCAGACCTCTCCTCTGCAGCCTCAATCACGTCTCGAATCTCGTCTGCTCTGCATGGCGCAAACTCATCTTTTTCCGCATCAGAAACGGGAGCTGCTAGAGATCAACCCTCTTCTACTTCTGGTACGGCAGTCTCCGTCCTATACTCGGCAGTTTGAACTATATTGACTGAGATCAGGGTCTTCAACCAGCCTAGGGCCCCTTGGTAGCGCAACTTCGTTGGCTAGAAGCCATCACACGAAGAACGCTGGTGTACCTGAAGTGCGAATTCCTGGCATGGGCGTTGAGGGAGCTGTTGTTGCTGGTGGATTGGTTGCCGCTTTGTTCATGTAGGGGTCATGAGTTGCTGGGCGACTATGGGTCCGACGGGCCATATGCGGAGGTGGGCACGGAGGTGAGATTCACATGCTCAAGATATTGATATCACACCTATTCTGTACTCAGACAAGAACTAGGGCGCTGACACAAGTATACTTCGGTCAGTGAGTTGACTACCTCATAAATCATTACTCATTGGCTTGTCATGGTTACGAGCGACGTCCTTCATTCGTCATCTCTCTGCTTTTTAGTGGCCAATTCCTCGCCCAAACCGTCAAGGAAGTCATCAGCTTTTCTTTTGCCCCTCTTCTCTGCAATTTCACGTCTCCGTCGGTCGACTTCTGCCTTGCGGTCCTGCATTCTCTTCTCCCTCTCGGCTCGTCTGCGCTCAGTCTCTTCACGCTCGGCGGCCAGATTGGCCATCTGTTGTTTTCTATGCTCCTCGTCCATACTGAACTGCATGAAGCCGACGCCCTTGTCACGCACCTCCTTGGAAGAATCGAAATGGGTATCCGGGGGAGGCGTCATTTCTTTATCGCGCTTGGCAGCCAGGTCCTCCATTTGCTTTGCTCTATCTTCATCAGGGTTGAAGGCAGCAGCTTGGACGGTATCGCCATAGATGATGTTGGTGGGCATGGTTGGTCGAGCGCGCGAGGAGAGTTCTTGGTTCAGATGTTGCTGTCGTTGCTCCCATAGCATTTCCTTGCGTGAAGCCTTTCTCGAACGTCCAAACTCATCGACCCATTCCACGATCTCCTTTTCGGCCGGATCATCACTCTCGGCGTCGGATTCGGACGATTCGCCTTGATCGGAATTGTTCTCGTTCTTCTCGGCCCATTTCCTGTCAAAATCGACGGCGTATTTGTCGTGCTGATCTTCTACATCTCCTCGCTTCATGGCAGCATAAAGACGGGCTTTCTCTTCCATCTTCCTCTTGGAGCGCTGCCATTGAGCCGAGTCAAGGGCTTCAGACGAGGTGCTGTGTTGTTGAGGGAGAGCTTCCGAGCCATCATGTTGGAGATCTTTGAGGGCGCGGGTTTTGCTTCCTTTATTGTGGGTTTTGAAGATGTCTTCTTTTGTCCTTTGGGATGTCCGTGATGAACGAGATGAAGAGGCGTTGGTCGAAGAGATCAGAGAGGATAGCTGGGATGTGAAGGAGAGGGTTGTACTGGACGATATTTCCTTTGTTGATTTCTTGGACCGGGGAGCTCCATACAAGGCCGCGTCTTTGGCGGAAGTATTTGCATGGCTCGGCGGCATGCTGGAGGGGATGACTCTGATGTCGCGTCGAGGCAATGACGAAGAGGTGGCACAGTGGTGAAGATGACAGAATCGGAGATTAGATTGACAATATGGCAATAAGTCATTGGTACAGCGTGACGATCACTTCTCGGACCCTGCATGGACGGTTGCGTGTGGGGTGAATCACACGTTCGACCCAAATCCAAAGTTCAACCTAAATAATTCAAATGCGGCTGCACAATTTGTTACATCCTCACCGTCACGAAGCTACCGAGTCTCATCCCAAAGAAAAGGAGATTGAAATTGGAATTGATCCGGATCATCATCTTGTGCACCTTCAATCCAGAATGCCCACTCCTCGTCAGGTTTACGTTGCCGTCATTGGTACATCTACCCCTCCATGAACCCCACCAATAACATTCCGAGTGGATGCACCCGTTTCCGAAACATTTCAATACTCTGACACACGATTCCAGGCGTTGGTGGTGTAGGAAAGGCCTTCCTCCAGCAATTCCAATCTCTCCGACAGCGTCTCTCGCATGCTCATGCTCCCACCTATCTCGACCTCATCCTCGTCTCTCGCAGCGCCAAGTCCCTCTTCTCCGAGTCATACCGCCCTCTTCAGCTCGACTCGTGGGAGGCTGATCTAGCTGCATCCAAGCAGCCCGTCCTCAGCGATGAGACTCTCATCGAATACCTGGCCACCGCTCCCGAAAAGGTCATTCTTGTCGACAACACCAGCTCTCTCGACCTCGCAAACAACTACCCTCGCTTCCTGAAGAGAGGTATCTCCATTGTCACTCCCAACAAGAAGGGTTTCAGTGACAGCTACGAGCTATGGCAAGACATGTTCTCCGCTGCTGGGAACACCAATGGTAGCGGCGGTTACGTCTTCCACGAGTCCACTGTCGGCGCTGGTCTCCCCGTCATCTCTACCCTCAAGGAGCTCATCGAGACTGGCGACGAGGTCACCAAGATAGAGGGTGTCTTCTCTGGAACCATGTCCTTCCTCTTCAACAGCTTCCAGCCTGTCGCTGGTGGTGGTGGCAAGTTCAGCGCCGAGGTCAAAAAGGCAAAAGAGCTTGGATACACTGAGCCCGACCCAAGAGACGATTTGAACGGCCTTGATGTCGCAAGAAAGCTCACCATTCTTGCACGTCTGGCCGGTCTCCCCATTCAGAACCCCACCTCTTTCCCTGTGCAAAGCCTGATTCCCAAAGAGCTTGAGTCTTGCCAGTCCGGAGACGAGTTTGTAGAGAAGCTGCCCAACTTTGATGGCGACATGGAGAAGCTCAAGCAAGAGGCTGCGAGTGAGGGCAAGGTTGTGAGATTCGTTGGCTCCATCGATGTCGCTAGCAAGGAGGTCAAGGTTGGCCTTCAAAAGTTTGACCACAGCCACGCAATCGCCGCTCTCAAGGGCAGTGACAACATCATCAACTTTTACACAAAGAGATACGGTGCCAACCCTCTCACCATCCAAGGCGCTGGGTAAGTTTGATCAAAATGACATCCACTTCATGTGCTGACAGAGTCGTAGCGCTGGTGCTGATGTTACTGCCATGGGTGTCACTGGCGATCTTCTCAAGGTCCTGCGTCTGCTCAACTGACTCAATGGTCCTACATCTAAGACTCGACACAAGCTATGATTTGACGAATGATGCATAGTGTCACATATCAACAGCGAGCACCCGTGCTGTTCTTGAGCGTGGTATTGCTGCCAAGCGAACATGCACGGAGCAGAGAGGGAAAAGCTTCTGGACAGGCATGTTCATGGGCTTCATATGCTTGTCGATACGAAAAGTTCAATCTATACCTCTATACCATTGTATATATGCAGTCGTATCAAGGAATGAGTGCATAAAACATAAAATTAGTGTGAGTGACTCATGTCAGATCTGTAACTGACTCGTGAAAGCGGATGACCTCATCAACAGCCGGCGTTAACGGTTTGTTTAACATTTGCGACAGGCAGTCACCTATTCGTCTAGTACTCTCCTCGGTCTCACATATTGTTTCAAATTCCCTCTTTTAGATACTTACACTCTTTGTTGATTCTGGTCTTTTCCATATGTGATGCTGCAAAGACACAACTAATTTGGAGAACTTCCACACTCAAGCCTGTTTAGTGAACAAGCGCCACTCACGCCAGTCCCTCAGTCGCAAAGGCAGTCACTCCATCATGGACGATTCCGAAGCACATGGCCAACCTGTACGACAATCCTCGGACAATAGGGAACACATCAAGGATGAGCCTGCCCAGTCTCCTTCAGACAGCAACCCCACAAATGAAGCCTCAGCTCAAGGCCAAGAAGTGAATGAACCAACACCTTCTTACGACGAAGACGACGACGAAGCCACTCGATTAGCATCGCTCGCAGCTGGTGTTCGAGACCAAGATGACCTCGAGCGAGACATCGGCCGCCAAGCAGATGCTCTACTCTTCGAACAAGCCAACGAGCGCGATCAGAAACGTTTGGAAAAGACGCAGATGGACAAGTCCCGCTTAGACGGCCAGATACATCGTCTCAAGAGGAAGCTCCAAGCTTTCGGAAACAGTGCTACAAAGAACAAGATAAGAGCCGAAATAGCACATTACGAAGCTCAAGTCAAAGATCTGGAGAAAGACTTGGAGCAGATCCAGAAGCGTATGAACGACAGGCAACAGGGTGGGGAAGGAGGAGATGCTAGTTTACTTGAGGAAAAGGGCGGTCGATTGCCCGGAGAGTCCCAACGCGACTTTCTCATCAGGACCGGCAAGATCACGCCTTTCTCCAAAATGGGCAGGCAGCTACTCCACTCTTCGAGTTCACTGGCCGACGTCATGTTGAATGCTGAAGAAGAGGAGGTTGATGAGCATGGGGAAGAGGAGCAGGAAGTCGGTCCGGAAAGAAGTCATCGGAATTTGGTCATGCCTGGATTTGGTGCTACCGAGCCAGCCCCGGAAGATGATGAGGATGAATTCCCAAACGAGAGACCCACCAAGAGGCGACGACTACAGACCAATAAGGACAAAGTAAGGGTGCCTGCCAAAGACGATGATGCAGAAGTTGACCTTGTTTCTCCCTCGGAAGATGAGGTAGATGAGGAAGAAGAGGACGCCTATATTCCAGAATTGGACGACAAGCAACTTGCTGATATTGGAGCCTCGGGTGATGATGAGGAGCCCGAAGATGAAGATGTTGATGGTGACTTTTCTCTCGCCACCGCTGGAACGAAACGTAAGAAGGGTAGCAGGACGACGAGTAAGAAGGCTTGGAACTCTGCCCATACTGAAGAGGATCTTACTGGCATCGACGACGGCAATGAGAAGCTTTACCAAGCGAGACTACAATTGTGGGTCAGGAGGAGAAGTGCTGCCCGCCGAAGCGCTCAAAAACGAATCAAAGACGAGGACGAGGAAGCCATGGAAGAAGAGCAGAACGACGATGAGTGGCATATCCCATTACCCAACAAGCCAGATGCCGACTTCGAAGGCGGCTATCGTGTTCCGGGCGATATATATCCGTCACTCTTTGATTACCAAAAAACTGGGGTGCAGTGGCTGTGGGAGCTATACTCTCAAGGCGTTGGCGGTATCATTGGTGATGAGATGGGCCTGGGAAAGACAATCCAGATCATCTCATTCCTTGCTGGTCTACACTACTCCAAGAAAGTCACCAAACCCATCATTGTCGTCACCCCAGCTACCGTTATGAAGCAATGGGTGAACGAGTTTCATCGATGGTGGCCACCTCTGCGTGTATCTATTTTGCACACTTCTGGCAGTGGTATGCTTGATGTCAAGCGCGAGGGGAGACTTGAAGACGACATGGAACACCGTGAAATCAGCTCTGGCCGCCCTGCTCTCACCAAGTCTGAAAAGGCCGCGAAACGCATCGTCGACAGAGTTGCCAGAGATGGTCATGTCCTGGTCACGACATATTCCGGTCTGCAGACCTACGCTGACTTTTTGATTCCTATGGAGTGGGAGTATGCTGTGCTGGACGAAGGACACAAGATTCGAAATCCCAACACAGCCATCACCATCTACTGCAAAGAGCTACGCACACATAACAGAATCATTCTGTCTGGCACGCCTATGCAGAACAATTTGACCGAGCTGTGGTCGCTCTTCGACTTTGTCTTTCCAATGCGACTTGGCACACTTGTCAATTTCCGGCAGCAGTTTGAGTTCCCTATCAAGCAAGGTGGTTATGCGAATGCAAACAATCTCCAGGTTGAGACGGCCATGAAGTGCGCAGAGACACTCAAGGACACCATCAGCCCATATCTTCTACAACGCTTCAAGGTTGACGTCGCATCGGATTTGCCCAAAAAGAGCGAGCGTGTCCTCTTTTGCAAACTTACCAAACTTCAACGAGACGCCTATGAACGATTCCTGGGTAGTGAGGAGATGGTACGGATCCTCGACGGCAAGAGACAGGCTCTATACGGTATCGACATTCTCCGCAAGATCTGTAATCACCCAGATCTGGTTGAGCACAAGACGCTCTCTATCAAGGAAGGCTACAACTATGGATCTGGCGCCAAGTCAGGGAAAATGCAGGTTGTCAAAGCCTTGCTTGAGATTTGGCGAAAGAACGGCCACAAAACATTGTTGTTTGCTCAGCACAGGATCATGCTTGATATCCTGCAGCGCTTCGTCTCTGGTCTTGGCGGATTCAATTTTCTCCGTATGGACGGTAACACGTCAATCAAGGAGCGACAAAATTTAGTTGATCGCTTCAATAACGATCCCGATCTTCATGTCTTCTTGCTCACCACCAAAGTTGGTGGTCTTGGTGTTAATTTGACTGGCGCCAACCGCGTCATCATCTATGACCCTGATTGGAATCCTTCGACTGATGTGCAAGCGCGAGAACGAGCATGGCGGTTGGGTCAGAAGAAAGAAGTCGAGATTTACCGTCTCATGACCGCCGGCACCATCGAAGAGAAGATTTATCATCGACAAATCTTCAAGCAATTCTTGACCAACAAAATTCTGAAGGACCCAAAGCAGAGACAGACATTTCAGCTGCGGGATCTGCACGATCTGTTCACTCTGGGGGACGCCAATGACGACCAAACCGAGACAGGTAGTATCTTCAAGGGGACAGAAGTCAAGCTTTCCGGGGATGCAAAAGAAACGGTCAACACAAGTAACGGTGATGCCTCCGCTTCCTCCAAGGCACAAGAAGGCGAAGAACAAGCCAATGAGATAGCACAACAGGCAGCAGATGTGAATAACATTACCGGTCTCTCCCGTCAAGAAGACTTCCGCACAGGCAACGAAGCAGAATCATCCAACATTGCGGCAGATGGCGAGACTGATCAGCACGGTGATCGTGTCCTAGCAGGCATCTTTGCCCGTTCCGGCGTCCAGTCAGCCCTCTCCCACGACGACATAATCAGTGGCAACTCTACGAGAAAGAAAGTCCAAGCAGATCCCGAAATCATTGCTCGCGAGGCAAGAAAGGTAGCCGCAAAGGCAGCAGCTGAGTTGCGCAAAGCAGGCGAGATTGCTAGATCCTTGCCAGCCGGAAGCGTTAGCTGGACTGGACAATATGGCTCCGCAGGCAGACCTGATGTACGTCCCGCATCTCCTGCAATGAGAGGGGGACCCGGCGTTGGAAGAGGAGGTCGAGGTGGCGGAATAGGTCGTGGAGGCAGAGGTGGTGCTCCTTCATCAACCTCGGTCCTAGCAAACCTCCAACAACGTCAGGGCCATATCCCCGCCGCTCCGACCAGCTCCGCCTCCCGTTCCTCTACAGCTTCAACGCCAGCCTCTTTCGCAGGCACACCAGCCTCAGGCGCCCAACCAAAAGGCAAAGAATTTCTCGGCCTCATCAGAGATTACCTCCTCGCTCATGGCGGCAAAGTGCACACGCAAATGCTGATTGACCATTTCAATCGCTTTTGCGGAACACAACAGCGCACAGCCGAGTTCAAAGAGATGCTGAAGACAATCGCAACGTTCGAGGCTGGCGGAAGTGCTAGCAGAGGCGGGAGAGGCGGCAGAGCCGGGACTGGCACAAGTGGCGGGTGGGGCAAGTGGAGTTTGAAGGAGGAATATCGTATCAAGAAGGATTAGATGGTTGCAACAGCGATGGGAGTGTGAGAAACGCATGCATGGATAGAAAAATCATAAATTAACGCGGCGTATGGGAGGAACGATCGACATGAATCGACATCTAGACATTTTATCACCACTGCCAAGTACGGCGGACATACTTGCCCTGGCTTTCAACAAATATACTTTTCGTAATCAAAGAAGTATAACCTCTCAACTCCGGGAGCTTCATACCTCTAACTCAAGACCTCCATCTCTCATCCTCAACAACCCAAACGTCTTCGAGCCCGCCCCCTCTGCCCCCAAACTCCAACCCAGACCTCCATCCCCAACCCCCCTTCAAGCCTCCGGCTTTGCATCAATCCACCCCGTATACCCAAACTCGCCCCCAAAAGGCCGCTGAAACACCTTCTCAACCGTGCTATAAGCAGCATATTGCGTGGCGTTTAGTTCCTCTGTTATACCTGCCAAGACGGCTTGTGCTCGGCCTGTGGCGTTGTAGCCTGGTCCGTAGGTACGGTATTCGGCTGTTGTTGTGTCTTCGTCTTGTCAGCCGGAGTGGGAGACTGGGATGAAGGGGGGCGAGGGGAAGGAGGGGGGGGGGATAGGAAAGAGGGAAAACACTCACTAGCACCGATGCGAGGATCCGTCGCGCTCCATTCAATATACCCACTCGGCCTGATAGAATCGTCGAGATAGGTATTCGCAAAAACACTCCTGTGTCCGGCGTTCCACGGTCTGCCCAGAGCGCACTCTCCCTGGATTTCAAGACTCGAATTCGCTTTCCGCACCTCGCTGTCGTGGACATAGACGCCATACCGATTGACGAAAGTCGTATTCGTTCCTTTCCAGGCCGTGATGCCTCCGCCACAGGCCCGCAGCGAGAGCAGCGAGGATTGGATCCAGAGAGTGCCGAAGCCGTAGAGGAAGTCTGTCTGCCCGGATACGGTCGAGTTGTGGATATACGCATTGCCCAGTTTGCCGATGTAGACGGTGTCTTGGTAGCTGTGGATTCCGCAATAGTAGAAGCCGGCGTTGGCGTAGCTGATGGAGATTGCTAGGGAGGGGCCGGCGGCGTAGGGGAGGTAGGCGTTGATGATGTTTAGGTTGTAGGCGCGGAAATCTGTGTTGCCGAAGGGCGTGGCTGGGGGCACTGTGTTGCCTGTTGGGCCTGAGCCCGTTAGGCTGCTGTTGAGGGTCGGGGCGACTGTTAGGGTCGAGGTGTAGGCGTCGTCGTAGGTGCCTGTTGTGTTGGTGCCGGTTGCGTTGTGCCAGATTATGTTCACTATGTTTGCTGTGTTGTCGTTTGGCTGGGTGGTTTGGCCGAGAAGGGTCAGTGGGCCTGGGCGAGTCACGTTGACTTGCTCGGTGTAGTTTCCGGAGAGGATGAGAATCGTTTGAGGAGATGTATCGTTGGGGAGGCTGAGGACTGCTGATTGGATTGTCTTGCAAGTTGCTGCTGGGCCTACGAGGATGGTTCCTTCAGGACATCCTTGCAGAGGATCGGGTGAAGTGGGATATTGGCACTCTCCGCGGCTGTATGCCAGGGTTGGAGGAGCAAACACAGTGACAAGTGACAGGTAAAGGAACAGAAACACCATTTCGGAATACAAGTAATACAACACAGGTACGGATGTGATCGGAGGAAGCACTGAGACCCGACAAAACGATAGATATACCTATATGCATATAACCCGCGGAACCGCGACCGGAAAATCTTGTGCTTGCAATTTGAACGAACCCTTTTATTTCATCATCACAAGACGGCCTGGTATGTATACTGTACAATCGAGATGAGGTCTTGGGGAAGCGTGCAGAGCATTGCGGAGAGAAAGCTTGGTGAACATGTGGAGATTTTGTCGATGCGAGGGATCTGCATGTGAGAACATCCACCAATGAGACGAACTCCCGTCACATAACTTCAGGTGTTACGCAGGCAGTGATTCTGGTCTTTATCTGTAGCACGGAGATACGGGGAAGCATTTCAGCACGATCAGACTACTCGCTCCAGGTTTAAGAGGTGACCGTTACTGCGGATACGAATGCTATCTGCATGCTTGCAGTCCAGGACTGTGCAGGCAGCTGTTTATATCGCAAGACCAGTCCAGGGGTAGAGCGCTCGTCGAAGTGTGCGCATTTGCTAAGGATGATTCCGGGTAGTATGCGTGTCCGTTCCCGAAAGCATTGATGAAGGGGCAGTGTTTCGTCACCTTTTAATCTACATGATGTTGATGGATTCGCGTCGTTGTAGGGCACGCATTATTTTTGAGCTAGTGGAACAGCTTTAGCATGCGTGTCGCATCTTTATTGACAGTTTGGCAAGAGCGTTCACAAACGCCTTTGTAGTCGCCCCATATAACCTGTGTATGCGTACGTCTTTAAAGTGCCTCAGTCAATAATGTCTTGGAGAAATACCGAATGGCTGGGTCTGCTTCCAGAACACCCATGGACCCGTCGATACGAGTACGAGTAGCTGTAGTTGAAATCCCGAAAAGCTTGGTGTTGGTCTTGAACGGAGCCACAAGGCTTGACCCAACTTCTCCCTGCGTGTCAATCTTACTTACAAATGCTTCCACCCTTCTGGCTACCACTATGAGCGTGGATTTCACTCCTAGACTCATTCATGGTATTCTTATCCTTGTCACATTTCTCCAATCCTTATAGTGAAATCAAACACGTCCCCACTTGGTGGCGTCGTTAGCTGAAATGGAAGGTGGCCCAAGCTGCATCGAGGTGCTCCACGTGTTCGAAAACTTGGCTAGATCGCGTCCCCGTTCCCATATGCTAGATAAGCTCCAAACTCACACCAATTCTGCAATGCGAATGTGCCGTTACTTCTTCAAGCTGCAGCTGATAGAACAATCCATCTAACGTTTTAGGCCATATGGGCTGGCTGACGCGGGAAGCCTAACGCTCCTCTTCGTCAGCCTTGCCTCAACATGGATCAGCTTGTCGCAAAGATAGCACCTGTCAGTATAGGACCTGCCTGGGGTACCGGACCGGTGGCGTAATGCTGCTTAG
This sequence comes from Delphinella strobiligena, assembly GCA_009982845.1. Lineage (NCBI taxonomy): Eukaryota > Fungi > Ascomycota > Dothideomycetes > Dothideales > Dothioraceae > Delphinella > Delphinella strobiligena. The sequence goes on along the minus strand of JAADKB010000007.1, from coordinate 1,210,134 downwards.
CTGGGTTCGTCCACGTCAGTTCGAGACCTGATCCGCAGCGTAAGTTGTCCGAGTCAGTGGAATTAGGTACATTACGGTTGAAGTAAATAAGATGCTCCCAGCAAAACCTGTTCGCCTATCCATTTTTCTCGACCTTTCCTTTACCATTCATGTACTCGCTCATCGCATCTCCTGTTCGTCTGTTCATGTTAAGACGGTGAGCATCCAGGACTATGCAAGGCCGGAGATTTGAAAAATAAGTAGTCCATCATACTCAACTCACCCACGATGGTTGGTTCCCCGACCTTAGGTCCGACCAGATTTTCTCATTACATCCAACCACGGAAGGGAGCACACATCATTCGGATACTCGCTGTCGGAATAGCTCTCACAATCTTCTATGTCGCCTTTGCTTCGACCAATTTTCGATCCGAATGGAGATTGCCTGGGCATTTCCAAAGTACCGAGTCTCAGAATGGGTTTGACTCGGTGCCACATCTTTCAAATGGAACAGTCGCCAAAGTGGGCGCTGTATCAGCCCAGCCGACTGCCGAGTCAGCGTCAGCGTCAGTGGTTCAGTCCATGGAAGATGCTGCTGTAAAGGCACAGGCAGAAAAAGATGCTGCTGTAAGGGCTCAGGCAGAAGAAGATGCTATGGCAATGGCAAAGGCGAAAGCAGAAATGGCAGCGCAGTTGGATGAAGAGAAAGAAAAACTTGCAAAGCAGCTGGCAAACGCACAAGCCAGCCAGGGAAAACCCAAGTATTACAATATACACAATGGCCTACCATTTAACATCGTAGAGGGCATGCAAGAGCTTTTGGCCATTGTACCGGATGAGATCTACACTCGCGACCTCTTGACACCCATTACAGGCGGAGGCGAGCAAAGGCTACGCGAAGTGGGATTAAGATCTAGAATGTTTGCAAAATACTTCGCTACATGGGAGGCTTTGCACGTCGTTTCTGATGCCAGTGCCGGCTCAGCACTTGTACGGGACGATGTTATCCAGTATCTTCGCGACACCGTGGACCTGTCGGCAATTTCTCTCCTACCACGTGCGGAACTCATCCGGACATATGAGCAGTTCCGTGCTTTTCTCTCTCAATTTGCAGCCGTCCTGTTCCCATGGACTGAACCATACTTCGCCGATCACATGACATTGCATGCTCATTCGTACAACGCTGGCCGCGGTATCGTCATTTCCGGTTTTGATGCGGTCGCTCCTTATATTGTGACTGCCATCAAAACTTTTCGCCGCATGGGTTGCGACCTGCCCGTTGAGATATTTTATCTTGGCGACAAGGATCTTGGAGATGAGTTCCGAGAATTGCTTGAGGCATTGCCCGGTGTGATCACACGAAATTTGCGACAGATGGTTGCCGATAGAGGATGGGAGATTGACGGATTCGCAACCAAGGCGTTCTCGATATTGATGTCCAGTTTCCGCGAGGTCCTTTTCCTGGATGCCGATGTCCTATTTCTTCGTAATCCCGCATTGCTATTTCAAGATCCTGCTTACGAGGATACTGGCGCGCTCTTCTTCAAAGATCGACTGGTCTCTCCAAGCAGCAGGAAAAAGTTCCTACGTGAGATTCTGCCGAAGCCTGTTTCAGCAAAGGCACGGACAAGCTATTACTGGACTGGCGAGTCTTCGGAGATGCAGGAATCAGGCGTCATGCTGATTGACAAGTGGAAGCATTTTGTCAGTCTGCTTGTCATAACTCGTATGAATGGACCGGATCGGAACGATGACGGTTCGGATAAAGGCGTGTACAGTTTCTTCTATGGCGACAAGGAGACCTTCTGGCTGGGCTTCGAGCTTGCGGGAGATACAAATTACAACTTTCATCAAGGAATCGATGGTGCTATGGGGACTGTGAAAGAGATTGCGAGGTGGAAGTCGGACGATGACACGAGTGGAAATGACGAGTCTAGCCAGTCCGATTCATCCGCAAACGAGTATTCGAAAGTGACGACACCTGGAGGACATCCGATCAACCACGGAGGCTCCCACCGAAACATACTTGGCGGATCATCAATGGATGGGCTAGAAACCAGCAACCAAGGCAGCTCTGATGAAGACAACTCGTTCAGCAATGCCAAGGATGCTCAGTCATCGTACGGTAGCTCGGAGAATACCGACCAGGAACACGACTCCCCCTCTGACCACGAAAGCCCAGTCGTTGATAGCGCGGTAGATGACAAACAGTCGTCGAACAACCCCTCAACCGAGGAGCAGGTTGAGTCAATCAGAGGCATGATTGATCTTGCTCGTGAGAACATGAGAGAGGATATGGGTACAGAAGGCACTTCGAATGAAGGTCAAGATCAAAAGCTATCGCGTAGGGATAGTAATGATGCGTCTTCACGTCATAGAGAGACTTTGGGCGCCGAGAACTACTCTTTCGATGATTTCAACGCCATGGATTCTTCAGTAACAAACTTCACCATCTGTTCGGCACAGTTACTTCATCTGGACCTCGAAGGACGACCGCTGTGGTTCAACGGCTGGATCCAAGAAGACAAGTTTGATCATAATCCTATGGTTGCAGTCAGCAAGTTTGAGTACTTCCTCAAGGAGCGAAGAGAGACATTGATCAAACGAAAAGTCCAAGGTGTAGACGGAGAGCTGTTAGAGATTGAGGATAATGATCCTGCTGACTGGGCATTGGGTGATCATAACAAATGCTGTTTGACGTCTGATCGCGTTTACAAACTGACAGAAGACGAACTGCAAGTTTTGGATATGATAGTTGGCATTGCGAGGGACGTCGGGGCTGTCCGATAGATGATATGATTGATTGATACCATATTAGCGACTTTTGGTTGTACATATTCATACAGCGACAGGACCATGAAACTAACTACTGTCTTAGATTGGCAATATATGTTACTCGTGCAAGCTCTATCGTCCATTCCGGTGTTGCGTTGCATAGCCTGAAAGGCTTGCTCAGTCTCATACTTGAATTAGCCGCCGGCAACTCGTATAAAGAACCCAAATACATGACTACAAGGCTACACGACAATATTCTCGTAATATGCGAGCATCATGTTGTCGACGTTAGATTAATCAGAGAGGGGCACGAAGGGCTACACGAAGGGCTACAAGAAGCCGTGCAAAGGGCTAAGCCTGTTTAGGCTAAATCTTTGAAACACCAAGAAGACGAGACTTCGCTTGCACCTCGTTTCTTCCAAATGAAACACCGAATGTTACTGCCAAGGTACCCATTCTGTAAGCTGCATTGACATTGTATTATCCGTATTCATGGCCAAGTACATTTATATAGTGACTCGTGGCGCCCGCTCTCGTTGATAGGTACAATATAAGGGCAAGGTCAATCGATCACCACAAAGAGCATCCCAACACGATTATCACCCCTCATTCCCATTATGGTAGCCTTTTCGTCTCTCATCCTTTCCTTGACGGCTGCTGTCGGTGTACTGGCCAATACAGGCACAAGCAATGGGTTCTGTATGTGCATCATCTTTGTCGTCCCACATCCGTTCAATCCTGTCGAGCATTCGCACGACTCGGCTTCGCTTAGCCGTAGCTCCCTTACCAACTGTTGTACCTCTGTATTGCCACAGTCTTGGATGCTTATATCGTTATCTAGTCTACTCTAACTACACCGACGGTACCGGGACCGTGACATACACAAACGGAGCCGCAGGCGAATACACCGTCAAGTGGACCGACAGTGGTAACTTTGTCGTCGGAAAGGGATGGAGCACCGGCAGCGCCCGGTATGTGAAGAAAAGGCCTCCACCCAACTCTATAGCCCTTGACCCAAGCTTACGTGTGATCCAGGGCCATCACCTACTCAGGCAGCTGGGAGACAACCTCAAATGCCTACCTATCTATCTACGGCTGGACCACCAGCCCCCTCATCGAATACTACATCGTCGACTCCTACGGCGACTATAACCCGGGCTCCGGCTCGGGTGCGACAAAGAAAGGCAGCGTCGAGAGCGACGGTGGAACCTACGACATCTACGAGACTACTCGCACCAATGAGCCTTCCATTGAGGGCACTGCGACCTTTCAGCAGTACTGGTCTATCCGCACTTCTAACCGTATTGGTGGAACGGTCACCACTTCTAACCACTTTGATGCTTGGGAGAAGTTGGGCATGAGTCTGGGCACGTTCAACTACCAGATCGTTGCTACTGAAGGATATAAAAGTAGCGGATCTGCTACCATTACTGTTGCTTAGAGCAAAACTCATGTAGCTTAGTGAGCCTTGACTTCAACGTCCTTCATCTATGTGCCGAACACTTCTCGTGCTCTATGTGAAGTGCTGGACATGGCTTATGGCGCAATTCTTGATCTTGCCCGAGTAGATGCTCGAGCACAGAGGAGTGAAAGCTGGCATGACCGGCGGTCGTGATGCAACAGTAAATGTGGGAGGTGAGTCTCAAGCGTGACGAGACTCGACGTCACGATGAGCACATGGAAGAGAAAAGCTTCCATTTCTTCAGGCCAAGAATGAATTAGCACTTGCAGCCATCGAGCAAACATCATTGAGAACAGAGAGGTAGAGACAATGACTATATGCTCATCGACAATCGCTTCATTTGTGTTTGGATTGATGCCACTGTCTATTCATACATTATACTCGTCGCGACCTCCGCCAGGATCTGGAAAAAGCACGCCAATAAGGCATGCGTAAAAAACGATAACAATTTTAGGGGGTATAATCGCAAATCAAAAAAACGCCGCGCGATCCAGTGGCCTTGTGTCTTTGCGTGAGCAAGTTTCCTTTCAACTCCACGCCCGACTGGCCATTTCCCATAGTAATAACCCATCCGACGCCAACAACCAAGAAGCCTCGAAAGTGAAAAGCTATAGAAACTGATCCCTCATGCCTTAAACATGCCTCGTCCAAGTTTGATGCTCTTCTTCCACGTCTTGCCAAGCTTACTTCCACTGCGAGTGACAGTTGGAGGCTCAAGCTCAAGCTCGCCAATAATGGCAATCTCTTCGTCCTTCTTGATCCAGTCTTCCCTCTCGGGATTGCGGAACATGTAGTAGTTGATGCGGTAGTTCATCATCTTAGCCTTGGCGCCCGGGTCAAGATCGTCGGGATCTTCCAACTCCACACTCCGGCTGCTAGATCGGGACAGCGACGACGAACTTGTGGCCCCGCTGCTCGTCCTTCTGTCTTGTCGGGGTGATGCGGACATGCCATCCGAATCAGCTCGGCCGCGAGATACGCTATTACCGAACAATTTGTACGTGGCATCGTCGAGTACGGTGCCTGAATGACACCAGGGACAGGTCTCGTTTCTCGTTTCCCAGCCTTCGAGCTTGATCTTTTCAGAGCAATTGGAAAGGTTGGTTCCCGAAGCGCATGGCTTGACGAGTGTGTACCAACGATGCGAGCATGGTTGCAAGGCGACATTGAGGTTTGCGACGCACATGATCAGATATTTGCGTTGTCGCGTGAGATCAGATGTTTGCCAAGCCAATCGAGACTCAGGAGGTCAAAGGCCTTTGCGTTGTCGTGTTGAAAAAGAGCTAATGGTAATACACGGATATTGTCTGTTGCAAGGAGGGAGGTAGCAAGTATTTGTTGCTTACTGCTAGCGAGCGAGACGATCCTATCTTATGTCTCGATGATTGTTGCCTGATCTAAATGACGATCTTGAGGACCGCAGGCTTTCGTATGATGTCGGCACAATAATGTGTCAGGCTGACATGTGCCAATACCGCGACGTGGTGGATCACAATAGAGCTTATACCAATAGTGACCTCGGTAGCTCAAAGCCTAGAACGGGCAGGGTCGGTAGCTGCTGGACCGCGGGGTTGTAGATCGCTCGATAGGCCGTGCCTGCTAATCAACAGAGATGGTCTTGTCTCAGGTGATCACTGCGTGTAAGATGAACGAGTGCAATGTAGAGAAAGTGATGAGAAAGTTGCAGATGTTCCAATCAAGCTAGACGTAGAGTAGTGCAATAGCATAAGGTAAGTAACAAGCCAAGCAAAAGCGCGTGTTCTGCCAAGGGATGACTGGGTGGTGTGGTGGGTAATGAGGCGCAGTGTGCCACGTTGATTTCACGTCCTTTTGTTGGGTGACACAAGGAGGTTATCGAGAGCGCCATCCGATACCTATATACATTCCATACATGTGCAGATCTCACGTCAAATTGACCGGTTCTCACCTCCTTTCTTCATGATTTTGCTTGTTTGATGCATTCCTGGAAAAAATCCATCGGTCCGGCGATTCCCCAGAGTGGATTTACTGGGTCCTTTAACCTTCAAACGATCGCGGGCTGGCCCGCTCTTCCTAGCTAAAGTAAAATTTCTACCGAGTCAGTTTAAGCGACTTTTCCTCCCGAATCCGATCACCCACTTCTGACGTCGCTGTGCTTCAAGATGATTGTTTAGCATAGATCCTAGAGGCACGATTTGCTTCGAGCGTGTCACATTGCTTGCACGACTGCATATCATATCCACGAGGGCGCATGCAAAGCACTGAATGTTTGCGCGTCACAGACATGAAGATGAGGCTACCGATAGGCTTTTCAGCCCAACGCATCTCCGAAAATCAATTTAGAAAGTTGTGGCTGCGGAAGACACATACGAAACGCTCTCCGTCCAGCCGCGACCACTAATTCGATAGCGCAGGGCTATATGCCATATTGCTATCATGGATCTTGACACGCAGCAGCACACTTGGCACATCATCTACGCTTATCACATTTTCATCTCGCATCTCGTATCTGACAACTCAGCTCAGCCATCTCCAACACGTGGACCGGAACAGATTAAGTGGTGTATTGCGGCGGTAAAGGGGGTGGTTGTTATCCAGCAAATGTAGCCAACCATGCTTAGTTTCATGCCGGTGGCTTTTCGACTTACCAGGTCCACGGGCTTGTAGGGCTTGCATAAGTGCTAAACGCTTGTGTTTGTGACAGGTGACGAGAGTGCAGATTAACGTACACTACATGTGGAAATTCAGGCTCTTTGTCCTGACCTCGACAAGGATGCTCGCCGACGCTATCACTACACAAGAAGCTCACCCGATTGGAGGAGACATATGATTGAACAACTGCACACCATCATCGTACATGCTGGGAACGGGTCTCGGAGGCACTCCCTTGCTCATGACAAAATAAAAACGGCGGTGCGGTCTGGGATGGCGTGGTTGTCGGAACTTGTCGCATGATACTTGGCGAGCTGCTCCCGCCTTCGTATTCTTTTGCTGTCGCTGCCATGCGCAATGCTACTTCTTCCTTGCTTTTGCAAATGCTACATTCCACTACCTGTTTGTTGCTGCCTAAATCTGATACTTGAGACACATCGAACATTCTCGCTTGCATTGAGTCGTCATTGACACAAGACACTATCGTCCGTGTCCTTTTCTAGATCCTTTCACTACAGCAACGCTAAGTACTTTTGAGCACGTGCCAATCGCGGCTGCTCGTCTTTAATTATAGACTAGGAAATGGGCCTATCCCTTGGCTCGTGTGGTGCACTATCGTCAGAATATGACACTTGGTCCAAGTTCACAGCTTCGACAGAACATCCATTCTTGAGGTAGGATGCCAACGGGCCTACCAGCCGCTTCCCCGGATTTCACAGACGTTCTCCCGCGGTACAGAGGTACATCTCTGCCGAAGATCGCCCTATACAAAAGCCGCATGTCCTCGGCCTATGGCAACCCCGCGTCGGGATCTTCATAAGGTATCCTTGAAAGTTAATAAGCACGCTTCCGACTCTGGACCCCTCGGAAGAAGTATATGTCCCCCATAACCATGGACCCCATATCGGCCGACACCCTCGACCCCTTTAGGCCTAGTGATTCGTCGACACGTATCCTTTCTCTCGCCTTTTAGAGCTCCTGCAGGGAAATAGGGTCTACACCATACAGTAGTAGTACATCAGAGTGGATGACGATGAACAGTTGTAGACTAGCTCAAGTGTGGTGTAGCTTCACAAGGTACAGTATCCACCGACAATGACATGCCCGTTGGAGATTGCAAAATCGCCCCGTTTACTTAAGAGGTGTCATCAGCTCTCTCGAGCACGGTGCTATAATTCGTTCATACCGCTACCTGTTGTTAGCCAGAAGCACCCGAAACCCTTTCTTTGTTGGCTACCCTAGTCTTCTCAACCAATTTAAAGAGCAGAGAAATTGACTAGCGACAAGCCCGAGTCAGTCCAAAGCCATGTCTATTGCAAAACCAACGATCGTTCTCGCAACAGGAGCGTGGCACGAAGGCCATCTTTACAGTCCTCTCACCTCAGCCTTGGAAAGCGCTGGCTATACAGTATCAACGCCAGCCCTGCCTTCGGTCGGCGGTGTACAGGAGGACTTCTCTGAGGACGTCTCTGCAGTCCGCGAGGCCATCATCAGCACTGCAGATGCCGGAAACGATGTGGTTGTCCTCATGCACTCTTATGGCGGTGTCGTAGGTAGTGAAGCAGTCAAAGGTCTTACGCGTCTGGACCGCGGCAGCGAAGCTAGGGAGAAAGGAAGCGTGGTCCGAATGATATATCTATGTGCTTTCGCCCTACCTGAAAAAGGAAGCCTGATGAGTGCGCTCGGTGGCAAGCCAATGCCGTGGTGGGAAGCTACTGAGGGTGGAAAGGCATGGAAGGCAATCAACACAAATGAGATCTTCTACAACGACGTTGACAAGGCCAAGGCGGACGAGGTCACGGCTCAGTTGAAATATCACGCCAAAGGTGTTTTCAGCTCCAAGGTTACCTATGCTGCTTGGAAGCATATTCAGAGTACTTACATCATTTGTGAAAAGGATAATGCTATCCCTGTGGAGGCACAGGAGGGAATGACCAAGCAAGGCGGGAATAAGTTCACGGTTGTCAGGCTTGATGCCAGTCACAGTCCTTTCTTGTCAAAGGTTGATGGGACTGTCACACTTGTTCGCAAGGCAATCGGCGAGTCTGTGTAGACATGGAAGTGGCTTGGGGCTGATGGAACGAATGATATAGCGTTCAGGCGGAGCTGTCTTGCGTGTCGTTAATAACATCTGTGCTCATGAGGAGAGTCATACAGAGTCGATGCTCAGAAACCCCAATATTCAACGCGGAGTCTGTATCTGACTGCCGGCGTAAAAGACTTCCAGCAATATACTAATGGTTAAAATGTCGTCAAGCAATTTACAGGCTAAACCGATTTTCTGAGGCTGACATAGAATGGGAACTCCAAGGATACGAACACATAACATCGTGGAGTGAGTAGGCCAAGCTATCACACTGGCACCAAACAAATGAATGACAAATTATCACTCTTGCACGTGGGCTAAGAAATACCAGAGATGTCAGCGCTTGGCCAGAACTCCAAGGACAATCCTCCTTGTCCTGACACATGACCTCCGCGAACCGCGTCTCTTGAAGAACATTCAGATAACACGTCACGCTGTTTCACAAAATCTTGTTATGCCATAACAAGCGCAGGTTATACGTCAAACACCTGTCATGTGTCACACTTCGTGTCCAGATGGTGCTAGCAGCTCAACAGACCTCATGGCAGCAAACATGTGCCTCTGATCCATCCTTAAGAGGTGCTTCTACAATATATTCGATAAAGTGCCGTTGACAACGAACTCGTTACTCTCCTCCCACAAACGTATCAACCCAGTTGATCGGAGCCAATTGTCAAGTCAAGAGCAACCACGCAGCCACTCGACCAGCCTTACAGCATTACCTCCATAGGACGAAAGAGTAGGCAAACCGGTCCCCTTCGCAAACCAAGCAACTCCAGGCCACATGGAGAAGCAGTACGAGTCCGCGCACCCCACCATCGAATTTCTCTACGAAATCTTTGGTCTAATCCTCCTTATCTTTATGGTTGTCTTCTTAGTCCTGGTGGGCTTGGGTTATCTAACAATGTGCCTGATAGATGAATGTGACTGTTTGGAGTGGTGGCATTGGCCTAAATGTTTGAGGTTCCATTGGCCCAAATGCTCGAAATTTTATTGGCCCAGCTGGTTGAGCTTTCATTGGCTCCAACGCAGAGCCCCCACGACTATACCCTGCGATATTGAGTTGACTGCGGCTGAACGCGAGCGGGATTTGGCGGCCCTGGCTGGAAGAGATTCTGATCTTGCCTCGAACGTAGGGAGTCACAACTCGGAAGAAGATTCACAAAGAAGCTTGTTGGACTCTAGGCAGGTAGCAACCGGA